>CM067847.1:386449932-387649932 GCA_034509565.1 Triticum monococcum | reverse complement strand
AGCGGCATCAAACCCAGATTAGTGCGGTCCTTAAAGGAGTCTAACACGCACTGGGTAGAGGAGCTCGACTCCGTACTCTGGGGGCTGCGGACCACGCCGAATTGTACTACCGGACACACACCCTTATTTATGGTGTACGGCGCAGAGGCGGTTCAGCCCTGTGACATAATTCATGGCTCACCTCGAGTGCGCATGTACGAAGAAAGAGAAGCCGAGCTTGATCGGCAGGACAGTCTGGACACCCTGGAGGAGGAGCGCGACGTGGACAAAGCCCGTTCCGCATTCTATCAGCAACAGGCTCGCAGATACCAAAGCAGAGAAGTACGGGCCAAAACTTATAACGTTGGCGAGTTAGTTCTATGCCTGCCGGAGAAGAAAAAGACCAAGCTCGTTCCCAAATGGGAAGGTCCTTTCATTATTGACCAAGTTCTGACCGGTGGACGTACCGCCTGCGGGATGCATCGAATAATTGACTTGAGCCGAACCCATGGAACGCAGCCAGGCTCCGAAGATTCTACGCCTAGTGCCGGACTCTATGTTCGTCTCCTTCCTCTGACCATTTTTTGCATATACATTATCTGTATTTTCTCTCTTTCTTTCTTTTATTCTTTCTCAAGGCCTTCAAGGGCCAACTTGTGCCTTGCTTGCACACTATTGACGCGCTTACCGCGCTCATTATACCTGGGGGCTTCTTACATAGAAGCTTATTATTTATCTGGGCTTCATGCCCCGCACATGTGTTATTCTTCCGCATGTACCTTTTCTTCGCCATTATATGCATCGATATGACTTAAGTTTTAGCCAAGCTGGGTTGCCTGGCTCTTGTATTTATGCCCTACGTTCCCGTTAATTCGGCTAGGGCATAAGGGGAGCACATCTGCGATTGTTACTGCCGGGTCAGCCGGATGTGTACCACAGATTGGGTGAAGACGAAAGCTAGTGTTCTAAAGGGAATATTCGGTCGGTGAACAAAAGATGATTTTTATTTATTTTCCATATGTGCCCCCAGATGTTTTTGCCTGTGTCTCCTCTCGCTGTCCGAACATGCACTTTAGGGCATGCGTACCCTAGGAAAGGAACCCTTAACAGAACTATTCTCCCTAGAAGATGTTTCTTACTACCCATGTAATATAACATAACTAGTTGGGTACTTGTCTGTTCAAGCACTAATGACCCCTACGCCTGGTTTCCACGCATACCCCGGTTCTTATACAACTGAGCGGGTATTCGGATACACTCCGGACTATCAGGTCCCGACGTTGAAGTGAAAAGGTCCGCCATGACAAATGATTTACAATCCGGCTAGAAGGCATTATACATGTCACTTTAATACATAGTCATGTAGACTGACTAAATTCCTCCTCTATACCATCTAACAGGCTGTCTAGCTTACAATCCTGTTGGGAATACTTTGCGGCTAATTCTACTTGCCCATACACTAAGCTAACGAGGATCTCTATCCCATCGGTCCCCATAGGTCCGACCTCGGCCATGTGGTTTGGGTCAGCCTTGGTATACCGCGTCTTCACCATGGACCAGGCTTCCCTGGCACCTTGATGGCAGGCCGATATCTTCCATAATCGGAAGCGCCGCCGTGCTCCCTTGAGCTTCTCTTCAAGCTCTCCAATGCCTGTTGGCAGGAAGACGGAAGGCCATAAGGCCTGGGCAATACCTTGCATGACCTGCCGAACTTGTTCGTGCAGTTGTGAGAGCTCGGGTAGAAGATCACCCGCAGACCCGGGCATCTCCTCCGCGGGACGACCCGTCAGCATACCTGCAGACATAAATCTGTTAGCCGGCTTCTCCGCCGCACCCTTTTAAGGGTTCGTTCAAGCACTTACTGAAAATGCCGCGTCGAAGCCGCTTATTCTCCTTCTCGGAGTCCGCAAGCTGGGCTCAAACATCTTTCAGTTCCACGCTCAGCTTGGTATTGGCATCTTGGAGATTGTTTTTCTCCCGCCTGACATTAGTCAGCATGCGTTCGCCAGCCTTTAGCTGTCGTACAACATGCTGGTCCTCCGGATTCTCTCCGGAGTCATCTGCAATATCTATTGTTAGATCTGCAGCCATGCCGCACACTATATGGTACATATTATTCTTTGAAACAAATGTTACCAGCTGGGGACTTTTCAGGTTCCTTAAATGCGACAATGGCGGCCCGAGGGCCATCATACCTCTGCGCCGGCGTCTCCGTCCGGACCGCCCTCCTTTTTAGCCTGTCCGGCTTTGAAACCCCTTGTTGGCGAGTCGCCGCGGGCTCGGCATGGCGTCCCGAGGGCCTTCCCTATAAAGCACCGTTCGTATATGGCAGGTGAGTGCATACAAGGAAATCCTTTTCAAAGGTTTGGACTCCGATCTCATTTACCTGTGAGCCTGGGAGTAGCCCAGGGTAGTCGGCTATAATGGCCACCATGGCGTTATCACAGCTTAGCTGATAAAAAATCCTATCAATCAGCTCCACCAATATGTCCGGGTCCTCTTTGAGGCTAGGGTCGAGGACCCGTTCAGGATCCTCCGGTTGTGGAGGTGGGCTATTGATCTCCCCTACCGCCTTACACAGTTCCTGCAATGAAACGGCAAAGTAAATATTTATCACGAAAACAAGGGTTGGATGGAAGTAAAAAGAGCGGAAGCTCACCCAGCTTTGAGGGTTGTTCATGGAGAATCCATCCCGTGGCTTGATACGGAGGAACTCCTCTTCTT
Organism: Triticum monococcum; assembly: GCA_034509565.1. NCBI lineage: Eukaryota > Viridiplantae > Streptophyta > Magnoliopsida > Poales > Poaceae > Triticum > Triticum monococcum. The sequence goes on along the minus strand of CM067847.1, from coordinate 387,647,229 downwards.
CCCCATTATACAGGTCGGATAGAATTTTTGCTAGAGCAGCAACTGAGTCAGGTCCCTTGCGAACGCAGCAAGTGGCATCATCTTCCCCGTTGAAGTCCCACATGGGGTGGCCTCGATATTGAAGTGGTTGTACCCCCCGCATAATGCATATTGCCATAACCTTAGTTATGGTCAGTCCTGATTTGGCCAACAACTTTATCCGGCCCATCAGATAAAATACGTCTCTATCATCTTCCTCCTATGAGCTTTGTGGGCGCCAGCTTAGGCGTTTCTTCAGAGGGGCGTTGTCAAACTCGGGAAGACCAAACCGGATAGGATCCGGGATAGGAACATCCTCCATATAAAACCAGTCCGAAGGCTAGTCCTCGAACATCTTTTTAGGGGTACCGGATAGGTATCCGGTCCCGGCGATGCGCCATACTTCGGCTCCGCCCACTTGATATATTGATCCCCTCTATGTACGGGGAACAAGGTAAAACAACTTCTTCCACAGTGCGAAATGAGCTTTGCAACCCAGAAACGGCTCGGAAAGGGCTACGTAACCAGCGATGTGCAATACGGAGGCAGGGGTGAGGTCGTGCAACTGGATGCCGTACAACTCCAGGAGCCCTCGGAGAAATGGATGGATTGGAAATCCGAGTCCCCTTAACAAATAAGGGATAAGGCATACCCGCTCTCCCTTAGAGGGGTTGGGAAAGCTCTCCGCCTGCTCTCTGCCATTATAGGTGGCGAGTCCGGCTCGAACCGGGACCATATACGCTGGAGGGAGGAATCCCTGGGTCTGCAGCTTCACTAATTGGCTGTGCGAGACGGAACACTTCTCCCTATCCCCGGGCGTGGGGCTGCGGGAGCGAGAGGAGGACCTGCGCTGGCCGGCCATGTTGGGGTGGATTTTTTCGGGCGCACTCCGATGAATGCTCGCTGAGGGAGGATGGTGTAGTTTGGATCTGAGGATCCTCGTCTCTTTAATAGACAGTTCATTCACATAGATGGGGTGGTAAATTTAAAAACACCCTGGCTCCTCACATTCGCTTGACAGATGGAAGGTGGCCATTATTGGACGCAGAAGCCAAGAAGCGCAACATTTACGAGAAGCCAGACACTATTTAGCAGGTACTCGGAGTTTGAAGAAGAACCCACCTTGTAATGCCGAAGACAATCTGCGCGCCGGACTCATTGTCTTTGAAGCCTGGTTCGGGAGCTACTGAGGGAGTCCTGGATTAGGGGGTATCCGGACAGCTGGACTATATCCTTTGGTCGGAGTGTTGGACTATGAAGATACAAGATTGAAGACTTCGTCCCGTGTCCGGATGGGACTCTCCTTGGCGTGGAAGGAAAGCTTGGCAGTACGGATATGTAGATCTCCTTCCTTGTAACCGACTCTGTGTAACCCTAGCCCCTCGGTGTCTATATAAACCAGAGGGTTTAGTCCATAGGACCAACAACAATCATACCATAGGCTAGCTTCTAGGGTTAAGCCTCTTCGATCTCGTGGTAGATCAACTCTTGTACTACTCATATTATCAAGACCAATCAAGCAGGACGCAGGGTTTTACCGCCATCAAGAGGGCCCGAACCTGGGTAAACATCGTGTCCCCTGCCTCCTGTTACCATCCGCCTTAGACGCACAGTTCGGGACCCCCTACCCGAGATCCGCCGGTTTTGACACCGACAACGCGTGAGGGATTCCCCCCTCTGGTAGGGTGCTGGAATATGGTCCCGATTGGTTTTTTGTGGCTACAGATGACTGCTGCGGCGAAACTTCCGATCTATTCTGCTCTTTGATGTTTTTAGGGTCTATGGACATATATAGGCGAAACAAATCGGTCAGGGGAGCCATGAGGGGCCCACGAGAGTGGGGTCACGCCTAGGGGTTAGGGCATACCTCCTTGCCTTGTGTCTTCCTTGAAGCTTCCCTGACATCTACTCCAAGTCTCCTGGATTGCTTTGGTTCCCAAAATAACTCTCCCGAAGGTTTCATTCCGTTTGGACTCCGTTTGATATTCCTTTTCTTCGAAATACTAAAATAGGCAAAACAACAACAATTTGGGCTGGGCCTTCGGTTAATAGGTTAGTCCCAAAAATAATATAAAAATGTTTAGTAAAGCCCATAAACATCCAAAACAGATAATATAATAGCATGAATACATCATAAATTATAGATATGTTGGAGACATATCACGCCGCAGCTTCCTGGCATCTTGAGGACATTGTAGCCGTGGTGAGTTAGTGCCATAAACTTGGCCAGGGCTGGATACCCAAGTATGGAATTGTACGGCATGCAGATGTGGACGATGTCGAAGTCGATGAGCTCGGTGCGGTAGTTGTCGTGCTTGTCGAAGGTGACAGGGAGGTGGATCTTCCCTATCGGGGTGGTGGAGCCATCGGTAACCCCTGAGAAGGGCTTGGTTGGCTGCAACTGATCATACGGCACTTGGAGGCGGTCGAACGTTTCGACAGAAAAGACATTGTGCCCTACGCCACCGTCGATGAGGGTCTTGGTGACGAGGATGTTGCTCATGATGGGCAAGTAGAGCATCGGGAGGGCGCCAGTAGTTGCCGCGCACTTGAGCTGGTCGGATGAGCTGAAGGTAATGCTGTACTTGGACCACCTAAGCGGGTGCGTCGCCACAAGCCTGGTGATGTCTACTACACAACCTTCTTCTTGTAGACGTTGTTGGGCCTCCAAATGCAGAGGTTTGTAGGACAGTAGAAAATTTCCCTCAAGTGGATGACCTAAGGTTTATCAATCCGTGGGAGGCATAGGATGAAGATGGTCTCTCTCAAACAACCATGCAACCAAATAACAAAGAGTCTCTTGTGTCCCCAACACATCCAATATAATGGTAAATTGTATAGGTGCCCTAGTTCGGGGAAGAGATGGTAATACAAGTGCAATATGGATGATAGATATAGGTTTTTGTAATCTGGAAATATAAAAACAGCAAGGTAACTAATGATAAATGTGAGCTAAAATTGTATTGCAATGCTAGGAAACAAGGCCCAGGGTTCATACTTTCACTAGTGCAAGTTCTTTCAACAATAATAACATAATATTGGATCATATAACTATCCCTCAACATGCAACAAAGAGTCACTCCGAAGTCACTAATAGCGGACAACAAACGAAGAGATTATTGTAGGGTACGAAACCACCTCAAAGTTATTCTTTCGGATCGATCTATTCAAGAGTTCGTACTATAATAACACCTTAAGACACATATCAACCAAAACTCTAATGTCACCTAGATACTCCAATGTCACCTCAAGTATCCATGGGTATGATTATACGATGTACATCAAACAATCTCATATTCATCTATTCAACCAACACAAAGTACTTCAAAGAGTGCCCCAAAGTTTCTACCAGAGAGTCAAGACGAAAACGTGTGCCAACCACTATGCATAAGTTCACGAGCGAAACCTGCAAGTTGATCACCAAAACATACATCAAGTGGATCATGTGAATATTCGAATGTCACCACGGATAAGCACATGCAAGACATACATCAAGTGTTCTCGAATCATTAAAGACTCAATCCAATAAGATCATTTGAAAGGGAAAACTCAATCCATTACAAGAGATTAGAGGGGGAGAAACATCATAAGATCCAACTATAATAGCAATGCTCGCGATATCAAACACATAGCTACTGGTACATAGCCTCAGCCCGAGGGTGGACTACTCCCTCCTCGTCATGCAGAGCGCCGGGATGATGAAGATGGCCACCGGTGAGGGATTGTCCCGTCCGGTAGGGTGCCAGAACAGGGTCCCGATTGGTTTTTGGTGGATACAGAGGCTTGCGGCGGCGAAACTTCCGATCTATTCCGATTATTGTAGGGTATGAAACCACCTCAAAGTTATCCTTTCTGATCGATCTATTCAAGAGTCCGTAGTAAAATAACATGAAGCTATTCTTTCCGTTCAATCTATCCTAGAGTTCGTACTAGAATAAAACCTTAAGACACAAATCAACCAAAGCCCTAATGTTACCTAGATACTCCAATGTCACCTCAAGTATCCGTGGGTATGATTATACGATATGCATCACACAATCTTAGAGTCATCTATTCAACCAACACAAGAACTTCAAAGAGTGCCCCAAAGTTTCTACCGGAGAGTCAAGACAAAAACGTGTGCCAACCCCTATGCATAAGTTCACGAGGTTATGGAACTCGCAAGTTGATCACCAAAACATACATCAAGTGGATCAGGTGATATCCCATTGTCACCACAGATAAGCACATGCAAGACATACATCAAGTGTTTTCAAATCCTTAAAGACTCAATCCGATAAGATAACTTCAAAGGGAAAACTCAATTCATCACTAGAGAGTACAGGGAGAGAAACATCATAAGATCCAACGATAATAACAAAGCATCCCCAAGCATATAAAACATCCAAGGTTGATAATATAATAGCATGGAACAATAAAAAAATTATAGATACGTTGGAGACGTATCAAGCATCCCCAAGCTTAATTCATGCTCGTCCTCGAGCAGGTAAATGATAAAAACAGAATTTTTGATGTGAATGCTACCTAACATATTTATCCTTGTAATTCTTTTTATTGTGGCAAGAATATGCAGATCCGAAAGATTCAAGAAAAAAGTTTAATATTGACATAAAAATAAGAATACTTCAAGCATACTAACAAAGTAATCATGTCTTTCTCAAAATAACATGGCCAAAGAAAGCTATCCCTACAAAATCATATAGTCTGGCTGTGCTCTATCTTCGTCACACAAAATATTTAAATCATGAACAACCCCGATGACAAGCCAAGCAATTTTTTCATACTTTTGATGTTCTCAAACTTTTTCAATCTTCACGCAATACATGAGCGTGAGCCATGGACATAGCACTATAGGTAGAATAAAATGGTGGTTGTGGAGAAGACAAAAAGGAGAAGATAGTCTCACATCAACTAGGCGTATCAACGGGCTATGGAGATGCCCATCAATAGATATCAATGTGAGTGAGTAGGGACTGACATGCAACGGATGCACTAGAGCTATAAGTGTATGAAAGCTAAAAAAGAAACTAAGTGGGTGTGCATCCAACTCTCTTGCTCATGAAGACCTAGGGCATTTTTAGGAAGCCCATCATTGGAGTATACAAGCCAAGTTCTATAATGAAAGATTCCCACTAGTACATGAAAGTGAAAACATAGGAGACTCTCTATCATGAAGATCGTGGTGCTACTTTGAAACAGAAATGTGGTAAAAGGATAGTGGCATTGCCCCTTCTCTCTTTTTCTCTCAATTTTTTACTTTTTTTCTTTTTTTGGGCCTTCTCTTTTTTATGGCCTCTTTTTTCTTTTCTTTTTTATTTTTCGTCTGGAGTCCCATCCCGACTTGTGGGGTAATCATAGTCTCCATCATCCCTTCTTCACATGGGACAATGCTCTAATATTGATGACCATCACACTTTTATTTACTTACAATTCAAGAATTACAACTCGATAATTAGAAAAAAATATGACTCTATATGAATGCCTCCAGTGGTGTACCGGGATGTGCAATGACTCATCACTGACATGTATGAAAGAATTATAAACAGTGGCTTTGCCACAAATACGATGTCAACTACATGATCATGCAAAGCAATATGACAATGATGAAGCGTGTCATAATAAACGGAACGGTGGAAAGTTGCATGGCAATATATCTTAGAATGGCTATGGAAATGCCATAATAGGTAGGTATGATGGCTGTTTTGAGGAAGGTATATGGTGGGTGTATGATACCGGCGAAAGGTGCGCGGTATTAGAGAGGCTAGCAATGGTGGAAGGGTGAGAGTGCGTATAATCCATGGACTCAACATTAGTCATAAAGAACTCACATACTTATTGCAAGAATCTATTAGTTATCGAAGTGAAGTACTACGCGCATGCTCCTAGGGGGATAGATTGGTAGGAAAAGACCATCGCTCGTCCCTTACCGCCACTCATTAGGAAGACAATCAATAAATAAATCATGCTCCGACTTCATCACATAACAGTTCACCATACGTGCATGCTACGGGAATCATAGACTTTAACACAAGTATCTCTCAAATTAACATCTACTCACTAGCATGACTCTAATATTACCATCCTCATATCTCAAAAACAATCATCAAGTATCAAGCTTCTCATAGTATTCAACGCACTTTATATATGAAAGTTTTTATTATACCCATCTTGGATGCCCATCATATTAGGACTAAATTCATAACCGAAGCAAATTACCATGCTGTTTAGGACTCCCGAAATAATATAAGTGAAGCATGAGAATTCATCTATTTCTACAAAATAAAACCACCGCCGTGCTCTAAAATGATATAAGTGAAGCACTAGAGAAAACGACAGACTACTCTGAAAGATATAAGTGATGATCAATGAGTAGTCGAATAATTATGCAACTATGTGAAGACTCTCTAACATTTAAGAATTTATGATCTTGGTATATTATTCAAACAGAAAGCAAAACAAAATAAAATAAAATGACGCTCCAAGCAAAACACATATCATGTGGTGAATAAAAATATAGCTCCAAGTAAGGTTACCGATGAACGAAGACAAAAGAGGGGATGCCTTTCGGGGCATCCCCAAGCTTAGGCTTTTGGTTGTCCTTGAATATTTCCTTTGGGTGCCTTGGGCATCCCCAATCTTAGGCTCTTGCCACTCCTTATTCTGTAGTCCATCGAAACTTTACCCAAAACTTGAAAACTTCACAACACAAAACTTAACAGAAAACTCGTAAGCTCCGTTAGTATAAGAAAGCAAATCACCACTTATGTACTGTTAATACAAGATTTAAAAATTTTCTCACATGATACCTACTGTACCATATCGTTTCTACAATTTATATTAAGCAATATAGGCCATAGAAACTAACAAACAAGCAAAGTATGCATTGAAAACAGAATCTGTCAAAAATAGAACAATCTGTAGTAATCTGTATCATTCGAATACTTCTGTCACTCAAAAAATTCTGAAATAAATTGGTGGACCTGAGGAATTTGTCTATTACTCATCTGCAAAAATAATCAACCTAAATGCACTCTCCAGTAAAAATGGCAGCTAATCTTGTGAGCGTAAAAGTTTCAGTTTTTTACACCAAGATCGCAAAGACTTCACCCAAGTCTTCCCAAAGGTTCTACTTGGCACAAACACTAATTAAAACATAAAACCACATCTACACAGAGGCTAGATGAATTATTTATTGCTAAACAGGAGCAAAAAGCAAAGAACAAATAAAATTGGGTTGCCTCCCAAGAAGCGCTAACGTTTAACGCCCCTAGCTAGGCATGATGATTTCAATGATGCTCACATAAAAGATAAGAATTGAAACATAAAGACAGCATCATGAAGAATATGACTAGCAAATTGAAGTCTAAGCCACTTCCTATGCATAGGGATTTTGTGAGCAAACAATTTATGGGAACAAGAATCAACTTGCATAGGAAGATAAAGTAAGCAAAACTTCAAGATTTTCAACATGTAGAGAGGAAACTTGATATTATTGCAACTCCTACAAGCATATATTCTTCCCTCATAATAATTTTTAGTAGCATCATGAATGAATTAAACAATATAACCATCACACAAAGCATTCTTTTCATGATCCACAAGCATAGAAAATTTACTACTCTCCACATAAGCAAAATTCTTCTCATTCATAATAGTGGGAGCAAACTCAACAAAATAACTATCATGTGAGGCATAATCCAATTGAAAATTAAAATCATGATGACAAGTTTCATAGTTATCATTATTCTATATAGCATACATGTCATCACAATAATCATCATAGATAGGTGGCATGCTTTCATCATAATAAATTTGCGCATCAAAAGTTGGGGGACAAAAAATATCATCTTCATCAAACATAGAATCCCCAAGCTTGTGGCTTTGCATATCAATAGCATCATGGGTATTCAAAGAATTCATACTAACAACATTGCAATCATGCTCATCATCCAAAGATTTAGTGCCAAACATTTTAATACATTCTTCTTCTAACACTTGGGCACAATTATCGGAATCCTTATTTTCACAAAAGACATTAAAAAGATGAAGCAGATGCTGTAACCTCAATTCCATTTTTTAGTTTTCTTTTATAAACTAAACTAGTGATAAAACAAGAAACTAAAAGATTCGATTGCAAGATCTAAAGATATACCTTCAAGTGCTAACCTCCCCGGCAACGGCGCCAGAAAAGAGCTTGATGTCTACTACACAACCTTCTTCTTATAGACATTGTTGGGCCTCCAAGTGCAGAGGTTTGTAGGATAGTAGCAAATTTCCCTCAAGTGGATGACCTAAGGTTTATCAATCCATGGGAGGCATAGGATCAAGATGGTCTCTCTCAAACAACCCTTCAACCAAATAACAAAGAGTCTCTTGTGTCCCCAACACACCCAATATAATGGTAAATTGTATAGGTGCACTAGTTCGGCGAAAAGATGGTGATACAAGTGCAATATGGATGATAGATATAGGTTTTTGTAATCTGAAAATATAAGAACATCAAGGTAACTAATGATAAAAGTGAGCGAAAATGGTATTGCAATGCAAGGAAACAAGGCCTAGGGTTCATACTTTCACTAGTGCAAGTTCTCTCAACAATAATAACATAATATTGGATCATATAACAATCCCTCAACATGCAACAAAGAGTCACTCCAAAGTCACTAGTGGAGAACAAACATAGAGATTATTGTAGGGTACGAAACCACCTCAAAGTTATCCTTTCTGATCGATCTATTCAAGAGTCATAACACGAAGCTATTCTTTCCGTTCAATATATCCTAGAGTTCGTACTAGAATAACACCTTAAGACACAAATCAGCCAAAACCCTAATGTCACCTGGATACTCCAATGTCACCTCAAGTATCCGTGGGTATGATTATATGAAATGCATCACACAATCTCAGTTAAATCTATTCAACCAACATAAGAACTTCAAAGAGTGCCCCAAAGTTTCTACCGAAGAGTCAAGACGAAAACGTGTGCCAACCCCTATTCATAAGATCACGAGGTCACGGAACTCGCAAATTGTTCACGAAAACATACATCAAGTGGATCACGTGATATCCCATTGTCACCACAGATAAGTACATACAAGACATACATCAAGTGTTATCAAATCCTTAAAGACTCAATCCGATAAGATCACTTCAAAGGGAAAAACTCAATTCATCACAAGAGAGTAGAGGGAGAGAAACATCATAACATCCAACTATAATAGCAAAGCTCGCGATACATCAAGATGGTGCCGAATCAAGAACATGAGAGAGAGAGAGAGAGATCAAACACATAGCTACTGGTACATACCCTTGGCCCCGAGGGTGAACTACTCCCTCCTCGTCATGGGGCACGCCGGGATGATGGAGATGGCCACCGGAGAGGGATTCCCCCCTCCGGCAGGGTGCCGGAACGGGTCTAGATTGGTTTTCGGTGGCTACAGTGTCTTGCGGCAGAGGAACACCCGATCTAGGTTTCTTTCTAGAAGTTTGGGTATATATATAAGAGGTGTTGGAGTCAGGAACAAGTCAGGGGGGTCCCCGAGGCGGCCACGAGATAGGAGGCGCGCCCAGGAGTGTAGGGCGCGCCCCCGACCCTCGTGGTGTCCCCGGGACTCCTCTGGTCCATCCCTAGTACTCTGTGGGCTTCTTCTTGTCCAAAAAACAATCTCCGTGAAATTTCAGGTCAATTGGACTCCGTTTGGTTTTCCTTTTCTGCGATACTCAAAAACAAGGAAAAAATAGAAACTGGCAGTGTGCTTTAGGTTAATAGGTTAGTCCCAAAAATCATATAAAATAGCATATGAATGCATATAAAACATCCAAGGTTGATAATATAATAGCATGGAACAATAAAAAATTATAGATATGTTGGAGACGTATCACCTAGGGAGGGACGTGTTCACCTCGCGAGCAAACTGCTTGAAGATGCGCTGAGAGGCTGGTGCCTGAGCGCCGCCAAAGATGCAGGCAATGGCACGAGGCTCCTGGAATCCCCTAGCCTCCTCGTCCTAGTGATGGTCATCGTTCCTCCTTGGTGGTGGCGGCCACGGAGGGAGGCCAGTGTTGCCCTGAGGGCGGTCCTCGCGAGGCTGATCCCTCTAGGTGCAGTCGTGAGGCTGGTCTAGCCAGCGGTCCTCGCGAGGCCAGTCGCGCCACTCCTGGCGTGGGCCATGGTCGTCCCAGCGTCCTCCACTTCGGCCTCCTCCATGGCCGTAGCCTCGGTCATTGCGCTCAGGGTATCGATCGAAGCGCCCGTCATGGATGGCCCTGAGATCCTGACAGTCATTGGTGTTGTGGTTGTGCACGATGTGGAAGGTGCAGAACGGGAGGTTGGCCTTGAATGAATCAGGGTGGTCGCAGCCGCGCTTCATGTCTGGCTCCACCATGAGGACGACAACCCCCTTGTGCTTCACGTCCTTGGTCTTGGCCTTCTTATCTTTCGCGTCGGCGGCTGGAAGCTCGAGAAGGGAGAGGCATCGCTCCTCAACTCTCGCGCGCTTGGTCTCCATGTTGAACGTCTCCATAGCTATGCACAGATCCTCGTGTATGGCGAGCTCCTCCTTCATCTTGACATCACGGACGCCGTCAGAAAATGCTGAGATGATGGCCTCGTCCGTCACCTTGGGTATCTTGAGGCGAACGTTGTTGAAACACTGGATGTACTTCTGCAAGGTCTCCCCTGGCTGTTGCTTGATGCGCCGCAGGTCACCAGCGGCAGGCGGGTGGTCGCGCGTGCCTTGGAAGTTGGCGACAAAGCGCTCGCGCATCTCTCCCCAGGAGGAGATCGATCCCGCGGGCAGGTTCAGGAGCCACGAGCATGTGCCATCTTTGAGGGCCATGGGAAACCAGTTCGCCATAACTTTCTCGTCTCCATTGGCTGCCTTGATGCTCAGCTCGTAGAGCTAAAAGAACTCGGCGGGGTCAGGGGTGCCGTCATAGCGCGAAGGTAGCTCAGGCTTGAACTTGCTGGGCCAGACAACGCTGCGCAGCTTGGGGGTGAAGGCGCGGCAAACTGTTGTGGTCATTGGAGCCCGTCATGGAGGTGGAGCCTGGTCTCGGTACCCACATGCCGCGGCCACAGGCAGCGCGCAATCTTGACCTGGTGGTGCGGGGAGTGTAGGAGCATCTTCTCATGGCCGCGGGACTTCCTAGCAACTGCTTTCTTCACGCGCGGGCGCCCTGCATGGTGGGTCGCGCCGCAGGGCCGCACATCTTGTTGCGAGGGCGACGTCCTGATGTAGAGGTGGCGGAGGGGCTCCATGGGCTACATCGCCCGTAGCAGGGGGTGGACGAGGCAGCGAGAGAGACGACAGGGGATATCCCCCAGCGGCGCTGACCATCTCGGCGATGCGGTCCAGCCAGTCTTTGTAGAGGTCATTGATGGGGCGGTAACACAGGAGCTCGCGCGCCATGTCCAGTGCGGCCTGTGCTTATGCGGGTGGGGGACAAGCGTGGAAGATGAGCCAGTCGGAGTCAGCGAGGGGGTGGCAGTGCATCTGTCCCGTCGCACAGAGGGGAGCAGCGACGAAGCTTGCTGCTCGTTCCCGGTCGGTACATTGGCAACATTGGCAGCGGGTGATGGAGAGCAACGGGGAGGTCCACCGACAGGCACCGTCTGGGTGACGCGAGCGGCAAGGGCGGCCTGTCGCTCAGCACGGGCCCAGCTAGCGTCAGCCATGGATGTGGTGGAGCAATGGTGCATCGATCGACGGAAGAAAGGCTTCAATGCACCCCTACCTGGCATGCCAAATGTCGCATTACGGGTTCTGGTAAACCCTTGTGAGGTTCGAACTTTGGGGTTTGCACGAAGAACACTCTCTTCCTAGCTCGCTCGCTTGATGATCTCACGGCCTAGCTCGACGGACCCAAAGAACAAGAGACACGAGGTGTCTGTGTACAAAAGTAGGGGTCCCTTTTTGTACCCCTTTACTTGTGCGTGGACAGTCGCAGCCCCACGCCCGTGGCCACAATTGGTGGGGCAGAAGAAGCCAAGGTTACCAGAGCCGTGCTCAAGACCAAAAGCAGGAAGAGCAGAAGGGCAAGGTGAACTCCCAGCAAGGCCCTTGCCAGGGCGGCCTTCGCAGCCCTGGCAAGAACCTTGTCGGGGTAACTTGCGCAACTCTAGCAGGGCTGCCACCCTTGATCCTAAGAGTTCCGACGCCCTCAACCACATTGGAACCAAAGCTTGGGAGGCGCCTCCATGGTGGCATGCAGATCGTTGTGAAGACCAAGAACATACAAGACTAGATGAGAATCAGAAGACGAAGATCCTCGGCAAGATCCTTGCCGAGGATACCCACGAGACCCCCCGGCAAGACCCTTGTCGGGGACGCCCATGATGCCGCGGCAAGACCCTTGTCGGGGCCCCGGCAAGACTATTTCCGAAGACATCCGCGGGGCCGCAGCCATGCCCACATGAAAGTGCGTTAAGTCGACTAGAGGGGGGTGAATAGGCGATTTTTATGAATTGTTCACTAAGGAATTTAAGGGTGAGGAAATTCCTAAGAGAAGAACTACATGCAGCGGAATAAGTAGTCAGATGTAAACATAACAGAATATAAGCATGGTCTTCATGATGAAATAAAAACAAGCACATAGTACAGAAAGCGTAAACACAGGATAAAAAAGGATCAAGACAAACAGACTGAAGAAATTGAACTGAGGAAATTGAGAAAGTCTTCAATTAAAGTCTTCAAACAGATATGAACAAGCACATAACACAGAAATGAGGGTATGAAAGGATTGAGGAAATAGAACTAGTTCGCTTAGTGAAGACAATGATTTGGTAGACCAGTTCCAACTGTTGTGACAGTTGTCGTCTGGTTAGGGCGGCTAGGTATTCAAACCTAAGGACACACAGTCCCGGACACCCAGTCCTGAACACGTAGCTCAGGACACTTAGTCCTCACCGTATTCCCCTTGAGCTAAGGTCACACCGACCTTGCCCAATCACTCGTTGTAAGTCTTCAGGTGACTTCAAAACCTTCACAGACTCGGTCACTCGATGATCCACAATTTCCTCTTGGATGCTCTAGACCATGACGCCTAACCATCTGGAAGATGCACAATCTTCGAAGGTAACAAGCATCGGATCCACGTAGGATCAATCTCTTCAGTGATGCTCAATCACTTTGGGTTTGTAGGTGTTTGGGTTTGGGTTTTCTTCACTTGATTTTCTCTCAAAGTCCTCGGAGGATGGGATGCTCTCAAATGACAAGTATCAGTTTCTCTCGGAGCAGTCAACCAGCTGGTGGTTGTAGGGGGCGGCTATTTATAGCCTAGGGAGTATCCCGACATTATAAGACATAAATGCTCTTCAATGATATGACCATTAGGTGGATGGATATTTGGGACAGCTGGCGCGTAGCACAGCAACTGTCGGAAATTTGACTATCAAATTCCGCAGGGCTATCATGTTCCTCACTTCTAGGCAGTCCGCACTGGCGAATTCCTAACTCCTCAGTGAGAACAAATTCCTCGGAGACCAGAAGTACTTTGTCTCTGTCACTGAAGAAGTTGACTGAACTGCATGATATTTCCAAAGGCTTCACTCGAAGGGATTGGTCATTGTAGGACGTTGAGTTGAGCATCACTTGGAAACTTTTCCTTAGTATCTCCTCGACCCCCTTTAACAGTACGGTGTTTCCTATGACTCAATAAAGAGAAAAAGAAAATATGAAAACAAAAGTCTTCACTCTTCATGTTCCTCGAATGAATACCAAGTCTTCATGGAAACACCAATTTCTTCACTTTCAAAGTCATCAAAAAGTCTTCAGAAACCCAAAGTCTTCAGTCGAAGAACTTCATTTTTAGGGGTCGACTTTCTCTGTAAATATCAAACTCCTCATAGACTTATAGACCTGTGTACACTCACAGGCGCATTAGTCCCTTAACCTATAAGTCTTCAATACACCAAAATCACTAAGGGGCACTAGATGCACTTACAATCTCCCCCTTTTTGGTGATTGATGACAATATAGGTTAAGTTTTCAACAGGGATAAACATATGAAGTGTAAATACTGATTTTGAGGAATTTGATTGCAAGATATAGAAGAACTCCCCCTGAAGATGTGCATCGTGAGAAATTAGCTTTTCAAGCAAGGCACACTTGAAGAGTAGAATCATGGAGATCTCCCCCTATATCTTGTAATTCATACACACATTTAACATTTAATATGAAGAATTTGAACTGCATGATGAAATATGGCGACTGTTGTAATTTAGCATGCGTGCAATAACATATATGAGGAATAAGCATGCAGAAGAACACAACAAAAGTATCAGACCACCATCGGGTTTAAGTTTACAACTTGATCCAGCAAAGTCTTCAAAAGAACGAGAGTTGTAACTTAGATGAAAAAATGCCCATATAAGTCGACCCACTTGAAGATTAACTCAAATTACTCCCCCTTTGTCATCGAATGACCAAAAGGGACAAAAAATGAGGACTAAAGCCCCTGAGGAATATCATCACTGAGTCGATGAAGGAGCGTCATCATTGTTGGGGTCGTTTGTTAAAGTAGGGTCTGTCACAGTGTCGTCCAAGCCTTCATGTTCATCAATCGCGTGTGATGAAGAATATGAACTGGCTACCAAGGAAGGAACTTTGGTCTTCTTGAATTTCTTCATCGATGGCGGCTGAGACCATTCAAAGTCCTTCTTGAAACCCATTTGCGTCAGATCATCCTCGCCATACATATGCGACAGAACAGCCCAGGTGCGACCGAAGACTTCATGGAGGTAGTAATGGTTTTTCTTAACTGCATTGTGTGTAGCAGTCATGTTGTGAAGAATTGAACCAAACTGACACTTTACCCATTTGCGGTTGCGATCGACCTTCTGGTGAAGACTGAGGAGAAGCTCACGATCATTCATCACCCTTAGAGCTGTGCCTTGAGGATTTTGCTTAGAATCGTTTGCGGCAAAGTCATGAGTGGCAGAGTCATCATTGGTGGAGTAGGATGCAACTTTGCGGAACAGACCATCCAATGGACGAATGCCTTCATCAATAATTGCAGTAGCCTTGCCCTTTTCATCAGATGAGGAAAATGTCCACTTGAGGACTTCAATGGGGGGCAAGTAACTGACATGATTCTGAAAATCAGCCTTGTAGTTGAGTGAAGACCTTGTTCTGAGGAATCTCATAATCCAAGGAGCATAAGGCTTCAACTCAAATGAAGAAATCATGGTAGTTGATAGGAATGCCATGTAGGATATTGAAGAGCAGATTCTTCATGATGCCAACAACTTATTCATCATTTGAATCGTGGCCTTTGATTGGACTCAATGTCTTTGTCAGAATGTGATAGACAGTTCTAGGGACAAACATCAATTCCTACATGAGGAATTTGGCCCTTGGAGCTTGACCGGGCTTCAGCGGCTTCATCAACACTTGTGAGCGGTAAGTTCAGGTTCATGATAGATGCAACGAGCGCCTTCAAGGGGAGGACTGACAGGCAGGGCATGAAGTAATTTAGAGGCCGGTGCTTTGAAATGTGTGTTCTCTGTCATCCAATCCAATACCCAAGTGTTCACATCTTTTGCATAGAACTGAAGAATTAGCTCTTCATTCCAATCAACAATATCAGTGCAAAAGTTGAGCAGCCCAGCATCATGAAGAACACTGAGGACCGGCGTGAAGCTGGGCAGTGATTCCATGTCCATGTGAGGAATATGCTCATGGTCGAACACTTTGTCTTTGTTGAAAAGCAGCGAAGAATAGAAGTTTGCTTCGCTGGCAGTGCAGAAGCGCTTCCTTCTAAGGCGAGCAGAGTCATATGGGTTGTAGTCCGTGAAGAATACATGCTCGTGGAAGAAGTCATCAGCTTTGAATTTGTGCTTCTTTGAGAAAGGATCCTTGGGCTTGGGGTGAGGAGTGTCTGTCAATTGCATCACAACCTCAGGAATCACAATCTCAGGATCCGCATGCTGAGGAATTTTAGTTTTTTCTTCAGTGGCAGCTTGGGTCTTCAATTGTTCAACAACAATGTCATCAACACTAGTGGCTGGAATTTCTTCAGGGATAGACGGAGTGGGGCATGGTTCTTCAGAACCAATTTGAACTTCAGTAGTCACTAGGGACTGAGGAATTTGTAGCAGAGGAGTGAACAATGGAGAATTGGGGTTGCTGACTTTCCCAAAAGTCATCATTCAGAACTGGCATTGTACACCAAATGTACGCATCCTCATCTTCTCCACTCATTTCTTCAACGTTGACCTCTTCAGCAGTAAACTGAGGCATGGGCGATGAAACAACTGGGGTTGAAGGCATTTCACCCACTCAATTTCTCCATCCAACTGCTCTGAAGAAGAAGCAGAAGGAATGTCTTCATCGGATCCGCTTGGGATCACGTATTCATCATCAAAAGGAACGAGTTCCTTTGATGGCATGCTTGAGACTGGAACAACATCAATCGGATTTTCAAATGAGATGGTCAATTTCTTCATCTTCCTTGGAGCTAAAGGGTCTGATGAAGTTGATGTTTTCCTTCTCTTCACAGCTACATGCTCTGCAGCCTTGGTCTTCTTCGCCTCTGATGCAGAAGGAAGAATTGGACTTGGTGTAGGCGTAGGAGGAGTAGAGGAAATTGGTTCCGTTTCTTCAGGCACAACTGATGCAGTTTCCCTGGTATAAGCAGTTTCTTCAGGCACAACTGTTGAAGTTTCAGCTGTCCTGGCAATTTCTTCATTCGCAACACTAGTGGTTGCCCTGGCAGTTTCATCAGCGGCTGGAATGCAGTCATCATCCCTGCTACTAGCATTTTCTTCAATAGCTTGATTATCATCAGCGGTGCTGGCATTTTCTTCAGTAGGCTGAGTAGATGCTTTAGCCTGAGGAATTTCTTGTTGCGTTGGAGCTGCAGCATTGGTAGTGAACTGTTTAGTTAACTTGACAAATCTGACTTTGGCTGCAAGCCAATCTGCATGGTACGTGTCAAATTCACCACTGAGGTTTTTGATCTCAGTCTGAGCAGTAATGAGTTCATGAGTGGTCATTTTCACAATGTTTTTCTTCAGAAGGCGATCCTTCTGGTATTGCGCCTTCTTCAGCTGTCTGGCCTTCTCGAACTCCCATTTCACTTCGTCAATGAAGGCGGTCAGCACATGACTTTGACCAGGAGTGAGGTTCATCTCCGGCAGAGGTGTGTTGGGGTCCTTGTGCCACAAGTCGATCAAGTCGAGGATCAACTTGGGATCCAACATCAATGACACGTTACTGCCTTTGGCTCTAGCGGCCTTGTGCTGCATGTCTTTGATGATTTTAGCAAGTTCTTCATCATCATCTTCGTCCTTAGAGGACGGTACTTGAAAGGCGACATGCTTCTTTTGAGGACTTGGTCTAGAGCCTCGTCCTGAAGTGGCCTTGGTCTTTAGCAGAGTGGGGCCAGATGAAGAGTGCAGAGGAGCTGATGAACTTGCTCGGGCTCCTGAGGCAATAGAGATGCCTGTTGTCCTTTGGCATGAGGCAAGATGCGCAGGTGCTGAGGATTTTTAAGGAGATGGTGTGGCTTGAGGAATTGGTCGTAAGGGCTTAGCATAAGTTGGCCATGAGGGCATTGCAGAGGAGCTTGGCCATGAGGGCATTGAAGAAGAAGAGGCACTGGGCTTTTGTGCGGGATTATTCGGCATGGCCTTCTTAGGCTTGCTAGTAGAGGCCTCAGCAGCAGCAGCAGCAGAGTCTTCATTGAATTTCCTCACTGCTTCTTTTGCTACTCTGGCCAACTTAGCTTGGCGCTTGGCCCATTCATCAGGATAGTCCTCACCATGCTTGAGGCTAGTGGGATCAGCTTCTTGGCCAGGTGCCAATGGAGGTCTTGGGCAAGGAGGGTGAAGAGCAAATTTCTTCATATACTTTGGAGTGACATAGCGATATTCCCTCCATTCCCATGCCCATCTCCTCTCTATTCTTTGGATGCGCACTTTGCGCTCATTCTTGGTTTCCTTTCCATGTGTGGCCTCATCGGGAGTGCAATAATCCTTGTAAATGTCTTCAGGGATCTCAAAGGCTGTGTTGACTTCCAGTCTCTTGCCTCCCTCCTGAGGTTTCTTGCCATCTGCCATTTTCTTCAACTGAGGGTTTTGAACTATTGAGTTCTCTGAAGAGGTATGCAACTTTTCTTCGAGGAACGCTGCAAATGAGTTAAGTTGATGAGAACCTAGAGATTTAGCAGCCAACATGAGTACCTGTGAACAGAGTATAGGTGCGAAGCATTTGGAGAGTTCATATGCGTTCTCAGAAGTTTTTGCAAAACGAACAATTTTGAGGAATTTGACCGGATGAGTCTTGAGGAATTTCACTAAGCGTTCTTTGACTTAGGTTCCAGATTTGTACAGATTTGAAAATCCACACAATTGAGGAATATTGAAGAAAAATGTTTCTTAGAGAAACAGATCAAGAGCAGATGATATGTGAGGTGTTTAGTGTGTGAAGAGTTGAGGAATAAACACCTTTTGAAGATTTGAAGAAAACATCAGAATCAACAAGGGCAGTAAAAGTAACTTTTAATTACCCTTGACGAAGAACACGATGAACTATGAAGTGTAGATTTAGAAGCTCGTCAGTTCAAATCTTCCACGCCCTAACTTGGCAGAGGAAGACGGCTACGGCGGTGGCGGAGTGAAGAAATCTGCAGCCGGCGCGAGTACGGCGGCGATGAGGTCGAGGCAGTGAAGCTCTTCCTCACCGACGAAGATGGAAGTAGCGGCGGCAATAGGTTTTGAGAGCTCGAGCGAGGGAGTGAGGTCGAGCAGAGTAAAAACGAAGTGAGGAAGGGAGAGGGGTATTTATATCCGAAGTGAAAAACTGCTCGCCCGAGGAAATTGGACGAATGTGCCCATGACCCTTCTCATTCGCGTGACATGTGTCACCCACGTACCGAGAGGTGATGATCGTGTGTGATCGTGGGTGAATAGGATAATATATCGTGGAAGTGGAGCGGTTTGAGCGGCAAAAGCCGAAAATTGAGATAAGATAAGTTTAAAGTTCCGTTCGCAATTTCTTCAGCTGACAAGGACACAATGAAGATTTTGAACGAGTTTCAAATAGAATGCACCTGAAGAACTTGTGAATAGAGTGGGTTGAGTTTAGCATAGAGGGGGAAGGGTCCGATCATATTCACTTAGCAGAACAAGCAACTTGAAGAAATAGCAATAAGTGAATGTTGTAAAGGACATAAACTCAAACAAGCAACTCGAAGAAAGAGTGAAGACATTGCAAAGTTGAAGAACAACTGAGGAATTTCATGAAGAGGAAAAACTCAGATTGAAGATTTTCAACTTTTTGTGGCGGCGTGACCCACCGTATAAGAATGATGATTTCAAACACCACGTACAATTGTCGTAGGATTCTGAGAATCAAATTCTTCGTTAATTTCTTCACACTTAGAGGGTTAGTCTTCATTGATTGAAGAAAAATGTTACTTTGTGTGTTGCACATCTAAGTCATCAATTTTGCATAAGTGTTAGGATGTGTGTCCTTTTCAGAGGACATTCGAAGATTCTAAGATATTTAGCTCACACCTCAACTTGCTAAATCTCTTATCATCCAAGGGCTTAGTGAAGATATCGGCTAGCTGTTCTTCAGTCTTCACATGCTCAATAGAGATGTCTCCGTTCAACACATGATCCCGAAAAAAATGATGACGAATCTGAATGTGCTTTCTCTTCGAGTGCTGAACGGGGTTATGAGAAATCTTGATGGCACTGTCATTGTCACAGTAGGGAGGCACATTCTTGATGTTGACGCTGTAGTCCTTGAGGGTTTGCTTCATCCATAGCAATTGAACACAACAAGAACCAGCAACAATGTACTCAGCTTCAGCAGTAGACAGTGATACACAGTTTTGTTTCTTCGAGGACCAACAGACCAAGGATCGTCCGAGGAAATGGCATGTGCCTGATGTTGACTTGCGGTCCACACAATCACCAGCATAGTCAGAGCCTGAATATCTAGTGAGATCAAAAGCTGAGCCCTTGGGATACCATAATCCAAGTGTTGGTGTGTGAGCTAGATATCAAAGAATATGCTTCATAGCCTTATGGTGTGATTCCTTCGGTGTAGCTTGAAATCGGGAACACATGCAACACTAAGCATAATATCTGGCCTATATGCACATAAATTCAATAAAGAACCAATCATGGAGCGGTATACCTTTTGATCGAATTCAATACCATTTTCATCAGTGCATAGATGGCCATTTGTGGGCATAGGGATTTTGACTCTTTGCAATCTTGCATGCCAAATTTCCTCAGTACATCCTTGAGGTATTTCTCCTGAGATATGAATATGCCATTGCGCTGTTGACGAATCTGAAGACCTAAGAATAATTTCAATTCTCCCATCATGGACATTTGATATTCTTCACTCATCATATAGGCAAATTCATCACCGTAACGTTGGTCGGTACAGCCGAAAATTATATCATCAACATATATTTGGCACACGAACAATTCACCATCATAAGATTTAGTGAAAAGAGTTGGGTCAAGTGAACCGGGTTTGAAGCCTTTCTTCATGATGAATTCCTTCAAAGTATCATACCACGCCCGAGGGGCCTGCTTGAGGCCATAGAGGGCCTTATTGAGTCTGAAGACTTTGTCAGGATGCTTTGGATCTTCAAAACCTGGGGGTTGAGCAACAAATACTTCTTCCTCAAGCTTACCATTGAGGAATGCACTTTGCACATCCATTTGATGTAAGTTGATATCATGATGGTTAGGATAAGCAAGCAATATGTGAATAACCTCAAGTCTAGCAACAGGTGCAAAAGTTTCATCGAAATCAATTCCTTCAACCTGTGTGTAGCCTTGAACTACAAGTCATGCATTATTCCTCACCACAAGGCCATTTTCATCTTTCTTGTTGCGGTAGATCCACTTTGTGCCAATGATATTGTGCTTGCGAGGATTTGGACATTTGACAAGTTCCCAGACATTGTTGAGCTCAAATTGATGTAATCCCTCTTGCATAGCTTGAATCCACTCAGGCTCCAGAAATGCTTCATCTACCTTAGTGGGCTCTGTGATAGAGAAGAAAGAAAAGTGCCCACAAAAGTTAGATAAAGGTGAAGCTCTTGAGCGTGTGAGAGGACCTGGAATGTTGATGTCGCTGATGATATTCTCAATCTGCACTTCATTTGCAACGCAAGGATGGGATGGTTGTCGTTGAGGAATTTGATTAGCATGTTCTTCAGCACCATTTTCCTCAAGTGCATCAGCATGACGTTCTTCACGATTTGGAATGACTTCTTCAGCAGATTCTTTGGTAGGAATGACATCCTTAGTAGCCTTGAACTTAATAGATTCCTCATGAGGTATTTCATCTGTCACAGGAGGTAGGTGCTCTCTTTGCCAACCATTAGTTTCATCGAACCACACATCTACAGTTTCAACAACCTTGTGGTGATAGGTGTTGAAAACTCTGTAGGTGTGCGAGTCCTTACCATAACCTAGCATAAAACCTTCATGTGCTTTCGGTGCAAATTTAGAACTGTGATGAGGATCTCTAATCCAGCATTTAGCACTGAAGACTTTGAAATAACTCACATTTGGTTTCTTGTCAGTGAGGAGTTCATATGCAGTCTTCTTAAAGAATTTGTGAAGATATACCCTGTTGATGATGTGGCAAGCAGTATCAATTGCCTCAAGCTAGAAGCGAGTAGGCGTCCTATACTCATCAAGCATAGTGCAAGCCATCTCAACAAGAGTCCTGTTCTTGCACTCCATGACGCCATTCTGCTGAGGAGTATATGGAGCAAATAACTCATGAGTGATACCAAGTTCATCAAGATAGTCATCAAGACCAGTGTTCTTGAACTCAGTTCCATTGTCACTTCTGATGTGCTTGATCTTCACACCAAAGTTGGTTGAAGCCCTCGAGGAAAATCGTTTGAAGACTTCCTGCACTTCAGTTTTGTAAGTGATGATATGCACCAATGTATATCGAGAATAATCATCAACAATGACAAATCCATATAAAGTTGCAGCATTAGTAAATGTGGCATAGTGAGTAGGGTCGAAGAGATCCATGTGAAGCAATTCAAATGGACGAGTGGTAGTCATGATGTTCTTTGAGGGATGCTTGGCCTTGGTCGTCTTTCCGGCTTCACAAGCTCCACATAAATGATCCTTGAGGAATTTGACACCATCGATGCCAATGACAGGCTTCTTCTTTGCGAGCGTCTGCAAGTTCCTCATCCCACCATGACCAAGTCGTCGATGCCATAGCCAGCCTTCTAAAGCTTTTGCAAGTAGACATGTAGCAGGTTGTGGTCCTGTAGAGAAATCAAAAATATACAAATCTCCTCTCTTAAAGCCTTCGAAGACTTTGGAATTCTCAGTTTCCATGATCACAACACAACGATACTTGCCAAAGACAACAACCATATCAAGATCACAAAGCATTGAGACATACATGAGGTTGAACCCTATGGACTCGACAAGCATGACTTTGTCCATGTGTCGATCCTTTGAGATTGCAACCTTACCTAGACCCAATACCTTGCTTTTTTTCCTTTGTCGGCGTAGGTGATATGCTTCAGATGTGATGGAGATAAAGTAGTGTCCATCAATAAGCTCCTGTCACTAGTCATGTGATTTGTACAGCCACTATCGAGGACCCACTCAGTGGCTTTGGGTTGATCATCCTGCAGATGAATTAGTGCAGCTTACGAACTCATATACTTCATCAGTGAAGAATATGATATCAATTTCATCAGATCAATTTCATCAAGCAATAGAACAGATAAAGCAGTATGAGGATGTGAGAAATGAGAATTCATTTCTTCATGATTAGCTTGCACCCTTTCAAGCATATTCAGGTCTCCAGCAAATTCTTCAGACGTTTAAGTTCGTCTGGAGACCTGACCCTACATAAGAGATTCGTTCCTTTTCTTCACCACCCACATCTGAAGGGGTGTCAAAGAGTTCATCATTCTGCGATCTCCATAAGAGAAAGGTGGCATAGATGCCAATCCACTTCGTTTCACATAAGAGGGATTAGGGTAAGCATAAGAGTAAGCAGAGAAATTCTTTGAGGACGTATGAACATAATGATTTGCAGAATAATGCACATATCCATAATCCTCAGATCTTCCGTGCGAAACAGACGGGTTAGCATGATGATGTTCATATGAGGACTTTGATCCTTTAGAGGAATTTGATCCACATGAGGAGTTTGGTCCGTATGAGGACTTGGATCCATATGAAGAATTTGATCTTGGGTTCCTATTCTTCACAGGTGGTGTCATGATGGCATTCACGTGAAGATTTTCAAGGCACCTTTTGGGAACCCAGATTTTCTTCATTGGAGAACCGTTCCTGCAGTTAGTGCCAACATATCTGGCAAATACTTCACCATTCTGTTTTTTGAACAGTTTATAGTTGGAGTCAAATGACTCATCAGAAGAATATGAAGATTCACATGTAAAGCCAGATAAAGTAGACGGATCCACTGAAGGTCCCTTTGCACCAACCCATGAGGTTTTGGGATATTGCTCAGGTTTCCACTAGGTCCCCTCAGCATTGAGTTTCCTCTCAAAGGCAATACCCTGGTTCCTAGGGTTCCTGTTGAGGATCTTCTTTTTAAGCACATCACAAAGAGCCTGATGCCCTTTGAGGCTTTTGTACATGTCTGTCATATACAATTCCTTCAACCCTGCATCATTAGTGATACTAGTAATGTCCTCAGATGAGGAATTAGTAATAGCAGAGACAGTTGAAGAATTTGCAGCAATAGAAGCATTTGAGGATTCAGGTGAAGAATTAGCAGTTTCACGTTCAATGTACTTCAAACCTGGAGGAAAAAATTCATCCTGAGTAGCACTGATTTGTTGAGCAAGTAATGAATCACGCTCCTTCTGAAAAACTTCATAACTCACTCTTAACTGCTCAAGATCTTGCTTTCTTTGAACAAATTCATAAGAAAGCTTCTCATGATCAGATAAGAGAGTGTTATGATGATCTTGAAGGTTGTCAAACTTGGACTGAAGTCTGTGAAGATTTTTAGTCAAAATTTTAGTGCGATCCATTTCCTGATCTAACATATCATTGCTCTCATTCAGCATGTTTTGAACTTTTTCCAAAGCTCTTTATTTTTTAGTGGCAAGGGAAGCAAGTTTGACATAACTGGGTCCAAATTCATCACCAGGTTCATCATCACTGGGCTCAGATAAGTAGCATTCAGTTACCTTGGCACCTTTTGCCATAAGACAAGGTGCAGAGGATGATGATTCTGGATTGAAAGTCATAGCCTTGCGCGATTCCATGAACTCTTCAAACCATGGTTCATGGTGAGATAAATGACTTTCATAGACCTCAGACAGCCGGTCCCAGATGAGTTTCGCATGGCTTAGATGCATAATGTTCCTGAACTGATTTTGTGACAAGTCGGAGCAGATGATGTCCTTCGTCGTGAGGTTGAGTAGCATGTACTTGCGAATATCACCAGCCTCCGCCATCTTGCATAGGTCAGTAAGACCAATCTCGGTGAAGGTCCAGAGTTTGTTGTTCATCGCCATGAGGCGCTTTGTCACACCCTAGCTAGTTCATGCATTAGAGTGTTGCATCATGTCTACTTTTACAGAAACTTGAAATGGGGATGACAAAACCCCCAACACCCCCCTGGAAACAACTAGGGTTTACTAAAATTATTTTCAATGAACCCAAAATGCCCTTCACAAAATGTTCATCATTTTTGGATTGGGCTAAAACCCCTGGCAAAAATGGTGCACTCTTTTCTAGGACATTCTGGATTTTTGAATTAAATCATAAGTATTTGAATTTGGGCATTTAAATGCTACAAAATATTTTAAATGCTCAAATAATTCTGGAAATAAGTGTGGGCTATTGGAAATAATCCAAACAGAGCCTATGATAATTTTTAGGATTTTTGTAAGTGCCTAAGTATTTTTAATAAAGCCACAAGCTTATAGAAAAATAGAAAAACAGAAATAAAAGAGGAGGAGGAAACTTACTTGGCCGCAGCCCACCTGGCAGCCCACCTGGCCGGCCCAGCACTGTGCTGGCCCGTGCCAGCCAGCCACTTCTCCCTCGCCAGGCAGGCACAGAGGTGACGTCGGCGAGCACGAGCTCGCCACGGCGTCAGCTGCTTGCCGCCCGCGAGGCCAGGACTCCTGGGCGAGCTCCACATCGCCGCCCCGACCCCGTGGACATCTCATTCCTCCCCCTACTCTCTCCCTCGCTCCCCCGAAGCCATGGCCGACGCAGCCGACGCCATCTTGCCACCGTAGCCGTAGCCACCATCGTCCCAGTGCCACCCCACCGTGCCCACGAGCTCCGCAGCATCTCCCTCAACCTCCTCGACAAGCCACGAGGCCTCGGATGTGCTGCAACGCCGCCACCGCTGTCGTTCCCCTCGTCGGCCATCGGAGATCGTTGCCGACGATTTGCCGCCTCCCAAGCTTCCTCAAGCCCGCTTCGACGCCCGCTGCACTCGCCGTGAGCTGCTCTCTCTTCTCCCCCTAGCCACGTCGCTCGATTTTCCCTCTAACCCCGTTGGCCATCACGGCTGAGAGCTCGGCTCCGCCGGCCATGTTGCCGCCATGGCCATAGGCGCGTAAGCTCGAATCCGAGTGCGTCACCACACTCACCACGTCCCCAGGAGCCAAACGCACCACTCCATGTGCCTTGCCGTGCCCTGTAGCCTCGGACCCATCTTCACCCGAGCTCCGGCGACCACCAAGGTCGTCGTCGGCGTCGTTCCCGGCCTCCCCGAGCTCCCCTTCCACCACCAAACGCTGCTGCTTGCTCCCAGCTACGCGTAGGACCAAACCACAGTTTGATTTGGTCGACTGTGGGCAAAACCCGAGCCCCTCCGCCGCATCTGTCGTCACCGGCGTCAAGCCGCCAGCGAGTTGACCATGTTTGACTCGTGTGGGCCCTTCTTGACTTCCCCCCTGAGCCTAGGACAGGTGGGGCCGGCCTGTTAATTAAGTTAGGATTAGTGCTAACTAAATTTAGTTAGTTTAAGTCACTGACATGCGGGCCCAGGCCCCACTGTTAGTTAATTAGTACTAACTTAATTCTGCTAGTTAGCTGAGACACCGACAGATGGGGCCCACCAGTAAGGTTTGACCTGGGATGGCGCCTTCGACTCGCTGACCTAACAGTGACGCAGTGCTGACGCAATTATTCATTTTCTGGATTTAATCTTATATAGGAAATTCCAGAAAATAGCCATTCTAAAAATCATAGAAAATCAACCATAGCTCCAAATCAAACAAATTACATATGAAAAATGATCAGAAAAATTCAATCTATCCTTCTGTAATGGTTTCATGCATGACAAACTACTTTAACCTTGCTGTTTAGGTGAAACAAGCTAACACACTTATTATGCATAAGAACTTTAACTTTCATTTGAATCTTTGATTCAAATGGACCCATTTCAACTTGTTTCACATTGCATTAGGCAGGACACATCATTTTGCCATGTCATAGCATGCATCATATTGTTGCATATTGTCATGTGTTGATTATGTTCTGTGTGTCCTTCATGGTAGGTTCTGCCTCCGAGGATATCTACGAGTATCCAACTGAAGGGCAGTACCCTACTACCACTCCATCAGGCAAGCAACGCCATTGATCATATCGATACAATCCCATGTTCTCGCCTCTTCTCTCATTTACTACATTAAGACAACAACGTTTCAAGCTGTTGTGTGCTGCAGTAGTTGAACCCTTATCCTCTGCATGACCTGTCATTGCCACAGTAACTAGATGAAACCCACTAGCATGTGTAGGAGTTGATTGAGCCATGTATGTGTTTCCTACCTTGCTATGCCTGCTATGCTTAGAGTTGTGTCAGGTCTGGTTCATCTGGGTGATGGGCTAGAGTGAAATTATTATGTCGGTAATGTGAGGGATGTGTTGAACATGATCTGGTAAAGGTATCGATGAGAGTCCATGTAGGAGTACATGGTGGGTTGTTTCATTGAGGCCGTCCCTAAGAACTGAGATCTGTATGTGTGATTTAAGAATCAGCTACTACCATACATTGGGCCCGAAACCAATGGACCCTCTCGGATTCTTAATCACCCTAGTACTCTGTCCAGGAGTTGCAATTAGTTTCTGGTGTTTGTAGGTTATGTGTTGGCGGCTGTGCGTAGCGCTGACCCTAGGGGTGGGCTCTGATGCGGTAGATACACCATGGCACGGTGTACCAAGTCACCCATTTGGTGTCTCGGGAACCATGTTCACATTGTTTGGGGCCGTATGTGGAAACCTCGGCTGGACTCCCTGCGGATGGAACCTGGATAGGCGATAAACCTGGACTAGAGACTTGAGTGTTTAGGTAGGCCGTGGCCGACACCCTCGTTGGGCTTCCGCTTGAAGGTTGCCGAGTACATGTCGTGTAAACGGCGATAAGTGGTGAGAGCGTGTATGAAGAAGTACACCCCTGCAGGGTTAATATCATCTATTCGAATAGCCGCATCCGCGGTAAAGGACTACTTGGTTGCCTATACGGTTCATAGACAAGTTAATGGTCACTACTAAAAGACTCAAGATAAGTGTGAGTACCGAGGATGGCCCTCTCGTAGGATGACGAGGGAGGATCCCCGGTGGAGTATTGTGATGGTGATTAGTGGACTCGTGTGCAAAAACTATTTTACTAGTGGTGTCTCGTAGGATAGCTTAGCCAAGAATCAAAGTTGGCTTGCTGCAATAACTCCACCTTCTTGAGAATGAGCATGTATAGTAGGTTCTGTTGTAAGACTTGCTGAGTACCTTTGTACTCATGTTTGCTTTACTTACTGTTTTCAGATGACAACACCGCCCACTGCGATGGGTTTTATGTAGATCTCGAAGTCAGTGAGTGACTTGCCACCCAGGTGGTGATCCTGGCCATGGAGGGCCTTATGTAGATAGACAGGCTTCGAGAAGCCTTCTTTCTTTCTAGTGTCTGTACTCAGACTACTTGCTTCCGCATGTGCTTGTATGCTTGTATGACTTGAGTGTCGGGTCATGTGACCCCTACCTGTATGAACATGTTATGTATGGCTCTCTGGAGCTTTTAAATAAAGTACTTGAGTTGTAGAGTTTTGTTGTGATGCCATGTTGTATTTGCACATATCGAGCATATTGTGTGTATGATTGAAATGCTTGGTATGTGTGGGATCCGACAATCTAGTTGTTTATCCTTGGTAGCCTTTCTTATGGGGAAATGTAGTCTAGTGCTCCTCGAGCCATACTAGTCCGCTACAGCCCAGTTCACCGAAGTCTTGCTAGCCCAGCACTACTGCTCAGGACTCTTGACTAGACGGCATGTGTTTCACTTCGTTCCTATGTTTGTCCCTTCGGGGAAATGTCACATGGTGACTTCTGGAGTCCTGCCTAGCCTGCTACAGCCCGGGTTCCCCGGAGTCCTGTTAGCCCAGTGCTACAGCCTGGATTCACTCGCTGATGACCGACATGCTCGATGTGATTCATATATGCCTGTCTCCAAAGGTCTGTGTCGCTTTGGGTTCATGACTAGCCATGTCGGCCTGGGTTCTCTGTCATATGGATCCTAGTGACACTAACATATACGTGAGCCAAAAGGCGCAAACGGTCCCGGGCCATGGTAAGGCGACACCCATGGAATACCGTGCGTGAGGCCGCAATGTGAGATGAGGTGTTACCGGCTAGATCGATGTGACTTGGAATCGGGGTCCTGACAGTGTTGGCATCAGAGCCGGACTACCTGTAGGTTCGTTGAGCCAAACTGGTCGATGTCGAGTCTAGAAATGCTTTAGTTATATGTAGGGGAATTGATTGTGGGAGGGAACCTAAGGCTCTTTTTACTCCTTTACCTTATGCCCTCTGATCTGAGTCATTCTCTTCTCATTGAACATGGGTTAAGGACTAGGCTCTCTTCTTCTATCAGGTTCACGTGTTACTAATCCGTAGTAGCTTATAGGATTATTGTTACTAGCCACAGTACAGTTTCTACTACTTTTTAGTATGTCGCCAGTTGAATCAGAACCTTGATATGATGTTGTTGAGTGGTATTGCAAACTGTTGTGGATGTCTCAAATCTTTTTCTGAGCATTTACAGCCATTATGTTGTCCGATTTCCCCTAGAAAATTCTAATGCCTTTGCATTATTCTGTGCTTTCAGATGGCCACCCGTTCGCAGAACCAAGTGGTTCGTCTGACCCGGTGCCTCGATGTGCCCGGCCACACGGCCATGTTGGTTCGAGTGATGGTGGAGTCAGGCTGTCGGTGGTATCCGGAATATACCGTCGAGGAGCAGTTCAGAGACTTCAACTAGAGCCAGTACCTCTGTACCGTCAGGATATATCCCTCTTATCCTGGAGCCACTGAGCCCCTTCACTGTTACTATGGACTTGGGGTCACTATTGAGATGTCTGTGCAGGATGCAGCCGATTCAATGATGACTATCATTCGAGCCAGGACTGCCTTGCTACGGAACACCGATTTCCGTTACATGCCAGCCTCACTTCCTGGAGCACAGGGGTACTATCAGGCTTTGTACTATGACTCTACACATGAGGAGTCACTACTCCACACCACTGCCGAGATGCTTGAGGATAAGGACCGCGAAAATCAGGCCTTGCGTATGGAGATTTTCCACACTCGTGCTGATCATTGGGCCACTTTGACTCTGTTTGCAACTGCGGTGCAGGCAGGATACATGGACATGAGGGACTTGTACCCTGTACGGTCTAGATTGCCAGATTGTATGGAGTGGCGCAATGTAGGAGGCATCACCCCTCCTCGTGGTCCCCGTCTACCACCACCTGTGGGATCAAGGCCACATCCGAGCCCCTATGGTCCGCAGGCTCCGCAGGACCGTCTGTTCCCAGATGATCATGTTCCACTTCCAGGCTTTGGTGGCGACTTCAATGAGGATTACTACGGAGCTGTCTGAGCTAGTAGTAGTTTCACTAGTATTGTAATAGTTGTATTCTCCACAGTCCTGCGTGACCCGTGGGATACAACTTGGTGTGTATCACGCTTCAGAGGTGTAGAAAAATAATGTACAGGAGCTTGGAATGCCTCCGATGAGATGTAATGTCTTTCACCGTAGTTGTACTCTAGCCCGGGCTTGTACTAAACTATGTACGGTGTGTATGACCAATGGTATATATATGGCAGTTTCTATATTACCATGTCGTGCAATGAACATCTTAGCATTCCATGTTATCCATTACATTCTGCACTTCCTTGCTAAGTTTGTGCCATCCTTATCTAAACAGTTGTCTTGTTTTCTCCTAGGATGGTCAACACCCGCAGCAACCCTGCTGCCCCGGAGCAGGGGGAAGCCAGTGCAGCTAGGGGTGAAAATCTGCCTCACCCGCCTTCTCTGGCCGAAGTTATGCTGGAGGCGGAAAGAAATAAGCACGAGACTAACCACTTGCTGGAGCGGATTGAGAAGAACACTGCACGCCATCAGCGAAATGACTTGGTGTCAATCAATGACTTCATCAAGCTGTACCCACCAAAGTTTAATCATTCCGTCGAGCCCCTCGACGCGGATGACTGGCTCCGCAGCATCACACACAAGCTACGTTCTGCCAACGTAGCCGAAGCTGATAAGGTTACCTATGCTACCTATCACCTTGAAGGCCCTGCTAGACTTTGGTGGGAAAACTTTGAGGCTATGCGCCCGGTCGGCCAAATCACTACTTGGACTAAATTCAATGAGGCTTTCCGTGAGCATCACATCCCGGAAGGTCTCATAGATCGCAAGAGGGAAGAGTTCTGCAATTTCACCCAAGGAAGACTGACTGTGAAGAGGTATCCACCGACGCTAAGAAGCAGGCAAGGTTCCGCAAGGGACTTAGCCCTGAGCTTCGCCGCGATCTTCATCTGCACGAGTGCACCTCCTTTCAGAAGTTGGTCAATAAAGCCATCAGTGCTGAGACAGGCCAGTCTGACTATGACGTTTCACGCAAGCACTCTCGTGATTTTGGCTCTTCATCCGGCTCTGGATCTCAGAAACGCCGGGTGTGGATTCCAAGCACGGCACTGCCACCCAGGTTCATTCCGAGGCCAACCTTTGAGGCGCCTCGCCCCAACCAGCAGTTTGCACTGTCCAAGCCCTATGGTGGCCCCGCTGCTAATGCTGCTCCACACCCCAATGTTGTGACATATTTCAAGTGTGGAGAGCCGGTTCATTATTGCCGGGAGTGCCCTCAGAACAACAACCCCAATCAGTATGGAAAGTCCGTTGGCCGTGGTAAGCCAGCGGGAAAGACATTCTATGCCAAGCCGGTCACCACTGCACGTGGCCATGTCAACTATGTCTCAGCTAAGGAGGCTCATGAGGATCCTAACATCGTCCTTGGTACGCTCCTTGTTAATTGCCATCCGGCATCTGTTCTTTTCGATACTGGATCAGCTCCTTCATTCATATCTGAGAGCTATGCTCGATTGCATAACACAACATTCTGTGACATGCCCACTTCCATGGTAATTCAAACTCCGGGTTCCAAATGGCAAACTTCTAGAGTAAGCCATGGGAACGAAATTCTTGTCGATAGACTTGTCTTCCTTGCATCTTTAATAGCTCTCAAGTCCTCGGACATAAACATCATCTTGGGTATGGACTGGATGTCAGCTCATTATGCTATGATTGATTGTGCCACTAGAACCGTTCAACTTACCCACCCATCGGGCAAGATAGTCAATGTCTTAACTCGAGTGGCCAAGCGCCAGCTTTACTCCCTAAATGCCAACCCCCTTCTAGACCTTGAAGATATTCCGGTAGTCCGAGACTTTCTGGATGTCTTTCCAGAAGAACTGCCAGGTGTTCCACCTGACAGGGATGTCGAGTTTGTGATAGACCTTGTTCCAGGAACCGTTCTGATTTCTAGGAGACCCTATAAGATGGCACCCATAGAACTAGCTAAGCTTAAGAACCAACTCGACGAGTCCTTGAAAAAGGGTTTCATCCGTCCTAGTTCCTCACCTTGGGCTTGCCCCGTCCTCTTCGTCAAGAAGAAGGATGGAACAGATCGGATGGTTGTAGATTACCGACCTGTCAACTTGGTCACCATCAAGAACAAGTATCCGCTTCCCAGAATCAACGATCTGTATGATCAGCTCGCTGGATCCTCGGTCTTTTCCAAGATGGATTTGAGGTTGGGCTACCATCAAAGCAAAATCAGAAATGGGGACATTCCCAAAACGACCTTTGTTACTCGTTATGGCCAATACGAGTACACCGTCATGTCCTTCGGTTTAACCAATGCCCCAGCCACTTTCTCTCGGTTAATGAACTCGGTCTTCATGGAGTAATTGGATAAATTCGTCATAGTATACCTCGATGACATACTCATCTACTCCAAGAATGAAGAGGAACATGCCGAACATCTAAGGCTGGTATTGACGAAACTTCGAGAGCATCGCCTTTATGCCAAATTCTCCAAGTGTGAATTTTGGTTACCAGAAGTGACCTATCTAGGCCGTGTAATCTCTGGTAAGGGTATTGCTGTCAATCCCGAGCAAGTTCAAGCCGTCCTTGATTGGACACCACCTGAGATGGTCAAGCAAGTTCGGAGCTTCCTTGGCTTAGCGAGCTATTGCCGCCGCCTTGTTGAGAATTTCTCCAAGGTTGCTAAACCTCTAACTGAACTCGTCAAGAAAGATAAAAAGTTCGAGTGGATGTCACAATGCGAGTTCAGCTTTCAGGAACTGAAAAGATGACTGACATCTGCTCCCGTACTGGTACCACCAGATTTCTCCAAGGACTTTATTATCTATTGCGACGCCTCACGACAAGGACTAGGTTGCATACTCATGCAAGATTGTCAGGTAATTGCCTATGCTTCACGGCAATTACACCCACATGAGGAAAATTATCCCACACATGATCTAG
Organism: Triticum monococcum; assembly: GCA_034509565.1. NCBI lineage: Eukaryota > Viridiplantae > Streptophyta > Magnoliopsida > Poales > Poaceae > Triticum > Triticum monococcum. Next base: position 387,614,368 of record CM067847.1, on the reverse strand, counting down.
AGCTTGCAGTTGTAGTCCATCCACTCAAAACTTGGCGACATTACCTTCTCGGTAATCGTTGCGAGATCTTCACCGATCACCAAAGTTTGAAATATATATTCACCCAACCACACTTGAATATCAGGCAAAGACGTTGGGTCGAGTTGATCTCGGATTACGACTTAGGAATAACTAACACCCCGGGCAAAGCCAATGTCATGGCCGATGCGCTAAGTCGTAAATCTTATTGTAACAACCTGATGTTACAACAAAGTCAACCACTTCTCCACGAGGAATTTCTTAAGCTTAATCTTCACATTGTTACTCAAGGATTCCTATCCACCCTTGTGGCGAAACCTACCCTTACGGATCAGATCATCAAGGCATAGAAGGTAGATCCGGGTGTCGGGGGTTGCTGATCCCACGTACACCTATGGGGATCGGCGGACCGAGCCCCTTTCGGTTCGGCAGGGGGCGGTGGATGCACAAAGAGTAGATCGAGGCGAACGCACGAGCGAGACGATCGGTTTACCCAGGTGCGGGCCGCAGGGATACGTAAAACCCTACTCCTGCTTTGGTGGTTGTATTGAGTTCTTGCTCGGGAGCGACAAGTGCTATAGTACACTCAAGCAGCTGGCGAGACCGAGCGTGAGAATGGCTGTCCTCCCCCCCCCTCTGTTGCGCATGGGCCTCCTTTTATATGTCTAAGGGGTCGCCGATAGGTGGCAACAGAGGTGGGGGTAAAAACATAAAAGAGGTGGTAGTTGGCTCCACCGCCTACAATAGACGTATCACACCTATCCCTGACGGCAGGGGACAAGGGCATTAAATGCCCGTCTGTGTCACCTAGACGGCACAGAGAGGGACCACTAGGAACGCCACCGTTTGCCACGATGGCTATCTTGTCAGCGCTTGCTTGCCACCGCATACCCCCGGCTGCATAGCCTCCCGCCACGTACGCCAGGAGCGGTCCCAGAGCGACACATTGGTGGGTGAGCTGGAGCGCGGGCTGCGGGGTAGTAGCTTGCCGCGGCAAGCGCCTTGCCGCGGATGTTGTCTTGTCGCGTCCGGGAGCTTGTCGCTTCATCGGGTCTTGTCGGGACGCATAGTGCGCCGCTGCGAGCTTCTCGAGATGCTTTGGTTGGTCTTCCCGGCAAGCCCCTCTTGCCGGGGTCTCGTCTCCTTCCCGGCAAGCTCCTCTTGTCGGGGCCTTGTCTCCTTCCCGGCAAGCTCCTCTTGCCGGGGCCTTGTTTTGCTCTTGGATACTTTGTTCTTGAATGGCCCCAAAGGAGCCATGGAGGGTCTTGGCGGTCGCCCGGCAAGCCTTGCCGCGGGTCGCTGCGACTGCCCGTGCACAAGTTTGCGATACTAAGGTACCCCTACTTTAGTACACCGACAGGAGCCCCCGGGCTTGGGCCATACACGGTGCCGAGCGCTGTTGGGCCAGGCCCAAAACAGTGCACGGGCACGCGTGGCCTAGGTCACGCCATATCTGACTCCGCACCCACCGCGCCCTCCCCAAACGGCATGCGTCGAAGGCGGCGCCGTGCGTGACGTGGGTGGCGTGCGCGGGGCTGCGCCCCGCACGCATGCGTCATGTCGCGGTAAAAGGGGACGGTTGGCGCGCCTCCCCCCGTAAACGGAGGGAGGCGTGGAGGCGTGGTGGGCGGAATCGTGGGGAGTTGTTTATTCGTGACGGCGAAACGTCCGCCCCCTCCCCTTCCTCTTGGATTTTGCTCGAATTTTGCTTGAATCTTCTCCCCTCTTCCGGCCATCAGATCCATCTGTTGCAGAGCCGACGGAGACGGAGGCCGTCGCCGAGGAAGCAGCCGGCGCCGGCGAGGAGGCCGCCAGGGCTGCCGCCGCGGATGCGGGCGGGGAGTCTGGCGATCGTACCGACGACCCGGAGGCCACAGGAGCGCCAGGCGCTGCTCCAACCACCGACTCCTCCGGCACTGCCGCTGCGGCAGGCTCCGAAGAGCCCCAGCCTGGCATCTACCTGAAGGCCGGTGAGAACATCTTCATCAGCCTCCCCTGGGCGTCAAGCTCCAGGGCGCCGATCGAGGGGGAGACGCTGGACGGAGAGGTGCTTGCCTCTGCCGGGCTGAAGCTGGTTGACGCGCCAAGCAGCAGCAGCAGCGATCCTGAAGAGGAGCACCTGCTGCGGAAGCTTGTGGTGCTCTACCGCACCCGGCAGGCCAAGCTGGAGTCCGCAAAGCACTTGTGGCAAAGGCTCGCGCTGATATCGAGAAGCGCGCAGAAGAGCTCCGAGGCGCCAATCAGGAAGCTCTCTGTTCCCTGGCAAGGGAGCGGGAGGAACTTGCCGAGGCGCAGCAAGCCTTCCTCCTCGAGAAGGCCGACGCCGAAGAGCGCCAACGCCTTGCCGCGGAGAAGTTGTCTTCGCAGGAAGGTGACTTGACATAGCGGAAGGTGAACCTCGACAGCCACGAGGAGGAGCTTGCCGCGCGCGAGCGGGCAGTTGGCGGAGCCGTCAAGCAGGCCGAAGACGCCGCCGCAGCTGCCGAGGCCGCCAAGGCTGAGCTGGAGCTGAAGGTGACGCAGCTGGAGGCGGACCTCAAGGCGAGCGACGACGAGCTTGCCACGCTCAAGCTCGAGCGAGAGAGGGACGCCAACAGCTATTTGGAGCTGCAGGCCCTTTTCGCCGAGAAGGGCAAGGAACTGGACGCCGCCAAGAACTCCAACGCCGATCTCGAAGTGAAGCTGGCGACCCTGACCAGATCTCTGGACGGCGCCAAGGAGCAGGAGATGGCCCTGAAGGAGGAGGTCAGGGCTGGCAAGGTGCTGCTGGCGAAGGCCGCCGCCGCCCGGAAGACTTTGTCGGAGGATGTGGAGCACTGGACGGAGGGTCTGGTGGACGTCGCCGCGGATGTCGACAAGGAGCTGGCGTAGTTGGGGATGGTGGATCTCGGGTACTCCTCCGACGAGAACCTCCAACCCAGCGCCAAGCTTACTCTGTTCTTCAAAGGCGTGGCGACGGCGCTCCAGCGACTCCGGGAGCAGTTCCCAAAACAGCTTGCCGACGAGTCGCTCAAGATCTGCGCGGGAGCTCTCCAGAAGGTGCTGATGAAGGTGGCCTTCCGCAACCCAGGCCTCCGTCTCAACAACGTCCTCCGAAGCTTGCCGCCAGATGCTGATCTGGAGGAGCTCAAGGCCCTTGTCGCACCTATCGTGGACAAGGTGAGCGGAATCAGGAGGGTCGAAGGCGACCGCGTAGACTAGGCGATTTATCTTCTTCTTTCCTTGTCGCTGCCAATCATGTTATGAAAAACAGTCTGTTAGAGCTGCGATAAGTTATTCTGTAATATACTCTATCTTTGGTTAGTAATTGCCATGTTATTTCTTTTTCTTGCTTCCTCCCCTTGTATGCTTTTACCCTACGCTTTTAGGGAACTTGCTAGTGCGGGCACCTTTGCCGCAAGCGCTGAGTGCGGAACATCAGTAGCGGAACGTCAGCAGCCTACCGGCAGTGCTGCAACCGACAGGAAACCTCGTCGCGGAGCTAGTCGCAGCTTACTTAGGTTGTTGAGCGGACTCGAAACAACAGTAAGGGCGCAACCAGCTATGAGTTGGTTCCCTGCTGGCGGTGCCGCAGCCAACAAGAAACCTTGTGGCAGAGCTAGTCGCAGCTCACTTAAGTTGTTGAGCGGACTCGAAACAACAGTAAGGGCGCGACTAGGTACGAGTTGGTTCCTCCGCGCACAAGTTTTCCATACAAGGGACGATCGCAAGAAGGAAGATAACTCTATAAATTTAATTGCTATGTTATTTCCTTTACTCGACTCCTTCCTTTGTATGTTTTTACCCTGCGCATATAGGGAACTTGCCGGTGCGGGCACGCTTGCCGCGAGTGCTGAGTGCGGAACGTCAGCGATCTGCGGGCGGTGCTGCGGCCGACAAGAAACCTTGTCGCGGAGCTAGTTGCAGCTCACTTAAGTTGTTGAGCGGACTCGAAACAATAGTAAGGGCGCAACTAGCTATGAGTCGGTTCCTCCGCGCCCAGGCAAAGATGTCGGGGGTTGCTGATCCCACGTACACCTATGGGGATCGGCGGACCGAGCCCCTTTCGGTTCGGCAGGGGGGCGGTGGATGCACAAAGAGCAGATCGAGGCGAACGCACGAGCGAGACAATTGGTTTACCCAGGTTCGGGCCGCACGGATGCGTAAAACCCTACTCCTTCTTTGGTGGTTGTATTGAGTTCTTGCTCGGGAGCGACGAGTGCTATAGTACACTCAAGCAGATGGCGAGACCGAGCGTGAGAATGGCTGTCCTCCCCCCCTATTGCGCATGGGCCTCCTTTTATATGTCTAAGGGGTCGCCGACAGGTGGCAACAGAGGTGGGGGTAAAAACGTAAAAGAGGTGGTAGTTGGCTCCACCGCCTACAACAGACGTATCATACCTAACCCTGACGGCAGGGGACAAGGGCATTAAATGCATGTCTGTGTCACCTAGACGGCACAGAGAGGGACCGCTAGGAACGCCACCGTTTCCCACGATGGCTATCTTGTCAGTGCTTGCTTGCCACCGCATACCCCCGGCTGCACAGCCTCCCGCCACGTACGCCAGGAGCGGTCCCAGAGCGACACGTTGGTGGGTGAGCTGGAGCGCGGGCTGCGGGGTAGTAGCTTGCCGCGGCAAGCGCCTTGCCGCAGATGTTGTCTTGTCGAGTCCGGGAGCTTGTCGCTTCACCGGGTCTTGTCGGGACGCGTAGTGCGCCGCAGCGAGCTTCTCGAGATGCTTTGGTTGGTCTTCCCGGCAAGCCCCTCTTGCCGGGGTCTCATCTCCTTCCCGGCAAGCTCCTCTTGCCGGGGCCTTGTCTCCTTCCCGGCAAGCTCCTCTTGCCGGGGCCTTGTCTCCTTCCCGGCAAGCTCCTCTTGCCGGGACCTTGTCTCCTTCCCGGCAAGCTCCTCTTGCCGGGGCCTTGTCTCCTTCCCGGCAAGCTCCTCTTGCCGGGGCCTTGTTTTGCTCTTGGATACTTTGTTCTTGAATGGCCCCAAAGGAGCCACGAAGGGTCTTGGCAGTCGCCCGGCAAGCCTTGCTGCGGGTCGCTGCGACTGCCCGTGCACAAGTTCGGGATACTAAGGTACCCCTACTTTAGTACACCGACACCGGGAATCTCCCATATTAAGAGAAACATTAAGAAAGGAGTCGCGAATTGTTTCTCCGTTGATGATCAAGGTGTCGTATACTTTGGAAACCGCTTAGTGGTACCGAAGGCACGAAACCTGAGGCGGCTGATCCTGAAGGAAGCTCATGAATCCCCTCTCACCATTCATCCCTGTAGTACTAAAATGTATCAAGACCTACGCCAGAGGTTTTGGTGGACTAGGATGAAGAGAGAAATTGCTCAATACATTGCTAGTTGTGATGTCAGTCGTCGTGTTAAAGTAGAGCATCAACGGCCTGCTGGCACCCTTCAACCTTTGGCTATTCCTGAGTGGAAATGGGATAAAATCAGTATGGATTTCATTACTGGGTTTCCTAGGACCAAGAGAGGGAATAATGCGATCTTCATCGTAATCGATCGTCTTTCCAAGGTGGCCCACTTTCTACATGTTCATGAGAGTATCACCGCTAGCCAGCTAGCTGATTTATACATCTCCCGAATAGTGTCTCTTCATGGTGTCCCATTGGAAATTAACTCAGACCGTGGGAGTCTCTTCACCTCTCGATTTTGGGAATGTTTCCAAAATGCTATGGGAACTCGTCTCTCTTTTAGCACCGCCTTCCACCCCCAATCAAGTGGTCAAGTAGAGCGAGTAAATCAAATTCTGGAAGATATGCTCCGAGCTTCTGTCATCTCATTCGGAATGGGTTGGGAGAAATGCCTTCCATTCGCGGAGTTTTCTTATAACAATAGTTATCAAGCTAGCTTGGGCAAAGCTCCTTTCGAAGTTCTTTATTGACGAGAATGTCGAACGCCTCTCAACTGGTCAGAAACCGGGGAAAGACAACTCTTTGGCCCGGATATGATCCATGAAGCAGAAGAGCAGGTTCGCGTTATTCGTGAGAAAATGAAAATAGCCCAATCTTGGTAAAAGAGCCAATATGATCGTCAACATAAGCTCATGACTTATGAAGTCGGCGAGAAGGCTTACCTTCGGGTTACTCCGTTAAAGGGAACCCATCATTTCGGTATCAAAGGCAAATTGGCTCCTCGTTACATTGGACCCTTTCGCATTCTTGCCAAACGAGGAGAAGTTGCCTACCAATTGGAACTACCTCTGCATCTTTCCAGAGTCCGTGGTGTCTTCCATGTTTCTCAACTCAGGCGTTGCTTCGCGGATCCTATCTGTGGAGTGGACCATGAAACGCTTGATCTACAAGATAACCTCTCATATCGGGAATATCCTGTTCGTATCCTTGATCAAGCCGAGCGTACCACTCGACGCCATAACATCAAGTTTCTCAAGGTTCAATGGTCACACCATTCCGAAAAGGAAGCCACTTGGGAAAGCGAGGATCGTCTTTGACTCGAGTACCCCACCTTCTTCCCGGAGGATCCAAAATCTCGGGACGAGATTCTTTTGAGTGGGGGTGAGTTGTCACACCCTAGATAGTTCATGCATTAGAGCGTTGCATCATGTCTACTTTTACAGAAACTTGAAATGGGGATGACAGAACGCCCAACACCCCCCTGGAAACAACTAGGGTTCACTAAAATTATTTTAAATGAACCCAAAATGCCCTTCACAAAATGTTCATCATTTCTGGATTGGGCTAAAACCCCTGGCAAAAATGGTGCACTCTTTTCTAGGACATTCTGGAGTTTTTGAATTAAATCTAAGTATTTGAATTTGGGCATTTAAATGCTTTAAAATATTTTAAATGCTCAAATAATTCTGGAAATAAGTGTGGGCTGTTGGAAATAATCCAAATGGAGCCTATGATTATTTTCAGGATTTTTGTAAGTGCCTAAGTATTTTTAATAAAGCCACAAACTTACAGAAAAATAGAAAATCAGAAATAAAAGAGGAGGAGGAAACTTACATGGCCACAGCCCACCTGGCAGGCCGAAAACTATGCTGGCCCGTGCCAGCCAGCCGCTTCTCCCTCGCCAGGCAGGCACAGAGGTGACGCCAGCGAGCACGAGCTTGCCACGGCGTCAGCTGCTTGCCGCCCGCGAGGCCAGGACACCTGGGCGAGCTCCACGTCGCCGCCCCGACCCCGTGGACATCTTATTCCTACCCCCTACTCTCTCCCTCGCTCCCCCGAAGCCATGGCCGACGCAGCCGCCGCCGTCTTGCCGCCGTAGCCGTAGCCACCATCGTCCCCGTGTCACCCTACCATGCCCACGAGCTCCGCAGCATCTGCCTCGACCTCCTCGACAAGCCACGAGGCCTCGGACACGCTGCAACGCCGCCACCGCTGCCGTTCCCCTCGTCGGCCATCGGAGATCGTCACCGACGATTCGCCGCCTCCCAAGCATCCCCGAGCCCGCTTCAACGCCCGCTGCACTCACCATGAGCTCCTCTCTCTTCTCCCCCTAGCCACGTCGCTCGAGTTGCCCTCTAACCCCGTTGGCCATCATGGCCGAGAGCTCGGCCCCGCCGGCCATGTCGCCACGATGGCCACAGGCACGTAAGCTCGAATCTGAGCGCCTCACCACACTCACAACGTCCCTAGGAGCCTAACGCACCACTCCACGTGCCTCGCCGTGCCCTGTAGCCTTGGATCCATCTTCACCCGAGCTCCGACGACCGCCAAGGTTTTCGTCGGTGTCGTTCCCGGCCTCCCCGAGCTTCACTTCCACCACCAAACGTTGCGGCTTGCTCCCAGCTATGCATAGGACCAAACCGCAGTCGATTTGGTCGACTGTGGGCAAAACCCGAGCCCCTCTGTCGCGTCTGTCATCGCCGGCGTCAAGCTGCCGGCGAGTTGACCATGTTTGACCCGTGTGGGCCTAGGTTGACTTCCCCCCTTGAGCCTATGACAGGTGGGGCCGGCCTGTTAATTAGGTTAGGATTAGTGCTAACTAAATTAGACATGCGGGCCCACGCCCCACTGACAGTTAATTAGTACTAACTTAATTATGTTAGTTAGCTGAGACACTGACAGATGGGGCCCACTACTCAGGTTTGACCTGGGCTGGCGCCTTTGACTCGCTGACGTCATAGTGACGCAGTGCTGACGCAATTATTGATTTTCTGGATTTAATCTTATATCAGAAATTCCAGAAAATAGCCATTCTAAAAATCATAGAAAATCAACCATAGCTCCAAATCAAACAAATTATATATGAAAAATGATCAGAAAAATTCAATCTATCCTTCTGTAATGGTTTCATGCATGACAAACCAATTTAACCATGCTGTTTAGGTGAAACAAGCTAACACACTTATTATGCATAAGAACGTTAACTTTCATTTGAATCTTTGATTCAAATGGACCCATTTCAACTTGTTTCACATTGCATTAGGCAGGACACATCATTTTGCCATGTCATAGCATGCATCATATTGTTGCATATTGTCATGTGTTCATTATGTTCTGTGTGTCCTTCGTGGTAGGTTCTACCTCCGAGGATATCTCCGAGTATCCAACTGAAGGGCAGTACCCTACTACCACTCCATCAAGCAAGCAACGCCATTGATCATATCAATACAATCCCATGTTCTCGCCTCTTCTCTCATTTACTACATTAAGACAACAATGTTTCAAATTGCTGTGTGATGCGGTAGTTGAACCCTTATCCTCTGCATGACCTGTCATTGCCACAGTAACTAGATGAAACCCACTAGCATGTGTAGGAGTTGATTGAGCCATGTATGTGTTTCCTACCTTGCTATGCCTGCTATGCTTAGAGTTGTGTCAGGTCTGGTTCATCTGGGTGATGGGCTAGAGTGAAATGATTATGTCGGTAATGTGAGGGATGTGTTGAAAATGATTTGGTAAAGGTATTGATGAGAGGCCATGTAGGAGTACATGGTGGGTTGTTTCATTGAGGCCGTCCCTAAGAACTGAGATCTGTATGTGTGATTTAAGAATCAGCTACTACCATACATTGGGCCCGAAACCAATGGACCCTCTCAGATTCTTAATCACCCTAGTACTCTGTCCAGGAGTTGCAATTAGTTTCTGGTGTTTGTAGGTTATGTGTTGGCGGCCGTGCGTAGCGCTGACCCTAGGGGTGGGCTATGATGCGGTAGATACAACGTGGCACAGTGTACCGAGTCACCCGTTCGGTGTCTCGGGAACCCTGTTCACATCGTTCGGGGCCGTATGTGGAAACCTCGGCCGGACTCCCTGCGGATGGAACCTGGATAGGCGATAAACCTGGACTAGAGACTTGAGTGTTTAGGTAGGCCATGGCCGACACCCTCGTTGGGCTTCCGCTTGAAGGTTGCCGAGTACATGTCGTGTAAATGGCGATAAGTGGTGAGAGGGTGTATGAAGAAGTATACCCCTGCAGGGTTAACATCATCTATTCGAATAGCCGCGTCCGCGGTAAAGGACTACTTGTTTGCCTATACGGTTCATAGACAAGTTAATGGTTACTACTAAAAGACTCAAGATAAGTGTGAGTACCGAGGATGGCCCTCTCGTAGGATGACGAGGGAGGATCCCCGGTGGAGTATTGTGATGGTGATTAGTGGACTCGTGTGAGAAAACTATTTTACTAGTGTTGTCTCGTAGGATAGCTTAGCCAAGAGTCAAAGCTGGCTTGCTGCAATAACTCCACCACCTTCTTGAGAATGAGCATGTATAGTAGGTTCTGTTGTAAGACTTGCTGAGTACCTTTGTACTCATGTTTGCTTTACTTACTGTTTTTAGACGACAACACCGCCCCCTTCGATGGGTTTTATGTAGATCTAGACGTCGATGAGTGACTTGCCACCCAGGTGGTGATCCTGGCCATGGAGGGCCTTATGTAGATAGACAGGCTTCGAGAAGCCTTCTTTCTTTCTAGTGTCTGTACTCAGACTACTTGCTTCCACATGTGCTTGTATGCTTGTATGACTTGAGTGTCGGGTCATGTGACCCCTACCTGTATGAACATGTTATCTATGGCTCTCTGGAGCTTCTAAATAAAGTACTTGAGTTGTAGAGTTTTGTTGTGATGCCATGCTGTATTTGCACATATCGAGCATATTGTGTGTATGATTCAAATGCTTGGTATGTGTGGGATCTGACAATCTAGTTGTTTATCCTTGGCAGCCTTTCTTATGGGGAAATGTAGTCTAGTGCTCCTCGAGCCATAGTAATCCGCTACAGCCCGGTTCACCGGAGTCCTGCTAGCCTAGCACTACTGCTTAGGACACTTGACTGGCCAGCATGTGTTTCACTTCGTTCCTATGTCTGTCCCTTCGGGGAAATGTCACATGGTGACTTCCGGAGTCCCGCCAAGCCTGCTATAGCCCGGGTTCCTCGGGGTCCTGTTAGCCCAGTGCTACAGCCCGGATTCACTCGCTGATGACCGACATGCTCGATGTGATTCATGTATGCCCGTCTCCATAGGTCTGTGCTGCTTTGGGTTCACGACTAGCCATGTCGGCCCGGGTTCTCTGTCATATGGATGCTAGCGACACTATCATATACGTGAGCCAAAAGGTGCAAACGGTCCCGGGCCATGGTAACGCGACACCCGTGGAATACCGTGCGTGAGGCCGCAATGTGATATGAGGTGTTACCGGCTAGATCGATCTGACTTGGAATCGGGGTCCTGACACGCTTCTTCGTCATGGCCTTCCACTTGGGATAATCATGACCGTCAAGGATGGGGCATGTCACAGTCTTCATTTTTTTGGTCGACATAACTAAAACTCCAGGCGGTTAAACCAAAATCACACAGAACAAGGGAGTACCTTGCTCTGATACCAATTGAAAGTGCGTTAAGTCGACTAGAGGGAGGGGTGAATAGGCGATTTTTATGAATTCTTCACTAAGGAATTTCATGGTGAGGAAATTCCTAAGAGAAGAACTACTTGCAGCGGAATAAGTACTCAGATGTAAACATACCAGAACATAAGCATGGTCTTCATGATGAAATGAAAACAAGCACAGAGTACAGAAAGTGTAAATACATGATAAAATAGGATTAAGACAAACAGACTGAAGAAATTGAATGGAGGAAATTGAGAAAGTCTTCATTCAAAGTCTTCAAACAGATATGAACAAGCACATAACACAGAAATGAGGAAATGAAAGGGTTGAGGAAATAGAACTAGTTATCTTAGTGAAGACAATGATTTGGTAGACCAGTTCCAACTGCTGTGACAGTTGTACGTCTCGTTAGGGCGGCTAGGTATTCAAACCTGAGGACAGACAGTCCCGGACACCCAATCCTGAACACGCAGCTTAGGACACTTAGTCCTCACCATATTCCCCTTGAGCTAATGTCACACAGACCTCGCCCAATCACTCGTGGTAAGTCTTCAAGTGACTTCCAAACCTTCATAGACTCGGTCACTCGATGATCCACAATTTCCTCTTGGATGCTCTAGACCATGACGCCTAACCGTCTGGAAGATGCATGATACGTCTCCAACGTATCTATAATTTTTGATTGTTCCATGCTATTATATTATCAACTTTGGATGTTTATGGGCTTTAATATGTACTTTTATATTATTTTTGGGACTAACCTATTAACCCAGAGCCCAGTGCCAGTTTCTGTTTTTTCCTTGTTTTAGGGTTTCAAAGAAAAGGAAAACCAAACGGAGTCCAATTGACCTGAAACTTCACGGAACCCATTTTTGGAAGGAAACAAGCCCAGAAGACTTCTAGTGCACGTAAGGGAAGCTTCGAGGAGGCCACGAGGTAGGGGGGTGCGCCAAACCCCCTAGGCGGGCCATCCACCCTCGTGGGCCTCTCATGGCTCCCCTAACATATCTCTTTCACCCATATATACCCACGTACCCTAAAACTATCAAGGAGCACAATAGATTGGGAGTTCCGTCGCCAGAAGCCTTCGTAGCCACCGAAAGCCAATCTAGACCCGTTCCGGCACCCTGCCAGAGGGGGAATCCCTCTCCGGTGGCTATCTTCATCATCCCGGTGGTCTCCATGATGAGGAGGGAGTAGTTCTCCCTCGGGGCTGAGGGTATGTACCAGTAGCTATGTGTTTGATCTCTCTCTCTCTCTCTCTCATGTTCTTGAGGTGATACGATCTTGATGTATCGCGAGCTTTGCTATTATATTTCGATCCTATGATGTTTCTTCCCCCCTCTACTCTCTTGTAATGAATTGAGTTCCCCCTTTGAAGTTATCTTATCGGATTGAGTCTTTAAAGATTTGAGAACACTTGATGTATGTCTTGCCGTGCGTATCTGTGGTGACAATGGGATACCACGTGATTCACTTGATGTATGTTTTGGTGATCAACTTGCGGGTTCCGCCCATGAACCTATGCATAGGGGTTGGCACATGTTTTTGTCATGATTCTCCGGTAGGAACTTTGGGGCACTCTTTGAGGTTCTATGTGTTGGTTGAATACATGAATCTGAGATTGTGTGATGCATATCGTATAATCATACCCACGGATACTTGAGGTGACAATGGAGTATCTAGGTGACATTAGGGTTTTGGTTGATTTGTGTCTTAAGGTGTTATTCTAGTACGAACTCTAGGGCTGTTTGTGACACTTATAGGAATAGTCCAACGGGTTGATTGGAAAGAATAACTTTGAGGTGGCTTCGTACCCTACCATAATCTCTTTGTTTGTTCTCCGCTATTAGTGACTTTGGAGTGACTCTTTGTTACATGTTGGGGGATAGTTATATGATCCAATTATGTTATAATTGTTGAGGGAACTTGCACTAGCGGAAGTATGAACCCTAGGCCTTATTTCCACGCATTGCAATACCGTTTACGCTCACTTTTATCATTTGTTACCTTGCTGTTTTTATATTTTCATATTACAAAAACTATTATCTACTATCCATGTACCACTTGTATCACCATCTCTTCGTTGAACTAGTGCACCTCTACAATTTACCATTGTATTGGGTGTGTTGGAGACACAAGAGACTCTTTGTTATTTGGTTGCAGGGTTGTTTGACAGAGACCATCTTCATCCGACGCCTCCTACGGATTGATAAACCTTAGGTCATCCACTTGAGGGAAATTTGGTACTGTCCTACAAACCTCTGCACTTGGATGCCCAACAACGTCTACAAGAAGAAGGTTGTGTAGTAGACATCAAGCTCTTTTCTGGCGCCGTTGCCGGGGAGGTGAGTGCTTGAAGGTATATCTTTAGATACTGCGATCGAGTCTTTTAGTTTCTTGTTTTATCACTAGTTTAGTTTATAAAAGAAAACTATAAAACAATGGAATTGAGTTTGTCTCATATGCTTCACCTTTTTAATATCTTTCATGAGTATGATGGAAAGGATAATTGTGCTCAAGTGCTAGAAGAAGAAATCTATAAAATGTTTGGCACTAAATATTTGAATGATGAGCATGATTGCAATGTTTTTAGTATGAATTCCTTGAATATCTATGATGCTAATGATATGCAAAGCCACAAGCTTGGGGAAGCTATGTTTGATGAAGATGATATTTTTTGTCCCCCAAGTTTTGATGAGAAAATTTATTATGATGAAAGCATGCCTACTATTTATGATGATTATATTGATGAAAGTGGACTTGGAGAGGTCATGACTATTTTGTGATGAATCCACTATTCCAGAAGATATTCCAATTGATTATGAGAACAAAGTTGCTATCTATGATGATTATTGTGATGACTTGTATGCTATAAAGAATAATGATAACCATGAAAATTGTCATCATGATTTTAGTTTTCAATTGGATTATGCCTCACATGATAATTATTTTGTTTAGTTTGCTCCCACTATTATTCATGAGAAGAATTTTTCTTGTGTGGATAGTAGTAAATTTTCTATGCTTGTAGATCAAGTTTCCTCTCTATGTGCTTAAAGTTTTGAAGTTATGCTTGTTTTACCTTCCTATGCAAGTTGATTATTGCTCCCATAAGTTTTTGTTCACAAAATCCCTATGCATAGGAAGTATGTTAGACTTAAATCTGTTAGTCTTATTCTTCATGGTGCTCTCTTTATGTTACAATTCTTATCTTTTATATGAGCATCATTGAAATCATCATGCCTAGCTAGGGGCATTAAACGATAGCGCTTGTTGGGAGGCAACCCAATTTTATTTTAGTTCCTTGCTTTTTGTTCCTGTTTAGTAATAAATAATTCATCTAGCCTCTGTTTAGATGTGGTTTTATGCTTTTAATTAGTGTTTGTGCCAAGTAGAACCTTTGGGAAGACTTGGGGAAAGTCTTTGCGATGATGCTCTAAAAAACAGAAACTTTAGCACTCACGAGAATTGCTGCAAGTTTTTATTGGAGAGTGCTATTGAGTTAATTCTTTTTTCAGATGATTAATAGATAAATTCCTCACGTCCAGCAAGTTATTTGAGAATTTTATGAGATCTATAAGTATACGTTTGGTCCAGATTACTACAGACTATTCTGTTTTTGACAGATTCTGTTTTTCATGTGGTGTTTACTTATTTTGATGAATCTATGGCTAGTAAAAGAGTTTATAAACCATAGAGAAGTTGGAATACAGTAGGTTTAAAACCAATATAAATAAAGAATGAGTTCACTACAGTACCTTGAAGTGGTGTTTTGTTTTCTTTTGCTAACGGAGCTTACGAGTTTTCTGTTAAGTTTTGTGTTGCGAAGTTTTCATGTTTTGGGTAAAGATTCGATGGACTATGAATAAGGAGTGGCAACAGCCTAAGATTGGGGATTCCCAAGGCACCCCAAGTAAATATTTAAGGACAACCAAGAGCCTAAGCTTCGGGATGCCCCGGAAGGCCTTCCCTTTTTCGTCTACTTCCATCGGTAACTTTACTTGGAGCTATATTTTTATTTACCACATGATATGTGTTTTGCTTGGAGCGTCAATTTATTTTGTTAGGATTTGCTTTCTGTATTTATAACAATGTTTTGCATCTTTTATTTCAATAAAAGTGGCATTGATAGCCTTTACAATGCCTATTTTACAAGTCATCATGTTGCTGTTTGTAAACAGAAAGTTTACCGCTGTTGCAATAATTCCCTAGAAAAGTCAGAATGTGATAAAATGTTGAAACCTTTTGCATATTAAGCTCTGATAAATTTAGTACAGTGGGAATTTTCTTTCATAATTTTTGGATCTAGGGAAGTATGGATGTTGCTGCATTCTTTACAGACTGTCCTGTTTAGGCAGATTGCTGTTATGTTTGCATTGTTTCCATATGTTTGCTTCTTTAATGATTCTATTTGAGGATAGGACTATTAAATATGCAGAGGCATTTAGTATGCAATGTTGAATAATGATTTTAGTTATTTGCTACAGTAGAGTATGATAAGGTTTTTGCAATGTGTTATGCTAACTTATCTCACGAGTCCTTGTTGAGTTTTGTGTGGATGAAGCTTTTGAGATTTAGGGAGACCGTGATATGAGAGGAATTAAGGAGACACAAAAGCTCAAGCTTGGGGATGCCCAAGGCATCCCAAGATAATATTTCAAGAGGTCTCAAGTGTCTAAGCTTGGGTATGCCCCGGTTGGCATCCCACCTTTCTTCTTCAACAACTATCGGTTAGTATCGGTTGATCCTAAGTTTTTGCTTCTTCACATGATGTTTGCTATTCCTAGATGTCATTTTATTTTGATTTGCTTTCTGTTTGAATAAATTATCAAGATCCGAAATTATTAAATGAGAGAGAGTATTCACATAGTTGCATAATTATTCGACTACTCATTGATCTTCACTTATATCTTTAGGAGTAGTTTGTCATTTGCTCTAGTGCTTCACTTATATCTTTTAGAGCATGGTGGTAGTTATATTTTGAAGAAATAGATGAACTTTCATGCTTCACTTAGATTATTTTGAGAGTCTTAATAGCATGGTAATTTTCTTAAAATCCTAATATGCTAGGTATTCAAGATTAGTAAAATCTTCTTCTGAGTGTTTTGAATACTAAGAGAAGTTTGATGCTTGATGATTGTTTTGAGATATGGAGGTAATAATATCAAAGTCGTGCTAGTTGAGTAGTTGTGAATTTGAGAAATTCTTGTGTTGAAGTTTGCAAGTCCCGTAGCATGCACGTATGGTAAACGTTGTGTAACAAATTTGAAACATCAGGTGTTATTTGATTGTCTTCCTTATGAGTAGCAGTCGGGGACGAGCGATGGTCTTTTCCTACCAATCTATCCCCCTAGGAGCATGCGCGTAGTATCGAGGTTTTTGATGGCTTGTAGATTTTTGCAATAAGTATGTGAGTTCTTTATGTCCATGGATTATACGCACTCTCACCCTTCCATCCTTGCTAGCCTCTTCGGTACCGTGCATTGCCCTTTCTCACATTGAGAGTTGGCGCAAACTGCGCCGGTGCATCCAAACCCCGTGATATGATATGCTCTTTCACACATAAACCTCCTTATATCTTCCCCAAAACAGCCACCATACCTAACTATTATGGCATTTCCATAGCCATTCCGAGATATATTGCCATGCAACTTTCCACCATTCAGTTTATCATGACACATTCATCATTGTCATATTGCTTAGCATGATCATGTAGTTGACATAGTATTTGTGGCAAAGCCACCATTCATAATTATTTCATACATGTCACTCTTGGTCCATTGCATATCTCGGTACACCGCCGGAGGCATTCATATAGAGTCATACTTTGTTCTAGTATCGAGTTGTAATCATTGAGTTGTAAATAAATAGAAGTGTGATGATCATCATTTTCTAGAGCATTGTCCCAAGTGAGGAATAAAAAAAAGGGAAAGGCCATAAAAAAGAGAAGGCCCAAAAAAAGGAAAGAGAAAGGCCATAAAAAAGGGAAGGCTCAAAAAATGAAAAAAAAATGAAAAAGGGACAAGGGACAATGCTACTATCCTTTGCCACACTTGTCCTTCAAAGTAGCACCATAATCCTCATGATAGAGAGTCTCTTGTTTTGTCACTTCCATATAGTAGTGGGGATTTTTCATTATAGAACTTGGCTTGTATATTCCAACAATGGGCCTCCTCAAGTGCCCTAGGTCTTCGTGAGCAAGCAAGTTGGATGCACACCCACTTAGTCTTTTTTGTTGAGCTTTCATACATTTATAGCTCTAAGTGCATCCACTGCATGGAAATCCCTACTCCTTGCATTAACATCAATCGATGTGCATCTCCATAGCTCATTGATTAGTCTCGTTGATGTGAGACTTTCTCCTTTTTGTCTTCTCCACAACCACCATTCTATTCCACCTATAGTGCTATGTCCATGCCTCGCGCTCATGTATTGCGTAAAGATTGAAAAAGTTTGAGAACATCAAAAGTATGAAACAATTGCTTGGCTTGTCATCGGGGTTGTGCATGATTTAAATACTTTGTGTGGTGAAGATGGAGCATAGCCAGACTATATGATTTTGTAGGGATAGCTTTCTTTGGCCATGTTATTTTGAGAAGACATGATTGCTTAGTTAGTATGCTTGAAGTATTATTATTTTTATGTCAATATTAAACTTTTGTCTTGAATCTTATGGATCTGAATATTCTTGCCACAATAAAGAGAAATACAGGATGAATATGTTAGGTAGCTTTCCACATCAAAAATTCTGTTTTTATCATTTACCTACTCGAGGACGAGCAGGAATTAAGCTTGGGGATGCTGATACGTCTCCAATGTATCTATAATTTTTGATTGTTCCATGCTATTATATTATCAACTTTGGATGTTTATGGGCTTTATTATGCACTTTTATATTACTTTTGAGACTAACCTGTTAACCCAGAGCCGAGTGCCAGTTTCTGTTTTTTTCCTTGTTTTAGTGTTTCGAAGAAAAGGAAAACCAAACGGAGATCCAATTGACCTGAAACTTCATAAAACCCATTTTTTGAAGGAAAGAAGCCCAGAAGACTTGAAGTGCACGTAAGGGAAGCTTCGAGGAGGCCATGAGATAGGGGGCCCACCCCCCTGGGCGTGCCCTCCACCCTCGTGGGGCCCTCGTGGCTCCCCTGACGTATCTCTTTCACCCATATATACCCACGTACCCTAAAACTATCGAGGACCACAATAGATCGGGAGTTCCGCCGCCAGAAGCCTATGTAGACACCGAAAACCAATCTAGACCCGTTCCGGCACCCTGCCGGAGGGGGAACCCCTCTCCGATGGCTATCTTCATCATCCCGGTGCTCTCCATGATGAGGAGGGAGTAGTTCTCCCTCAGGGCTGAGGGTATGTACCAGTAGCTATGTGTTTGATCTCTCTCTCTCTCTCTCTCTCTCGTGTTCTTGAGGTGATACGATCTTGATGTATCGCAAGCTTTGCTATTATATTTGGATCCTATGATGTTTCTTCCCCCCTCTACTCTCTTGTAATGAATTGAGTTTCCCCTTTGAAGCTATCTTATCGGATTGAGTCTTTAAAGATTTGAGAACACTTGATGTATGTATTGACGTGCGTATCTGTGGTGACAATGGGATACCACGTGATTACCTTGATGTATGTTTTGGTGATCAACTTGCGGGTTCCGCCCATGAACCTATGCATAGGGGTTGGCACACGTTTTCGCCGTGATTCTCCGGTAGGAACTTTGGGGCACTCTTTGAGGTTCTATGTGTTGGTCGAATAGATGAATCTGAGATTGTGTGATGCATATCGTATAATCATACCCACGGATACTTGAGGTGACATTGGAGTATCTAGGTGACATTAGGGTTTTGGTTGATTTGTGTCTTAAGGTGTTATTCTAGTACGAACTCTAGGGCTGTTTGTGACACTTATAGGGCTGTTTGATTGGAAAGAATAACTTTGAGGTGGTTTCGTACCCTACCATAATCTCTTCGTTTGTTCTCCGCTATTAGTGACTTTGGAGTGACTCTTTGTTGCATGTTGAGGGATAGTTATATGATCCAATTATGTTATCATTGTTGGGGGAACTTGCACTAGCGAAAGTATGAACACTAGGCCTTATTTCCACGCATTGCAATACCGTTTACGCTCACTTTTAGCATTTGTTACCTTGCTGTTTTTATATTTTCAGATTACAAAAACTATTATCTACTATCCATGTACCACTTGTATCACCATCTTTTCGTCGAACTAGTGGACCTATACAATTTACCATTGTATTGGGTGTGTTGGGGACACAAGAGACTCTTTTTTATTTGGTTGCAGGGTTGTTTGAGAGAGACCATCTTCATCCTACGCCTCCTACGGATTGATAAACCTTCGGTCATCCACTTGAGGGAAATTTGCTACTGTCCTATAATCCTTTGCACATGGAGGCCCAACAACGTCTACAAGAAGAAGGTTGTGTAGTAGACATCAATGCACAGTCTTCAAAGGTAAAAAGTGTCAGATCCACGCAGGATCAATCTATTTAGTGATGCTCAATCACTTTGGGTTTGTAGGTGTTTGGGTTTGGGTTTTCCTCACTTGATGATTTTTGCTCAAAGTCCTCGGAGGATGGGATGCTCTCAAATGCTCTCACTTGGGGGCGGCTATTTATAGCCTAGGGAGCAGCCCGACCTGATAAGACATAAATGCGCTTCAATGATATGACCATTAGGTGGAAGGATATTTGGGACAGCTGGCGCGTAGCACAGCAGCAGTCATAAATTTGACTATCAAATTCCTCAGGACTATCATGTTCCTCACTTGTAGGCAATCCACACTGGCGAATTCCTAACTCCTCAGTTGGAACAAATTCCTCAGAGACCAGAAGAACTTCGTCTCTATCACTAAAGAAGTTGACTGAACTGCATGAGATTTCCAATGGCTTCACTCGAAGGGATTGGTAGGTGTAGGACTTTGAGTTGAGCATCACTTGGAAACTTTTCCTTAGTATTTCCTCGACCCCCTTTAACAGCATGGTGTTTCCTGTGACTCAAGAAAGAGAAAAAGAAACTACGAAAACAAAAGTCTTCACGGTTCATGTTCCTCGAATGAATACCAAGTCTTCATGGTCACACCAATTTCTTCACTTTCAAAGTCTTCAGAAATCCAAAGTCTTGAGTCGAAGAACTTCATTTTTAGGGGTCGACTTTCTCTGTAAATATCAAACTCCTCATAGACTTATAGACCTATGTACACTCACAAACGCATCAGTCCCTTAACCTATAAGTCTTGAATACACCAAAATCGCTATGGGGCACTAGATGCACTTACACCACACCTGCCAAGACTCCACCGCTATTCCCACACAGCTGCCAGCCCACCAACTAGGCGAGCACCTGCGTGGCGATGTGCGGCCTCTAGGCCAACTCAGCAAGCACCTTCATGGTGGCATGTAGGTCTTCGTGAAGACTCTGCCACCGCACCAACTCAGCTGCCAGCCAGCCAGCGTGGCACTACACGCCTCGTCAGTTCGAACGCGCGTCGAAGCCAGGCGAGGCGGCGACAGCTGGGACGAGCTTCCTTGCCGTCCCCGATAAAGCATGAAGGGCACGTCAGCAGCGCATTAAATGCGTTTGTCCTATGGTGCCAGGGGATAGACTCGACTACTGCACAACTTTTCACCTCATGTGTGCCACTCTGGCAGCCCCTTTTGACTATAAAAGGAGGCCCGTGGCATACTGAGAGAGGATTGGGACTTTTTGGACCCTACACGCTTTGTATCTAGTCCAAGAACACCAGAAAAAAACCAGCAGGAGTAGGGTATTATGCAGAACCTAGATAATCCCCTCGTGTTGATCCCTCAAACCCGCTCTTTCCACAGCCACGCACTCGCCAACCATAGCAAAAGGGATTCCTCGTGATCCCGTAGGTGTCGTTTCCCCCGACATCTTTGGCGCGCCAGGTAGGGGGCGCAAGCTGTGAAAATCCGGTTTGAAGGATAGCACGTCGACTTCATCATCACCATGGCCCCCAAGAGAAAGGGGATCACAGCGATCGGCTTGTCCGGGGTCGGCCCATCTGCGCCAGTGCGAGTAGGCGGCCGGGTGGCCACGGAAGGGGCCGGAGACATGGCCCGCGAGCATCCATGACACTTTGGCGATCGGAGCCAGGCGAGCAGCGTCGTCCGAATCCGAGACGACGAGCCACACACCGCTTGGTCCCGGGGCAAGGCCGTGCTACCCACGGGCGGCGCGGCAGCCTCTACGGCACCCTCGCTGGCACCCACACTGCGCAATTCCCAGGCCGCGCGCGATGAGCAACACCGCGATGCCGGAGCCCTCGGGCACCATCGCGGAAAGAGCCCTGTGCACAACTCGCAGGATGAACCAGGCCGACATGCGCGCTCGGACGTTGGTGCAGGCGGCGTGCGACCGCGAGACCGTGACAGAGCCCCTTCTAACCCGGTTAGAAGTTGGAGCGCATCACGATTTACATAGCTCTCGCCACCGCCTATGCCGATGGAAGCGCTGGCGCGCGTGCAGCTGCTCCTCGACTTCCCCCTGCTGCGGAGAAGCTCGACTAGTGGAGGGCCACCATCCAAAGCCTTGTCAGCTTCGCCAACAAAGACAAGCCGCTCCCAACGGGGCCCTTGCACCGGCGTCTTGCCGAGCCGGTGGATGCCGGCGGTGGGGGGGGGGGCGACGTCGGTGACAACATTTCCACCATGTCGTCCGACCCGCGAACCCGCTGCGACCAACGTCAAGTCCTTCGGAAACGGGCCTAGGAAGACGCTCGAACTACCATCGAATGACAACAGGAGACGCACCATCAGTCAGATCAGTGTGCGGGGCCTACTACGGACCACCCGGCACCGGGGGCCCTGACGACCTGCCTTACGAGGTAGGTTGTCCAACCTTTACCTGAGAGCTGCGGCAATTCCAGTGGCCCTCCCACCGCACGTTCAAGCTTGATGTTGGCGAGAAGTACAACGGCAAGACCCACCCGTTGGAGTTCCTCAACATCTACAGCATTGTGATGCAAGCTGCTGGAGCTCGCGACGACAAGGTGCTTGCCAATTACTTCCCGTTGGCACTTAAACCCAATGTCGTGTCGTGGTTGATGCACTTGCCGGTGGATTCCATTTCTTCTTGGTCGGATTTGTGTCATGAGTTTCTTGGCGCCTTCACTGGAGGACACCAAGCTCATGGCCAAGCATGCGATTTGCATATCATCCCCTAGAAAGAGGGTGAAAACCTGCGCAAGTACATACAGAGGTTCAGCCAGGTGCAGTACAACATCCCAGATGTTCATCCTACCACTGTTATCAGCACATTCCATCAGAATGTGCACAACCATAATATGCGTGAAGAGTTGGCGATGAACAAGGTCAAGGATGTGGCCGAACTTTATGTTCTGGCCGATAGATGTGCTCGAGCTAAAGAGGGGAGGAAGTATCCAGGCGAAGACGCCGGTCGGGAAACCAAGTCCACAGACAAAGACACCGCCGCCCCGACAAAGAAGGGTCAGCGCCGCAACATGAAACGTAAGGGCAAGACTATGCTCGATGTTGAGGGATCCTACGAGCGCGGCACCGCCAAAATGGCCAAGTCTAACGACCCCGGCAAGGAGGTTGCCGGGTGTGCCGCCTGTTTGGCCCTGGCGGCCGCCGGCAAGCCAGGAGGCTCCGACAAGTAGTACTGCAAGATCCACCGCACAAAGGGCCATGACCTCCAGAACTGCCGAGAGGTCGAGCTGCTGGCAGAAAAGTAGAAGGCTGAATATGAAAGGCGAGATAAGGAGAAGGGTCAGGATGGTGCCGAGGGGTCCGGTAAGAAGCTTAGCAGACAAGGGGGTCGCCGCGGCAAAGATAACCGACAAGAGAGGCCCGCTCGGGGCCGCGACAAGAAAGAGGTAGATGATGATCACGACAAGGACGATGAGTCCGGCGAGCACGAGTTCCAGAAGGCTACAGATGCCATGCGCGTCGACGGTGGCGCCTCGTTGCACACCTCACATCGCTAGCTGAAGCAGTGGGCGCGTGAGGTCACTGTGGCGGAGCCGTCGTTCGACGCTTAGAAGCCACTGAAGTGGTCTCGCACGCCCATCGGTTTTGACACCAAGGATCACCCTGATCGCACAACTTCGGTCAGGTGTTTGCCGTTGTTGGTTTCACCAACAATATGCAACCTCAAGGTGACCAAACTGCTGGTTGACGTTGGGTCCGGTCTGAATTTGATCTCGCCCGCTATGATCAAGAAGCTACACACTCCTGATGGAGATCTCAAGGAGACGGGCACGTTCCAAGGGTTCAACCCGGGAAGGAGTCGACCGAAAGGTAAAATCAC
Source organism: Triticum monococcum (assembly GCA_034509565.1). NCBI lineage: Eukaryota > Viridiplantae > Streptophyta > Magnoliopsida > Poales > Poaceae > Triticum > Triticum monococcum. The sequence goes on along the minus strand of CM067847.1, from coordinate 387,591,228 downwards.
GCTTCCCGTTATGTTCGAGGGCAAGTTGAACTACAGGACGGAGAAGATCATTTTTTATGTTGCCAAGATCTGTTGGGGAACGTAGTAATTTCAAAAAATTTCCTACGCACACGCAAGATCATGGTGATGCATAGCAACGAGAGGGGAGAGTGTTGTCTACATACCCTCGTAGACCGAAGCGGAAGCGTTGACACAACGTAGAGGAAGTAGTCGTACGTCTTCCCGATCCGACCGATACAAGCACCGTTACTCCGGCACCTCCGAGTTCTTAGCACACGTACAACTCGATGACGCTCCCCGGGCTCCGATCCAGCAAAGCTTCGGGGATGAGTTCCGTCAGCACAACGGTGTGGTGACGATGATGATGTTCGACCAATGTAGGGCTTCGCCTAAGCACTACAACGATATGACCGAGGTGGAATATGGTGGAAGGGGGCACCGCACACGGCTAAGGAATGATCACGAGGATCAACTTGTGTGTCCTAGGGTGCCCCCTTGCCTCCGTATGTAAAGGATCCAAGGGGGGGGGGTGCGGCCGGCCTATAGGAGGCGCGCAGGAGGAGTCCTACTCCTACCGGGAGTAGGACTCCCCTCCCTATGCTTGTCCAATTAGGAGAGGTGGGAGAAGAGAAGGAAAGAGGGGGGGCGCCGCCCCTCCCTCCTTGTCCAATTTGGACTAGGGGAAGAGGGGGCGCGCGGCCTGCCCTGGCAGCCCCTTCCTCTTCTTCACTTTAGGCCCGTGAGGCCCATTAACCCCCCGGGGGGTTCTGGTAACCCCCCGGTGCTCCGGTTTTATCCGAAACTTCACCGGAACGCTTCCGGTGTCCGAATATAGTCATCCAATATATCAATCCTTATTTCTCGACCATTTCGAGACTCCTCGTCATGTTCGTGATCACATCCGGGACTCCAAACTAACTTCGGTACATCAAAATGTATAAACTGATAATAACTGTCATCGTAACGTTAAGCGTGCGGACCCTACGGTTCGAGAACAATGTAGACATGATCGAGACACGTCTCCGGTCAATAACCAATAACGGGACCTGGATGTCCTTATTGGCTCCTATATATTCTACGAAGATCTTTATTGGTCAGACCGCATAACAACATACGTTGTTCCCTTTGTCATCGGTATGTTACTTGCTCAAGATTCGATCGTCGGTATCCAATACCTAGTTCAATCTCGTTACCGGCAAGTCTCTTTACTCGTTCCGTAATACATCATCTCGCAACTAACTCATTAGTTGTAATGCTTGCAAGGCTTATGTGATGTGTATTACCGTGAGGGCCCAGAGATACCTCTCCGACAATCGGAGTGACAAATCCTAATCTCGAAATACGCCAACCCAACATGTACCTTTGGAGACACCTGTAGAGCACCTTTATAAATACCCATTTACGTTGTGACGTTCGGTAGCACACAAAGTGTTCCTCCGGTAAACGGGAGTTGCATAATCTCATAGTCATAGGAACATGTATAAGTCATGAAGAAAGCAATAGCAACATACTAAATGATCGGGTGCTAAGCTAATGGAATGGGTCATGTCAATCAGATCATTCACCTAATGATGTGATCTCGTTAATCAAATAACAACTCTTTGTTTATGGTTAGGAAACATAACCATCTTTGATTAACGAGCTAGTCAAGTAGAGGCATACTAGTGACACTCTGTTTGTCTATGTATTCACACATGTATTATGTTTCCGGTTAATACAATTCTAGCATGAATAATAAACATTTATCATGATGTAAGGAAATAAATAATAACTTTATTATTGCCTCTAGGGAATATTTCCTTCAGTCTCCCACTTGCACTAGAGTCAATAATCTAGATTACAATGTAATGATTCAAACACCCATGGAGCCTTGGTGCTGATCATGTTTTGCTCGTGGAAGAGGCTTAGTCAATGGGTCTGCAACATTCAGATTCGTATGTATCTTGCAAATCTCTATGTCCCCCACCTGGACTTGATCCCGGATGGAATTGAAGCGTCTCTTGATGTGCTTGGTTCTCTTGTGAAATCTGGATTCCTTTGCCACGGCAATTGCTCTAGTATTGTCACAAAAGATTTTCATTGGACTCGATGCACTAGGTATGACACCTAGATCGGATATTAACTCCTTCATCCAGACTCCTTCGTTTGCTGCTTCCGAAGCAGCTATGTACTCCGCTTCACATGTAGATCCCGCCACAACGCTTTGTTTAGAACTGCACCAACTGACAGCTCCACCGTTTTATGTAAACACATATCCGGTTTGCGATTTAGAATCGTCCGGATCAGTGTCAAAGCTTGCATCAACGTAACCGTTTACGATGAGCTCTTTGTCACCTCCATATACGAGAAACTTATCGTTAGTCCTTTTCAGGTACTTCAGGATGTTCTTGACCGCTGTCCAGTGATCCACTCCTGGATTACTTTGGTACCTCCCTGCTAGACTTATAGCAAGGCACACATCAGGTCTGGTACACAGCATTGCATACATGATAGAGCCTATGGCTGAAGCATAGGGAACATCTTTCATTTTATCTCTATCTTCTGCATTGGTCGGGCATTGAGTCTGACTCAACTTCACACCTTGTAACACAGGCAAGAACCCTTTCTTTGCTTGATCCATTTTGAACTTCTTCAAAATCTTGTCAAGGTATGTGCTTTGTGAAAGTTCAATTAAGCGTCTTGATCTATCTCTATAGATCTTTATGCCTAATATGTAAGCAGCTTCACCGAGGTCTTTCATTGAAAAACTCTTATTCAAGTATCCCTTTATGCTATCCAGCTATTCTATATCATTTCCAATCAGTAATATGTCATCCACATATAATATCAGAAATGCTACAGAGCTCCCACTCACTTTCTCGTAAATACAGGCTTCTCCGAAAGTCTGTATAAAACCAAATTATTTGATCACACTATCAAAGCGTTTATTCCAACTCCGAGAGGCTTGCACCAGTCCATAAATGGATCGCTGGAGCTTGCACACTTTGTTAGCTCCCTTTGGATCGACAAAACCTTCCGGTTGCATCATATACAACTCTTCTTCCAGAAATCCGTTCAGGAATGCAGTTTTGACATCCATCTGCCAAATTTCATAATCATAAAATGCGGCAATTGCTAACATGATTCGGACGGACTTCAGCATCGCTACGGGTGAGAAGGTCTCATTGTAGTCAACCCCTTGAACTTGTCGAAAACCTTTTGCGACAAGTCGAGCTTTGTAGACAGTAACATTACCGTCGGCATCAGTCTTCTTCTTGAAGATCCATTTATTCTCAATTGCTTGCCGACCATCGGGCAAGTCAACCAAAGTCCAGACTTTGTTCTCATACATGGATCCCATCTCAGATTTCATGGCTTCAAGCCATTTTGCGAAATCTGGGCTCACCATCGCTTCTTCATAGTTTGTAGGTTCATCATGATCTAGTAGCATGATTTCCAGAACAGGATTACCGTACCACTCTGGCGCGGTTCTCACTCTGGTTGATCTACGAGGTTCAGTAGTATCTTGTCCTGAAGTTTCATGATCATTATCATTAGCTTCCTCACTAATTGGTGTAGGTGTCGCAGAAACAGATTTCTGTGATGTACTACTTTCCAATAAGGGAGTAGGTACAGTTACCTCGTCAAGTTCTACTTTCCTCCCACTCACTTCTTTCGAGAAAACTCCTTCTCTAGAAATGATCCATTCTTAGCAACGAATGTCTTGCCTTTGGATCTGTGATAGAAGGTGTACCCAACAGTCTCCTTTGGGTATCCTATGAAGATACATTTCTCCGATTTGGGTTCAAGCTTATCAGGTTGAAGCTTTTTCACATAAGCATCATAGCCCCAAACTTTAAGAAACGACAACTTTGGTTTCTTGCCAAACCATAGTTCATAAGGCGTCGTCTCAACGGATTTTGATGGTGCCCTATTTAACGTGAATGTGGCCGTCTCTAAAGCATAACCCCAAAACGATAGCGGTAAATCAGTAAGAGACATCATAGATCGCACCATATCTAGTAAAGTACGATTACAATGTTCGGACACACCATTACGCTGTGGTGTTCCGGGTGGCGTGAGTTGCGAAACTATTCCGCATTGTTTCAAATGTACGCCAAACTCGTAACTCAAATATTCTCCACCACGATCAGATCGTAGAAACTTTATTTTCTTGTTACAATGATTTTCAACTTCACTCTAAAATTCTTTGAACTTTTCAAATGTTTCAGACTTGTGTTTCATTAAGTAGATATACCCATATCTGCTTAAGTCATCTATGAAGGTGAGAAAATAACGATATCCACCACGAGCCTCAATATTCATCGGACCACATACATCGGTATGTATGATTTCCAACAAATCTGTTGCTCTCTCCATAGTACCAGAGAACAGTGTTTTAGTCATCTTGCCCATGAGGAACGGTTCGCAAGTACCAAGTGATTCTTAATCAAGTGGTTCCAAAAGTCCATCAGTATGGAGTTTCTTCATGTGTTTTATACCGATATGACCTAAACGGCAGTGCCACAAATAAGTTGCACTATCATTATCAACTCTGCATCTTTTGGCTTCAACATTATGAATATGTGTGTTACTACTATCGAGATTCATCAAAAATAGACCACTCTTCAAAGGTGCATGACCATAAAAGATATTACTCATATAAATAGAACAACCATTATTCTCTGATTTAAATGAATAACCGTCTCGTATCAAACAAGATCCAGATATAATGTTCATGCTCAACGCTGGCACCAAATAACAATTATTTAGGTCTAATACTAATCCCGAAGGTAGATGTAGAGGTAGCGTGCCGACCGCGATCACATCGACTTTGGAACCATTTCCCACGCGCATCGTCACCTCGTCCTTTGCCAGTGTTCGCTTAATTCGTAGTCCCTGTTTTGAGTTGCAAATATTAGCAACAGAACCAGTATCAAATACCCAGGTGCTACTGCGAGCTCTAGTAAGGTACACATCAATAACATGTATATCACATATACCTTTGTTCATCTTGCCATCCTTCTTATCCGCCAAATACTTGGGGCAGTTCCGCTTCCAGTGACCAGTCTGCTTGCAGTAGAAGCACTCAGTTTCAGGCTTAGGTCCAGACTTGGGTTTCTTCTCTGGAGCAGCAACTTGCTTGCTGTTCTTCTTGAAGTTCCCCTTCTTCTTCCCTTTGTCCTTTTTCTTGAAACTAGTGGTCTTGTTGACCATCAATACTTGATGCTCCTTTTTGATTTCTACCTCCGCAGCTTTCAGCATGGCGAAGAGCTCGGGAATAGTCTTATTCATCCCTTGCATATTATAGTTCATCATGAAGCTCTTGTAGCTTGGTGGCAGTGATTGGAGAATTCTGTCAATGACGCAATCATCTGGAAGATTAACTCCCATCTGAATCAAGTTATTATTATACCCAGACATTTTGAGTATATGCTCACTGACAGAACTGTTCTCCTCCATCTTGCAGCTATAGAACTTATTGGAGACTTCATATCTCTCAATCCGGGCATTTGCTTGAAATATTAACTTCAACTCCTGGAACATCTCATATGCTCCATGATGTTCAAAACATCGTTGAAGTCCCGATTCTAAGCCGTAAAGCATGGCACACTGAACTATCGAGTAGTCATCAGCTTTGCTCTGCCAGACGTTCATAACATTTGGTGTTGCTCCAGTAGCAGGCCTAGCACCGAGCGGTGCTTCCAGGACGTAATTCTTTTGTGCAGCAATGAGGATAATCCTCAAGTTAAGGACCCAGTCCGTGTAATTGCTACCATCATCTTTCAACTTTGCTTTCTCAAGGAACGCATTAAAATTCAACGGAACAACAGCACGGGCCATCTATCGACAATCAAACATACATAAGCAAGATACTATCAGGTACTAAGTTCATGATAAATTTAAGTTCAATTAATCAAATTACTTAAGAACTCCCACTTAGATAGACATCCCTCTAATCCTCTAAGTGATCACGTGATCCAAATCAACTAAACCATAACCGATCATCATGTGAAATGGAGTAGTTTTCAATGGTGAACATCGCTATGTTGATCATATCTACTATATGATTCATGCTCGATCTTTCGATCTCAGTGTTCCCAGGCCATATCTGCATATGCTAGGCTCGTCAAGTTTAACCTGAGTATTCTGCGTGTGCAAAACTGGCTTGCACCCGTTGTAGATGGACATAGAGCTTATCACACCCGATCATCACGTGGTGTCTGGGCATGATGAACTTTGGCAACGGTGCATACTCAGGGAGAACACTTTTATCTTGATAATTTAGTGAGAGATCATCTTATAATGCTACCGTCAATCAAAGCAAGACAAGATGCATAAAAGATAAACATCAGATGCAATCAATATAAGTGATATGATATGGCCATCATCATCTTGTGCTTGTGATCTCCATCTCCGAAGCACCGTCATGATCAGCATCGTCACCGGCGCGACACCTTGATCTCCATCGTAGCATCGTTGTCGTCTCGACAATCTTATGCTTCCATGACTATTGCTACCGCTTAGTGATAAAGTAAAGCATTTAAGCGCGATTGCATTGCATACAATAAAGCAACAACCATATGGCTCCTGCCAGTTGCCGATAATTTGGTTACAAAACATGATCATCTCATACAATAAAATTTAGCATCATGTCTTGACCATATCACATCACAGCATGCCCTGCAAAAACAAGTTAGACGTCCTCTACTTTGTTGTTGCATGTTTTACGTGGCTGCTACGGGCTTAAGCAAGAACCAATCTTACCTACGCATCAAAACCACAACGATAGTTTGTCAAGTTGATGCCATTTTAACCTTCGCAAGGACCGGGCGTAGCCACACTCGGTTCAACTAAAGTTGGAGAAACAGTCACCCGCAAGCCACCTTTGTGCAAAGCACGTCGGGAGAACCGGTCTTGCGTAAGCGTACGCGTAATGTCGGTCCGGACCGCTTCATCCAACAATACCGCCGAACCAAAGTATGACATGCTGGTATGCAGTATGACTTATATCGCCCACAACTCACTTGTGTTCTACTCGTGCATATAACATCAAACCATAAAACCTAGGCTCGGATGCCACTGTTGGGGAATGTAGTAATTTCAAAAAAAATTCCTACGCACATGCAAGATCATGGTGATGCATAGCAACGAGAGGGGAGAGTGTTGTCTACATACCCTCGTAGACCGAAGCAGAAGCGTTGAGACAACATAGAGGAAGTAGTCGTACGTCTTCCCGATCCGACCGATCCAAGCACCGTTACTCCGGCACCTCCGAGTTCTTAGCACATGTATAGCTCGATGACGCTCCCCGGGCTCCGATCCAGCAAAACTTCGGGGATGAGTTCCGTCAGCACAACGGTGTGGTGATGATGATAATGTTCTACCGATGCAGGGCTTCGCCTAAGCACTACAACGATATGACCGAGGTGGAATATGGTGGAAGGGGGCACCGCACACGGCTAAGGAACGATCACGAGGATCAACTTGTGTGTCCTAGGGTGCCCCCCTGCCTCCGTATATAAAGGATCCAAGGGGGGTGGTGCGGCCGGCCTAGAGGAGGCGCGCAGGAGGAGCCCTACTCCTACCGGGAGTAGGACTCCCCTCCCTATGCCTTGTCCAATTAGGAGAGGTGGGAGAAGAGAAGGAAAGAGGGGGGCGCCGCCCCTCCCTCCTTGTCCAATTCGGACTAGGGGGAGAGGGGGCGCGCGGCCTGCCCTGGCAGCCCCTTCCTCTTCTCCACTTTAGGCCCATGAGGCCCATTAACCCCCCGGGGGGTTCCGGTAACCCCCTGGTGCTCCGGTTTTATCCGAAACTTCACCGGAACGCTTCCGGTGTCCAAATATAGTCATCCAATATATCAATCTTTATGTCTCGACCATTTAGAGACTCCTCGTCATGTCCATGATCACATCCAGGACTCCGAACTAACTTAGGTACATCAAAATGTATAAACTCATAATAACTGTCATCGTAACGTTAAGCATGCGGACCCTATGGTTCGAGAACAATGTAGACATGACCGAGACACGTCTCCGGTCAATAACCAATAGCGGGACCTGGATGCTTGCAACATTCGTTGTTCCCTTTGTCATTGGTATGTTACTTGCCCGAGATTCGATCGTCGGTATCCAATACCTAGTTCAATATCGTTACCGGCGAGCCTCTTTACTCGTTTCGTAATACATCATCTCGCAACTAACTCATTAGCTGTAATGCTTGCAAGGCTTATGTGATGTGTATTACCGAGAGGGCCCAGAGATACCTCTCCGACAATCGGAGTGACAAATCCTAATCTCGAAATACGCCAACCCAACATGTACCTTTGGAGACACCTGTAGAGCAACTTTACAATCACCCATTTGCGTTGTGACGTTTGGTAGCACACAAAGTGTTCCTCCGGCAAACGGGAGTTGCATAATCTCATAGTCATAGGAACATGTATAAGTCATGAATAAAGCAATAGCAACATACTAAACGATCGGGTGCTAAGCTAATGGAATGGGTCATGTCAATCAGGTCATTCACCAAATGATGTGATCTCATTAATCAAATAACAACTCTTTGTTTGTGGTTAGGACACATAACCATCTTTGATTAACGAGCTAGTCAAGTAGAGGCATACTAGTGACACTCTGTTTGTCTATGTATTCACACATGTATTATGTTTCCAGTTAATACAATTCTAGCATGAATAATAAACATTTATCATGATGTAAGGAAATAAATAATAACTTTATTATTGCCTCTAGGGCATATTTCCTTCAAGATCCCCCTGCCGTACAACGGGATCCTTGGCCGCCTAGCGCTGGACAAGTTCATGGCGGCGTCACACTATGCCTACAACACATTGAAGATGTCGGGGCTGCTGACCATCATCACTGTCCCCTCTGACAAGAAAGACGCGCTCATCTGCGCTGACCAACTCTACCGAGAGGCAGTTGCAGCAACTGCCGCCAGGGCACTTCCTCCTGCCGCTGAAGCCTAAGGAGGGAAGAAGGCCGGCAAGACCTCTTGCACCCACTCTGGCAAGCGCACCTCTTCGGAGTATCGTGCTCCCATTAAGGACGTGACAGAGAGCTCCACCGGAAAGAGCAAGAAGTCTGAGGCTGTTGAGGGAGTCCTGGATTAGGGGGTGTCCGGATAGCCGGACTATACCTTCGGCCGGACTCCTGTACTATGAAGATACGAGATTGAAGACTTCGTCCCGTGTCCGGAAGGGACTTTCCTTGGCGTGGAAGGCAAGCTTGGCGATACGGATATGTAGATCTCCTACCATTGTAACCGACTCTGTGTAACCCTAGCCCTCTCTGGTGTCTATATAAACCGGAGGGTTTTAGTCCGTAGGACGAACAACAATCATACCATAGGCTAGCTTCTAGGGTTTAGCCTCTTTGATCTCGTGGAAGATCTACTCTTGTACTACCCATATCATCAATATTAATCAAGCAGGACGTAGGGTTTTACCTCCATTAAGAGGGCCCGAACCTCGGTAGAACATCGTGTCCCCTACCTCCTGTTACCATCCGCCTAGACGCATAGTTCGGGACCCCCTACCCGAGATCCGCCGGTTTTGACACCGACATTGGTCCTTTCATTGAGAGTTCCTCTGTGTCGTCACTTTGAGGCCCGATGGCTCCTCCGATCATCAACAGCGATGTGATCTAGGGTGAGACTTTTCTCCCCGGATAGATCTTCGTATTCGGCAGCTTTGCACTGCGGGCCAATTCGCTTGGTCATCTGGAGCAGATCGAAAGCTACGCCCCTGGCCATCAGGTCAGATTTGGAAGTTTGAGCTACATGGCCGACCTCCGCGGAGACTTGATCTTCGACGGATTCGAGCCACAGCTGAGCGCGCCGCACTGTCATGATGGGCATGATCTAGCTGTGCCGCCGAACAGTGCCCTGGAGGCCGCACCCGCATTAGCTCCGACCCTTAATTTGGAGCCAACTGCGCCAATCGAGGATGGGTGGTTGGACACCGCCTCGGGGGCTGCAATCTCTACGACAATCGAGCTGAACACCAGCCCTATTCTCTGCGAAGCCCATGACTCCAAGGAGCCGGACTCCTCTCCTGACTCCGAGCCCTCTGCGCCCCTAGTGATCGATCCCAATTGGGCGCCGATCATGTAGTTTACTGCCGCGGACATCTTTCAGCACTCGCCCTTTGGCGATATTCTAAATTCACTAAAGTCTCTCTATTTATCAGGAGAGCCCTGCCAGACTATGGTCAGCAAGGTTGGGATGCGGATGATGAAGAAATTCAAAGCCCACCCACCCCCCACTTCGTAGCCACTATCGATGATTTAACCGACATGCTCGACTTCGACTCCGAAGACATCGACGATATGGACGCCGATGCAGGAGATGATCAAGAACCAGCGCCTATAGGGCACTGGAAAGCCACCTCGTCGTATGATATATACATGGTGGACACCCCAAAAGAAGGCAATAGCAATGGAACAGTGGAGGATGACCCCTCCAAGAAGCAGCCTAAGCGCCGGCCTCAGCGGCGCCGCTCTAAATCCCGCCAAAGAAAAAACGGTGATTCCGGCACGGGGGATAATAACACCGCGGACAGTGCCTAAGACAACCACCTCCAGCAAGATTCAGCACAGGAGGATGGAGAAGCCAGCCCTCATGAGAGAGCGGCAGACAGAGAGGTCGAGGACGATAATTATATGCGTCCCTCCGAAGACGAGGCAAGCCTCGACGATGACGAATTTGTCATGCCAGAGGATCCCGTCGAACCAGAGCGTTTCAAACGCAGGCTTATGGCCACGACGAGCAGCCTCAACAAAAAACAACAACAGCTTAGAGCTGATCAAGATTTGCTAGCCGACAGATGGACTGAAGTCCTTGCGGCCAAAGAGTATGAACTCGAACGCCCCTCTAAGAGCTATCCAAAGCGCAGGTTGCTACCCCAATTAGAGGAGGAAGCACCTAAACCTACATCACCAGCGCATGATGCGGCCGACCAACAACCCCGTGGCCGCGACAGAGAGGCCTCTCGGCCCTCCACTCGAGCTGCACCCCGGCGCCGCTTAAAAAATACCAAGGAACGGGAAAACGCGCCAGACCTGCGAGATATATTGGAAGACAAGGCAAGGGAAACAAGATCGATCTACGGATCGCGTGGGCGCCCCACGGCACGAGACGGTACTCGTCACGCCGGATACAGTAAATCCGGCTGGGCCGAACACAGTAGACAAAGCTCGTTTGAGCTGCGTCATGATATAGCCCAATACAGAGGCGCCGCATACCCACTATGCTTCACAGATGAAGTAATGGATCATCAAATCCCCGAGGGTTTCAAACCCGTGAACATCGAATCATATGATGGCACAACAGATCCTGCAGTATGGATCGAGGACTATCTCCTTCATATCCACATGGCCCGCGGTGATGACCTACACGCCATCAAATACCTCCCACTCAAGCTTAAAGGACCAGCTCGGCATTGGCTTAACAGCTTGCCAGCATAATCAATTGGTTGTTGGGAGGACCTGTAAGCCGCATTCCTCGACAATTTCCAGGGCACTTATGTGCGACCACCAGACGCCGATGACCTAAGCCACATAATTCAGCAGCCAGAGGAATCAAATCGTTGACTATCCGGACACAGAGGCCCTAGTAGCCTTCAAGCATAACATCCGCGACGAGTGGCTTGCACGGCACCTAGGACAGGAAAAGCCGAAATCTATGGCAGCCGTCACGAGACTTATGACCCACTTTTGCACGGGAGAAGACAGCTGGCTAGCTCGCAACAATAACATGACCAAGAGTCCTGGTAATTCAGATACCAAGGACAACAGTGGCAGGTCGCATTGCAACAAGCAAAAGTGCCGCATTAACGGCGACAATGCTGAGGATACGACAGTTAATGCCGGATTCAGAGGCTCTAAACCCAGTCAGCGGAAAAAGGAATTCAAAAGAAATACTCCGGGCCCATCAAGTTTGGACCGAATACTCGACCGCTCATGCCAGATACATGGCACCCTCGAAAAACCAGCCAATCACACCAACAGGGATTGTTGGGTGTTCAAGCAGGCAGGCAAGTTAAATGCCGAAAGCAGAGACAAGGAGCTGCATAGCGATGACGAGGAGGAGCCCCGGCCGCCGAACAACAGTGGACAGAAAGGTTTCCCCCCACTAGTGCGGATGGTGAACGTGATATACACAACCCACGTCCCAAGAGGGAGCGGAAAGCGTGCGCTAAGGGACGTATACGTGATGGAGCCAGTCGCCCCAAAGTTCAACCCTTGGTCTTCCTGCCCGATCACTTTTGATCGAAGGGACCACTCCACTAGCATCCGTCATGGCGGATTCGCCACATTGGTTCTAGACCTAATTATTGACAGATTTCACCTCACTAGAGTCCTTATGGACGGCGGCAGCAGCCTGAACCTGCTTTACCAGGATAAAGTGCGGAAAATGGGCGTCGATCCCTCGAGGATTAAACCCACTAAAACGACCTTTAAAGGCGTCATACCAGGTGTAGAGGCCAACTGTACAGGCTCAGTTACACTTGAAGTGGTCTTCGGATCTTCGGATAATTTCCGAAGCGAGGAGTTAATCTTTGACATAGTCCCGTTCCGCAGTGGCTATCACACACTGCTCGAGCGAACCGCATTTGCCAAGTTCAATGTGGTGCCGCACTACGCATACCTCAAGCTCAAGATGCCAGGACCTCGAGGAGTCATCACGGTCAATGGAAACACCGAACGCTCTTTCCGAACGGAGGAGCATACGGTGGCTATCGTAGCGGAAGTACAAAGCAGCCTCTCAAGACAATTCTCCAGTCCGGCCATTAAACGTCTGGACGCTGTCAAGCGCGCCCGCAGTAACCTACAACAAGACCGCCTGACATGAGCCCTACATGTTTTTTGATCTATGCCATGCCATCATTATAGGGGTGTATGCCATGTATTTTTGTGATCTTTGTGGTGACTAGCACAAGCATGGAAAGTAGCCTTCGTGATATTGTTGATTTCAGGGACTTAGGATTTTGCAAAGTCTTTGTTCTGCTGTTATTTTTATGCCATGTATCCATGATGCTACAGTGAGATCCATGCTTGTTTTGAGTTGCTTCTGTAAGGATGATTTTGACATATGGTTATACTCTATCCGTCCATGCCCCTGTTTGCAATTATGGAATGCCCTAGCATGTCTCAATCTTGCTCTACTTTTGCTATAAAATGTTCCTCGCAGATTGTTTACATGTTAATCAATTTTGCCATGGATGTTGTAGTTGATCCATGCATGCTATAAACTTGTTCTTGCCATGGTTAGCTTCTTGAACATGCCATCTTGCTGATGCTATGCTTATATTGTCATGCAATGCCTTGTGGTGAGTGAATCGAGCTTGCAAAGAGGCCTTCGTAATTCTGTTTATGCCATGCTCAGTTTTCTGCTAAGTCTGAATCTGTTAACGAAACTTGCTATGTTTACATGGGTGCCATCATATCTTCTGTGCCTTTTGGCTTATGTTCAGTAAGGTACTTTTGTTCTATGCATTTAGTCGATTCATTCCATGTCTTTGATTTCTATGATCTGTTCCTGTAGCATGTTCTTTGCTTGCTCTAAACATTGCTTCCTGATGTTAATTCCTAGCATGTTAGTATTTTCACTAAGTCTATGAAGCTGATAACTTTTGCACTTTTTCCATGCTTGTTCGAACATGCTATTGTGTGATTGATTCGTAGCTCAGTGTTCATCTTTTGTCGAGCATGTTGAGTAGATCACTTCCATGTGCTTTGTTGCTATGTTGGAGTGCAGTAGCTTAGTTTCTTGTTGCATTCTAGATGGCATCGTGCTGTTAATCGCAGGATTATGCCATTCTTGTTTTGCTTGCCATTTGCAAACCGTGCATCCGATTCCGGTGATCTTTATATCGATTTAGACCGAAATCGACTCATCTTTCCAGCGGCACTCTTGGTTTGCCAAGTTGATGCCTTGATCAATCTTTTCCTTCCAGAGCACGCATATGCATTGCATATGACATCCCGCATGTCATGCCATGTTTTGCATCATGTTGTTTGTGCATTGCACTGTTATTGATTGTTGGTCCTTTTGCTTGTGTTCTTGCTTTGGGTAGAGCCGGGAGACGAGTACGTGATCGAGGAACCCGTTGAGTACGTTAACAAGGATCAAGCTTTCATCAACTCTGAGAATTTTGCAGGCAAGATGACCATACCCTCGAAATCACTTGTATCTTTGCTTGCTAGTTGTTCGCTCTATTGCTATGCTGCGATACCTACCACTTGCTATATCATGCCTGATGAGGACATCAATACGATTGTTACACCCACAGACCCTGCTGCTATACACACTGGACCGATTACTAGAGCTCGCGCACGCCAATTGAATTATCAGGTACTTTCGTTTCTGGGTAACGAGTCTAATGTTCATGAGAATGTGATGCTACCTAAATTGGATACATTTGTTTTGCTTACAAATGAAGGGCCTAGCTTGGACAAGAAAGATGAACCTTGGAGCAAGTTCAAGAAGGGAGATGATGGCATGCGCAAGGGGAACAAGAACGGAGTTACAAGTGATGATTCCAGGACTCTGAAGCCACCATAATGAGTGCATGAAGCATGGGACGAAATATACAAGATGACACTTCATAAATTTCGTCCAAAGGCTATTTTAGGTGCTGCGTCACCTTATTATTGGGCCAGGCCCATGTATTTTTGAAGTACTTAAGTATAGGCTGTTTTTAGAGTCCGTATGTGTGGGGAAACAAGAGTTAGGGTTCGTTTCGGACCCCTCCACCAAGGGCCACGAAATTCCCCCTCTATCTTCCATATATACAGCCCTTACGGCATCGTTTAGGCTTTGGGTTTTGTTTAGATTAAAAGTTCGCCATAGCTGCAACTTCGCGTACTTCGTTTGTGTCCAATGACCAGACCAAGACGTCACAGAACCCCATCTTGATCAATAAAGCTTTCATCTTATATTCACAATATCCAGATTGCAATCTCAGTTTCTTGCTTGTTCTTCGTTTGCTCGCAGGAAATAGACCCTCGTGGTCAGGTTGATCGTGCTCCGGCGTGGTCAATAAGCCTCGGAAGTTGGTTTAGCGATTGCTAAGGCGCGACGTCTCGCACGTTCGTAGTCGGATCGTCAAGGTCGACTCCCACAAAAAACGATAGCCACATCTCATCGAAACATCGGGACACCTTTGCCTCTATCAAGTGGTATCAGATTTCCAGGTTGCTCGGTGAGATTTTACAGTTTTTCGTAGATTAGATCGAGTCTGTTCTTCATACCTACAATCCACGAAAAAGCCACAAAAAAATTAGGGTTAGTTCATCATATCCGAACCAATCTGAGCCTTTGCATAATCTTTTTAGGGTTTTTGCTTTGTTGAATTTGCGGTTGCATCATCGTGTCAAGTTGCTGGTCTTAGAGTCTAGTCTTTTAGAGTTTCGAGTTCTGGTCATAAGTTGTCACGCCGCCGCCGCACCATCATCATCGCCCATCTACCTCCATTGCTTATCCGCCACCGCTCTGAATCCGTATCCATATACCACCACCAATCCGTATCCATATTCCACCACCGCTACCATATACCACCACCGCTGCCATATACCACAACCATATATCCACCACCAATCCGAGTTCTTCTCATATTAGGTTTGTTCTTGAGATCAATCTCAATTCCGATTCGTGTTTCCTTGCCTGCATAGGTCTCGAAAAAAAAATTTAGGCCAAAATTTTCAGGGGCAATTTTTCCCTATCCTATTTTTAGGCTTTTCTGAGTCTTTTGAGCCACGTGCCATCATAGTGATTTTTTGTCGCACTTTTTCGTCGTCGCTTCCCTGATTTCCGAAAAAAAAGTGAAAAAAAAATTTCGTGCCCATCCTATCAATTTGACGAGGGAAGACGTTTGAGAAACTCGCCATTATAGTGATTTTTCGCAAAAAAAAGAGGAGCGCAAAAAAAGAGCGAAAAAAAGAGAGTTCCAGAGTGTGCTTTTCCCTTATTTACGTGCAGCGCCGTGATTTTGTTAGTGTTCTAGGCTCGCGTCTCTAGCATGGTCTAGCCTAGGACCAGCACAGTATCGTCGTTGAGCGTTTATTCAACTTTGCATCTTTGAATTGATTATTGCTGACCCTTTTGCTACCATACTATAAGCCTTCCCAGCTCCACATACATCTACGTCGTGCGTTTGACTCTCCCTGGCAATCGCTCTATCCAAGCTTTTGAGAGTTTTGACTACAACGGTTGCCGATCACCGCCTGCTGCTGGGTAAGAACTGGTATGAATTTGAGATTTGCTTGACGGATTTGTGACACCCGCCACCACCATCACTTGTTAGTAGTCTGTAGGATCATATTCTTGTGTGTTTCTATTGCTGCTAACCATGGCAGGATCACAACCGACAAGACTGACTGGGAGAACATGACGAATAAGGAGTTGCATGATAAATTTCAGCAAATGATGAATGGACAGGTGCAAGATGTGCTAAACAGATTTGAAGAGGCCATGGAGAAGATAGATGACATGGAGAAGACTTTCAAAACAAAGCTCGATAACAGGTTTAATGAATTGCTCGCGCGTCTTGCACCACCACCACCGGCTGCACCTAACGCACCTCTACAACAACAACAACAACAACAACGACTACCTACACATCGTGAAACAGCCCTCCGCCGAGTGAGCCGTCTCCCTCTTGCACCTGGCCAAACTGTTGGTGCTGCTGTTCATACTTCTGTGGTTGTTGCTGCTGATGCGGAGGAGGATGATTTTGCCGGAGATTACGAGGATGAGGTTGATCAAAATCAGAACTACGTGCCACCACCAGCACAGCAACCACCAGGTCGTCCACATGCAAATAATGGCAATGGTAGGGCTCACCCTCAGGTACGAGATCATGACCATCTCCCTAAACTAAAATTGAATATTCCACCATTTGAGGGTAGATATGTTCCAGATATATATCTTACTTGGGAGTTAGAAACTGAACAACGATTTACATGTTTACAATATCCCGAGGAGAGACGTGTTCCTGCTGCTGTTTGTGCATTCACTAGTTTTGCATGTGTTTGGTGGTCTGAGCATTGTAGATTATATCCTATTCCTGCTACTTGGGCTTCTTTGAAAACTGCTATGCGTACTCGTTGGGTTCCACCATATTATCAACGTGAATTACTTCAAAAATTGCAGCGCTTAAGACAGCGAAAAATTCTGTAGAAGAATATTATCAGGAATTAAAAACTGGCATGATTAGATGTGGTATTGTTGAGGAGAATGAAGCTATGCTTACACGTTTTATGGGTGGATTAAATAGAGAGATTCATACAATTCTTGAGTATAAGGACTATACTAATATCACTCGTTTATTCCATCTTGCTTGTAAAGCTGAACATGAAGTGCAGGATCGACAGGCATTGGCGTGGACTAACTTTTCTACAGGTCGACCTTCATCATGGACACCACGTGCATCATCTACTTCCACACATTCTGCTACACCGGCGCCTCCGTCGGCTGCCACCTCCAACCGTGATACAATAAAGCAGGCACAATCACCACTATCTGCCAAGAGCACACCTTCTGGGCCTGCAAAGAGCTCTTCTTCATCCATGGCATCGACAGGGCAAACACATGATATTATTTGTCGAAGTTGCAAGGGTGGAGGTCATTATGCGAGAGAATGCCCATCTAAGCGTGTGATGATTGTTACTGAGGATGGTGGGTATGAGTCCGCTAGTGACTATGATGAGGAGACTTTGGCTCTTATTACGCGTGACGAACACGGTGGAGACGATTCTGATCATGAGACGCAATACATGGCTCCTGAAGATGTTGACAGGTATGAATGTTTAGTTGCTCAACGTGTTTTGAGTGTGCAGGTTACACAAGCTGAGCAAAATCAGAGGCATAATTTATTCCATACAAAGGGAGTTGTGAAGGAGCGTTCTGTTCGCGTGATCATAAATGGAGGGAGTTGCAACAACTTGGCTAGCATAGAGATGGTGGAGAAGCTATCTCTCACCACAAGACCACATCCACATCCTTACTACATCCAATGGTTCAACAACAGCGGAAAGGTTAAGGTAACATGTACTGTTCGTGTGCATTTTAGTATCTCTACATATGCTGATTATGTTGATTGTGATGTGGTACCTATGCAAGCATGTTCCTTATTACTTGGTAGACCATGGCAATTTGATAAAAATTCCATTCACCATGGTAGAAACAATCAGTATACTCTTGTTCATAAGGATAAAAATATTACTTTTCTTCCTATGACTCCTGAGATGATATTAATAGAGCTAGTAAAGCAAAACAGGAGCAAAATAAGAGTGAAAATCAGATTGTGGCAAAAGAATTTCAGCAACAAATGCAGCCTAATAATAATAAAAAATCAGGTGTTGCTTCTGAAATTAAATTGAAAAGTGCATGTTTACTTGCCACCAAATCTGATATTGATGATCTAGATTTTAGCAAATCTGTTTGCTATGCTTTTGTGTGCAAAGAGGCATTATTTTCATTCGAGGACGTGCCTTCCTCTTTGCCTCCTGCTATCACTAACATTTTGCAGGAGTTCGCTGACATCTTTCCACAAGACGTGCCACCGGGATTACCACCTATTCGAGGGATTGAGCATCAAATTGACTTAATTCCCGGTGCATCATTACCCAACCGTGCACCATACCGTACCAATCCAGAGGAGACGAAGGAGATTATGCGTCAAGTACAAGAACTGCTCGACAAAGGTTATATACGCGAATCCCTTAGTCCTTGTGCTGTTCCTATCATTTTAGTGCCGAAAAAGGATGGTACATCGCGTATGTGCGTTGATTGTAGAGGCATTAATAACATTACTATTCGTTATCGTCATCCTATTCCTAGGCTAGATGATATGCTTGATGAATTGAGTGGCTCTACAATATTCTCCAAAATTGATTTGCGTAGTGGATACCATCAAATTCGTGTGAAATTGGGAGATGAATGGAAAACATCATTTAAAACTAAGTTTGGATTATATGAGTGGTTAGTCATGCCTTTTGGGTTAACTAATGCACCTAGTACTTTCATCAGGTTAATGAACGAAGTTTTACGTGCTTTCATTGGACGATTTGTGGTAGTTTACTTTGATGACATATTGATTTATAGCAAATCTTTGGACGAACATTTGGAACATTTACGTGCTGTTTTTATTGCTCTCCGTGATGCACGTTTGTTTGGTAACCTTGGAAAGTGCACCTTTTGCACCGGCCAAGTATCTTTTCTTGGCTATGTTGTTACTCCACAGGGAATTCAAGTCGATAAAGCCAAGATTGAAGCTATTGAGTGTTGGCCGCAGCCCAAAACGGTCACACAAGTGAGGAGTTTCCTTGGCCTCGCTGGTTTCTATAGGCGTTTTGTGAGAGATTTCAGCACCATTGCTGCACCTCTCAACGAGCTTACAAAGAAGGATGTGCCTTTTGTTTGGGGTACCGCACAGGAAGAAGCCTTCGCGGTATTGAAAGATAAGTTGACACATGCTCCTTTACTCCAACTTCCTAATTTCAATAAGACTTTTGAGCTTCAATGTGATGCTAGTGGAATTGGATTAGGAGGTGTGTTATTACAAGATGGCAAACCTGTTGCATACTTCTCTGAAAAATTGAGTGGGCCTAGTCTGAACTATTCTACTTATGATAAAGAATTATATGCTCTTGTTCGGACCTTAGAAACATGGCAACATTATTTATGGCCTAAGGAATTTGTTATACATTCTGATCATGAATCTTTGAAACACATTAAAAGTCAAGCAAAACTGAACCGTAGACATGCTAAATGGGTTGAATTCATTGAGACTTTCCCTTATGTCATTAAACACAAGAAGGGTAAAGAAAATGTTATTGCTGATGCATTGTCTCGTCGTTATACTATGCTTTCACAACTTGACTTTAAAATATTTGGTTTGGAGACCATCAAAGATCAATATGTTCATGATGCTGAATTTAAAGATGTATTGCAGAATTGTAAGGAAGGGAGAACTTGGAACAAGTTCGTTCTCAACGATGGCTTTGTGTTTCGTGCTAACAAGCTATGCATTCCAGCTAGCTCCGTTCGTCTTTTGTTGTTGCAGGAGGCGCATGGAGGAGGATTAATGGGACACTTTGGCGTCAAGAAGACGGAGGATATACTTGCTACACATTTCTTTTGGCCAAAGATGAGACGGGATGTTGAGCGTTTTGTTGCTCGCTGCACTACATGTCAAAGAGCTAAGTCACGACTAAATCCTCATGGTTTATATATGCCTTTGCCTGTACCTAGTGTTCCTTGGGAGGATATATCTATGGATTTTGTTTTAGGTTTACCTCGAACAAAGAAGGGGAGGGATAGCATATTTGTTGTTGTGGATAGGTTCTCGAAAATGAATGGCACACTTTATACCATGTCATAAATGCGATGATGCTGTTAATGTTGCTGATTTGTTCTTTCGTGAAATTATTCGCTTGCATGGTGTGCCAAATACTATTGTTTCAGATCGTGATACTAAATTTCTTAGCCACTTTTGGAGATGTTTATGGGCTAAGTTGGGGACTAAGCTGCTTTTTATTACTACTTGTCACCCCCAAACTGATGGACAAACTGAAGTAGTCAATAGAACATTGTCTACTATGCATAGGGCTGTTTTGAAGAATAACAAGAAAATGTGGGAAGAATGCTTGCCTCATATTGAATTTGCTTATAATCGTTCATTGCATTCTACTACTAAGATGTGCCCTTTTGAAATTGTGTATGGTTTCCTACCTCATGCACCTATTGATTTGTTGCCTCTTCCATCTTCGGAGAAGGTTAATTTTGATGCTAAAGAACGTACTGAATTGATTTTAAAAATGCATGAGTTAACTAAGGAAAACATTGAGCGTATGAATGGTAAATATAAACTTGCTGCAGATAAGGGTAGGAAACATGTTGTGTTTGCACCTGGAGATCTTGTTTGGTTACATTTGCGTAAGGATAGATTTCCTAATTTGCGCAAATCAAAGCTAATGTCACATGCTGATGGTCCTTTTAAGGTGTTAGAGAAAATAAATGATAATGCATATAAACTTGAGCTGCCTGCAGATTTTGGGGTTAGTCCCACTTTTAACATTGCAGATTTGAAGCCTTATTTGGGTGAGGACGACGAACTTTCGTCGAGGACGACTTCATTTCAAGAAGGGGAGGATGATGAGGACATCAATACGATTGTTACACCCACAGCCCCTGGTGCTATACACACTGGACCGATTACTAGAGCTCGCCCACGCCAATTGAATTATCAGGTACATTCATTTCTTGGTAACGAGTCTAATGTTCATGATAATATGATGCTGCCTAAATTGGATACATTTGTTTTGCTTACAAATGAAGGGCCTAGCTTGGACAAGAAAGATGAACCTTGGAGCAAGTTCAAGCAGGGAGATGATGGCATGCGCAAGGGGAACAAGAACGGAGTTACAAGTGATGATTCCAGGACTTTGAAGCCACCATAATGAGTGCATGAAGCATGGGACGAAATATACAAGATGCCACGTCATAAATTTCGTCCAGAGGCTATTTTAGGTGCTGCATCACCTTATTATTGGGCCAGGCCCATGTATTTTCGAAGTACTTAAGTATAGGCTGTTTTTAGAGTCTGTATATGTGGGGAAACAAGAGTTAGGGTTGGTTTCGGATCCCTCCACCAAGGACCACGAAATTCCCCCTCTCTCTTCCATATATACAGCCCTTAGGGCATCGTTTAGGCTTTGGGTTTTGTTTAGATTAAAAGTTCGCCATAGCTGCAACTTCGCGTACTTCGTTTGTGTCCAACGACCAGACCAAGACGTCACAGAACCCCATCTTGATCAATAAAGCTTTCATCTTATATTCGCAATATACAGATTGCAATCTCAGTTTCTTGCTTGTTCTTCATTTGCTCGCAGGAAATAGACCCTCGTGGTCAGGTTGATCGTGCTCTGGCGTGGTCAATAACCCTCAGAAGTTGGTTTAGCGATTGCTAAGGCGCGACATCTCGCACGTTCGTAGTCGGATCGTCAAGGTCGACTCCCACAGAAAACGATAGCCACATCTCATCGAAACATCGGGACACCTTTGCCTCTATCAATGCCTCCCATATTGGCATGCCAAGCCTCTAACCCACCTTTCCTAGCAAACCGTTGTTTGGCTATGTCACCGCTTTGCTCAGCCCCTCTTATAGTGTTGCTAGTTGAAGGTGAAGATGGAGTTTGTTCCTTGTTGGAACATGGTTATGCTTGGGATATCATTATTATATCTTGTTTACTTTAATGCATCTATATACTTGGTAAAGGGTGGAAGGCTCGGCCTTATGCCTGGTGTTTTGTTCCACTCTTGCCGCCCATGTATCCGTCATACCGGTGTTATGTTCCTTGATTTTGCGTTCCTTACACGGTTGGGTGTTATGGGAACCCCTTGACAGTTCTCCTTGAATAAAACACCTCCAGCAAGGCCCATCCTTGGTTTTACCATTTGCCTACCTACCACCATACACCTTCCCTTGGGTTCTGCAGACTCAACGGTCACCTTTAATTTAAACCCCCCCCCCCGGGCCAGTGCTCCTCTGAGTGTTGGTCCGAAACGGGCAACCTGCGGGGCCACCTCGAGGTAACTTGAGGGTTGGTTTTACTCGTATGTTGACCTATTTGGTGTGCCATGAGAACGAGATATGTGCGACTCCTATCGGGATTTGTCGGCACATCGGCCGGCTTTGCTGGTCTTGTTTTACCATTGCTGAAATGTCTTGTAACCAGGATTCCGAGACTGATCGGGTCTTCCCGCGAGAAGGAATATCCTTCGTTGACCGTGTGAGCTTTTGATGGGCTAAGTTGGGACACCCCTGCAGGGTTTTGAACTTTCGATAGCCATGCCCGCGGTTATGGGCAGATGTGAATTTCTTAATGCCCGTCTGTAGAGAACTTGACACTTAATCTAATCAAAAAGAATCAACCACGTGTGTAGCCGTGATGGTCTCTTTTCGGCAGAGTCCAGGAAGAGAACACAGTCTCGTGTTAGCTTGAACAAAAGTTAGCCTCAGGATCACTTCTTGATCATTATTAGCTTATCGACCGTGCTTTGCTTCTCTTCTCGCTCTCTTTTGCGTAAGTTAGCCACCATATGTGCTAGTGCTTGCTGCAGCTCAACCTCACTACCCTTTCCTACCTTTAAGCTTAAATAGTCTTGATCGCGAGGGTGTGAGATTGCTGAGTCCCTGTGACTCACAGATACTTCCAAAACGGATGCAGTTGCCGATGATGCCAGTGCAGGGGACGCTACCGAACTCAAGTGGGAGTTCGACGAGGATTCGGGCCATTACTATGTTCCTTTTCCGGATGATTAGTAGAGAAGCCCAGTTGGGGCGATCGGGGATCTAGCATTTGGGGTTCTCTTTCTTTATTTTGGTACCGTAGTCGGACCTTGATTGTATTCTGGATGATGTATGATATATTTATGTATTGTGTGAAGTGTAGATTGTAAGCCGACTCTTTATCCCTTTCTTATTTATTACATGGGACGTGTAAAGATTACCCCTCTTGCGACATCCCTACCATGCAGTTATGCCCCTAAGTCATGCTCCGACACGTGGGAGACATAGCCGCATCGTGGGTGTTATAGAGTTACCGCCAACCGCTCAATCTCCCACAGGCAAGGGCGATGACAAGGTGTTGTCCCCAATGACCTTCCCGGGCCAGGGAGAGGCTCAGGAGGCTGTCCAGGTGGTGCCAGAGGGTGACCCTTCGGTCGCCGGACACCTGGGAGAGAAAACCCCCATGGAGACTGGCGATGGGGGCCATCTCCAGTTCGGACGCTGGACGAATACGGTTCCGGAATGCGGCAAGCAGCCTCCTTTGAGGGAAGGAGGTGTGCATATTCCGCCGGTGACCTCTATCCAGCCAGAGGCACCAGATAATCTGCTGGAAGCGCTGCAAGGCGCTTCCATTGTGGAGGAACATCGTATCCTTATGGGTACGATAGTTGAGAGGGTTCAATTCGTCAAGAGCGGACTGACCGAAGCCTGCACCAGCCTGCTAAACGGCTTTGAGGTAAGCGACGCAAAAGAAAAGATCATAGTATACACAGTGTAGCCCCTGAGACACTGTCCGGTGTTCGGAAAGAAAAGGCGGGCAGACGATCAAGTAATTTTCGTAGGAAACTAACTAAATATGTCTTCTGAACACAGGCGTCGCTGCTGGCCACCACCTCTGATGCCGCTGAGGTCTCCGGACTAAAGTAGAGTCTGGAGCGGGTCGAAGAAGAGCTCTACCTTGTGAAAAGGCAGCATGAGGACAAGCAAGGTATGTTGGAACTTGCTGCATATTCGGTAATAATAAACAATGTATATTGATTGTACTGCCGTGATATTTGTAGGAGCGATGACTGAGGTTGAAGCCCTGAAGAAAGCGCTGGCCGAAGCCGAGGAGAGGGCGGTAAAGGAATGAGTCGTCCAGAAAAACCATGAGGCCAGGTTTAGGGAGGTTCAGAAGGAGCTCCAGGATGCTTCGATGAAATATGAGTCCTTGGAGCGTCAGCATGCGAAGCAAGAATCCAAACTTGAGAAGGCCCACCAGAGCGCACAGGACGCCCGGACCGAAGCCCAAAGCACCCTCCAGGAAATCCAGGAGGCCAGAAAGAACGCGACAGTAAGGCTTTTATTATGCAAAGCAAGTATGTGAAGAAGAGGTATCTCTTACTGCCCCGGATTTGGAGTTTTCCACAGGCGTTTGTGGATCTGCCGCGCAGCGTTTCTGACGCTGCTAAATTCTTCTGAGCCAGAGAGGGGAGCTCGACGGAGAAGCTATTCTGCTCGCAATACCTTGCGCCAGAACATCTGGTGCCCTTGAGTGACCAGCTAAAACAGTTGGTCAAACTGCATAGGGTGGCCAAACTGGCCATGAAGGACTTGATAGTCTCGCTGTGGCCAGCCGAAGTTATCCCCAACAGCTACTTCGGTCTCGTGAAGCGGCTAGGCGACGCCTTCCCTCGGCTTGACCCCATCAACCAGTCGGTTTGTATCGAAGGTGCGCGGATGGCCTTCGCGTGTGTCAAGATGCAGTGGGCAAATATGAATGCTGCCACGGTCGCGACTGAAGGACCTCCCGTGGGCAAGGAGTACCGCATGCCCGAGCGACATTTTAGCGAAGTCCTTGAGGGATCCCGCACTGTGGCGGAGTAGTGCACCAAGGATGTAATCTTTGAATGAATATTGTCTCGCCCTGTAACAAGTTCGACTATGTAATATAATGTTTGTTTAATATTTTACCTCTTGTGCGGCCGTGTTTATGAAATTTTGAGAGTTGGCCAATCGTCGGCTTCAGCCCCTACATAGGTAGTACGGGGGGGTGGTAGGGATGGAATCTAAACACTCTTGATCCAATTTGTTTGGTCCTTGAAGGAGGTGTTTAGCGCAATGAACCAGGCAATCAGAATATATGGCTTTATCACCCTCACTTAGCCATGGTAGTTCTATAATGAAAATTTAGGAGCAGCCCCTAGTATCTGAACTAGGGTACTATAAACACCTGATCGGGTAAAAACATGATTCATCGCATAATGTGTAAAAAATCGCTAAAGATTTGAAACCTCTAAAGAGCTGACCAGCTCTTGCCACAAAATGATAGTCAGTTTTCGGGTTTCTCTATTGAGGTGCTCATCCAGATAAGCCAGGACACAATCGCAGTAGTTCTCCCTTTACTACCCTAGCCGATATAGTGGAACGTAAGGTAGTAAGCACACGAGCCGGGCAACCCAACTATTGACCAAAGACACGATTCGGAGCCAATGCATATAATGCTAAATTCGGGGAGCCGAACTATGTTGTAGAAAGTGTTCGGACTTTGTTGCTGTATTGTCGGTCGTGATGAAGCCCCTGGCAGATTAAAGCGTACCAAAGTGTACGGTCGCAACTTTGAGAAAAACCATCAAAGAAAAAAGGAAAAAGGGGAGTAAGCTAGTGCCGCAGAAGTTGGGCCCCAGACTGTTTCCATTATAGTTTGATTAATACGGCAAAGCGTATTTGTACAAGTGTGCGATAAGCAGCCGGGCTATTTAACATGCCACAACCAAGGGAGAGCTGCGTGTGGGTCCTGAAAGCAGGTAGAGTGATCATTAAAGAGACCATCAAAGAATTCCCTTGTACACCAATGCTTCTTGCCATCTTGGTGTATCCATCCTGCCAAGAGGACCGATGATTAGGTCGTCAGAGGAAACCTGTGGAAAAAAGAACTAAAAAGGATAAAAAGGAAGAATTGAAAGTATATGTGTCCAGGAGTGATCGAGCCGTAGTATGGATCACAAGATAGATATGCCTCTGTCTATGCCAATGGTATTTTGAGTGTGTAGTTATGTACGCGTGGTACGAATGCTGCTTCTTGGTTGGGACTGGGACGTAGGCCAGATTGCTAGTCGAGCTCTTGACGAGCTGGGTTGTCCTGCTACAGAGTAGTCCGGATTTGTTTGACTGTATCTAGGAGTTCGGCCGACGAATTAAGGTTCTGCTTGAGGAGGCCGCTCTGTACTTCTGCTGCTAACGCAGCGGTGTGCTCCTCGGTACGGAGGGAGCGTTCAGTGTTTCCATTGACTATTATGACGCCGCGTGGACCGGTCATCTTGAGCTTAAGATAAGCGTAGTGTGGCACCGCGTTGAAGCGTGCACATGCGGTTCGTCCGAGCAGTGCGTGATAGCCGTTGTGAAAGGGGACGATATCAAAGACAGCTCTTTGCTTCGGAAGTTCTTCGGAGATCCGAAAACAACCTCTAGTGTGATTGAGCCCGTACAACGGGCCTCTACACCTGGTATGACTCCTTTAAAGGTAGTCTTTTTGGGCTTAATTCTTGATGGATTAATGCCCATTTTGCGCGCCGTATCTTGATAGAGCAGGTTCAGGTTGCTACCACCGACCATGAGGACTCTCGTGAGGTGAAATCCATCATCAATGATTGGGTCGAGGACCAGTGCGGCTGACCCACCGTGACGAGTACTGGTCGGATGGTCCCTGCGATCAAAAGTGATCGGCCAGGAAGACCATGGGTTGAACTTTGGGGCGACTGGCTCCATCGCGTAGATGTCCCGGAGCACGTGCTTGTGTTCCCTCTTGGGGATGTGGGTAGCGTATATCATGTTTACCGTTTTAACTTGGGGGGACTTCTTCTATCCCCTATGTTCGGTGGCCGGGGCTCCTCATCATCGTCCTTGCTTTGTGACCCCTTCTCCTTGTTTTCGGCATTTAACTTGTTGGCCTGTTTAAAAACCCAATAGTCTCTGTTGTTTTGATTGGCTGGTTTGTCAGGAGTGCCGTGTATCTGGCATGGGCGATCGAGTATGCGGTCCAGGCTGGATGGGCCCGAATTGTTCCTTTTGAACGGCTTCTTCTGCTGGCCGGACATGGAGCCGCTGAATCCGGCGTTAACCGCCATATTGTCGGTATTATCACTGTTATTTCGACGCTTGTGTCTGTTGCGTCGGGGCTTGGCATTGCTATTTTTGGCTTCCGTAGTGCCAGGTTCACTTGCACTGTTATTGCTATGGACTAGCCAGCTATCTTCACCCAAGGAAAAGCGGGTCATAAGTGCCGTAAGGGCTGCCATGATCTTCGGTTTCTCTTGACCGAGGTCTCGAGCGAGCCATTTGTCCTGGACGCTATGTTTAAAGGCCGCCAAGGCTTCGACATCCGGGCAATCGACGATCTGGTTCTTTTTAGTTAAGAACCTAGTCCAGAGTTTCCTGGCTGACTCTCCGGGCTATTGAATTATGTGACTTAAGTCGTCGGCATCCGGAGGTCGAACATATGTACCTTGATAGTTCTCAAGAAAGGCCTCTTCCAAGTCCTCCCAGCTGCCGACGGAGTTTTCAGGCAGACTATTCAACTAGTGCCGGGCTGGTCCTTTGAGTTTTAGTGGGAGGTATTTGATGGCGTGGAGATCATCGCCGCGGGCCATATGAATGTGAAGAAGAACATCCTCGATCCACACCGCGGGGTCTGTTGTCCCATCGTATGATTCGATGTTTATGGGTTTAAACCCTTCTAGGAATTCGTGCTCCATTACTTCGTAAGTGAAGCAGAGTGGGTGAGTGGTGCCTCTATATCGTGCCACGTCGCGACGTAGCTCGGATGGAGTTCGTCTGCGGTTTTCGGCCCAGGCGTGAGTATGACTATTGCATCCGGCTAGATAGCCGTTTGTCATATGTCGGGGTGACAAGGACCGGCTACTGCCACGGACTCGTATCCGTCGAAGATCAAGTCTCCGCGGATGTCCGCGATGTAGTTCAAGCTTCCAAATCTGACCTGATGGCCAGGGGCATAGCTATCGATCTGCTCTAGATGACCAAGCGAGTTGGCCCGCGGTGCGAAGCCGCCGAACACAAAGATATGTCCGGGGAGAAAGGTTTCTCCGTGGACAATGTTGTTGTGGATGATTGACAGGGCCATCAAACCTCTTGGCGACTACACAACGGAACTCTCAATGAAAGCACCGATGTCGGTGTCAAAATCGGCGGATCTCGGGTAGGGGGTACCGAACTGTGCGTCTGAGGTTGATGGTAACAGGAGACAGGGAACACAATATTTACCAATGTTCGGGCCCTCTCGATGGAGGTAAAACCCTACGTCCTGCTAGATTAATATTGATGAGTATGGGGGTTACAAGAGTTGATCTACCACGAGATCGTAATGGCTAAAACCCTAGAAGTCTAGCCTATCTGATTATGATTATTCTCCTCTACGGACCTAGCTTTCCAGTTTATATAGACACTGAGGGGGACTAGGGTTGTACAAAGTCGGTTACACAGAAATGAATCTTCATATCGGGACGCCAAGCTTGCCCTCCATGCCATGGAGAGTCCCATCTGGACACGGGTGAGAGTCTTCGGTCTTGCATCTTCACAGTCCATCAGTCCGGCCCACGTACCATATTCCGGACGCCCGAGGACACCCTAATCCAGGACTCCTTCAGACGACACAGGCATGGCTTTCACTATAAGCTCCACCCTCGACAGCAAATAGGAAAGCGCGCTCGTCGCCTTCCTGCGGGCTAATGTCGATGTATTTGCATGGCAAGCATCTGACATCCCGGCGTCCCCAGGGAGGTGATTGAACACCTTCTTACTGTCTGTCCTCATGCACGGCCCGTCAAGCAAAAGGTCAGGAAGTAAGCTTTGGAGCGTCAAGAGTTCATCATTGAAGATATCAGGAAGTTGGAGGCGGCAGGCCTGGTAAGAGGAGTACTCCATCCCACGTGGTTGGCCAATCTGGTGGTGGTGCGTAAGGCGAATGGGAAGTGGAGGTTGTGTATTGATTACACAGACATCAATAAAGCATGTCCAAAGGATCCTTTGCCTCTGCCACGCATCGACCAGATTTTAGACTCTACTGCCGGGTGTGACCTGCTGTCATTCCTCGATGCCTATTCAGGATACCACCAGATCTTCATGATGAAGGAAGACGAAGAGAAGACCGCGTTCATCACCCCATGTGGTACCTATTGTTTTGTACGAATGCCTTTCGGGTTGAAGAGCGCTGGTCCAACATTTGCCCGAGCGGTCCAGATTGGTTTTGAGCCCCAGCTACATAGAAATATGGATGCTTATATGGATGACATAGTGGCCAAAACCAAGGACAGGGCCACACTCGTGCAAGATTTACAAGAAACATTCGCAAATCTGCGCAAGATCAACCTCAAGCTCAACCCAGAGAAGTGCGTGTCCGGTGTTCCCTCCGGCAAACTTCTCGGGTTCTTTGTGTCTCAACACTACAAAAAAATACACTTCCGTGATGAAACATGTTTGTCACAGTAGGTTGCGTTTTCTGTCATGCATGTACATCCATGACGATTTTATGATAGAATCAAGATAGTCATACCTGTGCTGTCGTAGAAGTGTTCCATGACATTACCAAAATTATCATCACGGAAGTGTCCACTTCTATGACGATAAATCGCGCGTCACAGAAGTGCTTTTGTCAAGGGTGACCGACACGTGGCATCCACCATAATGGAACGCCGTTAAGCTATCAGGTCGTGTTTTGAATCTGATAACCCATTAACAGCCCCGACCAATGGGGATTTTCCACGTATAAAATCATCATTGGTTGGAGGAAATACGTGTCGGCTCATCGCTGGGACAGATGTCATCCACTCATTGGACAGAAGGCGCGTATGATACGTCGACACATGGCACGTCCCAACAGAGGCCCATTCCTGTGAAAAGGCCGGCCTGTTTGACTTGCTCAAAAGGTGGCGGGTCGGCCCATGGAAAGCTTGTTAACGGCCTGTTCACATATAGCCCATTTACAGCCCGCTAACCCAAGGCCCGTTACGCCCTATTCGAATTAGGCCCAGTAGCGTCATCTGGGCCATCCAATATGATTCCAGCCTATTTTCACTTCTGGCCCATGTATGGCCCATGACGTCTTTTGATCCATATGAGGCCCTATGTAACTCTTGGCCTATTAACGACCCGTGGCGAAACTGGCCCGTAATGAACAGTGTATCACTTTATACCCATTAACGGCCCGTGGTGAAACTGGCCCATAAAGAACAGTGTATCACTTTATACCCATTAACGCCCCGTTATTTTGTTGGGCCGTTTCAAGCCCATGTTATCTTTCGGCCTTCTCAGAACCCATTTATTCTTGGGCTATTTTCCAGCATTCGTTTACTTACGGCCCGTTACTGTCATTTCCTGCTTGTGGGCCAAATTCAGCCCGTGGTTACAGTCGGCCCGTTTGTGGTCCGTTACTACGTTGGGCCATTTCCATAGTGTCATCAAATACGGCCTATTAACGATGGCCCGTTATGGTCGGCCCATGAACGGACGATTCCAACTCTAGCCCGTTTGTTCGGCCCATGTTTGGCCAATGGATCATACGGCCCGTATAAGGCCCATTGATGATACGCCCCATAGAAGGCCCATTGTTTCTATGGCCCGTAGAAGGCCCATTGTTTCTACGGCCCGTAGAAGGCCCACTATTTCTATGGCCCGTAGAAGGCCCGCTGTTTATACAGCCCGTAGAAGGCCCACTGTTTCTATGGCCCGTAGGAGGCCCAGTGTCACTACAGTAAATATTAGCCCATGGTTATTGTGGCCTAGTTTTAAAAAATAGGTTATTGCAGCCACTAGCAAACCGCAGAAAAAGAACTGCACTGATTACAAGAAAACAAATAAACAAGACAACAAGGAAATAAATAAGCAAGCAACTCACACTAGGCTATCACGGCTATTACACACATTACATCCACTGGGCATCAAAGTTCGCCACCAGTGCAAATATAGGGAACACAGCAGCATATAAATGCCGCAGCAAAACAAGTCCAGAACTGAAACCACTTCAGAAGAGCTCAAGAAACAATATCCTGGGTACCTATAATGTTGGCAAGATGCTTAGAAAGCTTATTAACTTTCTCTTGTTTGGTGCTTGAGTCCTCCAGCGCTTGCTCTTGCACCAGAAAGTATGCATTTGAATTCTACAGGGACTTCATCAGTCCTTCGGCTTCCTGTCGCATAACATATGATCGATGTCTTTCAGCTTGAAGTTGAGACTCAAGAAGCTGAACTGATTTAGGTAATGAGTTCGAAGAGCTGGTGATAGCAGTGGTAGCCAGTAACTCGAACACTACATCAAGACAGGACTTTGGGGTTGCCTCAGTGTCTTCAATATAGTTTTCATCAGCTTTCTTGGAGACGAACAGGGATGTCTCACTATCTTGAACCTTATCTGCATTACTTCCTTTACCATTGCATAACAGGGTACTCTTCTCCAATATTTTATCTGCGTTCTAAAAGAGAAACAAACAAACACATCTCAGGTTTACAATGTAGTATATGAAACTCATTTTGGTAAACCAGTTTTGTAGTAAGGTGGAGAGGATAACAACATGAAACAAACATATATCTATGTAGTATGGTCACTGTATGGTCTATATCATTCTAGTTTATGTTTCCAAATCAAGATAGATACAGTTTCAATCATATCTATTTAAGACAAAGCAGCATAGATATAATATAAGTATGGGAAACTACATAGCAATAACAACACTTGTAATGTGCATGGCATGAGAAGATAACTGTTTATTCAATTGAAACTGAAATCAACATAGAGCAAGTTACAACAGCAAACAACCAAACACGTTGAAGAAACAGGTTTAAAACATACCTGTTACGCCATTGGAGTTTCAACTGCATCCTTCAAATTTGAAATTAGTTGGTATAAGTAAATACAGTGATGCAAGAGCAAAGTGGTATGAACCATAGCTACGGAACCTGACCTGAGAACAATTCTTCTTCTGCTTTAAGCGTTGACTTCGGGTTCGGAGTGGTGGTCCTCGTGATTTGGGCACTACAGTTGCGTTAGTAATTGCTTGTGTTTGGGTGCTCTGTGGTGGAGACGGTGCTATGTCAACGGGAACTGGGTGTCTATCTGCTGGGGTTGGGGTTAGAAGGGGTGTAGCTGGTTCTCTGTCCAACTGGGTAGGGGTACAATCTGCATGAGTGTGGGTTATGTGTGGTGGGACTGGTTCTTGGGCAAGTACAACCATGGTTCTATCTGCATCGACAGGTAGCATGATCTTTTCTGAAGACCGTGTTTTTACTCCCAGAGATACTGCCATCACTCCCTCCAATTGAATTTGCTGATAAACAAGAAAATTAATTGAATGTACAGACATTGTAAGATAGACAGGTGCAATGGAAAGTAGGGAAGAAAACGGGGCATGAAATAATTCACATTTATGTTGTCTAAGCAAACAGAATAGCAGGACATAATTTCACATATATGATGGCTAATTAAACAGGATAGCATGACACAATTTCACATGTATGATGGCTAACTAAACAGGATAGAATGACATACTTCAAAATATGATGACTATGTAAACAGGATGACATGATATAACTATACGCTGTGTCTATTAAAGTGGTTGGCATGCCATAAATCACAAACATGTCGTAGATGGAAACATGATGGCATGATATAATTCACGGATAGAATGACATAATTTAAAATATGATGACTATGTAAACAGGATGAGATGATATAACTATATTATGTCTTTAGAAAATGGGTTGGCATGCATAATTCAGATACATGCTGTCTATGTAAACATCATGGCATGACATAATTCAAATATATGATTTATATACTAAGGAAGTGAGCAGAGGGCGATTGCATATATGATGTGTCAACTAAGGAGATGGCATTCAATATTGTGTATATGATGTAAAAACTAAGCATTGCAATACAACACGTGCATTATATGAGTAATATAACCCTGCCAAGTTTGAGCATACACCTCAGGGGGATAATAGGACTAGTCATCTGCCTCTGAATCCTCCTCTGAAGAGCTATCTGTAACCAGCAAGATATCTTCTTCAGCAGGTAGCATTGTATGCTCTGAAGACCTTGTTTTCACTCCGGATTTCTCCATCACCAATTCAAATGGCTGATGCACAGGAAGAGCAGTTGAATATACAAACATTGTTGACAAAAGCAATGAGAAATACAAAAAAAGGACGGCATGATATAATTCACATATATGATGCTTGCCTAAATAGCATGGCATTGCGTAATTCACATACATAATGCCTTGGAACAAGATAACATTGCATAATTCACATATATAATGTCTTGTAACAAGATGGCATTGCATAATTAACATATATGGTAATTAGACACTAAACAGGTGGCATTCACACAAAGCATGTCTAAACTAAGCAAATGACATAGCAATGCAAGATACCATATGCACGATATGAGCAACATAACCCTGCCAAGTTTGGGCATGCACCTTGGGGGGGGGCATATGACTGGTCATCTGTCTCTGAATCCTCCTCTGAGGAGCTATTGGTAACCAGCAGGACATGTGCTTCATCAGATAGCATTGTCTGCTCTGAAGACCTTGTTTCCACTACAGAATTTTCCACGACCGTGCTTAATGGCTGATGCACAGGAAGAGTAATTGAATCTACTAAAATTGTTGACAAATTTAACACGTAATAAAAAAAATGATGGCATGATATAATTCACATATAAGATGACTGGCTAACCAGGGTGGCATTGCAAAATTCACATATATGATACCTGGCTAGACAAGATGGCATTGTATGATTCACATGTATGATAAAGAAACTAAACAGATGGCATTGCCACAAAGCATGTCTAAACTAAGCAGATGACATCTTTAATGTATACAGTAAGCAATGCAAGGCACCATATGCATGATATTACCAACATCAGCATGCCAAGTTAGAGCGAAGACCTCATGGGGTAAATAGGAGTGGTCTTCTCCTTCTGAATCCCCCTCAGAACAGTTATCTTCCTCTTGATTACGATGGAATGACGTCTGCATGAAATTTTATTGCCACGCAAGGCTCGTCTCTTTTGCTCTATATGATCAGTTCCATTGTGTACAATAACTGGCATGCATAGGAATAAAACATAGTGAGATTATGTAAGGAGTGCATGCACAAATCCAGAGTGATGGTAGCAAACTGTGGATAGACCCAAAACCAATGATACGACAGATAATAGCTTTAGTTAAAAAATACAGATAATGGATCCTTTAATGTTTGTTTGCACCCAACATGAAACTCATAGTAGACACCGGAGATTAACCAGATAGTAGACAGATAGTACTGATTGTTGCCCCAATATATACCCCACAACCATTTAAAAACTCAAGTTTCAGCATTTTTTGGACCTGACTCGGAGTCTAATAGGTGAACACGATGATAATGTAGCATGTCATCATATTAAGCGCCGCATAACGTAAGCAGACATGGAAGAGTGCGACCTCTCTTGTGGACCCGTGTAGTCCTCAAGGTCATCTGCTCAGTTGATGATGGTAATGCAGTTGTCGTGGCTGCCGGTGGCGGGGAAGGAAATCTGAGGCGGTGAAAGACAGTCTAGAGAGCGGATCCCTGCTGTGGTG
This sequence comes from Triticum monococcum, assembly GCA_034509565.1. NCBI lineage: Eukaryota > Viridiplantae > Streptophyta > Magnoliopsida > Poales > Poaceae > Triticum > Triticum monococcum. The sequence goes on along the minus strand of CM067847.1, from coordinate 387,556,320 downwards.
AACTCTTCCGTCGTTGGAGCAGCTGAGCTGGGGTGGAACACAGCGCCGCAGGAGCAGGACAAACCACACAAGGTTTTCTTTGACACATATCTGTAACAGATGTAATTGAGTAAGGGCTTGTTCGAATTTGAGGATTCTAACAATGCAGGGATAGGAAATTGACAGGAATAGGATAGGAATGCACATGCAAAACAGAGAATTTAAAAACACATGATTTTTGCCAATCTGGGTGTTTGATTCACAACAATTGGAAGATCACATGATGCAAAAAAGCATGGTGAGATTAAGTCAAACCACAAGAAAATGTATGGTTATAATGATATTATTCTACTATCTCTTAGTCTTGTGTTTGATGAATAGGAATATGAAAAGGAGGAGAAGTGGAGGTTAGAATTCCTATGATTTTTCTTTCAAGGAGATACTAAAGGAACAAATCCTACAGTTTTCCTTCGCTCCATTCCTTTGCACCAAATTCATGAAAAGTAGTACCATAGGAAACTTTCCAATTCCGATGTTTTTCATTCACTCTTCCTTTCAAGCACTGGCGATTCTAGTAGCAGGCTTGAGCAAGGAAAATCCTATACTAAAAAAATGTTTTTGTGCTACTTCTATTAGTTTGGACTCAGGCCACTGCCATACTAGCTCAACTCCCAAGCCCATCGACAAATGCACAGGTCAAACGCACAGAGATAAATAATGATGGCGTTCAAGAGAGTCCATCACGGATAGATAAGTTGCCTAGCACCTCACTGCTTGTCATATAGTATGATAAAATAATCGTATTTCCCGTTACTACGAGTGCTCAGTGGACAATATGTATAACACGTAGAGTAAAAAAGAGATGCATAAGTGTACAACCTCTTTGGCGAAGCCATGTCGATCTCAGCGTGATTGGGTTGGCCGGTGAGGATGCTCCGACTGACTGGGCTGTCGGAGGAGGGGAAGAAGATCTTAGGCGTCTGGAGATGGAGCCCGAGGTACTGCTCCGCTGTGATGGAGGGTTTCATCGTTGGAGCAGCTCCGGTGAGTTGTATGACGCCGAGGCTGAAGCAGGACAAGAGAGACAACGAACAACGTTAACCTGAGTGGAATTCTAATAGCATCTCCAATACATGACATAAAATACATAACCACAAAGTGCTAGATGTAAAATACATCAGCCGCTCATCTCTGAACTTAACTGTCGAAATTGAATTTAACTGTCGAAACTGAACTTAACTGTCGAAACTGAACTTAACTGTCGAAACTGAATTTTGCTCTCGAAACTGAATTTTGCTGTCGAAACTGAGCACACTAGCAAGGTGAGGCTATACGTCGGTCAACTGACCTTTTCACCTCTGGTCAGTCGATTTTGCAGTCGTTGGATACAAAATCAAGGGCCTGCAGTTCATCTTCAACCTCCACCCCACTGAGCCGCCAGCCACCACCGGCCAAATAGCAGACCACCGCCGCCCGCGGCCGGCGGTGCGCCGCCCTGAAAACACTCCCCACCGCCGGTCCGCCGCCGCCCCTGCCATCCCTCTAGGCCCCCCCATGCCGAGATTTTTCTCCGGTGATCCCCCCGCCAACACCCTGCCACCGCCGGCGACCACTGCCCCCATCCTGAACCCTAAGATAGATAGTGGGGTACCTCTCCGGCGAGCCCCCTCCCCGCTGCGGCTGGCTCTTCCTTCACCCCGGCGAGCCCCCCCACCTGCTGAAAATCGACTGACCCAAAAGTCGATTTAGTCGGCTGAAGTGTAACTAAATCGGAGCAGCATCGCAAGAAAGAGCAAGAGCTACAGCAGCAGCGCGAGCAAGAGCAATAGCAAGAGCAGACCAGGTAGGGGACCGAGAGCAAGAGCAGAGCAGCAGCGCGAGCGAGAGCTAAAGTAGCAGTAGCTCCTACTAATGTGGACGTCGCCGCCGAGGGAGCGACGCCATGGAGGAAGTGGCCGGCGACTCCTCCGTGGATGGAGCCGCGCCGTGTCTGCTCGGGACCGAGCGCCGGCAGCACCATGAGATCGAATCAAGAAGAAAATGTGGCGATTAGTGTACAACCTCTTTGTTGGCGCCTATTAGGCCGCAGCTTCATCCGAGAAAACGGTGATGATGATGCTCTTCCGGTAGTGCAGGTGAAGACGGTGGTGTGGGAATGGAGGTGGCGTGAAAGACGAGGGGAACATCGGGGCAGCTCCTTGGAGGTGGAGGACGGGGTGGCTGAACCGGCGGGACGATGAGATCGACGAGGATCCTCATCCAATACGGTGGATGAGGGACCTTGAGGTGTTGCTGTGGACGACGTCGTCGGGGAAGAGGCTCCGGCTGGGTGGCGGACGGAGCAGGGTGTGGGGTGTCGTCGCGGGTTTTCGCAGCCTCGATGTATGAATGGGTGGGCGGATGGGATGGTAGTGGGGAACCCTGGCTTAGAGACGCGCTTGTCCGAAATGTGGGGTAAGTTACGAAAGTACCCCCACTGATTTGAGGCAGTTCTTTCGGTTCACGGATACCACGGGCATTTTGTGTGTCAGGATTTCACAGGAGGTGGGAGTTCTCGTGCGCGTTGTAATTTCTGAATAGCAAGGCGCGGGTTGAGATGGAGGGAGTTGTCGGAGCACAATGAGACAAAGATATATCTTAAATATTTCGGGCTAACAAGGCGCGGGTTGAAGAGGCGGGAGTTCTGCAGCACGATAGACAGAGACGCTAGCTTGAATTTTCGGCATAACAAGGCGCGGCTTGAAATTTCGGAAGAACAAGCTTAACGTGTACCCAAAAAAAGACAATTTGCACCTCAACACGCACAACACACACACAAACACCATTTAGACTAGAGTAAGGTACACGTGCATTGCACGCATGAGATTTGGCAACCAAATTATGAATAAATACCACATTATAGCATGAAGCTTTGAGTCATATATGCATGATGTAGATGTTCATTTAATTCTTATTGTTCATTTCATTCAAAATCATCTAGTTTTTATAAGAAAGCTAATCTATTTTAAGATTCATGGAATTGTGCGTCGTAAGACATAAAGTAAAAAACAAATAATGGCAAATCATGTAGAAAAACATTTGGGAAATTCTGATATGGAAGATTCTCGAACAAATAAGAAGTGCTTGTGTTTTGATGTTTGTGCATTATGCTTAAGTTCAACCATGGAGTCTTCTAGATTATACATGTGGCGAAATATGGTGGAATCTAGATGATATCCAACGGCCAGTAGTGCTCAGATTTGCCATCTTTGGACCATCGGATTCGCCTCATCCAACGACCATCTTTGAAAGTTAAAGTTACCCGCACACAATATAAAAAATTATAAAATAAAAAAAATATATATAGGGGTATAGATATAGATATGTGATGTGAAAGCCGCCCATCATCTCCAATTAGAATAGTGTGTCCATGCACGGATGTGTCATGGCCAAATGATGTCTGCCATCGGTATCTCAAATTCAAATCAGTCTGACCTTGTTCAATGTGCTTACATTACAACATGCTCGTTTCCAAACCACACCCCGCAGATCTCCGTTATATTCATGGATGCATGGGTTTCAAACATCAGGATCTCTTATTCAAATATTTGAATTCAACTTTACATTGATTATGACCTCATCTATTATTTTACACCCACACAGTAGTCTTCTCTTTATAATTGTACCACTAACTTTCTCTCATGCATGCATGCACACACACTACAAGTCGGCATTATCCATCGCACGCATGCAATCTTTTTCTTCAGGTCGGTCTCCCATGAAGGCACACACCCATACACATCCCCTCTCCATCATATCAGGCATTCTTTATCTCTCACGCATGCATGCGCAACGATCGATGTTCCTCTATGTATGTGTGTATATAGCTAGGTCTTTCATAGTTTTCCACACAAACCGATCAATCGATATATCCAGTGAGGTCTCACCCTCTTTCCCATGTCCACATCGATCAATCTATACCTCTCTATATAGGATTAACATATATAGCTAATACAACCACATTAATTATATATCCAATACCCCCTGTCATCATCCATGCCTTCCGCTTCATCTCTCAGACGCGTGCACAATGGCGAAGACAAGGGGCAGTAAGGGCCCTGCACCCTCCCCCCTGACATCACTATATATCGAGGCTAATATGAATGTGACCATTAGACAATTGCTGCTAAAAATGGTTTAAGTTCATGAATTGACCCTCCTCGTAAAGGATTAGCAATGCTTGGCCCCCTAGTTCATTTATTTTTCATGGCTCTGCCACTGCGCGCAATAGCGCACGTGTTCGCCCGCTCTCTCTAAATATCGATCTCGCACTTGTGCATTCCTTCATAGTCTCCCTCCACTTAGCCCCTCGCACCATCTTCTAGCCCCCACCAGATTTTGCCACATGTACAATCTAGCAGACTCCATGGTTGAACTTAAGCATAATGCACAAACCTCAAAACAACAGTGGTTCTCTTTTGTTCTAGAATCTTCCATATCATAACTGCTCAAACTTTTTTTCTAGCTGAATTGCCATTCTTTGTTTTTTACTTAATGCTTTACAACACACAATTCCATGAATCATAAAATAGATTAAGGGCTTCTTTGATCCAAAGGATTCTCAAAGGAATTTTGGAGGATTCTAATCATTAGGAATTTTTCCTATCTTGGTTGTTTGATTCGTAGGATTATAAACCATAGGAATTTTTCCATATGTTTCATTTGCACTAGATTTCATAGGAAACATCCCATCCACTCAAACCTCTTTGAAAGAATTCTGCATTTTTTCTATGCACAATCAAACACTCATACAATCTTGTAGGATTCAAGATGACATTCCACTATAATCCCATGTTTTTCCAATTCCCGCGTTCTTAGCTTTTTTATAAAAACTAATTGATTTTGAATGAGATAAACTATAAGAATTAAATGAAGGGCTACATCAGGCATATATGACTCAGAGCTTACATGCTATAGTGTGGTATTTATTCATAATTTGGTTGCAAAATCTGATGCGTGCAATGCACGTGTACCTTACTAGTACTTCGAGTATGTGCAAAACACGTAAATTAGAATACCAATGGCACGCTACAAAGTGTCTCTCTTACAATTCATGAAGCCACGTGGAACATGTGGATGCGTTGTTGCGACCTCCTTGCGTGGATTGATCACAGTGACGTGCTGATGGTTTCCAGAAGAATGTACTCGTCCTCCCTGAGCCATACTGGCGGTACATGCACGAAGCGAAGATGTGCACGCACGCCACGCACGCACTCATTCCCTTGCACGCACACACGGGTACACGGGCGGACGCAATTTTGTACCAAGATCCACCCCATGTGATAATTTGATGTGTGTAAAGTCGTTCACGTCATTGATGGCCAATTAATACAGCGCATGCAATTGAGTGGACGTGAGGGCGGAAGAAAGACATTATTACTCCACTGCACGCATGCGAGTAGTTAAATCGTGGGTTGCTAGTAGTACTTCCACTGGTCTCCTTTGTATTTTGTGCCAATTTTTGATAGTAACATAATATTTACGCATTTGAGTAGTGTAGTACTTGAAATTTATGTTTCGCTAAACTCATCGGGAGCCGTTTCGGGCCTCGAAACCAAAACCATCAATTAATCTTTACCTTGTTCCCATCACCTTTGAAAGACTGCTCACACCTACTAGTACGTACCAAACCTGAACGTGTTCCCACTATGCAGGTATTAGTACTAGTGCTAGTACTTAGGTTATAAAAAGGGGAGCTACCTAACCGAAAATTACTCTACCTTTCCTCCTCATAAGTGCTTCTTCTTCGTCCGTCATTGCCATGGCCGGTGAGCACAGCTCTAGGTCGAGAACTACTCGTAACAAGGGAGCGACAACCAACGCTGTGGAAAAAAAGAGGGCCCGCCGCCACGCAGAGACCTCGAAAGATCTCTCACGGGCAGGCGATGGCTCCCAGGAGCGCCCTAGCCGCAGAGGTGAACATGCTGAGCCGGCGAAGCTAGAGTCATTATACCTCAACGGCATGCCCGATCAGCTCAATAAGCACCTCAATAAGAAGAAGGAGTTCATCCAAGGCTTGATGGAGTTGCTGAAGGAGAGCCTCGACGACATGCCCACTGAGCTCAATCAGCAGGGGGAGTTGACCGCCGGCTTGGTGATGCTGCTGAAGAAGAGCACTGCCTCGGAGAAGAAGGCGACCGGCGAAATCCTGCGACTTCAGGAGGACAAGGCGAAGCTCTGCCGCGAGATCGACCTATTGAAGGAGAAGAATGCCGGCTGGAAGAAGCTGCATGAGAATAGTAGTTTCTCGATGAAGATGCTGCAGGCCCTCGTCATGGAACAGAAGGAGGAGTTGGCGAAGCTCCGCATCAAGCACCCGGCTGCTGTCAAGGTACATAATGCGGCCGTGGAACAGATGATGAAAGCTCGCGTCGAGAAATCCCTCGTCATGGACAGAATGAAGAAGATGGCGGAGGAGACGCGCAAGGAGATGGAGGTCGTGGAGGCAATGAAGAAGCAGTTACGACTCCGCGGCGAATTAGATCATTTGGGGTGATAATTTTCCTTCTTCTTTTGCTCCTGTGTTTCATCTTTTGCTTCGGGTGTGTCGCCGCACGTGTCATGTTCTCTATGAGGCATAAATAGAATAATGGTTTTTTGAGGGAATGAATAGAACAATGCTAACAATGAGATGACCAGCAAATTAGATCATATTTTATCGCCATATGGCACTGGGCTGCCGTGTTTCGTGGTCCTCCATCGTAGTACTACTCCAGTGGAAAACTTGAGTATACCGCATGGTTCTTTGCTCCTCCTTGATCAGGTCGTCGGCGCATTTATATGAGCAGTCAAATCACAAGGCCCCACCTTCCAGCAGTAATGAGCGTCAAATCACAAAGGCCCTCGCCTCTCGTGAAACCGACCAAGCTAGACTGCCCCACCCTCTAGCCTTTTAAAAAATGTATACTTTTGTACAGCAGTAGTATCGATGGATTGCGCCATGGAGCAAAACTTGAAATTAAAAAAAGGTGGTACATATAGAGAGCGCTCATCGCCAAATTATGCATATAGTACTATTAAAAAGGCTAGTCACAATAATGGTGTCCAGCACAACCCACCCCTCAAATAAAACTAAGAGGGTGCTTGGATACGTTTTAGTCCCATGACTAAAAGTAGTGGGACTAAAACATGCTAGCCTCACCCTTGCTTGGATCGAAATACTAAAAAGGCTAAAATCAAGTTTATGAGCATTTATTATCCTCCAAACCCTCCAATCCAGAACTCGCATGTGTTAAAGGAGAGGAGTTAAATGAGTAGAGAGAGGACTAATCCACATTTTAGTAGGGGTACCCCTGACTAAATTTTTTTAGTCTCAAGACTAGTTTTAGCCCCTCTTTAGTCAGGGGTGCTTGGAACTTTAGCCTCTTAAAGAGACTATTTTTAGTCAGACTAAAATAAGTCCCTTGGATCCAAGCACCCTCTAAGCATCCTGGAATTCTTTGACAAAACTAAGCACCCTGAAATTGTTTGACAACTAAACTGCTGGCTATATGATGTTGGCCATATATATTGTACGTATATAATGTGAAGAAACGAGTGGTAGTACTATACCAACTAAAAGATGAAATGTAAGAAATACTAGTATGTACGTACTGAAGAGTTAAAGTAACAAGAAGAAACATAACATAGTTCTGCTGGGGGCTCAGCACAACACACCCCTCAAATTAAATTAAGCACACCTGAATTAAACTTCACAACTATTCCGGTAGACACTGCATTAGAACCACCATGAGCAACGACACTGCCACCTTACTCTGAGTCCTTGTCCACGTCCTCGACTTTGTCCTTGTCCCTCTTCCTCTTGGCCGATACTTCTTTGCTTGAACCACACACTTGGCTGTTGCTCTTCATTAAACCCTTGTAGATATTGAAGCAAAGGTAGCCATCCATTGCAGCGTAGTGGATGTGGTCTATATCTAGTACATTCTACTGCCATGCATGACGATGAAACGTGTATGGAGGTTTCTCCAGTTTACCGTACGAAGGATCAACCATGGCTCCTTCCAGGGTCAGCATTAAAGGCTGACGAGAGGACACCACCCGATTCTTCTAGAGGTCAAAGGTGTTGCCTACAACGAGGCAAATCCGACGCAGGACTTATTTGTCGTTACCAAAGTCTACAGTAATGAATTTGACTAGGTTGCTTTCAAGGAAGTCCTTAAAATCCTGGCACTCAACGTCGGCATGGCATATGTGGTAGACCAAGCATAAGTCATGCACGCAAACCTGGATCACAGCGGGCTTCTTCCTCTCTTCGTCCTTTAGATCCTTCTCTGGTCCCAGGACTGTGGTGTACTCAACATCTAGCCCAGCGACCCACTCATCATCTAAGTCTTCGAACATGCGTCTAAAGCGAGAAAGGCATCCTTTCACCGTCGTGGAAGAACGGGTGTAGATGACGTCGAACTCATCGGCGGTGATGGTTCTAACCTTGTACTCACCGCCGATCGTGGAGATTTGGGACGCCATGGATTTGGGAGGAGGGTTAGGATTAGTGGAACTGCTGTAATGTGAATGGACGGGATGACTAGGAGCGAACCACCGTAGTATTGAAGGATGTGCGGGGACGAGTAGGAGGGGCATTGATTAATTGCATCGTCTCGCCTCCCTCCGCATGCAGCCACATGCAAGCCTCACGCGCACATCCCTAGTGCATGCTACAACTGGGTATTTATTTCTCCCAATCAGTGTACGCAACAAGCAGTGGAATCAGTGTAATATGTGGTGATTTAATTACAGCAGGACTAATAAAAATGGGACTAATATGTGGTGATTTAATTATCTTCTCCTCTGAAACCACCACCACTCCTCTCCTGTTCCGATCTAAATACAGCGCTGCTCCTCTCCTCTTCCATTTCAAAACCACCGCCCCTCCTCTCCTGTTCCAGTCAAAAAGCAGCATCGCTCCTCTCCCGTTATAATCCAAAACCGACACTGCTCCTCTCCTCTTCCATTCAAAAACCACTGCTGGCGAGTGAAGGTGCTGTGAAGAAGTAGATCGATGGAGGAGTACAACCGATACGTGAGGATTGCAGACAGCGACCCTGTGAAGCTAGCTAGGATGTTGGAGATACAATTTTAGTTTGACAATAAGGACCAACTAGCGGCGACAGTGACATCCATGGCCAAATATCTGCAACAGAGCGAAAAGGCGGCAATACTCTCGGAGGGAGTCGTGCCGGAGTACATAGAGCTTCTCCTCTGGGCCATGGAGCAAACAGATTCATCGAATCTGATCGTGAGGGAGCGGTGGTGGGAGTATCGATCCCAAATGGAGCATCCACCAGAGATTGAAGGATCAAGCATCTACAGGGTGTTGTTTGTGAGGGTGTCCTCCTAGAGCGAGCCGGTGGAGTCTTCGTCGACCAAACCCAACTGCAAGAGGAGAAAAGCAGTTAGCCCGACGACACTTCCCCGCCGTTCACGTCGTCTCATGGGGCGGTTGTCTGTCGCCGAGGAATAGGAGGGGGCTGCCCCCCCCCTGTAACGCCCCGAGACAGATGTGCCAGGTGTCCTCCAGTTATTCACGGTTATGGTGTTGTCATTTGCTTGCGTGTTGCATCTTATCATGTCATCATGTGCATTGCATCATCATGTTTTCAAAACTTGCATCCGTCCCGGCCTCCTCGTTCTCTCCGTTGTCCGTTCCGAGCCCAGACACACTTGCACGCGCCCGCGGCATGTCCGAGATAGTATTTTATAAGTGGCCGGAAAACTGTTCTCGGAATGGGATGAGATTTGACGTGTGGTCTTGTTATAGTGTAGATAGACCGCCTGTCAAGTTTCGTCGCATTCGGAGTCCGTTTGATGCCCCAACGATTAAATATAGCGGCAATAGTAGCCGGTCTTTTCGTCGGAGGTTTTCGGTCTCCGGAAACTATGCCAGGCTGCATCTCTCCCCTCTCCTCCTAGCCTAACCCTCCTACACAGCCCACAAACCCCATCTAGTTTCCCCCTTCGCCCGGGGCCGTTCGTTTGCGATCGGAGTGTCCAGAAACGGAGCGAAACCCCCCTAACCCTAAAACCTGCCCTATATAAACCTTCCCCCCTTCCATTTTGGGCAGCTACCTACCCCTCCTCCTAAATTTCAGTGCCCAATCATTTCCCAGCCGCCTCCCACCTCCTTCTCCTTGATTTCCGCGCGCAGCCACCTCCCCGTCGCCACTTGGGGCGCTGCCAAGGGGCCAGCCGCCACCTGAGGCGTCGCCCTGCCCAACCGGGCGCTGCCACGTCGCCCCATCGCCTCCTCCCATCGCCCCGCGCCGCCAGGTCCGCTCCAGGCCGCCCGGGCCCCGATCTGGGCCCTGAGGCCCGCACCGCACCGCCCCTGCTCCCCGAGCTCCAGATCGGGAGGAGCCCCGATCCAGAGCCCGCAGCGCTCGCTCATCCGCCGCGCCTCCTCGCTTCTGCCGCCCGGTCTTCGCCGCCGACGAGCGCTTCACACCGCCGACCCTCGCCGGAGTCCGCGCCGTCGCCCCTTCGCTCTCCAGCCGCGTACAGGGGCGCCTCTGCCTCGATCCGGCCACGGGAAGCCGAGCCCCGCCGGATCCGGTGCCCCATGGCCTCCTCCGTCCTTGCTGCGCCCTCGCCTTGTACCCTGCCCGCCGCCGCCGATGGCCGGATCCACCGGTTCCCGGCCGGATCTGCCCGTTCCCGCCTTGCTCTGGTCTTCTCCTCGCCTCCCTTCCGACCGATGCCAGCGCCGTCCTGCCATGGCCACCTCCCCTGCTCGAGCAGGAGGAGGACGAACACCGCTCGGGATGCCTCCTTCGTCGTGTGGGCCCAGCCCAGCTCCGGTGGCCCACCTCGTCGCTCGCCTGGGCTACCTCTCTCGCACGCGTGTGGGCCGGCCTCGCCTCGGTCCGCTTCTCGTTGGCGTTCCTGGGCCGCCACCTCCTCATCGGGCCTGCTAGCCCAGAGCCGCAGCCCACCGGCCTCCTCTAGCCTCTGCATCGACCGGGCCGAAGCCCACTGGGTGAGCCACACCCGCAGCACCCCTCCTCTCCATTTTTTTTCCCTTACCTGTTGGGCCAGCCTGCAGTTTCGGCCCGAGTCATGTTTTTTTCTGCCTGCGATTTTGTCAATTATCCTGAGACGTCAGTTTTGCAGATTAGTCCCTAGACTTCATGCATATAATAACTCATGAACCGTGCATCGGCTTAAAATGATTTATATATGAAACTTGCTCAGAATTTTGTGTAGATTAATAATATCCAACTTTCACCTATGTTTGAAATGTTTATAATGTTGTTTGCATTAACTTGCCCCTATGCCATGCTAAAATGAATTAATTCATAACTAAATAACCGTAACTCCGAATTAAATAAACTTTATATGTAAATGGGGTAGAATTTTGCCTATTTTAACATGGTGGCATCATCTTGCATGTTTAATAACTATAAAATATGGTTTAGGGCAGAACAGGACCAAACCTAATATTTGCACATGGGGATTTTCCGGACTTGTTGTTTTGTTGTTCCGGCCTCATTTAAACATGCCTAGATTAGATAGTTTCATCATGTTGCACCTCTTGCCATGTTAATCAACATTTACTATTGTTGGGTACATAAACGAGAGAGAACTAAATAATTGATGTGGTGTTTTGTCAATATGCATCCCGATGCATATTGAGCTCCACTTAATTTGTAGGATTGCTTGTGCTCTTTGCCATGCCATGCCTCTTTAAACCGGACATGCATCATACTTGATTGTGCATCATGCCATGTCGATGTGTTGATTGTTTACTAGATTGTTTGCTCTTTTTCGGTGATTGCTTCTTCGGGTTGGTTCCGGTAACGTCGAGTTTGTGAGGACCCGTTCGTCTACGTCCGTTTGTCTTCTTCATGGACTCGTTCTTCTTCCTTGCAGGATTTCAGGCAAGATGATCATAGCCTCGAAATCACTACTATCTTTGCTATGCTAGTTTGCTCGCTCTTTGCTATGCCAATGCTACGATGCCTACCATTTGCTTGTCAGCCTCCCAATTGCCATGTCAAACCTCTAACCCACCATGTCATAGCAAACCGTTGATTGGCTATGTTACCGCTTTGCTCAGCCCCTCTTATAGCGTTGTTAGTTGCAGGTGAAGATTGGAGTTTGTTCCTTGTTGGAACATGGAGATACCATTCCTTGTTGGAACATTTATTTACTTGTTGGGATAGAACTATATATCTTATTTAATTAATGCATCTATATACTTGGTAAAGGGTGGAAGGCTCGGCCTTATGCCTGGTGTTTTGTTCCACTCTTGCCGCCCTAGTTTCCGTCATATCGGTGTTATGTTCCCGGATTTTGCGTCCCTTACGCGGTTGGGCTATAATGGGAACCCCTTGACAGTTCACCTTTAGTAAAGCTTCTCCAGCAATGCCCAACATTGGTTTTACCATTTGCCACCTAGCCTTTTCTTTCCCTTGGGTTCTGCAGACTCAAGGGTCATCTTTATTTTAACCCCCCCGGGCCAGTGCTCCTCTGAGTGTTGGTCCGAAACGGGCAGCCTGCGGGGCCACCTCGGGGAAACTCGAGGGCTGGTTTTACTCGTAGCTTGACCTATCTGAGTGTGCCCTGAGAAAGAGATATGTGCAGCTCCTATCAGGATTTGTCGGCACATTCAGGCCGTGTTGCTGGTTTAGTTTTACCCTGTCGAAATGTCTTGTTGTACTGGGATACCGAGTCTGATCGGAATGTCTCGGGTGGAGGTCTATTCCTTCGTTGACCATGAGAGCTTGTGATGGGCTAAGTTGGGACACCCCTGCAGGGATTTGAACTTTCGAAAGCCGTGCCCGCGGTTATGGGCAGATGGGAATTTGTTAACGTCCGGTTGTAGAAAACCTGAAGTTGACCTTAATTAAAATGAATCAACCGCGTGTGTAATCATGATGGTCTCTTTCCGGTGGAGTCCGGGAAGTGAACACGGTTGTTGGAGTTATGCTTGACGTAGGTAGTCCAGGATCACTTCTTGATCATACTTTTATCGACCGTGCTTTGCCTTCTCTTCTTGCTCTCATTTGCGTATGTTAGCCACCATATATGCTAGTCGCTTGCTGCAGCTCCACCTCATACCTTTACCTTACCCATAAGCTTAAATAGTCTTGATCACGAGGGTGCGAGATTGATGAGTCCCTGTGGCTCACAGATTACTTCCAAAACCAGCTTGCAGGTGCCGATGAGTTCGTGCAGATGACGCAACCAAGCTCAGGAGGAGCTCGATGAATACCTTGTTCATTTGTGTTGTTTCGTTCTAGTTGATCAGTAGTGGAGCCCAGTTGGGGTCGATCGGGGACCTTTGTCGCATTTGGGGTTCTTCTTTTATTTTGGTTCCGTAGTCGGACCATGAGTGTATTTGGTTGATGTAATGCTTTATTCATGTAATTGTGTGAAGTGGCGATTGTAAGCCAACTATGTAACTTTTTTCCCTATTATATTACATGGGTTGTGTGAAGATTACCTCACTTGCGACATTGCCTTCAATGCGATTATGCCTCTAAGTCGTGCCTCGACATGTGGGAGATATAGTCGCATCGAGGGTGTTACAAGTTGGTATCAGAGCCTTCCCCGACCTTAGGAGCCCCCATTGCTTGATCGTTTTTAGCAGCCGAGTTGTGTCTAGAAAAATGTTTTGAGTCCTTTAGGAATTATATATCGGAGAGCTTAGGAATTCTTTTTACTTCCCAGTCTCCTCATCGCTCTGGTAAGGCATCCTGACGTAGAGTTTTGACTCTTCTCTTCTCAAATTTCACTAAAAAAATTTTTAGGATCATGCGAGTATCTTGGTTTTGTTCCGATGGCTTATGATGAGAATACTGTCTTGGTGCCTCCTGTCAGGGGTTTATTGGAAGTGTCCTGGGGAGTTGAGCTCTGAGGTGTTGTCATCATAATTTTATCGTTGCAATTCTGGTATACTTGAGATATCTGCGCGACATCGAAAATCTCTTTTATGCAGTTCGTTGGTGAGATAACCTCGACGCCACCCAGTACTGGGGCGGGAGTTCGGGAGTATCGCCATAACTTGTATAACGGATGCTTTTCGAAGGTTGAGGTAGATGGTTTCCGAAGGTTTCTTGGTTATGTGTTGAAGGATGGATACAGCTGGATGTAGGTATTGCTAGTTTGGGTGAGATATTATGCTTCCCCTGTATCCCCAACACCTGATTGCATAACCAGAAAGTTTCGGTAGTTTCATAGGTGGGAATTCAAGTAGCTCTTAGGATATCTTTCCGACAGATGTATGATATGAAATTGGGGTTCGACGTCTAGTGGTTCGCCTATTCACGGTCGATTTTACTGTGGTCTCGTTGTGTCTTAAAGAGTCCTTGGCTATGCTGACTCGGGGACGCTTCGTATGTCATGTGCACTGCCTTGTACATGATGGTGCTGTACGATCGAGCCCGTGTAGGTCCCACCACGAAAACTTCGGACGAAATCTCTATCATATGTTTGTTCTGGCTTATTCTGCAAGCCAACCCTTTGTTTTTGTTTTGAGTTGTGGTATTTGAGTTGCTTCAATGTCAAGTGTTGATTCCATCCCTTGTCTAAATGATGTTCTCATACTCTGATGTGTATACCAATCCTTCTTGATCATCAAGATTGTCATGTCAATCATTTTCTACCGGTGTGTCTCTCTTCAAGTGAATCCGTTCACTTCAACTTTTGCAAGATCAATTATCACTTCTTCTCAACGGTGTTCGTTTCATCCATCACAAGTTGCATTTGTTTTCCCGCCCACCCACCCTTTTTCTTCAAGGACTCGAATTCCTTAATCAAGTATCCTTTTATTCTTGTGAAGTCTCTCCATTCTTTTCTATCAATATTCTTACCCGGTGGTTTCCATGAAGATGTTCTACTAGTTCGTCACTCTTCACTCGTTTTCTTCTCCGGTGGATTTAATTCAAGCTTTGGTATTGAGCATACTCCTTTTCATTTTTCCCAATGCTTTTCTTATGCCGGTGCACCTCTTAATCATCCATCTCTCGCCATTCAATTGTTCCAGAGTGCTCAAGATATCTCGAAGATTCGTGTTTCCACTCTACTTTCGTTCAAGTTCCTTCGAGGATGTTCTCTCATTCAAGCCTTTTAATTCAACCGGTGCATTCCCTCTTTTAAATCATTTAAACGGTGTTTTCTTTCGAGTGGGCCCTAACCCACAGGTCTTTTCCCAGGATCTTACCTGACTCCTCTTATTTTCTCGGAGCTATCCTAAATTCCTTTTTAAAGTTTGACGTAAGAATGAATTGTCATCAGTCAAATGTCTTTCTCCAAGATCGGTTAAATTTTTTTTAATCGTTGGCTCAACCTCTCCTCTTTTAATCATTCCGGAGTGCCTCTACAATTATTGTTGGTGTTTCTCATCATCATTCTCAGATTATGAAGACCGAAGAAGAGTTTCTCTTTAATCTTGCTCCATTCTTTCAAGATTCGTGATTCTAGCTTGTTGCCATCCTCTCGTAATTGTTTTCGATTGTCAGAATCTTTTTACCCATCCGGAGCAATTTAAGAGTCTTCTCAGTTGTTATCCGGAGTCCATCATCTAAGATTTATTCATTCTCAGCTTTCAGCTCTCGTTCTTCAATTTTACCGGTGTTTCGCTCAAGTGATCTTTAATCGGCTCGTGATCTCTTCATTCTCTTTTATGTAAATTCCCCTCAAGTATCTTCATTTTGTCTCTAATTCGTCCCAGTGTTTCTTTATCTTCTCTTCGTTCATTTTCATTTCTTACGGTGGTTCGTTCAAGATTTCTCTTCCTTTCTTATCTTATCTATTTATTCGTTGTTTTCAATTCTACCGGTGGTTCGTCGAAATACCTTCTTAAGTTTGCGCTATATCTCTCTTAATCCTTTCTACGAGAATAAGTAGTGTGCCAAATCCATGGTTTGTCATCAATTTAATTGATGAAGGACGAGCATAACATAATTCTTATTCTTGTTTCATCCGAGTGATTAATTCCTTATTCCGGAGGTTCATCAAATTCTTGGTTCCAATTGTTTCATCGTTTCCTTTCCGGAGTTCCAAGCTCTCTCCATTTATTTCACCGCGAAGATCCATCTAATCTTTACAAGGATTCACCTCGTCTTTTAGACCTCTCTTTCCTTCCGTTTGATCATTTCTTTTGTTACCGGAGTTCTTCATGAAGCTTCGTCATGATGGTTCTTCAAGGATTTAATTCCTTCTCGAAGTGTTCATTGAGATTCTTTTCAAAGGAGCTCAAGCTTTCTTCATCTTGCTATCCGGAGTGCAATTCTTTCTTCCATGTTATTGGAGGTGGTATTATATCATTCTTGATAATTTCAGTTCTTGTTTACATGATTCACATGTTGTCAAGATTGGGATATTTTAAATCCATCAATCTCGTCATTGGAGTTATCTTGGGTTATATTTCACTTAAGCCTTCCCTAAGGATGGTTGTTATTATGGTGCTTATAAATGACCCAAGTTCTTCCTTATCCTCCCGGTGAAATATTTTGTCGTCTACGTGTTGATATCAATCCAATTCTGCTTCCCGTGAGTGGCAGGTTGACACCTCATAATTTGAGAGGTATTCCATAAGACCATATAAACCTATTCTTTTCATTGGTGGTTTTTCCAACAATTCCGTTCAACCCTTCTCCTAAGAATGCCTTCTCAAGCTCTTTTGTGGCAGAAGTTGGCATTTTCTTCTCCATTCTCCTAGTTCAATTATCTATCTTCTATTCTTTTGTTCCGGAGGCATTGTGAGGTTGCTCTCTTCAACCCATCTTCTTGTTTTGTCAGGATCGTCTCCTTTTCTTGATTACCCATTTAACCGGAGTGTTGTGTCCTCTTTTCAAGTATCCTCTCATCTTGTCAAGTTCAATTCCTTCCATTTGCAGTCGGAGTGCTGCCCAAATTGTACTATTCCTTCCCTATCTTGCTTAACCGGAGTATTGTGCCCATTTGTTCAAGTTCTTTTCGCCTTATCAAGTCTTGCATCCCTTTCTCAACCGGAGTGTCGTGTTTTCATTTGAGCTCTCTCATCTTATCAAATTTTGACTCCCTTCTCAACCGGAGTGCGGTCTGAGATCTTTCCTACCCCTTGTTCCATTCATTCAATAGTTACGGAGGCACTGTAGTGTGATTTCATCAAGTATCTTCTCATCTTATCAAGTTATTATTCAATTCCTTTTCTCTTCAACCAGAGTGCTGCCCGAATTTTGTTTTTTCCTTGATCCCCTTACTTAACCAGAGTGCTTTCTAGATATATCTTCCCTTCAACCTCAAGGTTTCGCAATGTTCTTTGTCCCTCTTTTCTAACGGAGTGTTTTCGACTTTGTTCACCTTCGTTGTATTCTTTTCTCGAATTTGTTCAACCTCGCAAGGTTCTTTGGTTTCACTCGTTTGTCAAAGAAGCAATTTGTTTTACCTCTTCTCTTTTCTCTTCCGTTTTTCCCTCCGGTGCCATTCTAGATCTCGGGACGAGATCCTCTCGTAGTGGTGGGGTGTTGTAACGCCCCGAGACCGATGTGCCAGGTGTCCTCCAGTTATTCGCTGTTGTGGTGTTGTCATTTGCTTGTGTGTTGCATCTTATCATGTCATCATGTGCATTGCATCATCATGTTTTCAAAACATGCATCCGTCCCAGCCTCCTCGTTCTCTCCGTTGTCCGTTCCGAGCCCAGACACACTTGCACGCGCCCGCGGCATGTCCGAGATAGTATTTTATAAGTGGCCAGAAAAATGTTCTTGGAATGGGATGAGATTTGACGTGTGGTCTTGTTATAGTGTAGACAGACCGCCTGTCAAGTTTCGTCGCATTCGGAGTCCGTTTGACGCTCCAACGATTAAATATAGCGGCAATAGTAGCCGGTCTTTTCGTCGGAGGTTTTCGGTCTCCGGAAACTGTGCCGGGCTGCATCTCTCCCCTCTCCTCCCAGCCTAACCCTCCTACACAGCCCACAAACCCCATCTAGTTTCCCCCTTCGCCCGGGGCCGTTCGTTTGCGATCGGAGGGTCCAGAAACGGAGCGAAACCCCCCTAACCCTAAAACCTGCCCTATATAAACCTTCCCCCCTTCCATTTTGGGCAGCTACCTACCCCTCCTCCTAAATTTCAGTGCCCCAATCATTTCCCAGCCGCCTCCCACCTCCTTCTCCTTGATTTCCACGCGCAGCCACCTCCCCGTCGCCACTTGGGGCGCTGCCAAGGGGCCAGCCGCCACCTGAGGCGTCGCCCTGCCCAACCGGGCGCTGCCACGTCGCCCCATCGCCTCCTCCCATCGCCCCGCGCCGCCAGGTCCGCTCCAGGCCGCCCGGGCCCCGATCTGGGCCCTGAGGCCCGCACCGCGCCGCCCCTGCTCCCCGAGCTCCAGATCGGGAGGAGCCCCGATCCAGAGCCCGCAGCGGTCGCTCATCCGCCGCACCTCCTCGCTTCTGCCGCCCGGTCTTTGCCGCCGACGAGCGCTTCACACCGCCGACCCTTGCCGGAGTCCGCCCCGTCGCCCCTTCGCTCTCCAGCCGCGTCCAGGGGCGCCTCTGCCTCGATCCGGCCCCGGGAAGCCGAGCCCCGCCGGATCCGGTGCCCCATGGCCTCCTCCGTCCTCGCTGCGCCCTCGCCTAGTACCCCGCCCGCCACCGCCGATGGCCGGATCCACCGGTTCCCGGCCGGATCTGCCCGTTCCCGCCTTGCTCTGGTCTTCTCCTTGCCTCCCTTCCGACCGGTGCCGGCACCGTCCTGCCATGGCCGCCTCCCCTGCTTGAGCAGGAGGAGGACAAACACCACTCGGGCTGCCTCCTTCGTCGTGTGGGCCCAGCCCAGCTCCGGTGGCCCACCTCCTCGCTCGCCCGGGCTGCCTCTCTCGCATGCGTGTGGGCCGGCCTCGCCTCAGTCCGCTTCTCATTGGCGTTCCTGGGCCGCCACCTCCTCATCGGGCCTGCTAGCCCAGATCCGCAGCCCACCGGCCTCCACTAGCCTCTGCACCGACCGGGCCGAAGCCCACTGGGTGAGCCACACCCGCAGCACCCCTCCTCTCCATTTTTTCCCTTACCTGTTGGGCCAGCCTGCAGTTTCGGCCCGAGTCATGTTTTTTTCCTGCCTGCAATTTTGTCAATTATCCTGAGACGTCAGTTTTGCAGATTAGTCCCTAGACTTCATGCATATAATAACTCATGAACCGTGCATCGGCTTAAAATGATTTATATATGAAACTTGCCCAGAATTTTGTGTAGATTAATAATATCCAACTTTCACCTATGTTTGAAATGTTTAAAATGTTGTTTGCATTAATTTGCCCCTATGCCATGCTAAAATGAATTAATTCATAACTAAATAACCGTAACTCCGAATTAAATAAACTTTATATGTAAATGGGGTAGAATTTTGCCTAGTTTAACATGGTGGCATCATCTTGCATGTTTAATAACTATAAAATATGGTTTAGTGCAGAACAGGACCAAACCTAATATTTGCACATGGGGATTTTCCGGACTTGTTGTTTTGTTGTTCCGGCCTCATTTAAACATGCCTAGATTAGATAGTTTCATCATGTTTCACCTCTTGCCATGTTAATCAACATTTAATATTGTTGGGTACATAAACGAGAGAGAACTAAATAATTGATGTGGTGTTTTGTCAATATGCATCCCGATGCATATTGAGCTCCACTTAATTTGTAGGATTGCTTGTGCTCTTTGCCATGCCATGCCTCTTTAAACTGGACATGCATCATACTTGATTGTGCATCATGCCATGTCGATGTGTTGATTGTTTACTAGATTGTTTGCTCTTTTCCGGTGATTGCTTCTTCGGGTTGGTTCCGGTAACGTCGAGTTTGTGAGGACCCGTTCGTCTACGTCCGTTCGTCTTCTTCATGGACTCGTTCTTCTTCCTTGCGGGATTTCAGGCAAGATGATCATACCCTCGAAATCACTACTATCTTTGCTATGCTAGTTTGCTCGCTCTTTGCTATGCCAATGCTACGATGCCTACCATTTGCTTGTCAGCCTCCCAATTGCCATGTCAAACCTCTAACCCACCATGTCCTAGCAAACCGTTGATTGGCTATGTTACCGCTTTGCTCAGCCCCTCTTATAGCGTTGTTAGTTGCAGGTGAAGATTGGAGTTTGTTCCTTGTTGGAACATGGAGATACCGTTCCTTGTTGGAACATTTATTTACTTGTTGGGATAGCACTATATATCTTATTTAATTAATGCATCTATATACTTGGTAAAGGGTGGAAGGCTCGGCCTTATGCCTGGTGTTTTGTTCCACTCTTGCCGCCCTAGTTTCCGTCATATCGGTGTTATGTTCCCGGATTTTGCGTCCCTTACGCGGTTGGGCTATAATGGGAACCCCTTGACAGTTCGCCTTTAGTAAAGCTTCTCCATCAATGCCCAACATTGGTTTTACCATTTGCCACCTAGCCTTTTCTTTCCCTTGGGTTCTGCAGACTCAAGGGTCATCTTTATTTTAACCCCCCCGGGCTAGTGCTCCTCTGAGTGTTGGTCCGAAACGGGCAGCCTGCGGGGCCACCTCGGGGAAACTCGAGGGCTGGTTTTACTCGTAGCTTGACCTATCTGAGTGTGCCCTGAGAAAGAGATATGTGCAGCTCCTATCGGGATTTGTCGGCACATTCGGGCGGTGTTGCTGGTTTAGTTTTACCCTGTCGAAATGACTTGTTGTACTGGGATACCGAGTCTAATCGGAATGTCTCGGGTGGAGGTCTATTCCTTCGTTGACCGTGAGAGCTTGTGATGGGCTAAGCTGGGACACCCCTACAAGGATTTGAACTTTCGAAAGCCGTGCCCGCGGTTATGGGCAGATGGGAATTTGTTAACGTCTGGTTGTAGAAAACCTGAAGTTTACCTTAATTAAAATGAATCAACCGCATGTGTAACCATGATGGTCTCTTTCCGGCGGAGTCCGGGAAGTGAACACGGTTGTTGGAGTTATGCTTGACGTAGGTAGTCCAGGATCACTTCTTGATCATACTTTTATCGACCGTGCTTTGCCTTCTCTTCTCGCTCTCATTTGCGTATGTTAGCCACCATATATGCTAGTCGCTTGCTGCAGCTCCACCTCATACCTTTACCTTACCCATAAGCTTAAATAGTCTTGATCGCGAGGGTGCGAGATTGCTGAGTCCCTGTGGCTCACAGATTACTTCCAAAACCAGCTTGCAGGTGCCGATGAGTTCGTGCAGATGACGCAACCAAGCTCAGGAGGAGCTCGATGAAGACCTTGTTCATTTGTGTTGTTTCGTTCTAGTTGATTAGTACTGGAGCCCAGTTGGGGTCGATCGGGGACCTTTGTCGCATTTGGGGTTCTTCTTTTATTTTGGTTCCGTAGTCGGACCATGTGTGTATTTGGTTGATGTAATGCTTTATTCATGTAATTGTGTGAAGTGGCGATTGTAAGCCAACTATGTAACTTTTTCCCCTATTATATTACATGGGTTGTGTGAAGATTACCTCACTTGCGACATTGCCTTCAATGCGATTATGCCTCTAAGTCGTGCCTCGACACGTGGGAGATATAGTCGCATCGAGGGTGTTACACCCCCCCAGCCCAATAGTCGGGCAGGTTGTGAATTGTCAGGAGGAGCTTAGGGTTGTCAATATTTGCAGGTTGTGAATTGTGTTTTGTATTGTGTATTTTGAGAGTACTTTCAGATATGAATGTCTTTTGAATTTCAGATTTGCAGTATTGAGCATATGAAGTATTTTATGAATTCTAGAGATCTATTTTTAGCACTTAAAAAATGTAGTTTCATAGGAGTATGCAGACAATGTGATTCTCAGAGAAGAAAACTGCAAGTTTCAGTTTCAGATAAGAAACTGCAAGTTCAGTTTCAGATAAGAAACTGCAACTTTCAGAGGCAGAGCATTTATATTAACACGGCCTTTTCAAACAGGGTTAACATCATGTTGGAAGTTTTATTCATGGTCGAAAATGGAACTACCAGCCAGTTAACATCATGCTGATCAACATTCATGCATAGCACATCTTCATATGATGCACAGTCAAAATGCCCACACAATGTCGAGTGTGCGAAACACAGAGAAAACGAGGGACGAACTTTTGGCAAGTGTTGGACGTGGTTTTGGGCTGCCCCGTCTAGGCTTTCATTTTTAACATGCGTAGCCCACGACCTCGGATGGGAGGTCCATTGGCCTATTTGTATTTTCTTAGGGCCGTCATGTATCGACCAGCCTATGGACATCCCATCCGAGGTTTTATTTTTGGCAGCCCAATTTATGTTTTTTTTGAAGAAAACGCAGAGGTATGTTCTATTTTTCTATATAACAATAGGAATGCCCGGTCCAACTTATGTTTCCCTTCTAAATATATTATATATATTTAAATTATTTTATATGTTATCAAATATTATTTTTATTGTCATCATATATTTAACAGATACTTACATATGTTAGAAAACAATATCCCACATCTTATTAACTTATAAAAATAATTTCTTAACAAATAAAATCATGGATTGTTTTGGCAAGAAAATCCTAGTGATTGTGTACAAAAGCTTGGTAAGATTTAAGGACGAATGTAATAATATCACTTATTATTTAAATATACTTATAACAAAATGCTCAGTCCCTTTTTATTTTTTGATAGCATTGCTGGCCCAACCCAACATTATAATTAAAATCAGCATAGCAAAATCATGTATTTCGAGAAAGTGCAAATGGCCTGTAATTTTTTAGGAAATAAAATAAATGGGCCGCATGGATGCTACATTATTTGTTCACCCAGCCGAGCTAATGGTTGTAATTCAAAAAAAGATCAAATTGACTGTAAATTCTACCGCGCAAAAAAAGACCGTAAATTATGAAAAAATGGGTTGAATACGTGCCACATTTGTGGAGGCTGAAATGTGGGCCAATAGGTCGAAGCCAACACAAGTCGTTGTCAATTTAGTCAACAAATGATTCTTACATGTTAGTCGTTGGATGTAAATCCAACGACCGGCATCCATCTTCAATCTCTCATCTTCTTCCTCCAGCGCCATCGGGGCCACCTCTAGCCTCCTGCTGCTAGCAGCTCTGCTTAGCATGCTTCGCTATGAAGGGCTACTCCATCGTTGGCTACGCCATCCCTCCACCCCTCCACACCTCCTGTTCTTCTCCACCGACTGACGAACCACACCGCACTAGAACCAGTTAACCCTCGTACACCTCTCCGTCTGCGACTCTACTCCCGCATCTTCCCATCTCCGGCTCATTGCTGTCCGGGGCCTCGCCGTCGTCCACCACCTTGGATGCGCTCGGCACGGTTTGGTCAACTTGGTCAACGAACGACACCATTGGAAGTAGACTATGCGTGGAGAGGCTTATAGCTGGGTCCACGGCCGCACACAAGGAAATGCCTCCTTATTATGCGCAAAATAATGATTCCTCCACCTGACATCTGGGACCCACCAGAAGGGCCTCTGTATTTCACGAAAATAACGTGCCCCGCGCTGACATGTCGGACCCACCAACTATCTTCGCACGCAAGGAAGTGCCTCCTTATTACACACAAAAAAATGAATATTCCCCCTGCCAGCTGGAACCCATCATAGTGGGAGGCTGACTTGTGGGCCTACCAAGTTGACGGGGACGGAGGGCTTTGTCAACTTAGTCAATATGAACGATTCTAGCTCCGATTACCGTATGATGTTCATCCAACGGTCGTAGTGCTTCTTCAACCTCTGGTCTTCTTGCTCCCGCCGCCCAAACCAGCGCGGGTCGTGCCGCGTGCTCCTGCCTCCCGTGGCCGGCTATGATGCCGCGGAGGCCTCACCGCCCCCTACGACTCCAACCGCTGGCCAGGCCATCCCTCTACTCACCCACACCCCCTATTATTCTGCGGCGACAACAGCCTCACACCGCAGCCGAACCAGTGAACCCTCGTACTCCTCTTCGCATGGGCATCCATTGTTGCGTCTTCCCCGGCTCTGAGTCATCCCCTTCCTAGTCCTCGCCGTCGTCCACCGCCGTGGTGCTCTCGGCGTGGCGTGGTCAACATGGTCAAGGAACGACTTCCATCGGACATGGACTATACGTGGAGAGGCTGACAGCTGGGTGCACGGCCGCAGCAAGGAAGTGCCTCCTTATTACGCACAAAATAATGATTCCTCCACCTGACAGCGGGGACCCACCGGACGGGCCACCGTATTTCGCGAAAAAACATTTTTCCCCTGACTGCTGGGACCCACCAGCTACATCTTCGCACGCAAGGAAGTGTGTTCGAGCAAAAAAACGATTCACCCCCTGACTGCTGGGATCCACCAGCTACATCTTCGCACGCAAGGAAGTGCATCCGGGCAAAAAAAACGATTCGCCCCCCTGACTGCTGGGACACACCAGCTACATCTTCGCACGCAAGGAAGTGCCTGACAGTCAGGACCTACCTGGTTGAAGCGTACGTAGCGTTCTCATTTTGGTCGCGAACATGTACGTACATATATACTGGTGGATGTAGATGCGCGCACGTGTCGTATTAGAGGTGCGCACGTAGCATGTACACGTACGTACAGCGGCCAGGATGCAAGAAAGAAAATACGGCCACGTATGTGTACATACGGGCGGGGTCTCGAACGCCTACTCGCGCATATGTACGGCCCTGGCTCGTGTACATGGCTGGGTCGGAACGGAGAAACAGCATCATCGTCATGTTCATGGGGAGGCAACGGAATGCGCCGTGTTCATGGCGAGGCAACGAAATGCGTCGTGTTCATCAGGAGGCAACGAAACGCGTGGGAGCCAACCGGCTGGGTCAGAACGGAATGCGTGATCATGTTCATCGGGAGAGCTTGGATGGAATTGGCGATGGAAACGAGGCCTGGCGTACCGCAAAACGGAGGAAACAGACCTCCTACGTTCCGAACAGGGTCCTGCTGATCGGGAGGGGTGTGGCGTACCGCAAAATGGAGGAAACGGACCTCCTATGGTCGAAACGGGGATCCTATTGATCGAGAGGGGTGTGGCGTACCGCAAAACGGACGAAACGTACCTCCTATGGTCGAACCGGGGGTCCTGTTGATCGGGAGGGGTGTGGCGTATCGCAAAACGGACAAAACGGACCTCCTATGGTCGAAACGGGGGTCCTGTTCATCGGGACGGGTGTGCCGTACCGCAAAACGGGACTCCATGTGGATACTGTTCATCTCCACCGTCGACCTCCTCCAGCCTCCATGGGCTACCGTCGACCTCCTCCAGCCTCCACAGGCTCCTGTTCATCCAGCCTCCATCGTGCGCTACTCCACCGGCTACTATTCAACCACCCCTCCACGGGCACCCCTCCACCGTCTACTGTTCATCCAGCCGTCCACACCACGGGGTCCTGTTCAGCCACCCCTCCATGGGCACCCCTCCACCGTCTACTGTTCATCCAGCCCTCCACACCATGGGGTCCTGTTCATCTAGAGGCAACGCCACCGCGCCCTGTTCATCCACCCCCCCTCGCAATGCTCACTTTTCATCCAATCGATCGGCTTCAGTTAGCAGCAGTAGCGAAGGAATCGCTCGATCGGGTTCAGTTAACAGCCATCGATCGATCGCTCGGGTTCAGTATCGTGTAGCCTGCAGTGCAATCGCTCGGGTTCAGATAGAGCCCAACGCCTCGCTCGGGTTCAGTTAGAGCCAACGCCTCGCACACACGCGTGTACGTGTACGAGAGAAACGTGCATCGCTTGGCTCCCGACCTCCCACCGTAACCGGGAACTCCTCGAAATTTTCCTCCCCCTCGCTTCCACCACGGTTTTTTCCATCATGGACGGCCCAAAGAATGTCATGCAGCTGCGTCTCCGACCAGCCCAGGAGGAAAAGCCCATTTTCTGTCATGATTTTTTGTCATAGAAGTAGGAGCCCACCACATCGATTATGATACCGTGTTTTGTCACAATTATCGTCATAGAAGTGTCATATGTATGACAGAAAAAAATTTCGTTCGGTCCAAAATGTCACGGATGTGCCTTTTTTCGTAGTGCAACGTGGAATCGAAGCAAATCCCGACAAGATCAAGGCGATCAAGCAGATTGAGGCACCGAAACGGGCAAAGACGTCCCTAGGCTTGCCACCTGCGTTGCTTCCCTGAGTAGGTTCATCTCCAAATCTGCTGAGCGCGCCCTCCCCCTTTTCAAAGTTGAAAAAGGCGGGTCCAATAAAATGGACTACGGAGGCAGAGGAAGCACTGCAAGATTTGAAGAGGTACCTCTCCTCCATGCCAATACTGGTTACGCCTAAACCACGGGAGCCTTTGTTGCTGTACTTAGCAGCAATGAATCAAGTGGTTAGTGCTGCGCTGGTGGCACAGAGGGAACTTGAGGGAGAAGTAGCCATTGCAGCAGAGCCGTCGGACGGCGGGTCGGGGTCCTCCCCGGCAGAGCCTGACGCCGGCCAACCAGGACCCCAGCAAGGCCCGGTCCCGGCGAGGCAGAGTCTGAGCGGATGGGCGAAGTCGGATAGAAGAAGAAGATGGTGCAGCACCTAGTGTATTTTGTCAGTTCCCTCTTGCAGGGGGCTAGGTCAAGATATTCTGGAATGTAGAAGCTGCTTTTCGGCCTCCTCATGGCCTTCAGAAAGCTGCGCCACTATTTCCAAGCACATGAGATCACCGTTGTCATCCACTTCCCTTTGCAATGGATTTTGCACAACCCAGATGCGACAGGGAGGATTGTGGAGTGAGCATTGGAGCTGTAGAGCTTTGGCCTCAGGTTTGAAAGTACTTGAACAATCAAGAGCCGAGCTTTGGCAGAGTTCATAGCAAAGTGGACCGCAATGCCCGACGAGGAGATTCAAGAGACCACCCTTCCCGACAAGGAGATGAGCAGTGAGTGGATTATGTACTTTGACGGAGCTTTCTCACTCCAAGGTGCTGGTGCTGGCGTGCTACTCGTCACACCCACCGGAGAGCACCTCAAGTACATAATTCAGACGCACTTTCCCCAGGAAAAATCAAAGAACAATACGGCGGAGTACAAGGGTTTGCTTGCTGGTCTTAGGATCGCGGCAGACCTCGGAATCAAGAAGCTCATCATCAGAGGTGATTCGCAGCTTATTGTCAAGCAAGTTAACAAGGATTACCAGAGCCCATTGATGGATGCCTACGTGAATGAAGTGAGGAAGTTGGAACAACATTTCAATGGACTACATGCAGAAAATGTTCCCCGAGCGGAGAACAACATTGCTGACGACCTGTCAAAACGCGCTGCCCTCAAGTTGCCTATAGAATCAGGTACCTTTGTACTTCAGTTAATACAACCATTCGTAGAGCCATCAGTAGGGCAGAACTAGCGAAGGAAGACAAGCCCCGGCAAGTACCTTCCCGCCGAGCTCCCAGAAGCCTCCAACAAGGGGGTTGCAGGGTTCCCCAAGCTTGCTGAGGGGCGATTACCTCCGACAGGCCCCAGGCCCAGACCATAGAGGCAGCTGCCCATGCGGCCGAAGATGTGCCTTTGGTCCTAGCCATTGAGCCCCAGGCTCCGGCATGGGCGCAACCCACCATCCGTTTCCTCCAAACGGGAGAGCTCCTCGAGGAGCAGGAAGAAGCAGAGAAAGTAGCCCGCCGGTCCAACATGTACCAGTTTGTGGATGATACCCTGTAAAGAAGAAGGCCAAACGGTGTGAGGCTGAAGTGCATTCCTCAATAGGACGGACTAGGGCTCTTGGCGGAGATAGATGGAGGTGTATGTCGCTCCCACATAGGATCAAGGGCCCTTGCCAGCAAGGCACTCCAGCAAGGTTTGTTCTGGCCCACAGCCCTCCAGGATGCAGCTGCGCTAGTAACCCAGTGTGAAGCGTACCAGTTCCATTCGAAGAAGCTTCATCAACTAGCTCAAGCTCTTCAAACTTTGTTGAGAGGCTCCAGGAAGATGTAATCGATTCACGATGACATCAAGTCAAAGGAATGATGGAGCGAAAGGTTAATGGATCCAAGGGTATGACACAAACTCCAAACAAAGCTTGTTGTCCAAAGCGAAATGATATGATGACGAAGATCGACGTAAGCTTAGCTCATCGTCGAAAGTTGTGCCTCGGGATTAAGAACCAGGTAGCACCGATAAAATCAGCACAATAATGATATAGTCGATTAGGCTAGGAATGACTTGAAGGATTATTAAACCCGTAAGCAACCAAGATTACTTAGAGTTATCGAACCAGAGTGCGGAATCGGTTCACATATCGGTGTTCTTGAGCGACTAACATCTCAGAACCCATGAAAAATTGGAATCGGTGAGAAATGATAGCTGATGAAGAACTCATAAGATGCAACACAATTCTTAGATATTCTCGAGATACCAGAGGGTAATACGCGACAGTTGATCGAAGTAGAGGTTGGACTGGTGTATTCATTAGCAAAAGACAAGTGCTTTAACTTGTCCGAGAAATGGTATAAGGAGAAAATATGGTCGGAACCATGATTGCAAAGGACCAAACATAGATACAAGACGCACTTATAAAAAGGGGATTATTATCATTCACAAGAAGCTTCGATGATAAGTTCCACATCGGGTCCATGGGCATGAATGCAAGGGCTCAAGGTCGACTCCCACTTCTTCAATGCATAACATTTCATTTTACTTCCCGCTTTTGATGAGGCCGCAATGTAGAAATTTTATCTGGCAAAACAATAGAAGAGTATGACTCACGAAAACTGTCGGGTTCATACGGTTTGGAGAAGGTATAGGTTCAATCCATAGGGGCATAATAGAAACATATACCACAAGCTTCAAGAGTAAATATCACCAGCTCGGAAGCAGAGCATGGTTGGCAAAAGGAGAGGATACAATTTACCAAAGGCATTATGTATCGGAGAAAGAACTCACAAGGTGATTAATTATGAAGGACATTGTCAGATAATAATCCAACAGTGGATATAGCGATCCACAATGGAGCTGATGTGAGTGTCGATACCCAATCAGAGGAAGAAAGAATGCAAGGAGATCGGATCATAGAAACAACTGACTAACTCAAAGCTCAAATGCAAAGGAATTATGATTTACAAATCAAGGGATCCAAAGTAAACACTCTGATTAAGGATGTATAAGTTGAATAGCCTTAGGGGTACAATCAACGACAATTTCATTGGTCGAGATCCAGCTCATGTTTAAAATGACGTCTGAGCCAAAAGGATGAATTCTAGGATTCGACTGAGGAATGGGAGCATCCTCAACATATTGAATCGATGGACTTATGATCATAAAGACAAGGGATGTCAATAAGATTACGAGACTTATGGGATTAACCATAATGCAAGCGAGCAAGAATTTCAAGAGCATTAGGCTGTTGAGGATTTTTAGAAGAACGAACGGTATTACGAAGACTTTTGTGAAATACCTGAATCAACTGGGGATGAGCGGATACTCGTCAAGTGCGAGAATTATCCTTAGAGGTATTCCGGTGACAAAGAACAGCAAGGCACTAAGCTCAAAGGATTCTCGGAACAACAGAGAGAATTGCGGGGTATCTTGTAGTAACAAGATCAACTAGGAGACATTGTATGAATGGTGAGTATACGTGGTTATCCATAGGGATTTATTGGTGGAAGGGAATTGCAAAAGCGATGGCACAGAGTATCGAGGGAACATCGGAGAGTAACTTCGGAATATCCTAGTGCATCAGGCGATCACCTGTATCGAGTGGCTCTCCAGGAGGAAGTAGTTACGAGAACCTAGAGTTAGATTTAGTAAAATCATTTAACCTGAATAGAAAAAAGATCAGAGTCCCAGAGTATAGACGAGGAGTAAAAGATACTAATACCACCCAATGATGATGTGGGCCCATGGGCCGCACAACCATGTTAGTAAAAACCTTTTCAATGACTAGACTCAACTTCGGCCAAGGAGTTGGAAAGGGGATTCCTACAGGCAGTCGGCTCTGATACCAACCTGTGACGCCCCCGATTTGACCGTACACTAATCATACACGCAAACGTGTACGATCAAGATCAGGGACTCACGGGAAGATATCACAACACAACTCTACAAATAAAATAAGTCATACAAGCATCATATTACAAGCCAGGGGCCTCGAGGGCTCGAATACAAGAGCTCGATCGTAGACGAGTCAGCAGAAGCAACAAAATCTGAGTACAGACATAAGTTAAACAAGTTTGCCTTCAGAAGGCTAGCACAAACTAGGATACAGATCGAAAGAGGCACAAGCCTCCTGCCTGGGATCCACCTAAACTACTCCTGGTCGTCGTCGGCGGGCTGCACGTAGTAGTAGGAACCTCCCGAGTAATAGTAGTTGTCATCAACGGTGGCGTCTGGCTCCTGGGCTCCAACGTCTGGTTGCAGCAATCGGATATAGGAAAGGGGAAAAAGGGGAGAAAAGCAACCGTGAGTACTCATCCAAAGTACTCGCAGGCAAGGAGCTACACTACATATGTATGCATTGGTATCAAAAGGATTAAGGGTATCAAATGTGGACTGAATTGCAGAATGCCGGAATAAGAGGGGGATAACTAGTCCTATCGAAGACTACGCTTCTGGTAACCTCCATCTTGCGGCAGAAGGAGAGAGTAGATGGTAAGTTCACCAAGTAACATCGCATAGCATAATCCTAACCGATGATCCGCCCCTCGTCGCCCTGTGAGAGAGCGATCACCGATTGTATCTGGCACTTGGAAATGTGTGTTTTATTAATATCTGATTCTAGTTGTCATAAGGTCAAGGTACAACTCCAGGTCGTCCTTTTACCGAGGGACACGGCTATTCAAATAGATTAACTTCCCTGCAGGGGTGCACCACATATCCCAACACGCTCGATCCCATTTGGCCGGACACACTTTTCTGGGTCATGCCCGGCCTGGGAAGATCAACACGTCGCTGCCCTACCTAGGCACAACAGAGAAGTCAGCATGCCGGTCTAAACCCTATGGCATAGGGGTCTGGGCCCATCGCCCTTTGCACACCTGCGCGTTGCGAACGCGGCCGGAGAGCAGACCTAGCAACCTCCATTTCAAAGGAAGTTGCGTTACGCGGTCCAACCCGGCGCGCGCCGCTCAGTCGCTGACGTCACAAAGGCTTCGGCTGATACCATGACGTCGAGTGCCCATAACTGTCCCAGTGTAGATGGTTAGTGCGTACAGGCCAGTAGCCAGACTCAGATCAAATACCAAGATCTCGTTAAGTGTGTTAAGTATCCGCGAATGCCGACCAGGGCCAGGCCCACCTCTCTCCTAGGTGGTCTCAACCTGCCCTGTCGCTCCGCCTCAAAGTAACAGTCGGGGGCCGTTGGGAACTCAGGCCCACCACTACCTGGATGGAGCCACCTGCCCCTTCAGCCCCCATCTCCGAACAGTATCACAGGTAATGTAACAGTGTAAAGTATATAGCATATGCCCGTGATCACCTCCCGAAGTGATCACGGCCCAGTAGTATAGCATGGCAGACGGACAAGAGTGTAGGGCCACTGATGGAACACTAGCATCCTATACTAAGCAGTAGGATAGCAGGTAAGGGTAACAACTGTAGCAACAATGACAGGCTATGCAACAGAATAGGATAAACCAAAAGCAGTAACATGCTACACTGCTCTAACGCAAGCAGTATAGAGAAGAATAGCCGATATCTGGTGATCAAAGGGGGGGCTTGCCTGGTTGCTCTGGCAAGAGAGAGGGGTCGTCAACACCATAGTCGTAGTGGGTAGCAGCGGCGTCGGTCTCGGTATCTAACGAGAGAAAAGGGGGAAGAAACAATAAATATAATGCAAACAAATGCATGACGATGAATGACATGACAAAACGTGATGCTAGGTGTGCCCTAACGTGGTACGAGGTGGTACCGGTGAAGGGGGGAACATCTGGGAAATTATCCCCGGTGTTTCGCGTTTTCGGACAAATGGAATGGAGGGGGAAAGTTGCGTGTTGGCTATGCTAGGGGTGTGTGGCAGGTGAACGGGCTATGTATCCGGATTCGTCTCATCGCTCTGAGCAACTTTCATGTACAAAGTTTTTTCATCCGAGGTACGGTTTATTTTATATTAATTTTTAAAGCTTTAATTCATCTTCTAGAATTACTGAAATTTTGCTAAGTCCTCAGTTTTAAACATCATTTAGCCATTTTCCAGAGGCTATAACTAGTCTTCTATTCATCCTATGAATTTGTTCCTTATACCAATATTGATCACTTTCCCGTGGTCTACAAGGTGGTAACAATTGCATCATTGTTAGATCTCTGTAACTTGTTTAATTTTTGCTCCAAAGTTGCTATGGTAGTATAACTGTTTTTTAGTTCTGCCAGTTAACAGAACATAGACTTTTGTCATTTTCATAGGAATTAATCTAGGCAACTTTTGGATTTGGTCCAATGGAAAGAATCGAACCTTGTCAAGTGTACTACACTCCCATATAAATATTTCCCATAATAAAATACGTTTTGCTGTTGTTTTGCAGCTACACAAAGAGCTAATCAGCGTTATATCAGCAAAGTTAGCCAGCGCTATAGTGAAGTTCAGTTCACTATAGGTAGCAGCAAAACGGCAGCAGCAGCAGCGCTGCGCGGCGACGAGCGGCTGCGAGCGTGGGGCGAGGCGCAAACCCAGGGCAGGCACGAGGCGGCCAGGGCACTGTCCAGGGGTGGTGGCACGGCCACTGCGTGGCATGTGCGCGCGGCAGCAGCACAACAGCGTATCCGTGTGCGGGGAGGCTCGACCTGGCGCGTGCGGGGATGCAGACAGAGGTGGCTCGGGCGACTGTAGTGCAGCGCGTGAGGACGCGCGGGTGTCGGCGCGGTGGGCAAGAGCAGGGGCGCCGGCGAGCAGGAAGCAGCGGGACGACAGAGAGCATGCGTAACCAGGGCGCGAGCGGCCCGCGACTAGCGCGCCGACCGGCGGGGAGTGGCGCTAGGCGGCGGGCTCGGTAAAGGCACCCCGGTGGCCAAATTGTGTGCAGCTTGTTGCGTTCGAAGGCTGAGTCTCGCGCACATCCAATAGAGCATACGACGAAGGAGGAGGCGATCTAAATCGACGGCAGTAACGACTGGGGCGGCTGCCAGAGTTCGGGCAAGCTCGTGTGCGGCGCTACGAAGCACGGCAAGAGGGACTGCAGGCACGGGGGCTCCGCGGTGATGCATTGAGTACGTCAATGTGCTCAGAGGCGAGCCGTTGTGGCTGTGATCACGGCTACGCCAAGCCCGGCGGCGAGGAGCGCTTGGTCACGACGGGACAACGACGGAGCGACGAAAATTAGCGACGAAGAGAGGGGGTTGACGCGGAGCTCACCAAGGGAGCACAAGGAGGCTCGGTGAGTAGCTTAGGAGCAGTAGAGGGTAGCCGGATTTGGCGATGAACGCCGAGGACCGAAGGAAGTAGATGAAGTCGATCCCGGTGATGTCGTCCCCTCTAGCTCGAACAGTGGTTCGTAGAGGACGTAGTCAAACACTGTGAAGCTCCTGGACTTGTTGCAGCGATGAGGGGAGTCCGGTGGCCGCGGGATCGACGATGTGGCGGCGACCACGCGCTCGGACGATGAAGAATAAAGAAAGGGGCGAGCAAGAGCGATGAATGGTTGGCCTAGGGTTTGTCCGATGCGTCGGGGAGGGCTTTATACAGCTCGGGGTGCCACTGGATGATCGACACGCCGACAAACGAGGCCATGGCGGGTGTGGATGCATGCCACGCACGGGCACCGCCTCCTCTCTATACAGAGGAGGAGGAAAAGGCCGTGGTGGGCTTGGGCCTGCACTATAGCACTGGGCTACTAGTGCACAATGTAGCTTTTCGTTCTTTTTTAGTTTCCTTTTCATTTACTGCCTTTGCTGTTTTATTTTAGTTACACTTTAATTTTAGTTTAGTAAAATATGACTATAGCCCCTAAATAATGTTTCAGAACAATCCACTACTATAAAAAGTTTTTACCCTGATATAAAATAGTTTAGTATTTTATAAAATACCACATGCATTTAAATAGTGGTTTTGCTACTGTTTAAACCATTTTAGTGCATTCAATCTTTTTACAAAAATGTGGATCCTCCACCATTATGATCTATGATTTATTTGCTACATTTCGAACACTTTAGTTTTAAATATTTGAAAACTTTTATCGTCTGACTTGACTTTTGAATTTGAATTTGGAACGAGAATTGAATAATTGTGAAACTAACAAAAGTAATCGTGGTGATGTGGCATCATTAGTAGATGGTTATTGTAGCTTAACTATCCGGGCGTCACAAATGTAAACATGAGAATAGGGATGACAAGGTTCAAATCTAATGAGTGCACGCAGGCTTAAAAACTAAAAAGGATAGGTGCCCCGTGATCCCCGTTCTTGCCCTTTACCTCCCAAGTGCGGCAGGTGAAGGCAAAAAGGAGGCAACGGGGAACGCATCGATGGAGAGCTTGATGAGGAAGACCCTCGGCAGGGCGCCTGGCCAAGGGAGGAGGGCGACGCGGTCAGTCAGAGTCGGTGTCCTCCTGCTTGATACCGTCATTGTGGCTGTCGCTGTCCTCCTCGTCACTCTTGCTTGAGGAGGAGTCTTCATCATCAGAGGAGCTCTCCATGCAACACCTTAGGCGAGTTCCCAAGTGCCCAAACACCTTGATGGAGAGCAGGCCGTTCTCCACTAATTTGAAGTGGAGAACGAGCCCCTCCGACAAGCTGTGGGCACGAGCGAAGGTCTTCCATCCACGATGAAGATACATAATGTGAGGGGCGGGGAAGTTGACGTCGACCCGCATGCTGCCATTCCCACAGGCCCTCATATGCAGCCTCAAAGCCTGTGGTGGGTCGAGCTTCATCTCCCGAGCGAACAGAGTTGGGAGACGAAGATGATGGCACACTTTCCTGTGCAGCCTGATGAAAAATTCACGGGGCTGGTCTCCGACGTGGCCCTTCATTGGGGGAGGGGCCGTTGGCGGAGGCGAGGCCGGTGCGCTGCCCCATCCTCCTCTTCCCCGAGCGCCGCGGCGACCTTGGTCTCTTCCTCTCATGGCCAGCTCCGCCTCCACAAGATCTTGAGGAGTGGAACGCTGTCGAGCAGAGACCCTCGTCGCCACCATCGAAGTGCTGGCGCGCACTCTTGCCATAGCAAAAGGAAGGAAGGAGCCAAGGTGGGAGCAGATGAATGATGAAGGATTAATGGGTGCCATCCGCCTCCCCTTCTTATAAAGAGGCGGGGCCAGGGCTCGGGCGCCCCACTTAACCAACCCGGCCGCCAGGGGCGCAGGTAATCGGGACCGGCCCGCTGCTCCAATCAGCGATGACCTGGTTTCCCGCCTCGCCATTTAAGGCCCGTGCCCCCCCCCCCCCGTCCACCGCCTACCATTTTCGACGCATGGGGGACACGTAGTGAGCAAGCCAAAATCGAGAAGACAACTAAATCAACTATTTTCAACCCCGTGATCGTGGGGCACGGGCGCCTTCAAGGCCACGACTCGAGTCCACTTAGGAAATGAGCCACGCCCCTGGGTTTTCCTCTTTTTATGGGGAAGGCGCGAGCCGCCTCTTTAACATGATGTGACGCATGCGTGCCGCAACCACCCCACGCTTGACACCCATGTCACGCATTCAACACGGGTCGTGGGGAAGCGCAACGAGCAAGGGAGTTACTGCAGTAAAAACTCCGCCGCGTGCGCACCCGCGCACCGTTCTGAGCCTGGCCCAATAACGCCCCGCGCTTATATGTGTCCCAGGCCCGGGGCCTCCTGTCGGTGTACAAAAGTAGGGGTCCCTTTTTGTACCCCTTTACATGTGCGCGGGTAGTCGCAGCCCCACGCCCGTGGCCACACTTGGCGGGGCAGAAGAAGCCAAGGTTACCAGAGCCGTGCTCAAGACCAGAAGCGCGAAGAGCAGAAGGGCGAGGTGAACTCCCCCAGCAAGGCCCTTGCCGGGGCGGCCTTCGCAGCCTCGGCAAGAAAATTGCCGGGGCAACTTGCCCAACGCCAATAGGGCTGCCACCCTTGAGCCTAAGAGTTCCGACGCCCTCAGCCACATTGGAACCAAAGCTCGGGAGGCTCCTCCATGGTGGCATGTAGATCTTTGGGAAGACCAAGAACATACAAGACTAGATGAGAATCAGAAGACGAAGATCCTCGGCAAGATCCTTGCTGAGGATACCCACGAGACCCCCCCGGCAAGACCCTTGCCGGGGACGCCCATGACGCCACGGCAAGACCCTTGCCGGGGCCCCGACAAGACTCTTGCCGAAGACATCCGGTGGGCCGCAGCGAGGCCCACACCTGCCATGACTTCACCGTCGTTCCCACACAGCTGCCAGCCCACCAACTAGGCAAGCACCTGCATGGCGACGTGCGGCGTCCAGGCCAACTCACTAAGCACCTGCGTGGTGGCATGTAGGTTTTCATGAAGACTCTTCCACCGCACCAACTTAGCAGCCAGCAAGCTAGCGTGGCACTACACGCCTCGTCGGTTCGGACGCTGTCGAAGCCAGGCGAGGCAGCGACAGCTGTGACGATCTTCCTTGCCGTCCCCGATAAAGCAACAAGGGCACGTTGTTAGCGCATTGAATCGTAATAGTGGAGACAATAGCTTTCATCAAAAATAAACAAAAATAGACAATGGCTTTAACACTCCTCACTAGGCTGTCGTGTTTCACTGGGCTGTCGTTGCGTCCTCAATATCGGAAAGAATACTTTCATTCGCCGACATGTGGGACGTCGGCCATCCTGGTCCACCTGTCATGCACAAAATTATCCCGGTCCACCTTGGTTGAAGCGCAGGCCCAACCTTTCCCACTGTAAGTTGGCCGGACGAAGGAACCATCATGATTTCGTTGAATTCCGCTTCTTCAAGAAAACTTACTGTACCTGCAATACTACTACCACACGTGAAGACTAGACGAGACTGTAGCAGGTCATATCACTGAAACCCACTAGGCCAAACTAGCCCGCCAAGGATTTGTACTCCCTCCGTTTCAAAGTTAGTACAAATCCGAGTCATCTATTTTAGAATGGAGGGAGTACGTCTCTGTACTGCTAATATTTTGTGTTGTCAAAAAATATCCTTTGTCAATCTAACGATTAGGAGTAGAAAGAGGGTCTTTCTCTCTCTAGATCTCTCTCCATCCCACAACCCCTCTAGCACACATACACATTCTCTGTAGCGACTCCGAAAGTACGACGTCACTACACATTCACGCTTCAAACAAAAAATTACACATTCACGCATGTTACAAGTACGTGCCAATTTTGCTGGGTATTAATGTGAGGCCTCCTTTGGTTTAGAGGAATCTTGTAGGAATTTCATAGGATAGGATTTCTATAGGAAAATTTTCTGTAGAGCCCTTTGGTTTATAGGAATGGAATCATATTCCTATGGGGGAATTCTTCCTATCCTCCACATTTCATAGGTAATTAAACATTAGCCTAGATTCAATGGAAAAAATCCGATGATGTGAATCAAAGGGCATCTCCTTTCCTATTCCTACTCATAGGATTTAAGATACATGTGACCTCATTTCCTATGAGTTTCCGATTGCTACGATTTTCCTACCCAATGAACCAAATGAGTCCTGGATGTATCTGTGAACCAACTCTTTAAGTTTGATGTGAATTAATGTATGATTCTGAACTATTGTCTGGTCGATCGCTAAGCCTACAATTTTAGGAGCTTGGGCTATTGGCCGATCGACGACGAATCTGACCTATAAGCGAACCATGAGCTCATCAGCCCCAACGTTTCTCTTTGGTGTGTGTTTTGCAAGTACTATAACTCACACAGTAGCTAGCCTACTAACACCAAGAATCATCAAACAAGCCCTGCTGATATGATAAACAGTTCAAACTAACATCTAAGCATGCCATATATTACATCAAAAACTGGTGAGGATACATCTGTTTCCATAACCAGGAGAGGGTTCGCATGATTCACTATCAAACAAAAGTAGCAAGTGCCGCCCACACAAGATAGTGCACTATCAAACATGCATCGTTCCGGTAAATAAACATAATCCAAACTACCTTGAAGGATTAGATCGACCAACTATTTCTTGTCATCGATCTCTCGGGCAATGACCACAGCACAGACAATGGCATGGGAATTGATCTCTGGGCGATGTCCATAGGATGGACCGCGACATCGTAATCGATCTCTGGGGCGATGTCCACAGTACGGACAACAGCACCGGAATTGATCTCCGGGGCAATGTCCATAGGACGTACTGCGACGTCGAAAACGATCTTTGGGGCGTTGTCCACAGGACGGATTGCGACATCGAAATCATCAAGGACGTCCACCGGCACCTGCACAACCCTAACATATTAGCAAGAAAATTACAACTAATTAAAAACCACAAGTACGGTCAGCCATTTTTTTACCTTGTGCAGCTCACCAGGGGATCCCATCCTTCCAGGGGCCATCGCCTTGCCAAGGAAATATTGCTTCTCAACAGCGACTATCTCCTCAAACTCGGCCTTGGGTCTCTCATAGGTGGCCAATAGAGTTTCTAGGGTAGGCACGGTGGGGCCCTAGCTATTCTTCCAGCTTTCCTTGAGGAGTTCGTCCGCCAACTTCATCAACTCTTTTTCCAGTGCTTGTCTCTTGGAGTTCTTCGTCTCCATGCGTTGGCCCGCTAACATGGCCAACTCATTGGTTGGTGCTCGCTTCCTAGAGATCTCTGTCTCGAGTGGGTTGTCTGCCGTCAACTCTTTGCCTAGTGCTCCAGGATCCATCAATAAACTGACAAACAAAAAGCAACCGAAAGGAAACCACAATCGCAACGAAAATGGGAAAACAATAGGCTGTGAGAACCGGTCGGTGCTTCGCAAAAAGAAGATTCTTGGAATGAAAATATAGTAGCATCACGGATTCGCCCACGTTTCCTTCGTCGGTACAGAAGAAAAATGGCAGACGTGAGTAGCCTGGAGTGAGGTTTTGTTCAAGGGCAGAAACGGCTTCA
This sequence comes from Triticum monococcum, assembly GCA_034509565.1. Classification (NCBI taxonomy): domain Eukaryota; kingdom Viridiplantae; phylum Streptophyta; class Magnoliopsida; order Poales; family Poaceae; genus Triticum; species Triticum monococcum. Next base: position 387,517,508 of record CM067847.1, on the reverse strand, counting down.
ACGAGCATTCTAGTGAAATGATGGTTTATTCGTCCAGTCCAACTTCGAGGCCACTTTACCACTGCTAGTAAAGCTGTGGGTTTTGTGATATGACGGGTCATGACGGCCACACCGAGGTGACCGGTGAGTCTCGATTGTAGCACCTCGCTGTGATTTGGTGAATGGCACGCAGACCCAGATACTTTGATGTCCCGCATGTAGATAGAGCGGCTAGTGATATACAGTGTAGTACTCCCTCCTTTTCGGTTTAAGCTAGTCATAGTGGGAGTAACTGAGCAAGTAACATACTGTAGTCCAAGACAAGTTTGCTTATGTGGCATGTATTTAATGAGGAGAGATGTGTTTAGAGTAACATAATATGTTACTGTAACATAGTGTTTTCCAAGATAAGATGAGTCTACCAGCTAATAAACGAAGCCATCTATGACACTACTACTATGTTACTTTGCACTATGGAGGTAGTAACTTAGACTAGTGCATATGCATGACACTAGTATAAGTTTCTCCCCACTATGAGCACGCTCATAGGGCTCAAATATGAAATCTCACAAACCAAGGCACATGGTGACTGGAGGAATGTATCTCGTACTTTACAAAACTACCCAAACTAAATTGATGCATTAATTGGGACTAATTGGAGTGCATGCATGCTTGGCCACTAGATGAGTAGTAGAATTACATGCATTGGTGAGTTCCTTTTAAATTCTTGCATGCAAAGATTTAATGCGCTTTGGAATCTCCAAAGGAGATGGAGATGAGCCCTTTAAATTGGAAAAACGAAAAAATTGAGATAAGCCATATAAACCGGAAAGGAGGGAGTAGTTTGGACGACAGACGAGGAGCTCTTTCCTGGTTTATTGGTCCCTATGATAATCTGTGCCAAATTTTGACTACAAATTTAACTCACCAAATGTTCATGCATGTCACAAAAAATTACATCATTGAAAACTACGTTCACAAATCAAAGGATATAATTTTTTGTTAACATGCACTAACATTTTGTTAGTTAAATCTTTTGTCAAAATTTAGCACAAATTACAAAAGGGGCCCAATACAGATTGTACTCTCACATTTTGTTTTGAGGACACTCCCACATAGAAAATATAAATAATAATGAATGTTGGGGAAGCCCATGTTTCCGATAATTTTAGCTATGGGCTTGTTCACAAATTTTATGAGGTGCTGGTTGTTCACTCAATGGAGGGTCTAGTACCAGACATGAATGATACAAAGTGCGACATGGCACACCGTAAGGGCATATTCAATGCAAGATGCTTAAGTAGATGCTTATGGACTAAGAAATAAATATTATTCAATTTGGAAAATCCTAGGCGCTTTACCTCTCAACGCGATATATTAACAGCCGGCGCTAATTGAGTGCAAATTGAACAGCCCATGCGCATGTTGCGGGAGAGAAAAGGACTAACCGATCGATGCCTATCTTTTCACCAACATAGCGTCTAGCGCTAGGATTCCAAGGCCTAACTGCCAATTGATACGGAAATCAGTAGGAAATCGATCCTGGCACACTCCGAAGCGCCTAGTGTTGGATATGCCCTAACACCACTTGGAATAAGCGGGTAGCTATCTGAAAAAACAATCAACAACTAAAAAAATGGCGACCTGGCACGTACACAATTTTATAAGATTTTTTGATGGAGTGAAAAAAGAAAACTACCCCACTATACGTATATACATAGGCCGAAGCCTCCGCGCTTGCTTGCTAGGGTTGCTCTATTCACACACTCTCATCCTCTCTAGATCTAAGCAAGATAGCGGTGGTAACACTATCTTTCTCTCCTCTCCGCTGGTTACAGATCCGGACATATCCCCTCCGCCGATAAAGGGGAGGAGGGGTAGTGTTTAGGCCGTCGTCGACAATGAGGAAGGAGACCCACTGCCGGCCGCAACATTATCTCTAGCGGAGCACCGACGCGGGAGGTCCTCCGATCCCTTCATCGCCACCCACCTATACACATCGCGACGACCTTCAGGCATATCATCCTTCGAAACTGGCCTAGCTCTACTTCCCCAGCTCGCTACGTCGCTGCATGTGCATCATTTCCTACCTCTCAGCCCCTCTCGATTGGATGGTCCAACGTCACCTAATTTTTTTCTATTGTTAGAGGTAAAGCTACTTCATTGAGTCGAATCTTGTAATTGGTTCAAACAAGAAATAAAGGGGGGGGGGGAAATTTAGTATGTACATTGGACTTGGTACAAACAGGAAGGAAAGGGGGTGAAAGTAGTACAGACTGGTCATCCAACCGGTCTCTTGGTCCAAAAAGGAAATATAGGGGAAACGATGTACATAGTGGTATGACCAGGACTAGATTTGCTATCCACACATAGGAGTAGGTGGCTAGAGTGAACAAAAATTGGGACTAGCCCTGATATGTTTCTTGGATGTTTGTTTCTCGGGACAACAAACTCTGAATGACCACTTTATGCCCCGGTTTAGGTACATGGTGCTGGACTGCTGGTGCACCCACTGTCCCATGCCCTTATAGCAAATATTTAGCTATTCTTAATCTAATGCCCCTGGTAAAATGAAGCCATTCCACTGTTATAAGCCACAAAAAGTTTAGCAAATTGTTTTTGCCAGTAATTGTTTGAGGCTCTGACTGTTTCCTTTGTAGCTTTTTGTGCAAACAGGGATATCCATTTCACCTCGTTGCTATTGTGACCTTTTGGTGCACTGAACAAAACACTTCTTAAAAGAAGTGACTTCTGTGCTGTTTAACTGGAATGTCAAAATGGAACCGTTGGTTCATTTTGGTGGAACTGCACAAAGGGAGATCTATGTTCCAATCTTCATCATCCATATTGGCACCATAACCATCCTTTAGGTAAGAATGATATTTAATGCATGTGTTCATCTCTATTTTGTGACCGCCATGAGAAAATAATGCTATAATTTACTAGTACACTTGTACTCCCTCACTAACAAAACCAATTCTGAAATAGAAGGCCAATCATGTACTTGGTTTCACCAACTGGTGAGGAGAAAGAGAAACAGAGCATGAAGAGGAAGACGAAGAAGAATAAGAAGGAGGAAATGAAGAAGGTCACACAATGGTACCATCCTATGTTATCCAGACAACTTGCTAGTGGTATTGTATTGTTGTGTTGCTACTAGTCTTAATTTACTTAGCAAGATGCCCATGCGTTGCACGTAACATCAAGATGCATTTGTATGAGTAGTTTATCTTATGAGAGAAAAGGATGAATGAGGGAAGGCCTTATGTGCAAATGTGGAGGGGGGTGTGGGTATCTTTTTGCAAAATTGCCATAGTTTCCTTCCTATCCATCAAATATAAATTGGACGACCTATATTGCAGGATGGCAGGCACACCATCATCACCAACTCTATTTTTTATAAGAGCGGAGTTGAGATAGATAGAGAAATGCAGCAGAGTAGTACTTGGGTTGACGACACATCATACTAATTAACTGGATTTTGGATGCATGTGTGACCCAGCTCTACACAATCAACAGTGCCAAGGTGATCTTGCTGATGCCGAGGCCTCAGTCGAGGCCATTCAAGAGCTCCGGCAACGTCTCCCTTACATGTGAGACGATCCTCCAGGGAGCCCTTCCAGTTCTGCTATCTGTCTTGCAAGGTCACTTAATTAATTAGGAGTACTTAAGTAGCACTAATTTATTGCTACATCCTGTCGAAGTTAAAACAAATCTTTAGTAGCACCCTATGCTGAATCATGTACGTGTGTATGTGTGTCTGTGGAGGTGAATCATGTGGTGGAGGAGGGAGGGAATCTTGGTAGTGTCATGAAATAATAATGTTATTGTTTTGCATGTCAATATATTGCCATTGGTTCAATGAGGCAATGTTTTGTGTATTGTCCATCATGAATTTAATGGTACTGTTAAAGTAATATGTATTGTCTTTCTATCCTTTCTCACTAAGCTAATGAAGGTTTCACCTTGTTCCTACTTGTGCAAACTGGGATCATGTTGTGCCAATCGTACATTTTAGTGGAACTACACAAGAGAATACAATGAACTATATCCCAGCTAGTGCTTTAACTCTGCTAGAAGTTCTTGATAATGTTTCGATATAATCTCACCCCTGGTAAATAAGAGTGATTTGAACCATACGTTGGAAGTGCACGAAAATATATAATATTGAGTGATTCCAGTGAGTGCTTTATCATCTCTTCTGGGACTACTTGAATAATCGTTTTTTCTCGGGATGGTATAGGCCTAAGGCCTTCATCCATATTAGTTTGATGTCATCTCTATTTGTATCGTGCTACTGTGTTGCTACTGTCGTGAGAAACTCCTTTACCTTTACACGTTAAAGTTTTGCAACCTATGATACATGGCAATGCTTTGAGTGTTGAGCTAATTGGCAATAATTAAATAAAATAATACCTCTCTTTAAGCAAGAGTACTATGTTGCTAACTTTATCCATTAAGATAATGAGGGTGCTTCTATTTGTTAGTGCATGTTTCATCAACTAGTCCCACTATTACAATAATCTCACTCTCTCAATATATGTGCCAACAGGGATGCTCAATTTCGGTGGAACTGCACAAAAACTTTGGGTGCTTCATTGCCTCGACTGCTTCCTTTCTTTCCTGTCAGTTGCTTATCTCAGCTTCCAGTCAAAGGAAATAGTAATTGGTATGCTACCTCACACAGGTTGGTACCGGTCTTTATCCTGATTATTGTGATTGTCATATGTATTGGTAATTTGGTGTTGTGCTACTGTTTGCTGATTTCATAAGGAGTAACTTGGAGCCTGAACTCGCAGGTAAATCATTACATTGGGCGATTTCAGTAGAACTGCACAAAAAGATCAGATTGATATGTACTTATGTTGCTGCTATGTACTTCAAAGTTCACTTAGATAAGCATCGATGTTGAAAAGAAGAAGTGCCTATATCGATTCAAGTATCAACCGCCATTAACTAGTTGTCAAACTCCAAGTATTAGGAGAGTGAATGCCAAAAATATTGCTTGGCGCATAGCCTAGAAAAACGCAATCCAACCATTGGTCCCAACTTGTGCCTTTTGGTTATTACACATATGGTAAGAAACTATATGGCATGGAGTCTAAAGATTCCAGGCAAGTTGGTTGATGCACATATTCATCTGGCACTTAATCAGTCTGCACGCTAGGGATGCTCCATTTCAGTTGAACTGCACAAAAATTTGGGTGGTTCATTTTACCGACCGCCTCCTTTCTTGTCTACAATGTAGAGTTTTGGCGAGCTATAGGACCAAGATGAGCCAGTAAACTTGTTGGATGAAAGTAGTGGCAAAGTTTCTCAAACCTCCCTCGACATCGAGGCCACTATCTCGAGGATAAACCTACAAGCAAAGTTCAGATTGTCTGTGCTGCCTCTTATGTACTCGAAAGTTTACTCGTACAAGCATTAATTTTAGCAAGAAGTACCTCCGACTGAACACCATTTACCAGTCTGTACCCTAGGTAATTAAAGTTTGTCCATGGATGATATTGGTTGTGATCTCAATCATTTGGATGCGTAAACACACTGAACGTGTGTATATCTGAATCTTTTTGTGAATTATCCATGAATATTGTCTCGTGATCTATCAATCATTTGGATGCATAGACATGTTGAACTTGTGTATATATGATTGTTTTGGGTTGTTGATTGTGAATGTTGGCTATGAATATGAACGTGTCCTGTGAACCTAAGTTTTATACGAATGTTTACCTTTTCTGTTGTACTTGTGTGTGAACTTGTTAGTACATCTACTGTGGGATTTGTGACGTGTGGGTGTCAACGGGACACCTTCTTCCAGAGAAGAATTGCACCTGCTTGTTAGGATCTTTTTGCTTTGTCTTCCCCCTCCCCCACTCAACCCCTGCCGTAATGTTTTTGGCCTCAAAACAAACATAGTACTGCATTGTTTTCCAGGCTTTATGAAAAATCAAGGGGTGAGGCCACACGTCAGTCGACTAAGTTTTTCATCTATAGTCAGTCGATTTTCCAGCCGTTGGATACGAAATCAAGGGCCTGTAGTTCATCTTCAACCTCCACCCCCAGAGCCGCCAGCCACCATCGGCTAAACCACCGGCCACCGCCACCTGCAGCCGCCCCGCCCGCTGCAAACCACTCCCCACCATCGGTCCGCCGCCGCCTCGGCCATCCCTCTAGCCCCTCCCCCGGGCCAAGCTTTTTCTCCGGCGATCCCCACGCCACCGCCCCACCATCGTGCCCCCACTGCCGGCGACCACCACCCCCATCGTAAACCCTAAGATAGATATTGGGGTACCTCTTCGGTGAGCCCCCCTCCTCGCTGTAGCTGGTTCTTCCTTAACTCCGGTGAGCCCCCCACCCCCTAAAATGTAGCTAAATCAAAAATCGAGTGCTACTTTCTATAGGTTTGCCTGCCTGGCAAATGGGTTGCTGGTCCACCATGGACTAGGAGGCTAAAAATACAAGTTTTATGGTCTAGAGGCAAGTAAAAAATGCCATCGAGAGCCATCCACTGAAAAAACTTGCGTCTGATGTGCTTCTTCAGTCGCGCCGCCGCCCCCCTCTTCAATCCAATTTGTTTCATTCCCCAACCGGCAGCACGGGACGGAAGTTTGTTTCCCCATCGCACTGCCAGGGGATTGAAGAAGCGTGACATCAAATCCAACACCAGTGATGGCTGCTTGTCCAAGTGATTTTCACATAAGAAACTGCATGTTTCAGAGGCAGAGCATTTAAATCAACAGGCACTTTTCAAACATGGATAACAAAATGTTGGAAATTTTATTCATGGTAAAAAATGGAACTAACTACAAGTTAACATCATATTGATTAACATTCATGTATGGCACATCTTCGTATGATACAAAGTCAAAAGGATATGTTATTTTCAAAATGGCAAGACAATGTTGAGTGTGCGAAAAAGTGGGTAAACTCGGGACGAAATTTTGGTAAGTGTTAGATATTTTACAACTGCACTAGTTGGAATCAAACCCGAGCAGTACAACTTTTGGGTGAGAGGGCTATAGCCATCGGGCTAGTGTGGTATGTTCGACACGATGAAGGCGTCTTCCCCGGCTCCGGTTCTTTCCCGTCCGTGTGCGCTCGCTGTGGCGCCGCCGTATGCCATTGTCAACATCCTCAACAAAACGAGAGGAATCCGAGGAGTACTGTACGCCAAGAGACTGACAGTGGGGACCCACCAGGTCCAAGCCGTACGCAAGCAAGTGCCTCATTGGAAAAAAAGCTTCCTCCTAATTGTATACTGACGTTGGGGCCCACAGGTTTGTCAACCTAGTAAATAAATGAAATAAATTTCCAATGATGACTGTCATTGGGGAGCTTTTTTAGGGGTATCGGGGATCTTTTTTTTGTTGTTGTTGTTGTTGCCGCGAGAAAGGAGTATCGGGGATCTAGCTGGTATCATTTTTTACCAAAGGGCGAACAAGTATCAGCTAGGCCTAGGTTCTATATTTTAACATGTGTAGCCCATGACATACCGAGACAGTGGTTTCAACTTATTTTTTGAGGTCCATCATGTACGTACCTGCCTATGGGCCTCCTAGCTTAGGTTTTACTTTTTCTTAAAGATCGGCAACCCAATGTATTTTTTTAATAAAACACATATCTCTTTTCTGTTTATCTATATACTAACAAAAGAGCCCGTGCGTTGCAACGGGAGAGAAAACATAACACAAGCTCTTAGCTCAACAACCATCACTCAAGACCACAAATAGGTCCACCTCCTTTATTTTTGTGAGGCATCATATTTGTGTTGCCTCTTATCCTCCTTCTCACCCTCGCCGGCGATGGCCTTGGTGTTCACACAAAACAGCAAAAAACATGTGTTGAATATGGTTAATCCTAAGGCGTCTCTCTCTCCCCCCTCCCACTCTCTCTCTCTCTCTCTCTCTCTCTCGCTTTCTCTCACTCTCGCGATGAGAAATCTGTTGTTTTCCCCTATGACATTTTTCAAAGGTATGCATGTGTAGTCATCAATGTTTTCTTTTCCCTATATGGTTATAGTGGGGTGTTTATTTGCAATCTGGATCGCCGCTGGTATGAAAAAAATGGATCTTGCACTATAAATTATAAGTTTGCTTCCATAACAATATTTTAAAAATATTTAACAGGTAAAATTAACATCATATTTAGATTCCACACATTTTTAATAAAATTTCATATATAATATGTTAAAATTGAAGTTATGGTTTAAAACATACAGATAATTTAGAAAATCATTTGATTTGAATCAAATATATTCCAAAATAATATTTAAAAATACTTAACAGGTAAAAATAATCTCATATTCATATTCTAGATATTTTTCTAATCAAATTTCATATATAACATGTTCAAATCGGAGTTACGGTTCAAAAGATATGGATGATTTTAAAAAGCATTTGTTTGACTTAAATATGATCCGCGGATGAATTACCTAAAACATCAGGGGGTTTTCGAAAAATTTAAAATAACGGTTCGGGTGTGACTTAAATTCGGACGGCAGGTTGATTTCAAGAAAAGACAGGGACTTTTCTGTAAAATACGAAAATAACGATTCGTTTTAACTTAAAACAGGACTACGTGTTGAATTCTCTAAAATAGAGGGAATTTTCTGAAAAATGCCATGACGGACAAAAGAAAACCAATTTGCTTTATTATTAGGTAAAGATAGGAATAATGATGTTGTAACCAATTTATGTTTTCCCTTCTAATCACATTATATATATTTATATTATTAATATTATCGTATATTTAATAGAGACTTATATATACATTATGAAACATCCGATGTCTTATTAACTTATAGAAGTAAAAGTAAAATTTTAACAGATGTTGGCAAGGAAAATGTCAGGAACCCGATCCTAAGTCACACCGATCTAGCATGTAACACATCATATTACTTTGCGGCCTCACGCACGGTATCCCCACGGGTGCCACCTTACCTGGCCCGGGACCGTTTGCGCCTGTTGGCTCATGTATATTATAGTGTGGCTAGCATCCATATGACAGAGACCCCGGGCCCACATGACTAGAGGTGAATCCAAAGTGGCACTAACTTACAGGGACAGACATACATGACCCAACAACGAATGTGTCGGTCATCAACGTATGAACCCAAGTCGTAGCAAGCTACGAGGACTTAAAGAAACAACGCGTGACATTTCCCCGAAGGGACAGACACAGGAACAAAGAAGGACACATGCCGGCCAGCCTAAGTGTTCCGAAGCAGTAGCAAGCTACCATGGCTCAGTGGAAGCACTAGGAGACATTTCCCGGTAAGAGAGACTGCCACAAATAAACAACTAGGTTGTCGGATCACACACACACACACCAAGCATTTCAATAACATACACACAATATGCTCGATTTGTGCAAATACAACATGGAATCACAACAAAACTCTATGACTCAAAGTATTTATTCATTAGGCTCCGACGAGCCAGATATTAAAAACATGGGTATCCTGACCCAGTATTCAAGTGATACAAGCCACAAGCACAAGCGGAAGCATAAACATGTCTGAGTTCAGATGGCTACAAATGAAAAAGGCTGAGAAGCCTGACTATCTAGAAGACCCTCCCAAGAGTACAAGATCGTAGCTGAGGTAACAAGCTAAACGTCGAAGTCCACACGGAAACTACTAGTGAGACTAATTTCTCTCTCCAAAAACATAAATTAAGCAAACGTGAGTACAAATGTACCCAGTAAGACTTACATCAGAACTATCTACATATGCATCAGTATCAACAAAGGGGGTGGTGGAGTTTAACTACAGCAAGCCAGCTTTGACTCAGGGGCTACCCTGAACTACGTATGCAAGTAACTCTTTTGAGGTGGCGCACACGAGTCCACATATTCACCATAATAATACACCACTATGGAACCGCTCCCGTCTCCCTATGAGAAGGCCATCCATATCACTCATGCTTATCTTGCGCATTTTAGAGTATCCACTTTCACTTGTCTCTGAACTGTATAGGCAACCCAGAGGTCCTTTACCGCGGACACGGCTATTTGAATGGATGATGTTAACCCTGCAGGGGTGTACTTCTTCAAACACGCTCTCGTCACTTACCGCCCTGTACACGTCATGTATCTCGGCAACCTTCAAGCAGAAGCCTGGCGAGGGTGTCGTCCATGACCTGGCTAACCACACAAATCTCTAATCCAGGTTTATCCCCTATTCGGGTTCCATCCGCAAGGAGATCTGGCCGGGGTGTCGCTCATGGCCCCAAACGATGTGTGCAGGGTTCCCAAGCCCACCTCGACGAATGGATCTACGCTTGGTACACTGTGCCATGGTGCCTAGTCTGTCCCAAGCCCACCTGTACCGGGTGCCACTTGGTAGACTACTAACACAACCCACAAACACCAGAAACTAGTTGCAACTCATGGACAGAGATAAGGTCGATTAATAAGTCGAGAGAGCTTGGAGTGCCCGGAGCCCAATGTGTGGTAGTAGCTGTTCATGGATCGCAAACACAGAACTCAGTTCCCGAGGACGGTTTCAATGAGACAACCCACCATGTACTCTTACATGGCCTCTCACCAATACCTTTACCAAATCGTGTTCACACACTTATCCCACAATAGTAGGACATGTTCACCACATTCCAATTCATTCCCGATGAATCAGACCTGACTCAACTCTAAGAAGTAGCAGGCATGGCAACAAGCATGAATGAGTAGGCACATCAGGGCTCAAACAACTCCTAGTCATGCTAGTGGGTTTCATCTATTTACTGTGGCAATGACAGGTCATGTAGAGAAAGGGGTTCAACTACCGCAGCATGTAATAGTTGAATCATTGTTGTCTAATGCAGTAAAAGAGAGAAGAAGCGAGAGAGTGGGATTGTATCGGAATGAACAAGGGGCTTTTGCTTGCCTGACACTTCTGAAGATAGTATAGCTCTTCATCGGCGTCATCGATCTCATCGTCGGTACCACATCTACTGAGGGGGAACAATTACCGACAACAAAGAGGAAACACAATCAATGCAATGCAACAATATGATGCATGATCATGACACGGCAATATGCTGTGATTTGAGCTAATGCAACTAAAAACGATTTAAATGAAGTTGGTTTGAATACAAGATTCAAATTCAAACTCCATATGTGATTATTCAAATGTCATTTAATTGATTTGACCTGATCAGCAGGCATAAGTTGCTCAAACATGCATGAAAATGGTACAGATGGTTAGATTGGATTTCTGATAATTTTTCATATATAATTTATTTCATTCTGAGGTACGGTTGATTTTCTATGATTTTTAGAAGTTCTAACTATTTTCTAAAATAAATAAATCATTTAGATTTATTTAAAATCCAAAAAAGTTACTACTGCATCAGCATTACGTCAGAGTGATGTCAGCAGGTCAACTGACTGCGTCCAGGTCAAACCTGACGTGCGGGTCCTACCTGTGATTGAAACAGCGGCTAAACAATGATTAAATAATCCTAACAAAACTATTTAATAGGCACTAGGGCCAACTGTCAGTGGTCTAGTGTTAAACCAACGAGGTAATCACCGCCACGTTAGCAGTCGCTGGAGTTAGGCTGGCGATGACCAAACTTCGGCAAAGCGTGTCAGAAGATCGCTATGGGGCTCCGTTTTGAGCGCGGTTTGCTGCTACGCCTTGCTGAAGCTCTCGCGCATCTAGGGGTGGCAGCGGTAGCAGCTGGGACGGCCTAGGTTGACGGTGGCGACGACTTGTGCGGCGGTCGGAGATCGGCGTCGGCGAAAACAATGTTGCAGCGCACAACAGGAGCAACGGGTGAGTGTTGCAGTTCTCGGTTGCGGTCATAGCAAGCTCAGGCCGCGGCGGCGATGAGGCCTGACGGCGGCGAGCTTCGAAGCTCATGGGGACGGCAGCTACATGATGCTAGGGATGACGGGGCAATGGGGAATTGGGTTAGCGGCTCACCGCGGAGCTGCAGGATGGTTAGCGGGCTTAGGGACGTGCCGGAGTAGCCGAATCGACGGAGAAGATCCTCGGTGGCCGGTGGTGGAGAAGGCGACGGCGGAGACGATGGAGGCCGTCCGGGATCGCTTCCTTCGGTGGAGAGGTGCTATATGGATTGGTGGAGCTCATGGTCACAATGATGAGGCACAGGGTTGGCTGTGGCTGCGCGTATTGTGAGGGGCGGCGGCGACAGCATTCGGCCGTGCGAGAGAGAGAACAGAGGAGGGGGAAGCACACGGAAGAGTGAGAGGGAGACCAGGGAGGTGTGTGGCATCGCAGGAGGCCACCAGCGCAAGCAGGCAGGCTGGAGGAGGCCGGGCGCGTGTGTGCGTGCCGCAGGCACACACACCCTCATGTCTACTGGCATGAGGTTGAAGACAGGGGAGGAGTTGGGCTGGGCTGGCTACAGTGCTGGGCCGCACAGGTGGGCTGTAGGTAAGCCAGGTAAGTCCTATCTCTCTTTTATTTCTGTTTTTCTATTTATTTGCTCTATTTTGATTTGATTCAAAGACCAAAACTCTTTCATAAATTCTGAAAATAATTCCTGGGCTCTCTATGAGTTATTCCAGATGCCCTAAAAATAAATCCAGAAGTATGGGAGCTATAACTTATTTTATAGCATTTATTAGCTCCAATTCAAATAGGTAATGAGTTGATTCAAAAATCCAAAAATGCCCTAGAAATATATTCATCATTTTTGGGCATAGGTTTCCACCTTAACCAAAAATCATGAACTTTTCTTAAGGCAATTTGGGCTCATTGAAGATTATTTTAGGTTGAACCTATTTGATTTGATCTGGTGCTAGGGTTTGATCAATGCCCATTTTAGATTCATCTGAAGTTAAACATGATGACATGAATGCTAATGCAACTAATTACAAGCATTGATGGGCTCTGACTCTGGAATCGGCTATACACCAAAATGACCCACAAGTGTTGGGGATCAATCTTAGTCCTTTCGATAAGTAAGAGTGTCGAACCCAACGAGGAGCAGAAGGAATGACAAGTGGTTTTCAGCAACGTAATTTATGCAAGCACTGAAATAGTCGGCAACAGGTAGTTTGATAGCAAGAAAATTTGTAATGAGCAAGTAATGGAAATGGTAAATAAAGTGCAGCAAGGTAGCCCAATCCTTTTTTTGGCAAAGGGCAGGTCAAAACGGTCTCTTAAAATAAGCAAAGCGTTCTTGAGGGTACACGGGAATTTCATCTAGTCACTTTCACCATGTTGGTTCCATTCGTGTTCGCTACTTTGATAATTTGATATGTGGGAGGACCGGTGCTTAGGTGTTGTTCTTACTTGAACAAACCTCCTACTTATGATTAATCCCCTCGCAAGCATCCGCGACTACGGGAAAAATATTACGATAAAATCTAACCATATCATTAAACTTTTGGATCGAAATCGGTCCCTTACGAAGTAGCTCATAAACTAGGGTTTAAGCTTCTATCACTCTAGCAACCCATCATCTAATAATTACTCCACAATGCATTCCCTTAGGACCAAATATGGTGAAGTGCCATGTAGTCGACGTTCGCATGATACCACTAAGGGAATCACAACATACATATCGTCAAAATATCGAACACATATCAAGTTCACATGATTGCTTGCAACAAGATTTCTCCCGTGGCCGCAAGAACAAAAGTAACTACTCACAATGGATAATCATGCTCAAGATCAGAGGGGTTTTAAATAGCATAATGGATCTCAACATATAATCTTCCACCAAATAATCCATATAGTAATCAACCACAAGATGTAATCAACACTACTAGTCACCAACATGTACCAATCTGAGGTACGGTACGAAGATTGAACACAAGAGATGAACTAGGGTTTGAGAGGGGATGGTGTTGTTGAAGATGTTGATGGAGATTGCCCTCCCAAATGATAGAGGCAAAGGTGTCCCGATGTTTCGATGAAATGGTGGCTATCGTTTTCTGTGGAAGTCAACCTTGATGATCTGACTACGAACGTGCGAGACGTCGCGCCTTAGCAATCGCTAAACCAACTTCCGAGGGTTATTGACCACGCCGGAGCACGATCAACCTGACCACGAGGGTCTGTTTCCTGCAAGCAAATGAAGAACAAGCAAGAAACTGAGATTGCAATCTGGATATTGCGAATATAAGATTAAAGCTTTATTGATCAAGGTGGAGTTCTGTGACGTCTTGGTCTGGTCGTTGGACACAAACGAAGTACGCGAAGTTGCAGCTATGGCGAACTTTTAATCTAAACAAAACCCAAAGTCTAAACGATGCCCTAAGGGCTGTATATATGGAGGAAGAGGGGAGAATTTCGTGGCCCTTGAGGGTGGGGTCCGAAACCAACCCTAACTCTTGTTTCCCCACACATACGGACTCTAAAAATAGCCTATACTTAAGTATTTCGAAATTACATGGGCCTGGCCCATTAATAAGGTGACGCAGCACCTAGAATAGCCTATGGACGAATATTATGAAGTGGCATCTTGTATATTTCATCCAAGGCTTCATGCACTCCTTATGGCAGCTTCAAAGTCCTGAAATCATCACTTGTAACTCCGTTCTTGATCCCCTTGTGCATGCCATCAACTCCATGCGTGTTCTTGCTCCAATGTTCATCCTTCTCCAAGCTAGGCCCTTCATTTGTAAGCAAAACAAATGTATCCAATTTAGGCAGCATCATAATCTCATGAACATTAGAATCATTACCAAGAAACGAAAGTACCTGGTAATTTAATTGGTGTGTGCGAGCTCTAGTAATTGGTCCAGTATATGTAACAGTAGGGGCTGTGGGTGTAACAATGGTATTGATGTCCTCATCATCCTCCCCTTCTTGAAATGAAGTCGTCCTCGACGGAAGCTCATCTTCCTCACCCAAATAAGGCTTCAAATCTGCAATGTTAAAAGTGGGACTAACCCCGAAATCTGCAGGTAGCTCAAGTTTATACGCATTATCATTTATTTTCTCTAACACCTTAAAAGGACCATCAGCACGTGGCATTAGCCTTGTTTTGCGTAAATTAGGAAATCTATCTTTACGCAAATGTAACCAAACAAGATCTCCAGGTGCAAACACAATATGTTTTCTACCTTTATCTCCAGCAAGTTTATATTTAGCATTCATACGCTCAATGTTTTCCTTAGTTAACTCATGCATTTTTAAAATCAATTCAGAACGTTCTTTAGCATCAAAATTAACCTTCTCCGAAGATGGAAGAGGCAACAAATCAATAGGCGCACGAGGTAGGAAACCATACACAATTTCAAAAGGGCACATCTTAGTAGTAGAATGCAATGAACGATTATAAGCAAATTCAATATGAGGCAAGCATTCTTCCCACATTTTCTTGTTATTCTTCAAAACAGCCCTAAGCATAGTAGACAATGTTCTATTGACTACTTCAGTTTGTCCATCAGTTTGGGGGTGACAAGTAGTACTAAAAAGCAGCTTAGTCCCCAAATTAGCCCATAAACATCTCCAAAAGTGGCTAAGAAATTTAGTATCACGATCTGAAACAATAGTATTTGGCACACCATGCGAGCGAATAATTTCACGAAAGAATAAATCAGCAACATTAACAGCATCATCGCTTTTATGACATGGTATAAAGTGTGCCATTTTCGAGAACCTATCCACGACAACAAATATGCTATCCCTCCCCTTCTTTGTTCGAGGTAAACCTAAAACAAAATCCATAGATATATCCTCCCAAGGAACACTAGGTACAGGCAAAGGCATATATAAACCATGGGGATTTAGTCGTGACTTAGCTCTTTGACATGTAGTGCAGCGAGCAACAAAACGCTCAACATCCCGTCTCATCTTTGGCCAAAAGAAATGTGTAGCAAGTATATCCTTCGTCTTCATGACGCCAAAGTGTCCCATTAATCCTCCTCCATGCGCCTCCTGCAACAACAAAAGACGAACGGAGCTAGCTGGAATGCATAGCTTGTTAGCACGAAACACAAAGCCATCGTTGAGAACGAACTTGTTCCAAGTTCTCCCTTCCTTACAATTCTGCAATACATCTTTAAATTCAGCATCATGAACATATTGATCTTTGATGGTCTCCAAACCAAATATTTTAAAGTCAAGTTGTGAAAGCATAGTATAACGACGAGACAATGCATCAGCAATAACATTTTCTTTACCCTTCTTGTGTTTAATGACATAAGGGAAAGTCTCAATGAATTCAACCCATTTAGCATGTCTACAGTTCAGTTTTGCTTGACTTTAATGTGTTTCAAAGATTCATGATCAGAATGTATAACAAATTCCTTGGGCCATAAATAATGTTGCCATGTTTCTAAGGTCCGAACAAGAGCATATAATTCTTTATCATAAGTAGAATAGTTCAGACTAGGCCCACTCAATTTTTTAGAAAAGTATGCAACAGGTTTGCCATCTTGTAATAACACACCTCCTAATCCAATTCCACTAGCATCACATTCAAGCTCAAAAGTATTATTTAAATTAGGAAGTTGGAGTAAAGGAGCATGTGTCAACTTATCTTTCAATACCGTGAAGGCTTCTTCCTGTGCGGTACCCCAAACAAAAGGCACATCCTTCTTTGTAAGCTCGTTGAGAGGTGCAGCAATGGTGCTGAAATCTCTCACAAAACGCCTATAGAAACCAGCGAGGCCAAGGAAACTCCTCACTTGTGTGACCGTTTTGGGCTGCGGCCAACTCTCAATAGCTTCAATCTTGGCTTTATCAACTTCAATTCCCTGTGGAGTAACAACATAGTCAAGAAAAGATACTCGGTCGGTGCAAAAGGTGCACTTTCCAAGGTTACCAAACAAACGTGCATCACGTAGAGCAATAAAAACAGCACGTAAATGTTCCAAATGTTCCTCCAAAGATTTGCTATAAATCAATATGTCATCAAAGTAAACTACCACAAATCGTCCAATGAAAGCACGTAAAACTTCGTTCATTAACCTCATGAAAGTACTAGGTGCATTAGTTAACCCAAAAGGCATGACCAACCACTCATATAATCCAAACATAGTTTTAAATGTTGTTTTCCATTCATCTCCCAATTTCATACGAATTTGATGGTATCCACTACGCAAATCAATTTTGGAGAATATTGTAGAGCCACTCAATTCATCAAGCATATCATCTAGCCTAGGAATAGGATGACGATAACGAATAGTAATGTTATTAATGCCTCTACAATCAACACACATACGCGACGTACCATCCTTTTTCGGCACAAAAATGATAGGAACAGCACAAGGACTAAGGGATTCACGTATATAACCTTTGTCGAGCAGTTCTTGTACTTGACGCATAATCTCCTTCGTCTCCTCTGGATTTGTACGGTATGGTGCACGGTTGGGTAATGATGCACCGGGAATTAAGTCAATTTGATGCTCAATCCCTCGAATAGGTGGTAATCCCAGTGGCACGTCTTGTGGAAAGACGTCAGCGAACTCCGGCAAAATGTTAGTGACAGCAGGAGGCAAAGAGGAAGGCACATCCTCGAATGAAAATAATGCCTCTTTGCACACAAAAGCATAGCAAACAGATTTGCTAAAATCTAGATCATCAATATCAGATTTGGTGGCAAGTAAACATGCGCTTTTCAATTTAATTTCAGAAGCAACACTAGATTGTTTATTATTATTAGACTGCATTTGTTGCTCAAATTCTTTTGCCACAATCTGATTTTCACTCTTATTTTTCTCCTGTTTTGCTTTATTAGCTCTATTAATATCATCTTTCAAAATGGACTCAGGAGTCATAGGAAGCAAAGTAATATTCTTATCCTTATGAACAAGAGTATACTGATTGTTTCTACCATGATGAACAGAATTTTTATCAAATTGCCATGGTCTACCAAGTAATAAGGAACATGCTTGCATAGGTACCACATCACAGTCAACATAATCAGCATATGTAGAGATACTAAAATGCACACGAACAGTACGTGTTACGTTAACCTTGCCGCTATTGTTGAACCACTGGATGTAGTAAGGATGAGGATGTGGTCTTGTGACGAGAGATAGCTTCTCCACCATCTCCATGCTAGCCAAGTTGTTGCAACTCCCTCCATCTATGATCACGCGAACAGAACATTCCTTCACAACTCCCTTTGTATGGAACAAATTATGCCTCTGATTTTGCTCAGCTTGTGTAACCTGCACACTCAAAACACGTTGAGCAACTAAACATTCATACCTGTCAGCATCTTCAGGAGCCATGTATTGCGTCTCATGATCAGAATCGTCTCCACCGTGTTCGTCACGTGTAATAAGAGCCAAAGTCTCCTCATCATAGTAACTAGCGGACTCATACCCACCATCCTCACTAACAATCATCACACGTTTAGATGGGTATTCTCTCGCATAATGACCTCCACCCTTGCAACGTCGACAAATAATATCATGTGTTTGCCCTGTGGATGCCATGGATGAAGAAGAGCTCTTTGCAGGCCCAAAAGGTGTGCTCTTGGCAGATAGTGGTGATTGTGCCTGCTTTATTGTATCACGATTGGAGGTGGCAGCCGACGGAGGCGCCGGTGTAGCAGAACGTGTGGAAGTAGATGATGCACGTGGTGTCCATGATGAAGGTCGACCTGCAGAAAAGTTAGTCCGCGCCAATGCCTGTCGATCCTGCACTTCACGTTCAGCTCTACAAGCAAGATGGAATAAACGAGTGATATTAGTATAGTCCTTATACTCTAGAATCGTCTGAATCTCTCTATTTAATCCACCCATAAAACGTGCAAGCATAGCTTCATTCTCCTCAACAATACCACATCTAATCATGCCAGTTTGTAATTCCTGATAATATTCTTCTACATAATTTTTTCCCTGTCTTAAGCGCTGCAATTTTTGAAGTAATTCACGTTGATAATATGGTGGAACCCAACGAGTACGCATAGCAGTTTTCAAAGCAGCCCAAGTAGCAGGAATAGGATATAATCTACAATGCTCAGACCACCAAACACATGCAAAACTAGTGAATGCACAAAACAGCAGCAGGAACACGTCTCTCCTCAGGATATTGTAAACATGTAAATCGTTGTTCAGTTTCTAACTCCCAAGTAAGATATATATCAGGAACATATCTACCCTCAAATGGTGGAATATTCAATTTTAGTTTAGGGAGATGGTCATGATCTCGTACCTGAGGGTGAGCCATACCATTGCCATTATTTGCATGTGGACGACCTGGTGGTTGCTGTGCTGGTGGTGGCACGTAGTTCTGAGTTTGATCAACCTCATCCTCGTAATCTCCGGCAAAATCATCCTCCTCCGCATCAGCAGCAGCAACCACAGAAGTATGAGCAGCAGCACCAACAGTTTGGCCAGGTGCAAGAGGGAGACGACTCGCTCGGCGGAGGGCTGTTTCACGATGTGTAGGTAGTCGTTGTTGTTGTTGTTGTTGTTGTAGAGGTGCGTTAGATGCAGCCAATGGTGGTGGTGGAAGACGCGCGAGCAATTCATTAAACCTGTTATCGAGCTTTGTTTCGAACGTCTTCTCCATGTCATCTATCTTCTCCATGGCGTCTTCAAATCTGTTTAGCACATCTTGCACCTGTCCATTCATCATTTGCTGAAATTTATCATGCAACTCCTTATTCGTCATGTTCTCCTAGTCAGTCTCGTCGGCTTGTGATCCTGCCATGGTTAGCAGCAATAGAAACACACAAGAATATGATCCTACAGACTACTAACAAGTGATGGTGCTGGCGGGTGTCACAAATCAGTCAAGCAAATCTCAAATTCTTACCAGTTCTTACCAAGCAGCAGGCGGTGATCGGCAACCATTGTAGTCAAAACTCTCAAAAGCTTGGATAGAGCGATTGCCAGGGAGAGTCAAACGCACAACATAGATGTATGTGGAGCTGGGAAGGCTTATAGTATGGTAGCAAAAAGGGTCAGCAATAATCAATTCAGAGATGCAAAGTTGAATAAACGCTCAACGACGGTACTGTGTTGGTCCTAGGCTAGACCGTGCTAGAGACGCGAGCCTAGAACACTAACAAAATCACGGCGCTGCACGTAAATAAGGGAAAAGCACACTCTGGAACATTTTTTTCGCTCTTTTTTTTGCGCTCCTCTTTTTTTTGCGAAAAATCACTATAATGGCGAGTGTCTCAAAACTCTTCCCTCGTCAAACTGGTAGGATGGCACGAAATTGTTTTTTCACTTTTTTTTGGAAATAGGCAGCGACGACGAAAAAGTGCGACAAAAAATCACTATGATGGCACGTGGCTCAAAAGACTCAGAAAAACCTAAAAATAGGATAGGGAAAATATTTTGCCCGTGAAAATTTTGGCCTAAAAACTGCCCGGGGGTCTCCAGACTCTTTTTTTTTCGAGACCTACGCAGGCAAGGAAACACGAATCAGAATTGAGATTGATCTCAAAACAAACCTAATATGAGAAGAACTCGGATTGGTGGTGGATATATGGTTGTGGTATATGGCAGTGGTGGTGGTATATGGTAGCGGATTGGTGGTGGTATATGGATATGGATTCAGAGCGGTGGCGGATAAGCAAAAGTGGTAGATGGGCGATGGTGCGGCGGCGGCGTGACAACTTAGGACCAGAACTCGAAACTCTAAAAGACTAGACTCTAAGACCAGCAACTTGATACGACGATGCAACCGCAAATTCATCAAAGGAAAAACCCTAAAAAGATTATGCAAAGGCTCAGATTGGTTTGGATATGATGAACTAACCCTAAAATTTTTTTTGTGGCTTTTTCGTGGACTGTAGGTATGAAGAACAGACTTGATCTAATCTACGAAAAACTGTAAAATCTCACCGAGCAACCTGGAAATCTGATACCACTTGATAGAGGCAAAGGTGTCCCGATGTTTCGATGAGATGGTGGCTATCATTTTCTGTGGAAGTCGACCTTGACGATCCGACTACGAACGTGCGAGACATCGCGCCTTAGCAATCGCTAAACCAACTTCCAAGGGTTATTGACCACGCCGGAGCACGATCAACCTGACCACGAGGGTCTGTTTCCTGCAAGCAAATGAAGAACAAGCAAGAAACTGAGATTGCAATCTGGATATTGCGAATATAAGATGAAAGCTTTATTGATCAAGGTGGAGTTCTGTGACGTCTTGGTCTGGTCGTTGGACACAAACGAAGTATGCGAAGTTGCAGCTATGGCGAACTTTTAATCTAAACAAAACCCAAAGTCTAAACGACGCCCTAAGGGCTGTATATATGGAGGAAGAGGGGAGAATTTCGTGGCCCTAGAGGGTGGGGTCTGAAACCAACCCTAACTCTTGTTTCCCCACACATACGGACTCTAAAAGTAGCCTATACTTAAGTATTTCGAAATTACATGGGCCTGGCCCATTAATAAGGTGACGCAGCACCTAGAATAGCCAATGGACGAATATTATGAAGTGGCATCTTGTATATTTCGTCCAAGGCTTCATGTACTCCTTATGGCGGCTTCAAAGTCCTGAAATCATCACTTGTAACTCCGTTCTTGATCCCCTTGTGCATGCCATCAACTCCATGCGTGTTCTTGCTCCAATGTTCATCCTTCTCCAAGCTAGGCCCTTCATTTGTAAGCAAAACAAATGTATCCAATTTAGGCTGCATCATAATCTCATGAACATTAGAATCATTACCAAGAAATGAAAGTACCTGGTAATTTAATTGGCGTGCGCGAGCTCTAGTAATTGGTCCAGTATATGTAACAGTAGGGGCTGTGGGTGTAACAATGGTATTGATGCCCTCATCATGGGGCGAAAGTGTCGCCGTTCTGGGAACGGGGGTCCCCAGACTTGCCTGCCTGCGGCCTGCGGCGTGGCTCAAAGGAGGCCCAGCATGGCCCATCTTCATCAGCACAAGACTCAAGACCCTCGCAAGGGGCCAAGCCTCGCGAGGCGGATGACACGGCGCAGCCTCCTCAGGCTGGCTCGCGAGGAGACGGAGATATCAAGGTAGGGTACCTCGCGGGGTGTCCGTGACGCAAGCCATGACGATCGAGGGTGCCAGGCGGGCGCCAGCGCGCGCAGCGTCCTTCTTTCCTCTTTGGTGCAAAGGGGGCAAGTGCAGCCGTGGAGTACCGAGGCATCAGGCAAATGTTGCCATTTCGGTGCAACAAGACCAGGACCAAGCAGACTACGAGACGGAGGTCACCATGGAGCCCAGCACGGCGTCACCGCAGAGTCTTTCGCAGGCGAAGACCAACTTTAGTCAGGATAAGAGTACTTGTTGTCCCCCTTCAAATTAGCCCGCCATTGTTAGCTCCCTTCCCGCTCGATATTTGGGGAGAGGACCAGGGCCCCTATAAATAGGACCGGCCACCCACGTAGCAAGGGGTTCGGTTCGGCGTGTGGATCCGACTAGCAAGCGGAGTGAGTAAGTGAGAGAGAAAGGTGGCTGAACTCCTCCCAGTAGTTCGTCGCCCCAGCCAAGAACAGACCCTCGCGAGGCTGTTCTTCCTTGTATTGTTCATCATCATCAGCCCCAAGAGGCAATCCATCCACCACACACTGGAGTAGGGTATTACACCACAATGGTGGCCCGAACCAATATAAATCTTGTGTCCCTTGTGCGGTTCTTTTGTTTGTTTAGATCGTTGCGAGACGGGGAGGTAGAAGGCGTGATTTCCGCGCGCACCCCAGTGTTCGAACCTTAAGGGTCTGCCGGAACCCGAAATCCGACAGAAAGCAAGGGTAGACTTACAATCAATGGGCATCAGGGAGGAGCTTCACGCAAACCGCCCTAATGATGATGATGATGATGATGATGATGATGATGATGATGATGATGATGATGATGAGGCGAAGGACACGGAAAGTCGTCGCAAAGGCAAAAAGGCCAAGAGATCAAATATGACTGCCCTCCCGTGTGCTTCACTCTAAGTCAGGAAGAGATCGGGCAGTTTTTCACGTGCCCCATAGGAGCAAAACTTCCTTACAGTTACGCGGGGAAGATAAGCAGATACCTAGACTCAGTGAAGCAGAAGTACATCGGGATGAAGTCTCACGACTGTCACGTGCTGATGACGTAGATACTTCCAGTTGTAATCGGTGGGATCGTGGACGCGCACGTCCGTGAAATGCTATTTTGCCTATGCAACTTTTTCGACGTCATCTCTCGGAAGTCGGTTGGCATGAGGCAACTCAGAAGGCTACAGGAAGAGATCGTGGTGATACTATGCAAGCTTGAGATGTACTTCCCGATCGCATTCTTCGATGTTATGGTGCATCTGCTGGTCCATATCGTGGAGGATATCATCCAACTCGGGCTGACGTTCCTGCACAGCATGATGCCGTTCGAAAGGATGAATGGTGTCATCAAAGGATACGTTGGGAACACGGCACGTCCAGATGGAAGCATAGCCAAGGGCTTTCTGACCGAAGAGTGCATCTCCATCTGTACGAATTATCTAGGCATTGAGAACCCCATTGGTCTGCCCATCAACAGGCACCTTGGCAGGCTCGCTAGATGGGGTCACCACGAGGGTCACCGCGAAATGCATGTCGACTTCAAGGGTCGACTCGCCAACTTTGAAAGAGAAAACCTAGTCACGCTACAACACATAGACGTGGTCAATCCTTGGGTGGTAGAGCACAAAACCTTTATTGAGAAGACGTACAATGACCGAGGCCAATAGAGAACGGACGGAGATATAATCAAAGAGCACAACTCATGTTTCATGCGTTGGTTCAAGGACAAGATTCTGTCATACCCTTTACATGAGGATTCTTCCACGGAAGAAAAACTCATATTCGCCTTGTCACAGGGAGCCGAGCACAACCTGATGACCTATGAGGTGTACGATATCAACGGCTACACATTGTACACCGAGGAAAAGGACATGAAGAGCGATTATCAGAAATCCGGGGTAACGATGGAATCCTACACTGGTAATAACAAGGACAGTTACTACGGAAGGATCGAGGAGATCTGGGAGCTGAGCTACGCTGGAGAGAAGGTCCCGATGTTCCGTGTCAGATGGGCCAAGAGCATCCTAAAAGAAGACTGGTATTTCACCACCATGGTTGCACCCGAAGACAAATCCAAGACCGCGGGCGCGAATGTCACCGTGAAAAATGAGCCATGGCTAATGGCTTCCCTACTGGACCAATGGTTCTTCATTACCGACCCGTCAAAGCCCAGTCGTGTTGTCGTGAGGAGAGGCAAAAGGAATATCATCGGAATGGATGGAGTCGCCAATGAGGAAGACTTCGACAAGTACGGCGACCCAAAGATGGAAGATGACGACGACGATGAAGTACCATACACCACAAGAAGAAGTAGGACCACCCTACCTGAAGGATGTCCGTTCAAGAGAAGAACTCCTTTAGCGAAAAGAAGGGCAAGAAGATTGTGAAAAGATAGCTAAGATCGATTGTATTTAAATTGTAGTCTTCATTTCTCGATTGTATTTCGACATATGGAAATGGCATTTCTTCTGTTCTAGTCCTCTATCCAGTAACCTCTTTTGTTCAAAACAGTGGGGATTAATGTTGTTTGTACTTACCTTCCTTTTGTAACTTCTCCATCACCAGGTTGAAGTATCGACCACTTTTTTCTTGGATTTGGAATTTTTGTTCTTCTCCCTCTTGTTTTGTTGCAAATCATCATTTACAAGCACCTTGGGCTTCTTTGTGTTTTCTTCTGGTATTTTAATTGTTTTCATTTATGTTTATTCTGGTAAAAAAAGTTAGTAATGGCGCACCAGGAGAAGGTGCGCCATTGCTATCATGATTTTTATGCCGCACCCCTAGAAGGTGCGCCATTGATATACCAATTTTTATTTATGTTTATTTCTGTATTTTTATTTTTCAGTGTTCCCTTTCCTGCTTAAATTTGCAAACATTTTTTGAAAATGCAAACATTTTTCTAACTCACAAAAAGTATTGAATTTGTTAATATTTTTTGAACTCATGAATATTTTTAAATTTCATGGGCACTTTTTAAATTCATGAATATTTTTTCAAATTTGATGATATTTTTTCATATTGATAAATGTTTTACCAATTCACAAATGTTTTGCAACGCAAGTATTTCAAAATTAGTAATAACTACTTATATCGTAACATTTTAAAATTTATGGTCGTTTTCCAAAAACTTATTACATGCAACTAAATATCCAAAAAAAGTTAGTAATGGCACACCAGGAGAAGGTGCGCCATTGCTATTACGGTGTTTATGGCGCACCCCTAGAAGGTGCGCCATTGGTATACCAATTTTTATGGCGCACCCCTAAAAGGTGTGCCATTGCTAACCCTCCCCGCACTAAAAAAGGCAAAGATAACAAAACCTTCGATCTCAAATCCCCAATCTCCAGTGCTGCCCCCGAGCCCTCGACCTGCTGCTCCCGACCTGCGCCGCCGCCCGGACCCACTGCACCGCCGCCCCTACCTGCGGTGCTGCCCAGACCCACTGCGCCGCCGCCCAGTGTTCCTCTTCATCGTCATCGTCCCTGGGCCAAGGCCAAGGAGCCGCCGCAATGTCGTCATCGACCACCTCATCCTCTACCTCCGGCCACCACGACGCCATCAACGGATTCGTCGTCTTCACTGCACCCGGAACCGCGGTGAACTCCTCTCCCCATTCCCCCCTTCCTCGGCCTTGATCCGTCGCCGTTTAGCCGACCCGGCGCTCGGCCGCCATGGCAGGGAGCTCGATTTTCCCGGGCGTGTACTGCCTCGCCTCGCCTGGCCAGTCCTTGCCGCCACCGCGCCGTCCGCGTGCATCCCGCCGCTCACCCGCGTCATCCGTGCGCGCACCTATAGCCGCTCGCGGTTGCCTGCTCCTTTGCGCATGCCTTACTTGCCAGCACTGCTCGCTGACGCTCTGTTTTTGCGCTGCCGCTGCTAGCGCTGATGCTCCTTTGCTCGTTGCCTGCTGCTGTTGCCGCCGTCCCTGCCCACACCCGCCTGCGCGTGCAGCGCCGCCAACGCACGCTGGGGCACGCCCACTCCCATGTTCATAGTGAATGCCGATTTTTGCAGCAACATCGATATTCTGAATCTCTCCCTGTTCCCCACCCCTCTGTTTGTTAGCCGGATGGGTGTATGTTGCTGTTACATATTGAATAGATAGATGAATGGATTTGTATTGCTACTGTGATTGATAGCTCGTGTTAGTATGTCTTAGATAAATTTGCTGCTGTGAACTGTCAATGGTACTAAATCAGTTCCCCTTTGCTGCTTGCTGCTTAGTGCTAGTTGATAATTTGGTAATGCTACCGATTCTTAGAAATCGATGGATAAGAAGGGGCAGAAGCTCCACGGGTAAGAAGATGATTTAGCTATAAGGTCAGAGAATTATAGAGAGTGTGCTCTATTTTATGTATGTAATCATGCCTACTGCACCTATTTTTTGGGCAGTGGCAAGATCCCAATATGAAACCCAACAAGGGAATTAGGGTTGTGATGCTACTCTAGTTCTAACTTCTAAGTTCACTGAATTTTGTCAACTTGTGATGCTGCTGCTGATGAGGACATCAATACCATTGTTACACCCATAGCCCCTGCTACCATACATACTGGACCAATTACCAGAGCTCGCGCACGTCAATTGAATTATCAGGTACTTTCGTTTCTTGGTAACAATTCTAATGCTCATGAGAATATGATGCTGCCTAAATTGGATACATTTGTTTTGCTTACAAATGAAAGGCCTAGCTTGGACAAGAAAATTGAACCTTGGAGCAAGTTCAAGCATGGAGATGATGGCATGCGCAAGGGGGTAAAGAACAGAGTTACGAGTGGTGATTTCTGGACTTTGAAGCCACCATAAGGAGTGCCTGAAGCCTTGGACGAAATATACAAGATGTCACTTCATAAATTTCGTCCAGAGGCTATTCTAGATGCCACGTCACCTTATTATTGGGTCAGGCCCATGTATTTTCGAAATACTTAAGTATAGGCTATTTTTAGAGTCCGTCTATGTGGGGAAACAAGAGTTAGGGTTGGTTTCGGACCCCTCCTCCAAGGGCCACGAAATTTCCCCTCTCTCCTCCATATATACAGCCCTTAGGGCATCATTTAGACTTTGGGTTTTGCTTAGATTAAAAGTTCGCCATAGCTGCAACTTTGCGTACTTCGTTTGTGTCCAACGACCAGACCAAGACGTCACTGAACCCCACCTTGGTCCATAAAGCTTTCATCTTATATTCGCAATATCCAGATTGCAATCTTAGTTTCTTGCTTATTCTTCATTTGCTCGCAGGAAACAGGCCCTCGTGGACAGGTTGATCGTGCTCCGGCGTGGTCAATAACCCCTTGGAGTTGGTTTAGCATTTCCTAAGGCGCGACGTCCTCGCACGTTCGTAGTCGGATCATCAAAGTCGACTTCCTCTAGCCACCATCTCATCGAAAGACTGGACACCTTTGCCTCTATCAATGTCCAATGAAAGCACATAAAACTTTGTTCATTAACCTCATGAAAGTACTAGGTGCATTAGTTAACCCAAAAGGCATGACTAACCACTCACATAATCCAAACTTAGTTTTAAATGCTGTTTTCCATTCATCTCCCAATTTCATACGAATTTGATGGTATCCACTATGCAAATCAACTTTGGAGAATATTGTAGATCCACTCAAGTCATCAAGCATGTCATCTAGACTAGGAATAGGATGACGATAACGAATAGTAATATTATTAATGCCTTGACAAGCAACACACATACGCGATGTACCATCCTTTTTCGGCACTAAAATGATAGGAACAACACAAGGACTAAGGGATTCACGTATATAACCTTTTCAAGCAGCTCCTGTACTTGACGCATAATCTCCTTCGTCTCCTCTGGATTGGTACGGTATGGCGCACGGTTGGGTAATGATGCACCGGGAATTAAGTCAATTTGATGCTCAATTCCCTCGAATAGGTGGTAATCCCGGTGGCACGTCTTCTGGAAAGACGTCAGCAAACTCATGCAAAATGTTAGTGACAACAGGAGGCAAAGACGAAGGCACGTCCTCAAATGAAAATAATGCCTCTTTGCACACAAAAGCATAGCAAATAGATTTGCTAAAATCTAGATCATCAATATCAGATTTGGTGGCAAGTAAACATTCACTTTTCAATTTAATTTCGGAAGCAGCACTAGATGGTTTATTATTAGGCTTCATTTGTTGCTCAAATTCTTTTGCCACAATCTGATTTTCACTATTATGTTTCTCCTGTTTTGCTTTATTAGCTCTCTTAATATCATCTTTCAAAATGGAATCAGGAGTCATAGGAAGCAAAGTAATATTTTTATCCTTATGAACAATAGTATACTGATTGTTTCTACCATGGTGTACAGAAATTTTATCAAATTGCCATGGTCTACCAAGTAATAAGGAACATGCTTGCATAGGTACCACATCACAATCAACATAATCAACATACGTAGAGATACTAAAATGCACACGAACAGTATGTGTTACCTTAACCTTGCCGCTGTTGTTGAGCCATTGGATGTAGTAAGGATGTGGATGTGGTCTTGTGGTGAGAGATAGCTTCTCCACCATCTCCATGCTAGCCAAGTTGTTGCAGCTCCCTCCATCTGTGATGACGCGAATAGAACGTTCCTTCACAACTCCTTTTGTATGGAACAAATTATGCCTCTGATTTTGCTCAGCTTGTGTGACCGGCACACTCAAAACACGTTGAGCAACTAAACATTCATAACTGTCAGCATCTTCAGGCGCCATGTATTGCGTCTCATGATGAGAATCATCTCCACCGTGTTCTTCACGTGTAATAAGAGCCAAAGTCTCCTCATCATAGTCACTAGCGGACTCATACCCACCATCCTTAGTAGCAATCATCACACGCTGAGATTGGCATTCTCTCGCAAAATGTCCTCTTCCCTTACAACGACGACAAATAATATCACTTGTGTGCCCTATTGATGCCATGGAAGAAGAAGAGCTCTGTGCAGACCCGGCAGGTGTGCTCTTGGCAGATAGTGGTGGTTGTGCCTGCTTTCTTGAATCACGGCTGGATGTTGCACCTGATGGAGGTGCTGGTGGACTGGAAGTAGAGGATGCACGTGGTGTCCATGATGAAGATCGACCTGCAGAAAAGTTAGTTCGCGCCAATGCCTGTCGATCCTGCACTTCACGTTCAGCTTTACATGCAAGATGGAAAAACGAGTGATATTAGTATACTCCTGATACTCTAGAATGGCCTGAATATCTCTATTTAATCCACCCATAAAACGTGCAAGCATAGCTTCATTCTCCTCAACAATACCACACCTAATCATGCCAGTTTGTAATTCCTGGTAATATTCTTCTACATATTTTTTCCTTGTCTTAAGCGCTGCAATTTTTGAAGTAATTCACGTTGATAATATGGTGGAACCCAATGAGTACGCATAGCAGTTTTCAAAGCAGCCCAAGTAGCTGGAATAGGATATAATCTACAATGTTTAGACCACCAAACACATGCAAAGCTAGTGAAAGCACAAACAGCAGCAGGAACATGTCTCTCCTCAGGATATTGTAAACATGTAAATCGTTGTTCAGTTTCTAACTCCCAAGTAAGATATATATTGTTGGGGAACGCAGTAATTTCAAAAATTTTCCTACGCACACGCAAGATCATGGTGATGCACAGCAACGAGAGGGGAGAGTGTTGTCTACGTACCAACGCAGACCGACTGCGGAAGCGATCACACAACGTAGAGGAAGTAGTCGTACGTCTTCTTCCCGATCCGACCGATCCAAGCACCGTTACTCCGGCACCTCCGAGTTCTTAGCACACGTTCAGCTCGATGACGTTCCTCGGGCTCCGATCCAGCAAAGCGTCGAGGAAGAGTTCCGTCAGCACGACGGCGTGGTGACGATCTTGATGTACTACCGACGCAGGGCTTCGCCTAAGCACTGTAACGGTATGATCGAGGTGGAATTTGGTGGCAGGGGGCACCGCACACGGCTAAGGAACGATTAACTTGTGTGTCTTGTGGTGCCCCCTGCCCCCGTATATAAAGGCCAGGGGGAGGGGGTTCGGCCGGCTATGGGGGAGAGGGCGCAGGAGGAGTCCTACTCCCACCGGGAGTAGGACTCCCCCCCCCCCCCAATCCTATTCCAATTAGGACTCAAGGGGAGAAAGAGAGAGAAGGGGGGCCGGCCCCTTGTCCTATTCCTAATAGGACTCTAGGGGGCGCCGGCCATCTAGAGGGCTGCCTCTTTTCTCTTTTCCACTAAGGCCCAATAGGCCCATTAGCCTCCCGGGGGGTTCCGGTAACCCTCCCGGTAATCCGGTAAAATCCCGATTTCACCCGGAACGCTTCCGGTGTCCAAACATAGGCTTCCAATATACCAATCTTTACGTCTCGACCATTTCGAGACTCCTCGTCATATCCGTAATCTCATCCGGGACTCCGAACAACCTTCGGTACATCAAAATGCATAAACTCATAATAACTGTCATCGTAACCTTAAGCGTGCGGACCCTACGGTTCGAGAACAATGTAGACATGACCGAGACACGTCTCCGGTCAATAACCAATAGCGGGACCTGGATGCCCATATTGGCTCCTACATATTCTACGAAGATCTTTTATCGGTCAGACCGCATAACAACATACGTTGTTCCCTTTGTCATCGGTATGTTACTTGCCCGAGATTCGATCGTCGGTATCCAATACCTAGTTCAATCTCGTTACCGGCAAGTCTCTTTACTCGTTCCGTAATACATCATGTCACAACTAACTATTTAGTTGCAGTGCTTGCAAGGCTTATGTGATGTGTATTACCGAGAGGGCCCAGAGATACCTCTCCGACAATCGGAGTGACAAACCCTAATCTCGAAATACGCCAACCCAACATCTGCCATTGGAGACACCTGTAGTACTCCTTTATAATCACCCAGTTTCGTTGTGACGTTTGGTAGTACCCAAAGTGTTCCTCCGGTAAACGGGAGTTGCATAATCTCATAGTTATAGGAACATGTATAAGTCATGAAGATAGCAATAGCAACATACTAAACGATTGGGTGCTAAGCTAATGGAATGGGTCATGTCAATCAGATCATTCAACTAATGATGTGACCTCGTTAATCAAATAACAACTCTTTGTTCATGGTTAGGAAACATAACCATCTTTGATTAACGAGCTAGTCTAGTAGAGGCATACTAGTGACACTCTGTTGGTCTATGTATTCACACATGTATTATGTTTCCGGTTAATACAATTCTAGCATGAATAATAAACATTTATCATGATACAAGGAAATAAATAATAACTTTATTATTGCCTCTAGGGCATATTTCCTTCAGTCTCCCACTTGCACTAGAGTCAATAATCTAGATTACACCATAATGATTCTAACACCCATGGAGCCTTGGTGCTGATCATGTTTTGCTCGTGGAAGAGGCTTAGTCAACGGGTCTGCAACATTCAGATCCGTATGTATCTTGCAAATCTCTATGTCTCCCACCTGGACTAAATCCCGGATGGAGTTGAAGCGTCTTTTGATGTGCTTGGTTCTTTTGTGAAATCTGGATTCCTTTGCCAAGGCAATTGCACCAGTATTGTCACAGAAGATTTTCATTGGACCCGATGCACTAGGTATGACACCTAGATCGGATATGAACTCCTTCATCCAGACTCCTTCGTTTGCTGCTTCCGAAGCAGCTATGTACTCCGCTTCACATGTAGATCCCGCTACGACGCTTTGTTTAGAACTGCACCAACTGACAGCTCCACCGTTTAAAGTAAACACGTATCCGGTTTGCGATTTAGAATCGTCCGGATCAGTGTCAAAGCTTGCATCAACGTAACCTCTTACGGTGAGCTCTTTGTCACCTCCATATACGAGAAACATATCCTTAGTCCTTTTCAGGTATTTCAGGATGTTCTTGACCGCTGTCCAGTGATCCACCCCTGGATTACTTTGGTACCTCCCTGCTAAACTTATGGCAAGGCACACATCAGGTCTGGTACACAGCATTGCATACATGATAGAGCCTATGGCTGAAGCATAGGGAACATCTTTCATATTCTCTCTATCTTCTGCAGTGGTCGGGCATTGAGCCTGGCTCAACTTCACACCTTGCAATACAGGCAAGAACCCTTTCTTTGCTTGATCCATTTTGAACTTCTTCAAAATCTTGTCAAGGTATGTGCTTTGTGAAAGTCCAATTAAGCGTTTTGATCTATCTCTATAGATCTTTATGCCTAATATGTAAGCAGCTTCCCCAAGGTCTTTCATCGAAAAACTTTTATTCAAGTATCCCTTTATGCTATCCAGAAATTCTATATCATTTCCAATGAGTAATATGTCATCCACATATAATATCAGAAATGCTACAGAGCTCCCACTCACTTTCTTGTAAATACAGGCTTCTCCAAAAGTCTGTATAAACCCAAATGCTTTGATCACACTATCAAAGCGTTTATTCCAACTCCGAGATGCTTGCACCAGTCCATAGATGGATCGCTGGAGTTTGCACACTTTGTTAGCTCCCTTTGGATCGACAAAACCTTCTGGTTGCATCATATACAACTCTTCTTCCAGAAATCCATTCAGGAATGTGGTTTTTACATCCATTTGCCAAATTTCATAATCATAAAATGCGGCAATTGCTAACATGATTCTGACAGACTTAAGCATCGCTACGGGTGAGAAAGTCTCATCGTAGTCGACTCCTTGAACTTGTCGAAAACCTTTTGCGACAAGTCGAGCTTTGTAGACAGTAACATTACCATCAGCGTCAGTCTTTTTCTTAAAGATCCATTTATTCTCAATTGCTTGCCGATCATCGGGCAAGTCAACCAAAGTCCATACTTTGTTCTCATACATGGATCCCATCTCAGATTTCATGGCTTCAAGCCACTTTGCGGAATCTGGGCTCACCATCGCTTCTTCATAGTTCGTAGGTTCATCATGATCTAGTAGCATGACTTCCAGAACAGGATTACCGTACCACTCTGGTGCGGATCTTGCTCTGGTTGATCTACGAGGTACAGTAGTATCTTGATCTAAAGTTTCATGATCATCATCATTAACTTCCTCTCTTATTGGTGTAGTTCTCACAGAAACAGTTTTCTGTGATGTACTATTTCCCAATAATGGAGTAGGTATAGTTACCTCGTCAAGTTCTACTTTCCTCCCACTCACTTCTTTCGAGAGAAACTCCTTCTCAAGAAAGTTTCCGAATTTAGCAACAAAAGTCCTGCCTTCGGATCTGTGATAGAAGGTGTATCCAATAGTTTCCTTTGGATATCCTATGAAGACACACTTCTCCGATTTGGGTTCGAGCTTATCAGGTTGAAGCTTTTTCACATAAGCATCGCAGCCCCAAACTTTAAGAAACGACAACTTTGGTTTCTTGCCAAACCATAGTTCATAAGGCGTCGTCTCAACGGATTTAGATGGTGCCTTATTTAACGTGAATGCGGCCGTCTCTAAAGCATAACTCCAAAATGATAGCGATAAATCAGTAAGAGACATCATATATCGCACCATATCTAGTAAAGTACGATTACGATGTTCGGACACACCATTACGTTGTGGTGTTCCGGGTGGCGTGAGTTGCGAAACTATTCCACAATTTTTCAAATGTACACCAAACTCGTAACTCAAATATTCTCCTCCACGATCAGATCGTAGGAATTTTATTTTCTTGTTACGATGATTTTCAACTTCACTCTGAAATTCCTTGAACTTTTCAAATGTTTCAGACTTATGTTTTATTAAGTAGATATACCCATATCTGCTTAAATCATCTGTGAAGGTGAGAAAATAACGATATCCGCCACGAGCCTCAATATTCATCGGACCACATACATCGGTATGTATGATTTCCAATAAATCTGTTGCTCTCTCCATAGTGCCGGAGAACGGTGTTTTAGTCATCTTGCCCAAGAGGCACGGTTCGCAAACACCAAGTGATTCATAATCAAGTGGTTCCAAAAGCCCATCAGTATGGAGTTTCTTCATACGCTTTACACCGATATGACCTAAACGGCAGTGCCACAAATAAGTTGCACTATCATTATCAACTCTGCATCTTTTGGCTTCAACATTATGAATATGTGTATTACTACTATCAAGATTTAATAAGAATAGACCACTTTTCAAGGGTGCATGACCATAAAAGATATTACTCATATAAATAGAACAACCATTATTCTCTGATTTAAATGAATAACCGTCTCGCATCAAACAAGATCCAGATATAATGTTCATGCTCAACGCTGGCACCAAATAACAATTATTTAGGTCTAATATTAATCCCGAAGGTAGATGTAGAGGTAGCGTGCCGACCGCGATCACATCGACTTTGGAACCGTTTCCCACGCGCATCGTCACCTCGTCCTTTGCTAGTGTCCGCTTATTCTGTAGTCCCTGTTTCGAGTTGCAAATATTAGCAACAGAACCAGTATCAAATACCCAGGTGCTACTGCGAGCATTAGTAAGGTACACATCAATAACATGTATATCACATATACCTTTGTTCACCTTGCCATCCTTCTTATCCGCCAAATACTTGGGGCAGTTCCGCTTCCAGTGACCAGTCTGCTTGTAGTAGAAGCACTCAGTTTCAGGCTTAGGTCCAGGCTTGGGTTTCTTCTCTTGAGCAGCAACTTGCTTGCCGTTCTTCTTGGAGTTCCCTTTCTTCTTCCCTTTGCCCTATTTCTTGAAACTAGTGGTTTTGTTAACCATCAACACTTGATGCTCCTTTTTGATTTCTACCTCCGCAGCTTTCAGCATAGCGAAGAGCTCGGGAATAGTCTTGTTCATCCCTTGCATATTATAGTTCATCACAAAGCTCTTGTAGCTTGGTGGCAGTGATTGGAGAATTCTGTCAATGACGCAATCATCCGGAAGTGTAACTCCCAATTGAATCAAGTGATTATTATACCCAGACATTTTGAGTATATGCTCACTGACAGAACTGTTTTCCTCCATCTTGCAGCTATAGAACTTATTGGAGACTTCATATCTCTCAATCCGGGCATTTGCTTGAAATATTAACTTCAACTCCTGGAACATCTCATATGCTCCATGACGTTCAAAACGTCGTTGAAGTCCCGGTTCTAAGCCGTAAAGCATGGCACACTGAACTATTGAGTAGTCATCAGCTTTGCTCTGCCAGACGTTCATAACTTCTGGCGTTGCTCTTGCAGCAGGCCTGGCACTTAGCGGTGCTTCCAGGACGTAATTCTTCTGTGCAGCAATGAGGATAATCCTCAGGTTACGGACCCAGTCCGTGTAATTGCTACCATCATCTTTCAACTTAGCTTTCTCAAGGAACGCATTAAAATTCAACGGAACAACAGCACGAGCCATCTATCTACAACATAAACAAGCAAGATACTATCAGGTACTAAGTTCATGATAATTTTTAAGTTCAGTTAATTTACTTAAGAACTCCCACTTAGACAGACATCTCTCTAATCCTCTAAGTGATTACGTGATCCAAATCAACTAAACCATAACCGATCATCACGTGAGATGGAGTAGTTTTCAATGGTGAACATCAATATGTTGATCATATCTGCTATATGATTCACGCTCGACCTTTCGGTCTCCGTGTTCCGAGGCCATATCTGTATATGCTTGGCTCGTCAAGTATAACCTGAGTATTCTGCGTGTGCAACTGTTTTGCACCCGTTGTATTTGAACGTAGAGCCTATCACACCCGATCATCACGTGGTGTCTCAGCACGAAGAACTTTTGCAACGGTGCATACTCAGGGAGAACACTCCTTGATAATTTAGTGAGAGATCATCTTATAATGCTACCGTCAATTAAAGCAAGATAAGATGCATAAAAGGATAAACATCACATGCAATCAATATAAGTGATATGATATGGCCATCATCATCTTGTGCTTTGTGATCTCCATCTCCGAAGCATCGTCATGATCACCATCGTCACCGGCGCGCCACCTTGATCTCCATCGTAGCAACGTTGTCGTCTCGCCAATCTTATGCTTCCACGACTATTACTACCGTTTAGTAATCTAGTAAAGCATTACATCGCGATTGCATTGCATACAATAAAGCGACAACCATATGGCTCCTGCCAGTTGCCGATAACTCGGTTACAAAACATGATCATCTCATACAATAAAATCAGCATCATGCCTTGACCATATCACATCACAACATGCCCTGCAAAAACAAGTTAGACGTCTTCTACTTTGTTGTTGCAAGTTTTACGTGGCTGCTACGGGCTTAAGTAAGAACACATCTCACCTACGCATCAAAACCACAACGATAGTTCGTCAAATAGAATCCGTTTTAACCTTCTCAAGGACCGGGCGTAGTCACACTTGGTTCAACTAAAGTTGGAGAGATAGTCTTCCGCAAGCCATCTATGTGCAAAGCACGTCGAGGGAACCGGTCTCGCATAAGAGTATGCGTAAGGTTGGTCCGGATCATCTCAACCAACAATACCGCCGAACCAAAGTATGACATGCTGGTAGGCAGTATGACTTGTATCGCCCACAACTCACTTGTGTTCTACTCGTGCATATAACATCAAACCATAAAACCTAGGCTCGGATGCCACTGTTGGGGAACGCAGTAATTTCAAAAATTTTCCTACGCACACGCAAGATCATGGTGATGCACAGCAACGAGAGGGGAGAGTGTTGTCTACGTACCAACGCAGACCGACTGCGGAAGCGATCACACAACGTAGAGGAAGTAGTCGTACGTCTTCTTCCCGATCCGACCGATCCAAGCACCGTTACTCCGGCACCTCCGAGTTCTTAGCACACGTTCAGCTCGATGACGTTCCTCGGGCTCCGATCCAGCAAAGCGTCGAGGAAGAGTTCCGTCAGCACGACGGCGTGGTGACGATCTTGATGTACTACCGACGCAGGGCTTCGCCTAAGCACTGTAACGGTATGATCGAGGTGGAATTTGGTGGCAGGGGGCACCGCACACGGCTAAGGAACGATTAACTTGTGTGTCTTGTGGTGCCCCCTGCCCCCGTATATAAAGGCCAGGGGGAGGGGGTTCGGCCGGCTATGGGGGAGAGGGCGCAGGAGGAGTCCTACTCCCACCGGGAGTAGGACTCCCCCCCCCCCCAATCCTATTCCAATTAGGACTCAAGGGGAGAAAGAGAGAGAAGGGGGGCCGGCCCCTTGTCCTATTCCTAATAGGACTCTAGGGGGCGCCGGCCAGCTAGAGGGCTGCCTCTTTTCTCTTTTCCACTAAGGCCCAATAGGCCCATTAGCCTCCCGGGGGGTTCCGGTAACCCTCCCGGTAATCCGGTAAAATCCCGATTTCACCCGGAACGCTTCCGGTGTCCAAACATAGGCTTCCAATATACCAATCTTTACGTCTCGACCATTTCGAGACTCCTCGTCATATCCGTAATCTCATCCGGGACTCCGAACAACCTTCGGTACATCAAAATGCATAAACTCATAATAACTGTCATCGTAACCTTAAGCGTGCGGACCCTACGGTTCGAGAACAATGTAGACATGACCGAGACACGTCTCCGGTCAATAACCAATAGCGGGACCTGGATGCCCATATTGGCTCCTACATATTCTACGAAGATCTTTTATCGGTCAGACCGCATAACAACATACGTTGTTCCCTTTGTCATCGGTATGTTACTTGCCCGAGATTCGATCGTCGGTATCCAATACCTAGTTCAATCTCGTTACCGGCAAGTCTCTTTACTCGTTCCGTAATACATCATGTCACAACTAACTATTTAGTTGCAGTGCTTGCAAGGCTTATGTGATGTGTATTACCGAGAGGGCCCAGAGATACCTCTCCGACAATCGGAGTGACAAACCCTAATCTCGAAATACGCCAACCCAACATCTGCCATTGGAGACACCTGTAGTACTCCTTTATAATCACCCAGTTACGTTGTGACGTTTGGTAGTACCCAAAGTGTTCCTCCGGTAAACGGGAGTTGCATAATCTCATAGTTATAGGAACATGTATAAGTCATGAAGATAGCAATAGCAACATACTAAACGATCGGGTGCTAAGCTAATGGAATGGGTCATGTCAATCAGATCATTCAACTAATGATGTGACCTCGTTAATCAAATAACAACTCTTTGTTCATGGTTAGGAAACATAACCATCTTTGATTAACGAGCTAGTCTAGTAGAGGCATACTAGTGACACTCTGTTGGTCTATGTATTCACACATGTATTATGTTTCCGGTTAATACAATTCTAGCATGAATAATAAACATTTATCATGATACAAGGAAATAAATAATAACTTTATTATTGCCTCTAGGGCATATTTCCTTCATATATCAGGAACATATCTACCCTCAAATGGTGGAATATTCAAATTTAGTTTAGGAAGATGGCCATGTACCTCAGGTGGTGGTGCATCCCTACTGTTGCGATGATATGCATGAGGACGACCTGGTGGTGGTGGTGCTGGTGGTTGCACGTAGTGCTTATTTTGATCAACCTCATCCTCGTAATGGTCCTCCACCTCTGCAGTAGCAGCAGGAGCGACAGAAGCACCAACAGTAGGTACAACAGCACCAGAAGTTTGACGAGGCTCAATGGAAACGCATTGTGCTCGTCCCACTTGATTTGGAAGATGTTGTTGTTGTTGTTGTAGAGGTGCGACAGGTGCAGCGGGCGGTGGAAGACGCGTGAGCAATTCATTAAACTTGTTATCGAGCTTTGTTTCGAACGCCTTCTCAATGCCATCTATCTTCTCCATGGCCTCTTCAAATCTATTTAGCACATCTTCCACCTGTCCAATCATCATTTGCTGAAACTTATCATGTAACTCTTTGTTCGTCATGTTCTCCCAGTCAACCGCGTCGGGTTGTGATCCTGCCATGGTTAGCAGCAATAGAAACACACAAGAATATGATCCTACAAACTAGTAGAAAATGGCGGTGGTGGAGTGTCACAAATCCGTCAAACAAATCTCAAACTCTTACCAGCTCTTACCTAGCAGCAGGCGGTGATCGGCAACCGTCGTAGTCAAAACTCTCAAAGCTTGGATACAACGAATACCAGGGAGTCAAACGCACGACGTAGATGTATGTGGAGCTAGGAAGGCTTATAATATGGTAGCAAAAAGGGTCAGCAATAATCAATTCAGAGATGCAAAGTTGAATAAACGCTCAACGACGGTACTGTGCTAGTCCTAGGCTACACCATGCTAGAGACGCGAGCCTAGAACACTAACAAAATCACGGCGCTGCACGTAAACAAGGGAGGAGCATGCTATGAATTTTTTTATCTTTTTTTTCACCTTTTTCCTCTTTTTTTTGCTCCGCAACAAATTTTTTTCGAAAAAGTCTACAAATGGTCTAAAACCTGCCTAGCCAGAATTTTCCAGACTTAGTTTTTTTTAGTTTGGAACTATTTTTCTTCTGCAGATGGCTCAAAAGTTGGGGAGTCCTACTCTATTACGACTCGGAGTATCGCGTGATCTGGAACTCGAAAACAAAGCAACATATACTGGACTCGGACTAGGACTGGTGGCGGGGATGAATCTGGTGGAAACTCAGATTGGTGGCGGATATATGTAGGACGGTGGAACTCGGACTGGTGGCGAATCGGTGATGGAGGTGGACTCTGATTATGGTGATGGCGGTGGATATGTGGTATATGGCATCGGTGATGACGATGGTGGTATATGGCAGCGGTGATGACGATGGTGGTATATGGCAGCGGTGATGACGATGGTGGTATATGGCAGCGGTGATGATGATGATGCGGCGGCGGCGTGACTACTTGTGAACAGAACTCGAAACTCTAAAGGACTAGACACTAAGACCAGCAACCAGACACGACGATGCAACCGCAAATTCAACATAGCAAATACAGAAAAGATTATGCAAAGGCTCCGATTGGTTCGGATAGGATGAACTAACCCTAATTTTTTGGCTTTTTCGTGGATTATAGGTATGAAGAACAGACTCGATCTAAACTACGAAAAACTGTAAAATCTCACCGATCAACCTGGAAATCTGATACCACTTGATAGAGGCAAATGTGTTCCGTCTTTCGATGAGATGGTGGCTATCATTTTAGAGGAAGTCGACTTTGACGATCCGACTAGGAACGTGCGAGGACGTCGCGCCTTAGCAATCGCTAAACCATCTCCGAGGGGTTATTGACCATGCCGGAGCAAGATCAACCTGACCACGAGGGCCTGTTTCCTGCGAGCAAACGAAGAAGAAGCAAGAAGCTGAGATTGCAATCTGGATATTGCGAATATAAGATGAAAGCTTTATTGATCAAGGTGGGGTTCTGTGACGTATTTGTTTGGTCGTTGGACACAAACGAAGTACGTGAAGTTGCAGCTATGGCGAACTTTTAATCTAAACAAAACCCAAAGTCTAAACGATGCCCTAAGGGCTATATATATGGAGAAGAGAGGGGGAATTTCGTGGCCCTTGGAGGAGGGGTCCAAAACCAACCCTAACTCTTGTTTCCCCACACATACGGACTCTAAAAACAGCCTATACTTAAGTATTTCGAAAATACATGGGCCTGACCGAATAATAAGGTGACGCAGCACCTAGAATAGCCTCTGGACGAAATTTATTAAGTGACACCTTGTATATTTCGTCCAAGGCTTCAGGCACTCCTTATGGTGGCTTCAAAGTCCAGAAATCACCACTTGTAACTCCGTTCTTTACCCCCTTGCGCATCCCATCATCTCCATGCTTGAACTTGCTCCAAGGTTCATCTTTTTTGTCCAAGCTAGGCCCTTCATTTGTAAGAAGAACAAATGTATCCAATTTAGGCAGCATCATATTCTCATGAGCATTA
Source organism: Triticum monococcum (assembly GCA_034509565.1). Classification (NCBI taxonomy): domain Eukaryota; kingdom Viridiplantae; phylum Streptophyta; class Magnoliopsida; order Poales; family Poaceae; genus Triticum; species Triticum monococcum. The sequence continues at coordinate 387,476,875 of CM067847.1, read as the reverse complement.
GAATCGTTACCAAGAAACGAAAGTACCTGATAACTCAATTGGCGTGCGCGGGCTCTAGTAATTGGTCCAGTATGTATAGCAGCAGGGGTTGTGGGTGTAACAATGGTATTGATGTCCTCATCAGCTGCTACTATAGATCTTCTGAACTTGTGAATTTTGCTTAGAAACATCAACGAATTTGTCCCCTTCTGTTGATGATGTTTCCTCCCTAACGCAGGTCCGTAGGAGCAGAAAGGGACACCGACCAACGACCGCCCGCCCAACGATTATCACACCAGCAGTGAGTTCGTCCGATTGAACTGCAACTGGAACTGTGAGCCTTGCTTGTGCTCCTCCCTCTATTTTTCGTTTCTGGTTTCTAAGGTATCTATTAATTTAAAAATAGTGGCAGTGAGGCAGCATACTATAGAAGATAGGCCTAAATGTTATAGAGGTGGGTGAACATGATGAGCCTTTCCTGTACATATTTGGTTTGGTTGATTGCCATGCATGAGCTAGATGAAATGATCCGTTTGCTCTATTGATTCGAGTGGATGTGGATGCTTGATAAAATTATCTTATGAAATGATTCCAATACTGGCAGCTTCTGATGTTCCAATGCTGGCAGCTTCTGATTCCAATGTTGGCAGCTTCTGATGTGAAATGACCCCTTTCTCCTGAAATGTTGATTAATTTCCGTTTCGGTTGAGAATGGGGCACTCCTAGGTCAAGAAAATTAGCAAAGGTCATGCCCAATTTTCTTGACCTAGAAGGTGCTCGATTCTCAACTGAAACAAAAATTAATCAACATTTATAGACAATGTTATTTCTACAAAGAAAATATTTCTAAGTGGCTTTTATAGTTTTCCCTTAAGTTGAAATGCAAACTATTTTTTCTTCCTGCAGCAAGAGCAGTAGTGCACTTAGTTTGGTGGAGTTGAAACCAGAGAGTTGATTACTAATATAGGATAAACTATGAACAATGAAGTAAATAATACTCCAAATCAACACAATGCCTCTTGTGTTATACATATAGAAGTGCGATATCAACTCATAGTTATTACTAATGTCAGTTGCTCTCTTTTTGTGCCTTTTTACAACATGAGAAATGCATAGTTATTACTAATGGTACAATCTATACCTATATGGAGTGTGTACTATTAGTGTAAATTCTTCCTTGGTTAATGATAGCATGATAGGAAATAGGAGTGAAAATACTTTCTATAGGATTTTGTTGTTGTTGTTGTGGATTTTCAGAAAGGCTACTGAACTCACCTGTTGCAGGAAAAAACAGTCAGTGCTAACATGCTGATTTGTAATAACTCTAGTAGATACTACCCTAGAGCGAACATGGCCGACAACGATGAGGCCGGCGGTTTGAGCAAGAAATTCTGGGAGCTATCGCAGGAGATGGAGGAAGAACCTCACCGCTATGAGGATGCCGTGGAAGACACCGATCCCGACTACACAACCCCTAGTGGCTTCGGGGATGACACCACTGATGGTGCTGCCGAGGACGCCACCACTGATGATGGCAGCGAACGCAAAGATGGAAGCCAACCGAAGAGGCAATGGAAGGACCGGCACCCGAACGTGCTCGACACCATCAAGGAGGAATTTACTAAAGTGTGCTCCAGTGGGCAACCAATGGCGCCCAAAGAATTGGTCAGTGGGTACGCAGGACAACTCGGGTGCATTCTCCAGAGCACCGTCTCGGTAAACACCGAGAACCTAAGGCATCATGACTGAGGAACTTTGCGCAACCTCCTCTTCACGAAGCTGTACGAACGATACAAGTTCCCCGGTGACTTCGCAAACAAACACCTCTCAGGGAATAAAGTGAACAGTGCCGCCCTCACGAAGATGAGCACGGCCCTGGCTACTTGCAGAGCCGCGATGAAGAGAAGGATTATAAGTGGTGATAGTTATGAGAAGATCAAGGAGAGATACCCTTTGATTGGCGGAGCTGACTACCTAGAGTTCAAGATCAATTGTGAGAGCAACGCATTCGCGGAATCAAGTTAGTGGGGGAATGATATGCTGGACTTGAAATTAGGGGTCCACAAACTCGGACCCGGCGGTTACGGAGTGGCGGAACCTATATGGGACAAGGAGGATGCGGAGCGTGCTGAGCAAGGCCTACCGCCCCTCTTCGATAAATACCGTGACAAGGAGACCAAGAACTATGTCTGGGCCTGGTACAAGGTGGACCCGGTAACAAAGGAGCTTACCACGGATCCGAAGACCAAGGCACTTGAGCTTGTTCTGGTAAGGAATACACCCCCGCGTAATTAGCTCCATATGGTTGCATTCTAATTAATGAAGCCAAATTTCTAAATGGTTCACGTTCCTTCCGCAGGAAACTAAAAGCAGTAGCGCGGGGTCGTCTCAGAGCTCCCCGTCTGGCCCTTAGGACACCACTTTAAATAGGGCGTTGAACGTAATGAAACACAAGGATAAGTTCAGTAAGCCATCGTCAGCTGGTCGTGTGGCCGGCAAAGGCTAGTCCACGAAATGGTCGGAATACTATACTGCTGGGCGAAAGGAGAGAAAGACCATCTCGGAAAGCCAGGAGCACGAGGTTCAAGAACTCAAGGCACAAGTGGTGCGGATTTTTTGAGATAGTCGAGGAGCAAGTGCAAGACCAAGTGGGAGTGACGATCACCGCCATTATGCCGACCTTGCTTGAGGGGCTACGGCGGTGGATTGCGGGCGGACAACAGGGGCCGCCCCCAATTCCCAGCTTCACGGGCAGCAACTCGCACAACGCGCCGGTGCCATTGATGTCTCCGGTGGCGGCGCCGGCATTAGACCTTAATGCACCCGGGTGTGGGAAGAATACGCCGGCCAGCACCTCGGCAGCAAGCGGCCCCTCCGTCACTTGCACGCCCGCCATTGGCGGTGCCTCAACATTAGCCGAGCTCGAGCCATCACGGTAACTAAGCCTCGACCGATGACTTCATCTCCTTGCCTTTGACTGGGCATCCCTGACACCCTACATGTTTTTGCAGGGTGCCGCCAACATTCCATGCACTCTCCTATACTTCATGGATGGCGAGTTGATCAATGTCGCCAAGGCCAGAATTGTTGAACCGGGTAACCCCGTGTTCCAGGGTAATCCAATTCCACCCACCATGTATAGGGTTCAACTGGTTTGGCTGCTGCGGGTCTGCGACGACTTGTTACCTCCGTATCGACCCCCTGGGGCCGATGAAGATGATGTGATGACTCTTAGCGCTTTCTTAGGTTGGCCCATGCTTTGGCCGAAGAGCCAGATTCGTTTGGGGGCGGGGGACACCACCCCACAGACAACACCACCAGTCATGCTGGCGCCAAGCCATGGCAAGACCGCCGCAACGCTACCGCCGTCAGCTGATCCGGACATGCATATGGCATGGGATCCAGATGACGATGGTACATTTACCAACGACGATAAGTAATTCAACGAACATGGGTACAGTGAAGAATTCTTAGGGTCTCCTTCTCAAGAACCCAACCCTGCAAAAGACGATCGCGATCTAGCGGGTACCGCAGAGAAACCCAATTGCAATAGGAGTTGTCTGGCGTTTAGTTCTTAGGAGACGCCTCCAGCTGCCGCCTTCACCGAGACTCAAATAGCCGAGGTGCAAAATATTATCAGCCCCAAGACACTCAAGAAGGTGGTGTTTGAGCAGAACTCGATCCCATTACAGTAGAAGAAGCAGAAGGGATGGAAAAGAAAAAAATAACAAGGGTGCGAGCCAGCCTGCACCGAGTATGATCCATGCTCAGGACGGGCCACCAGTACCTAAGGATATCTCGAGGAGGGTGCATGTGGCGGGTAGGTTGATGCTACCGACTAATCTGCTCAATGCTGCAACCCGTGCTATGCGGAGTCTGCATGACAGTGTTCTTTCTATGGAGAAGCGGCGTCTCTCCGAAAATGATGTGGCATACCCCGTTTTCGTGGCCAAGGTGCCAGAGGGCAAGGGCTTTGTCGATAACACCATCTGGCGTATGATCGTCCTGCGGTTTGATGACATCTTCGCTATTTTTAACCTCCATCCGCTGCACTACACCTTCATTCGGCTACTTTCGCTCAATATGGAGATGCGGATCATTAGAGACAAGACCCCGGACATCGTGTTAGTCAACCCCTTCTACATGCGTGCCAAGATCTTGGGCAGCGCTGGGGACCGACAAGTTGCGAGTTCATACCTCGAAGGCATCATTCTGGCGAACCCAGATAAGGATAACTTCCTCGTGCCTTACTTTTCCGAGTAATTCATCCCCTCACCGCCCCATAATAAATGATTTCTTAGATTTTGATCGTTCTTTTATTTCTAACATTCCGTGTTTTGTGCAGCAACACACATTGCACACTAGTCCTCTTAAGCCCGAAATATTCCATGGCCACGCATTTCGACTCGGACCGTCAGTCGAAGAAAGACTACATAAATATGAAGAAAGTTCTTGATGATGCTCTCCCCGGCTACGCCAAATCTAGAGGCACCTTCTGGAGGCCAATTTGTAGGTATGGCAAGCACGTGTTCACCCATGTAACGACGTTCCCCTGTGTCAAGCAGTTGCCTGGCAGTCAGAAGGATGCCTACTACGCCCTCCATCACATGCGGGCGATCGTACGGGACCATAATCACCTTCTGCTACCAAATAATCTCAAAGATTGGTCCACACGCTTGTCAGCAATCCATGACGAGGACATCAGACAAGAATTCTTTCACATCCAGTCGGAGTTTGCGGAAATCATCTATCAAGATGTCCTTCGTACCTCGGGGTAGTTCTACCTCAAATATCAACCATCCAACAGTGAAATAGAAACAACACTACAAATGCAGGCTGACAACAATCACGATTTCATGACCATCACGAAAGACGGCGGCTTCATCCACGCTCCAGTCCCTGAGTCGAGTCAAAATTATTGATTCTATGTAGTTCTAAAATATCGATTAGATCATGTTGTAAGTAAACTTTAATGAACTTGTATGTCTCTTTAGTTTGAACAGTCATTCAACTTATATGTAATCGATGCTATTTATTAGTAGGACCATGAATTGTCCTATTAATGTGTTGCATTTCTCTTCCGATACTTTTGTTGCATACTTATATATTTCTTGTATATTATCTCTGAATTGCTACTAATGTTTTGTTTGTCTAGTGCTTAGAGATGCCATCGTATGTCGTGTACAAGGGTAAGGTTCCCGGAGTCTACGACGACTGGGAGGAGTGTCGGAGACAGTTTCACCATTTCAACGGTAACAGCTACCAAGGGTACACCACTAGGGCGGAGGCGTAAGCTAGATACGCGCGCTATCTAGCGGGAGAGAGGAGGGAGCGGAGGAGGAACCGGATGAAGACCAGTTTCTATGTGATGCTCATCGTGACCGCAGCTCTCTTCTATGTGATGGTAGTTTAGATGATCGATATCGACTTTGTAATGTGACGACAAACTCGGCTAATATGATGAACTTTGCTAATGTCTCGAGACGTAAACTTGGCTAATGTTTGAACTTTGTTCGCTATTTCGAATTTGGAGACTAATATGATGAATTCTATTGTGTGATGTTTATATTCTGTGCTATCACGTATTTTGTAACCTGTGCAAATACCAGGAAAGCAAAAAATAATAATTCCTAATATTCATAGTAGTGGTGCACTGTATTGAGAATTAGTGGCGCACCAAGATAAATACTAGTGGCGCATTATCGGGCATAGTAATGGCGCACTTGGGGCATAGGTGAAGGCCAATATGACCCCCAGTAGTGGCGCACCATATTGAGCATTAGTGGCGCACCAAGGCTAAATACCAGTGGCGCATTGTGGGGCATAGTAATGGCGCACTTGGGGCCATACGTGAAGGTAAATATGGCCCCTAGGAGGCATAGTAATGGCGCACTGTTGGACATAGTAATGGCGCACTATGTGGTGCGCCACTATTATATGGGATACTAATGGCACACCACATGTGCACCATTACTATTTGTTACTAGTGGCGTGTTAATAGTGGCGCACCTATAGTGCGCCATTAATATCAAAAACTGGTGCACCACTAACAACCTTTTTTCTAGTAGTGTTATGACCAGATCTATTTTATCCATGAAAGTTATTTTAGTTTTGATCTCTTATATGCATGATTGCTTATAGCCTCGCATTTCTTCTCCGAATCTTTGGTTTAGTTAGGCCGACTAGATCGATTTTTCTTGCCATGGGAAGAGGTGCTTTGTGATGGGTTCGATCCTACAATTCTCGATCCAAGTGACAGAAGAGGAAACGACATGTATGTATCGTTGCTATTAAGGATAACAAGATGGGGTCTATTCCTACATGAATAGATCTTGTCTACATCATGTCATCGTTCTTATTGCAGTACTCCATTTTTCCATGAACATAATACACTAGATGCATGCTGGATAGCGCTCGATGTGTGGAGTAATAGTAGTAGATGCAGGCAGGAGTCGGTTTACTAATACTGGACATGATGCCTATATAATGATCATTGCCTAGATATCGTCATGATTATTTGAAGTTCTATCAATTGCCCAACAGTAATTTGTTTACCCGCCGTATGCTATTTTTCTCGAGAGAAGCCACTAGTGAAATCTACAGCCCCAGGGTCTCTTTATCATATTTGCCTTCAAGATCTATGTTTATTCCCTTTTATTTTTAGATATATTAATCCCAAAACCCAAAAATACCTTGCTGCAATTTTTGGATTAATAGATCTGAAAATTCAGCGAGGTATTTCGGGGTTTTTGGATTAATAGATCTAGAAATAAAAGAAAATAAAAATCGATCTGGAAAGCAAATATGATAAGGAAGAGACTCGGGGGCTATAGATTTAACTAGTGGCTTCTCTCGAGAAAAATAGCATACGGTGGGTAAACATATTACTGTTTGGCAATTGATAGAACTTCAAATAATCATGATGATATCTAGGCAATGATCATTATATAGGCATCATGTCCAAGAATAGTAGACCGACTCCTTCCAGCATCTACTACTATTACTCCACACATCGACCGATATCCAGCATGCATCTAGTGTATTAAGTTCATGGAGAAATGAAGTAATCCAGTAAGAACGATGAAATGATGTAGACAAGATCTATTTATTTACAAATATACCCCATCTTGTTATCCTTAATAGAAACGATACATACGCGTTGATTCCCCTTTTGTCACTGGGATCAAGCACCATAAGATCGAACCCATCACAAAGCACCTCTTCCCATTGCAAGATAAATAGATCAAGTTGGCCAAACAAAACCCAAATATCGGAGAAGAAATACCAGGCTATAAACAGTCATGCATAAAAGAGATCAAAAGACTCAAATAACTTTCATGGATAAAAATATAGATCTGATCATAAACTCAAAGTTCATCGGATCCCAACAAACACATAGCAAAAAGAGTGACATCATATGGATCTCCAAGAGACCATTGTATTGAGAATCAAACGACAGAGAGGAAGTCATCTAGCTACTAACTACGAACTCGGAGGTCTATAAAAGACTACTCATGCATCATCAAGGAGGCACCAATAAGGATGATGAACCCCTCCTTGATGGTGTCTAGATTGGATCTGGTGTTTCTGGAACTTGCGGCGGCTGAAATTGATCCCCTAGGGTCTGAAATATTGGGGTATTTATAGAGCAAAGAGGCGGTGCAGGAGGCCACTAAGGCGGGCACAACCCACCAGGCGCGCCCAGGTGGGTTGTGCCCCCCTCAGGGCACCACCAGGTGCTTCTCCGGCCCATTGGGTGTCTTCTGGTCCATAAAAAATCCACAAAAAGTTTTGCTGCGTTCAGACTCCGTGTGGTATTGATTTCATGCGATGTAAAAAACAAGCAAGAAACAGCAACAGGCACTTGGCACTATGTCAATAGGTTAGTACCCAAAAATGATATAAAATGATTATAAAATGATTGTATAACATCCAAGAATGATAATATAACAGCATGGAACAATCAAAAATTATAGATACGTTGGAGACGTATTATGTTCCTAATCACAAATCTCATCTCCTTGCAATTTACATTATTTGCCATTTGCCTCTTGTTTTCATCTCCCCACTTCACAAAAAAATTGCCATTTTATTCGCCCTACTTTCCGTTCGTCTTTTTTCTCGTCCGATCTTATGTTTGCTTGTGTTGCCATGTGTCATCTATTTGCTTGCATCTTCGCTTGCTAAAAATCTATTGATATGGATCCCCATCCACTTTCTAACATTTTTAGAAGATCCAATCATGATGAACCAATTGCTAGTGAGTTGAGTGCACTAGATTATCTTTATGAAGTTTTGATTGAGATTCATGAATCTGAAAATTGGGATGAAGAAATTTATGAAGTGATTCATGATAGCTCCTTGAATGAAAAGCATGATTGCTATGATTTTACTATAAATTCTATTAATGTCAATTGTGCTAATAATATGCAAAACCCCAAACTTGGGGATGCTAATATTGCCATGTCCACTACTTATTGCAATGATCATGATTGGGGTGATAATGATTCTTATGATCTTGAAAATTTATTTAAACCTAATGATGAATATGCTTGTGATAATGTTAGAAGTGGGTTCGAAAGAGTGCCAACTCTAGGTAAAAATAATCCCACACATTTGGAGAGTGTTCAACCTTACGAATTTTTTTGATAAAAGTGGGTTGGAGAGGTCATGACTTTATTTGATGATAATCCCACTATTTTGGAAGAGTGTCAACTTTGCATGCATGTGGATCATGAACAGAATATTTTATGTATTAGTTATATTGTTGAATTTGATTATGATCCTACATGTAATTGTTATGAGAGAGGAAAATATGGTTGTAGAAATTTTCATGTTACTAAATTACCTTTTGTTACGTTGAGATTGCTATTGTTTCTTTCTTCTTCCTTGCATATGCTAGTTTTTGCTTGCCTTGATAATTTGTTTCCTTATGAAATTCCTATGCATATGAAGTATGTTAGACTTAAATATGTTTGTCACATGCTTTATGTGCTCTCTTCATGTTTCAATTACTATCTTTCATGTGAGCATCATTGAAATATTATGCCTAGCAAGGGGCGTAAAACAATAACGCTTGTTGGGAGGCAACCCAATGAATAAAATTTATTTTTGTCTTTTTATTTCTATTCTTGAGTGTTTGCACAATTATGCTACTGTTATGATTGTGTTTTTATGTTTAATTAGTGTTTGTGCCAAGCAAAGCCTTTGGGATCATGTTGGGTGATAGTTGATTTGATCTTATTGAAAAATAGAAAATTTGTGCATCAGTCACAGAATTATTAAAAATCACAGAAGCATGAAATTCTGAATTTTTTACACTAAATTTATATACAAATTTCACACGGTGTCATAAATTTTTAGAATTTTTGTAGTTACAGAAGTATTCTAAGTTTTTAGATTGCTACAAAATTGTTCTGTTTTTGATAGATTCTGTTTTCTTTGCGTTGTGTGCTTATTTTGATGAATCTATGGATTCTATCGGGGGGTATGAGCAGAAAAGTTGGAATACAATAGATATAATGCAAAAATAAAATATGAATGGGTTTTCAACAGTACTTAGAGTAGTGATTTTCTTCGTTATAGTAACGGATCTCACAAAGGTTTTGTTGAGTTTGTGTGATTGAAGTTTTCAAGTTTTGAGTGAGATCATGATGGATGAAGGAATAAGGTGTAAGAAGAGCCTATGCTTGGGGATGCCCCATGGCGTCCCAAGCTATTATCTAAAAGAGAAGCTAGCAACTAAGCTTGGGGATGCCCCGAATGGCATCCCCTCTTTCTTCTAACGACCATCGGTATTTTGCTTGGAACTATATTTTTTTCGTCACATATCATGAGTTTTGCTTGGAGCGTCTTGTATGGTATGAGTCTTTGCTTGTTTTTAATTTTTTGTGTCATCTATCCTTGCTGGACACACCTATTTGAGAGAGCCAAAATTATGCTATGATTTGTTAGAATTTCTCTCTATGCTTCACGTAAATCTTTTTGAGCTATGGAATTGATCTAGTGCTTCACTTTTATCTTGTTTGAGCGCGGTGTACTTTAGTATTTTTGAAGAAATGCTCTCATGCTTTACTTAAATTTATTTGAGAGTTAGTATTTTTTTTAAGAAATTCTCTCATGCTTCACTTGATTTATTTTTAGAGAAGAAACTTTTCATGATCATGTTCTTCACTTAGATTTGTTTGAGCTATCAAAAGCAACATATGAAATTAGTCCCAAAGTGATAGATATTCAAGAGGGATATAATAAAAAATTTCATGAAGATCATTGAACAAAGTAAACTTGATTCTTTGTAATAGTTTTGCGATATGATGATATAATATGTGAGTCATGTTGATGAGTAATTATGCTTTAGTAAGAATATTGATATTAAGGTTTGCGATTCTCTATGCAAGCACGAAAGTCAATAGTTGTGCAATGAAATTACATCCTACATATGGTGCATTATTCGGTGTTAGTTATGCTTAGTGCTTGCTCAAGAGATTTTATTTTTCATTTCTTGGTTGGATGCTTCTCAATCTTTTGCTAGCCTTCACTTGTACTAAGTGGGACTACTTCTTGTGCATCCAAATTCCCTAAACAAATTTTTGCCATATGAGTCCACTATACCTACCTATATGCGGTATTCTTTTGCCGTTCCAAGCAAATTTCTATGTGCCATCTCTAATCTTCAAAGTAAATTTCCTTTTTTTTGTGCTTGTACAACTCATGAAACAGTAGGGGGTGGTTGATATTTTTCCATGCTAGATGTGTTATTCTCAAGATGAGTTATTCACTTGTCATTGCACAAGAGTACGGCAAAGGTATTAGGGATGCCCAGTCCCGAAATGAAAAAATGAATCTACTTTATGTTGTCAAAAAATAAATTCCTTGGGAAGTGTTGGTATGGACGGCACCCATGGATTCAGTTAGGCGTGGAATGTGAAAGTATGGTGGAAAAAGGAATAAACTTTATTTTCTGTTTGGGAACCGCCTGTGATATATCTAGCATGGAAATTATTGGGAACTACTCGATCGTTTTCGTTGATAGGAAAAGCATGCCACACTACTCACTACAAAAAATACACTTACGTGATGATAAGTGTTTGTCACAGTAGGTCACGTTTTTAGTCATGCATGTACATCCATGACAATTTTATGACAGAATCGAGATAGTCATACATGTGCTGTCATAGAAGTGTTCCATGACATTACCAAAATTATCATCACGGAAGTGTCCACTTCCATGACGATAAATCGCGCATCACAGAATGCTTTCGTCAAGGGTGACCTACACGTGGCATCCCCCATAACAGAACACCGTTAAGCTATCGGGTCTGGTTTTGGATCCGATAACCCGTTAAGAGCCCCGACCAATGGGGATTTTCCACGGGTAAAATCATCATTGACTGGACGAAAGACGTGTCCGCTCACCGTTGGGACAAATGTCATCTACTCATTGGACCCAAGGCGCCTACGATACATCAACACGTGGCACGGCCCAAGAGAAGCCCATTCCTGTGAAAAGGTCGGCCCGTTTGACTTGGTCAAAAGGTGGCAGGCCGGCCCACGTAAGGCCTGTTAATGGTCTGTTCGCATATAGCCCATTTACAGCCCGCTAACCCAGGGCCCGTTACGACCTCTCCAAATTAGGCCCAGTATCGTCATCTGAGCCGTCCAATATGATTCCAGCCCGTTTTAACTTCCGGCCCATGTATGGCCCATGACGTATTTCGGCCCATATGATGCCCTTTGTAACTCTTGGCCCATTAACGGCCCGTGGTGAAACTGGCCCGTAATGAACAATGTATCACTTCATACCCATTAATGACCCATTATTCCATTGGGCCGTTTCCAGCCCAGGTTATCTTTTGGCCTTCTCAGGGCCCTTTTATTCTTGGGCTCATTTCCAGCATTCGGTTACTTACGGTCCGTTACTATCATTTTCTGCTTGTGGGCCAAATTCAGCCTGTGGTTACAGGTGGCCCGTCTTTGGCCCGTTAATACGTTGGGCCATTTTCGTGTCAAAAAACCCGTTGGGCTGTTTTCATAGAGTTATCAAATATGGCCTATTAACGGCCCGTTATGGTCCATGAATAGTACGGCCCAGGATTGGCGAAATGATGATACACCCCATAGAAGGCCCATGGATCCTACGTCCTGTAAAAGGCCCCTGGATCCTACGACCCGTAGAAGGCCCGTGGATCGTACGGCCCGTAGAAGGTCCATGGATCCTACAGCCCGTATAGAAGGCCAATGGATCCTACGGCCCGTAGAAGGCCCATGAATCATACGGCCCGCAGGAGGCCAATGGTTACAATAGTCCGTGTGTAGACATGATTATTTTGGCCTAGTTTCCAAAAAACGTTATTGTGGCCACTAGGAAAACACAGAAAAATAGCTGCAGTGACTACAAGCAAACAACTAAACAAGACAATAAGGAAATAAATAAGCAAGCAATTAATGCTAGCCTATTACCGCTATTACACATATTACATCCACTGGGCATCAAAATACGCCACCAGTGCAAATATAGGGAACAAAGTAGCATATTACATACACTGGCAGTCAAAATTGGCCACCTGTGCAAATAAACGCGGCAGCAAAACAAGTCATAACTGAAACAACTTTAGAGGAGCTCAAGAAACGTTATCCTGGGTATCCACCATGCTGGCAATAAGCTGAGCAAGCTTATTAGCTTTGTCCTATTTGGCGCTAAAATCCTCCAATGCTTGCTGTTGCACCAGAAAGTATGCATCTGAATGCTCTAGGGACTTCCGCAGTACTTCCGCTTCTTGTCGCAACATAGCTGATCGAAGTCTCTTAGCTTGTAGTTGAGACTCAAGAAACCAAACTGATTCAGACAGTGTGTTTGAATAGCTTGTGTAAGCGGTAGTGGCTAGTAACTCGAACACTAAACCAAGACAGGACTTTGGGGTTGTCTCACTATCTTCGAGATAGTCTTCCTGAGCTGTTTTATCAGATTTGTTGGAGACCAACAAGGGTGTGTCACTATCCTGAACCTTATCTGCATTACTTCCTTTACCATTGCTTAATAAGGCACTCTTCCCCAATATTTTGTCAGCATTCTAAAAGAAGAAACAAGCAGACACATAACAGGTTTAGCATGTACTAGTATATGAAACTCAGTTAGGTGAACCGGTTCATTAGTAAGGTGGACAGGATTAAACTACCAAGTCTTCTATTGCCAAGTACTAGTACATAATAAAAGCATCAAACAAACATATATCTATGTCCTATGGTCACTTCATTGTCTTGCCAAATCAAAATATAGACACGGTCCAAATCATATCAGTTCAAGACAAAACAGAAGTGAAAGAATACAAAGTGTGGGAAACTACACGGCACAACAAGATTTCAGATGGGTACCACGGGTCTACATGTACAACAACACTATTGGCTCTGTTGTGATGCTAGGAGTGGGCATGATATGAGAAGTCAACTGTATACACAGTTGACATTGAAATCAACAGAGCTATTGATAAGAGCAAACCTGTTGAAGAAACATGCATGAACATACCTGCTGTGCCATTGGTGTTCCGATTGGATCCTTCAATTAAAAAATAAGTGTATGAGTAAGTATAGTGATACAAGAGCAAAGCAGTATGCACGATAGCAATCATAGTTCAAAAAGGCGCACCTAAGCGAGGGCTTAAGCACGCCTAGGCTCTAGGCGTTGGCAAAACGTATTGCGCATAACTATGCTTAATTTGTTCATAACTGTGCATAAGCATGCGCTTTGGTCAGTAAAGCGCAAGGCGGTGGCAAAATGCACAATTAACGCTTAGCGCTTTTTTGAACTATGATAGCAATGGAATCTTAAATTAGAAAAGTTATTCTTTAGGTTTAGGCACTTGTTCTACATGAACAGAGTATAGTAAGACGCAATAATATAGTACTTCAAAATAGAAAATGAGCTCATCGACCTTACCATGTTCATGGTTCGGGACCAGTACAGAGCAAGCTGTTCCCAGTCATCGTCCAGTAAGTGTGTGTCAGGAGAACGTAAGGGAATTTGATGAGTTTCTTTGCCAGTGAACTGTTTTCTTCAGGTAATTCCGATACTGCCACCAAGCATTCTTGAAGATAGCAGAGGTATTAGCATAGGTTACCTCATCCTGAGTTTCCAAATCGGTCCTTCTCTATAGAGAAAAATGGGAAAACTTGCTCTATTATAGCCATCATGGAGGTAGGATGTATGGGACAAAGCAAAGTAATTGCCATGAATAACATTACTTACACATAACTCCTGGAGAAACACCTGCAACTGGCATTTTCCTTCATCTTCAGTATAATATTTCCAAGATGGGAAGATACGCATATACAATTTAACAACATCAAATGCGATAGATGCTAAACTACGACTAGCTGGTTGTGCTTCCTCCACAGGAATAGGCATACTAACTGGTGGAGTTGGGGTTCGCCGTGGTAGTACTGGCCCTTTGGCCACTGGAGTTGCCTTACTAACTGCTCTTGTTTGCGACCGCTATGGTAGAGATGGTGTTGTTTCAACAGGAACTGGGTTACTATCTGCTGGGGTTGGGGTTAGATTGGGTGAAGCTGGTTCTCTATCCATCGCAGTAGGGCTACAATCTGCGAGAGTTTGGGTTATGTGTGGTAGGGCTGGTTCTCGTGCATGTACAACCGGGGTGCTATCTCCACCAAGAGGTAGCACTGTTTTATTTGAAGACCATGTTTTTAGTCCGCTAGATACAGGCATCACCCGCTCCAATTCAAATGGCTGATAAACAGGAAACATAGTTGAATGTACAGACATTGTATGAGAGACAGATAAAATAGATAGTCTAGGAAAAAGAGGGCATGAAATAGTTGACATGTATATTGTTTAACTAAAATGGATAGCATGCAATAATTTCACATACATGATGTCTATCTAAACTGGATAGCATAGCATAACATAATTCAAAGATATGATGAATAACTAAACAGGATCGCATGACATAATTCACCTACATGTTATCTAAGTAATCATGATCACATCATTTAATTCACATTTGTGATTTATATGCTAAACAAAGGGCATTCGATATGATGTCTGAACTAAGAACATGTTGTTGAATATTGTGTATATGATGTCTAAACTATGCAATGCAAGACAACATATGCATGATATGAGCAGTATAATCATGCCAAGTTAGAGCATACACCTCGGTGGGGGAATAGGACTAGTCATCTGTCTCTGAATCCATCTTTGAGGAGCTATCGAGACCCAACAAGAGATTTGCTTCGACAGGTAGCACTTTCTGCTCTGAAGGCCTTCGTACAGAAATGATCTCCACCGTGTACCCGCGCGGGTGTGGCTGGGCACGAAGCGTGAGTACGTGCACGGTGCACCCATTCTCTTCTTGTATACGCACACCACCAATGTGGGGCTGTGTGAGAGAGATAGAAACGTAGAGAGATGTAGTGTGTGGGTTCATGAGAGTTTTTTTGGGGGGGGGGTCAATCAAAAAATGTAACAATGCAATGTGTGTGAAATAGAGTCATGGATATATCATATATATAGAGGGGGCGATCCACGAGAAGAGAGTGGAGGTATCATCGGCTTGAGGTGTCCATAGAATCAAAGAGAGGGATGATGTGTGTGTGCGCGCACGCGCGATCGATAAAGAGTGCCATCGAATTTGTGTGTGCCCACGTCAAAGATATAGAGTGGCTGGCCTACTGGAACGTGACAGGGGACAGGTGCAGTTTGTCTCTGTGGCATGGATACCTACCTACAGCGCTCGACTATCAGTGCGTGGTGGGGGGAGGGAGGCCTAATTAACTATAGAGGTACAATGACTGGTATATGTGTGGAGGAGGAGAGAGGCCTACCTCATGTATTAAGGGAGATCGATCTACCTCATGTATTAAGGTAGATCGATCGGAATCCATGCATATGTGTAGGAGAGGAATAAGGTTGGGACAGAGACATAGCTAGAGTGTTGGAGGGGGTGATAGTGGAGTTTCTTCTAACAAATGGTGGGATAGGCTTGCTAGACAACCGGAGGGCACGCCTGCAATATCAATAAGAGAGGGGATGGTTGCCTGTCTGTGCACGTGCGTGTGAGAGACGGGTTAGGAGGCATGCACGAATGATGAGGGGGGACGATATGGCTGTGGTAAGAAGACATAACTACATAGGAAGATCAATCATCCTTTTTCAGAGAAAGGAGAGACATAACTTGTGAGGTACGTCGATTGATGGGGGGGGATAGTTAAAGTCGACCTAGGTATATGTTGGGAGATCGATCAGTATACATGCATGTGTGTGTTAGAAGCAAATGAGGCATGGGGAGAAGGATAGAGAGAGAGGGATGCATCTAGGAGGTGGTGCGAGAGTCATACTGTATCAAGGGGGAAGGAGTGTGCGAGTACGAGATCGATGAAAAGAGTGGTGGTAGTGAGGCATGGACGGTGATAAGAGAAGAGGGGAAGCTTGTGTTTTTGCTAGACACACCTGGCTAGAGAGGCATATCGATTCATGTGTGCCATAAAGAAGGAGCTGGGCCTACACACACCGTGGGTGAATGACCTAAAGTGAAAAGACGAATTTGCACCATGGAGCTAGAGAATGCTGGCGGAGGGTGAGAGGGATGCGGGCGTGTGCATCCATGAGAGAAAGTTAGCGCTAGCTACAAAGATAAGAGGATTGTGTGGGTGTAAAAGACAAATAGGGATCATACTTCATTATAAAAGGCGAATTCAGATATTTCAAGAATTTATCATAGTGTTTTAAACTGACGCATGTGTGAATATATATAACGGTGATACACATGGTGTGGTTATGAACATGTTATAGTACATATAATATATTTTATCTCTACTCTTATAAAAAATGGAGTTGTTGATGATGGTGTGCCTGCCATCCTGCAATATAGGTCGTCCGATTTATATCTAACGGATAGGAAGGAAACTATGGCAATTTTGAAAAAAGATACCCATACCCCTCTCCATATTTGCAAATTAGGCCTCCCCTTGATCATGTTGATGTTCTGTGGAACACATGGGCACCTTGCTAGTACTACGTATAATATATAGAACATTGATCATAATTTGGGCTAATGTGTGGCTTTTGCAGCTCAGGTCTAAATACTTAACATAATGTAGGGGGCGGGGCACTATACTATGTGTGATAAACACGGTGTACGTATGGAACATGGTTTAGATTATGAATATATAGTTAGTACATCAAATGTACTATTATTTGGAACCAACATCAAGTGTATTCAAAAAATAGAATTCGAGTTCATGTAGTACACATAGTTCATATCTATCTCTATAGTAATCATGTGGTGTGTTATTAAGGTAATACACGAAAGATGGTTGAAGTTGGCAACAATCATGATTGTAAATTCTTATTGAAATAGAGAAACGAATTCAAATTCAGTTCGAATTGCAGCGGTAGTATAGACATTTGGAATGCACTAAAATGTTGGTATGAGTAGGTTACATGCATCATATAGCAAGCGAAAAACTTTAATTGGACATAACATGGATTCATACTCCCTCCTTCCATCTATATAGGGTGTAATGCGTTTTTAAGACCGCCTTTGACTATTGACAAGATTAATAGTACATGACATGCACAATGTGAAATTATATCATTGAAAGAACCTTTCACAAACGAATTTAATGGTGTGCTTTGTGTAAGTTGCATGTCATATATTATTGCTCTAATATTTGGTCAAAGTTAACATTGAAAAATGCATTAGCCCTATATAGATGGAAGGAGGGAGTAGCTTTGAATAGCATTTTTATAGTAAAACAGGGCAAGACTCTCTCTTTGCGTGGTGTGAATAGTTTATTTTTTTTCATTTTCTTTTTGGTTGAGGGAAGTGTGAATTGATTTGGTACGTACAACTACAATATTACAAGTTAGGATTGTCCCTAAAATTCAACCACGCCTTGTTATATCCCAAAAATTCAGATATCGTGCTCCCAAAACTGGCACCTTCACAACCCGCGCCTTGCTATCCTGAAATTACAACGCGCGCGAAAACTCCCTCCAGCTGCCAAATCCCGACATGTGAAATCCCCCTTCTAACCCTGAGCCGAAAGAGCCGCTAGTTCAAATCGGTGGGGGCTTCTTTTGTAGCACACCCTACATTTTGGACAAGCGGGTCCCTATCTCATGGTTCACCCCCTCCCATCGCCTCCTTTTTGCCATTCGAAATCCCAGTCCGCCATAACCTCACCGCTCCAACCACGAAACCCCACCCTCCTCCGTCCACCACCTCAAAGCTGCCCTGCCGGAGCCTCTTCCCCCAACGACGTCGTCCACCGCAATAGCTCGACGTCTCTCGTCCACCTCCCCGGACGAGGATCCGTCGTCCATCTCCTCGTCCCGCCGGTTCAGCCGCCCCGTCCCCGACCTCCAAGGAGCTGCTCCGACGATCGCCTCGTCTATCGCAGCTGCTCCATCCCCACAACGCCGCCTTAACCTGCTCCATCGGAACCGCAGCATCCTGACCGACTCCTCAGACAAAGGTGAGGCCTACTCGGCGCCACCAAGGAGGTTGTACACTCATCGCATCGCACCTTCTCCTTAACTCGACCTCCCAGCGCCGTCAGTGCTCCATCGCGCACCCCCATGGAGCGGCTACCTTGAAGCCGGCGCCGCGGGCGATATCTCCACGGCGGCTCTCCCCCAGAGTGAGGCCCCTTTGGCGGCGGCGTCCATACTAGCCGAATCTGCTGCTAGTGCTCCGGCTCTCGCTCGCTCGCTCGGGCTATTGCTCTTGCTGCTGCTCCGGCTCTCGCTCGCGCTGCTGCTGCTGCTCTCCTCCTCGCTCGTTCTGCTGCTCTGCTCCGATTTAGCTACACTTCAGTCGACTGAATCGACTTTTGGGTCAGTCGATTTTCAGGGGGTGGGGGGCTCGCAGGAGTTAAGGAAGAACCACCCGCAGCGGGGATGGGGGCTCGCCGAAGATGTACCCCACTATCTATCTTAGGGTTTACGGTGGGGGCGGGGGGCTAGAGGGCTGGCCGGGGCGGCGGTGGACTGGCGGTGGGGAGTTGTTTTGGGGCGGCGAGGCGGCGCTGGGGCCGGCGGTTCGGCCGGTGGTGGCTGGCGGCTCAGGGGGGTGCAGGTTGAAGATGAACTGCAGGCCCTCCCTACACTACATGACAAGTGCCTCTCTGCTACCATTTTGTTCAGTTTCGACAGTAACATTCAGATTCCACAGTAAATTTCAGTTTCGACAGTTAAGTTCAGAGTCAACAATTTTTACCTTATCTGTTGTAGTCAGGTGGTTTTTGGTGATGTAAATTTTACATCTATTTTACATCATCTATTGGAGATGCTATTAGAATCCCACTTGATATTGACGATGTCTGTCTTGTGCTACTTCAGCCTTGACATCCTGTTCACCTCTTGGACTCGAAGTCAAGTCCAAATTAATGTTCAAACTTGAGTTCTAAATTAGTTGTGGGGCACATATCGAGGAAGCAATGAATAGTATCTCTGTCTAATATCTGGTTCACCTAGGGTATGCCTATGTAGTTCATCCTGGGTAGGAAAAAAATAGTAAAGCAATCATCATCTGTCTTTTTATTAAATTAAAGCAATCATCAGCCTACTATCATTATTTTTGGATCCATCCACTGGTTGTTACCATCACTCTAAATTTCTGCATGCTCTCCTTACATAATCTCACCATATTTTTTCGTATGCATGTCAGATATTGTATACAGTCATGTTGAACATGTAGAGAAAAAGAGAAGAGTTTTGCGCGGCAATACAATGTCATGCAGACATCGCTCCATGGTGGGTTCAATGGCAAACCCTCCCCACCCCTCTCCAGATTGTAATCGAGAGGACGATATCTGTTTTGAGGCGGATTCAGACGCCGCTGACCACTCCTATTTACCCCCAAGGTGTTTGCTCTACCTTGGCATGATGATGTTAGTCATATCTTGCATATGTCGCCTTGTAGTGCCTACTTTTGACATCATATATGTCATCTGCTTAGTTTAGACATGTTCTGTAATGCCACCTGCTTAGTTTCTATATCATATATGGGTATTATAGTCTCATGTCTTTTAGCCCGGCATAATATATGTGAAATGTGCAATGCCATCCTGTTTAACCAGGCATCATATATTTTAATGATATCTTTCCCATCCTTTTCTTCATTACATTTCCATTTGTCGACAATGTTTGTACATTAAACTACTCATGCTTCACGTAAATCTTTTTGAGCTATGGAATTGCTCTAGTGCTTCACTTATATCTTGTTTGAGCGCGGTGTGCTTTAGTATTTTTGAAGAAATGCTCTCATGCTTCACTTAAATTTATTTAAGAGTTAGTATTTTTTTAAGAAATTCTCTCATGCTTCACTTGATTTATTTTTAGAGAAGAAACTTTTCATGATCATGTTCTTCACTTAGATTTGTTTGAGCTATCAAAAGCAACATATGAAATTTGTGATCGATATTCAAGAGGGATATAATAAAAAAATTCATGAAGATCATTGAACAAAGTAAACTTGATTGTTTGTAATAGTTTTGCGATATGATGATATAATATGTGAGTCATGTTGATGAGTAATTATGCTTTAGTAAGAATATTGATATTAAGGTTTGCGATTCTCTATGCAAGCACGAAAGTCAATAATTATGCACTGAAATTACATCCTACTTATGGTGTATTATTAGGTGTTAGTTATGCTTAATGCTCGCTCAAGAGATTTTATTTTTCATTTCTTGGTTGGATGCTTCTCAATCTTTTGCTAGCCTTCACTTGTACTAAGTGGGACTACTTCTTGTGCATCCAAAATCCTTAAACAAATTTTCGCCATATGAGTCCACTATACCTACCTATATGTGTTATTCTTTTGCCGTTCCAAGCAAATTTGTATGTGCCATCTCTAATCTTCAAAGTAAATTTCCTTTTTTTGTGCTCGTACAACTCATGAAACAGTAGGGGGTGGTTGGTATTTTTCCATGCTAGATGTGTTATTCTCAAGATGAGTTATTCACTTGTCATTGCACAAGAGTACGGCAAAGGTATTAGGGATGCCCAGTCCCGAAATGAAAAAATGAATCTACTTTATGTTGTCAAAAAATAAATTCCTTGGAAAGTGTTGGTATGGACGGCACCCATGGATTCAGTTAGGCGTGGAATGTGAAAGTATGGTGGAAAAAGGAATAAACATTATTTTCTGTTTGGGGACCGCCTATGATATATCTAGCATGGAAATTATTGGGAACTACTCGATCGTTTTCGTTGATAGGAAAAGCATGTGTAACGCCCCAGATGTGACTTTCCCAATTTGTACTCCAACTCTTGCCGTTTTCGGCATTAAGTTATATTTATTCCTCGGGTTCGGGTCTTTGTCTCCGGGTCTTGTTTTCGTTTTCGTGCATCTCATATCATGTCATCACGTGCATTGCATTTGCATACATGTTCATCTCATGCATTCGAGCATTTTCCCCGTTGTCCGTTTTGCATTCCGGCGCTTCGTTCTCCTCCGGTGGCCATTTCTAGCTTTCTTTCGTGTGTGGTGATTAAACATTTCCGGATTGGACCGAGACTTGCCATGCGGCCTTGGTTTACTACCGGTAGACCGCCTGTCAAGTTTCGGGTCATTTGGACTTCGTTTGATACTCCAACGGTTAACCGAGGGACCGAAAAGGCCTCGTGTGTGTTGCAGCCCAACACCCCTCCAATTTGGCCCAAAACCCACCAAACTCTGCTCCATCGTCTCGGTCGTTCGGTCACGATCGCGTGGGCGAAAACCATACCTCATTTGGACTCCCCTAGCTCCCTCTATGCCTATATATACCCCCTCCAATTTTCGGATCTCTTCTTCTCCCCCGAAACCCTAATCTTCCTCCTCCGCCGCCGCCGGACACGTCTGGACGGACCAGACGCGTCCGCTCCGCCGCCTGCCGCCAACCAGAGGCTGCCACGTGGTGCCACCGGCGTTCCCCCGCCGCGAGCCCGCCAGGCCCGGGGACGGCCCCCGCGGCCCAGCCGCCTTGCCCCGCCGCCTGGTGCTCCCGCCGCCCGCTCCGCCGAATGCCGCCGCCGCCTTCCCCGGCTCAGGCGGGCGCAGCTACCGCGGTCCGCCGCCGCCGCCTGAGCCGGCTGCCTCGCCTCGCCTCCTCGCCGTGCCACCCGGGGCCGCGCCGTTCATCCTCGTTGCCGGCCACCTCCTCCCCGCTCCGGCCGTCTCCTCCTCGCCTCGGGAAGCGCCAAGTCCGGCGACCTCCGACGAACTCCGGCCAGCTACAGTGAACTCCGGCATGCTTCGGGAAGCGTGCTGATCGGATCTCAGATCTGGGATATTTTGGAACCCTAGGGTTGACTTTCTCCTTCTCCCCCCTGATTTTCGTGCCATGTTTGACTGCTCATATCTCCGCATCCGTAGCTCCGTTTTGGACATATGATATATCAAACTCTTCGCCTCGACGAGTACATCATTTCATTCCATTACATCATTTGCATTTGAGTTCATCTTGATGCCCAAAATGCTGTTAGAAGGAGGCATCGTGAGTTAAATTGCAGATCCGTTAGCTCATCATTGACTTTTGTCATTTTTGCCATGATTATTGTGTGCATGATATGCCTGTGACCCTTTGGGATGAATTGTTAAGCATTTTGTCTTATTTCCAGGGGTGCTGCCCATGCATTTTTAGGATGTGTGTGTTGTCTTGTGCAAGCTTGCAAAGAGGGGTACCTGAGATTGCTGATTTCAGGGACTTAGTGATTTTCACTAAGTCTGGGATATTTTAGTTCATGATGCTATATGTCCAGCTTGTTTCCTAGTGATCCGTGCCTCTTTTGAGGATGATCAGTAAGAGTGATTTGTTATGATTGTTGCGATGTATCCATCCATGTCTTTACTTGTTATGTTGGAGCACCCTAGGTTGACTCAATCGAGCTCAACTTTTGCATAGTTGTGTAATTTGGGCAGATCGTGAACTCTTGCGATTTTGCCGGTGTTATTGCTAGTGATCCGTGCATGCTATGCCATCGTTCTTGCCATGCCTAGCTAGAATTTTGTGCCTTCTTTATGGTTATATCCTTGCCTTGCCATGACTTGCACCGTAGTGAGTGCATCGAGCTCGTTTACATGCCCCCGTGAGTTATAATTTCAGCATGTCTCAGTTTTCACTAAGTCTGAAAACTGATTGTGTTTCATCTATGTTCGTGTGCTCGGTATAGTATTTTGTGAACCCTTTTGGCCCCAGGTCATTTTGGGTGTTTTGTTAAGATTGTTGAGTAGCTCCATGCCATGTTCTTACTTGCCATGTTCAGATTATGTATCATGTTGTTTTGCTGCTCCGAAGAGAGCATCGTGGTCTGAAATTTCAGACTAGTGTTAATTTCACTAAGTCTGAAATCTGTTTTGCTTATTCAGTTTTGCCATGCTTGTTTGAACCCCTTGATGGATGAATTTTCCTGTGGCTCAGTCCTAGTGATTTGTTAACCATCTTGTGTACATCCCTGCCATGCAATTTTTTTTCATGTTTGGTGGCTGTAGCATGTTCATTTCGTTGCATTTAGGAGCCTACTTGCTGTAAATCGCAGATCGGTTCGTTTTGTAAAACGCTTGCCATTTCCAAACCGTAGCTCCGATTCCTATGATCTTTATATCGTTTTTAGGGGATTTCTTCCCCTCTATCCAGTGGCACACTTTTTTTTCAAGTTGAGGCCAGGTTCATGCATTTCCTGTCACGTCTTGCATTTTGCATCCCGCATCGCATCCCGCATAGCATACCATCTTTGCATCTTATTGGTTGCCCTTGCTCGTGGTTGATTGTATCCTTGTTGCTTGTTTGTGTTATTGGGTAGAGCCGGGAGACGAGTTCGCTAACGAGGAGCCCGTTGAGTTTGCTTGTGAGGATCCAGTCAACTCTGACAACTGTGCAGGCAAGATGATCATACCCTCGAAATCACTACTATCTTTGCTATGCTAGTTTGCTCGCTCTTTTGCTATGCCATTGCTACGATGCCTACCACTTGCTTGTGAGCCTCCCAATTGCCATGATTGAGCCTCTAACTCACCTTTGTCCTAGCAAACCGTTGATTGGCTATGTTACCGCTTTGCTCAGCCCTTCTTATAGCGTTGTTAGTTGCAGGTGAAGATTGGAGCCGTTCCTTGTTGGAACCTTTATTTACTTGTTGGGATATCATTATATTGCTATGTTATCTTAATTCACCTATATACTTGGTAAAGGGTGGAAGGCTCGGCCTCTCGCCTAGTGTTTTGTTCCACTCTTACCACCCTAGTTTTCGTCATATCGGTGTTATGTTCCCGGATTGTTGCGTCGCTTACGCGGTTGGGCTATAATGGGAACCCCTTGATAGTTCGCCTTGATTAAAGCTTTTCCAGCAATGCCCAACATTGGTTTTACCATTTGCCACCTAGCCTCTTTTTCCCTTGGGTTTCCAGAGCCCGAGGGTCATCTTTATTTTAGCCCCCCACGGGCCAGTGCTCCTCTGAGTGTTGGTCCGAAACTTGAGGGCTGGTTTTAGTTGTACGGATTGCTCATCTGAGTGTGCCCTGAGAACGAGATATGTGCAGCTCCTATCGGGATTTGTCGGCACATTTGGGCGGTGTTGCTGGACTTGTTTTGACCTATCGAATCATCTTGTTGTACCGAGATACCGAGTCTGATCGGTGTGTCTTGGGTGGAGGTCTATTCCTTCGTTGACCGTGAGAGCTTGTCATGGGCTAAGTTGGGACCCCCCCTGCAGGGATTGATCTTTCGAAAGCCGTGCCCGCGGTTATGGGCAGATGGGAATTTGTTAATGTCCGGTTGTAGATAACTTGAACCTTAATTAATTAAAATGAATCAACTGAGTGTGTTGCCGTGATGGCCTCTTCTCGGCAGAGTCCGGGAAGCGGACACGGTGTTGGAGTTATGTTTGCGCAGGTTGCTCTCTAGTTTCTCGCTCGTGCTTTGCCTCCTCTTCTGGCTCTCTTTTGCGAATAAGTTAGCCACCATATATGCTAGTCGCTCGCTGCAGCTCCACTTATACATTACCCCCCTTTCCTACCTATTAAGCTTAAATAGTCTTGATCGCGAGGGTGGAAGATTGCTGAGTCCCTGTGGCTCACAGATTACTATTACACCAGATGCAGGGACAGATGATACAGCTCCAGATGGTGCGCTCGAGCTCAAGTGGGAGCACGACGAGGACTCTCAGCGTTACTATGTGTCTTTTCCTGATGATCAGTAGTGGTGCCTATTCGGGGTTAGATTCAGGGCCTTGTCGCATGTTGGGGGTCCTTTCTATTTTGGCGCCGTAGTCGGGCCATGAGTGATTTGTCTGATGGATGTTATTTATGTACCTTGATGTGACGTGGCGAGTGTAAGGCAACTATGTTATCCCTCTTTATTATTATATTACATGGGATGTTTGTGATGATTACCCGACTTGCGACATATGCCTTCAATGCGATTATGCCTCTAAGTCGTGCCTCGACACGTGGGAGATATAGTCGCATCGAGGGTGTTACAACATGCCACACTACTCACTGCAAAAAAAATACACTTCCCTGATGATAAGTGTTTGTCACAGTAGGTCACGTTTTTTGTCATGCATGTACATCCATGACGATTTTATGACAGAATCGAGATAGTCATACATGTGCTGTCGTAGAAGTGTTCCATGACATTACCAAAATTATCATCACGGAAGTGTCCACTTCCATGATGATAAATCGCGCATCACAGAATGCTTTCATCAAGGGTGACCAACAGGTGGCATCCGCCGTAACAGAACACCGTTACTCTATCGGGTCCGGTTTTGGATCGGATAACCCGTTAAGAGCCCCGACCAATGGGGATTTTCCACGGGTAAAATCATCATTGACTGGAGGAAAGACGTGTCGGCTCACCGTTGGGACAAATGTCATCTACTCATTGGACCCAAGGCGCCTACGATACGTCAACACGTGGCACGGCCCAAGAGAGGCCCATTCCTGTGAAAAGGCCGGCCCGTTTGACTTGGTCTAAAGGTGGCGGGACGGCCCACGGAAAGCCTGTTAATGGTCTGTTCGCATATAGCCCATTTACAGCATGCTAACCCAGGGCCCGTTACGACCTCTCTGAATTAGGCCCAGTATCATCACCTGAGCCGTCCAATATGATTCTAGCCCGTTTTAACTTCCGGCCCATGTATGGCCCATGACGTCTTTCGGCCCATATGATGCCCTTTGTAACTCTTGGCCCATTAACGGCACGTGGTGAAACTGGCCCGTAATGAACAATGTAGCACTTCATACCCATTAACGACCCATTATTCCATTGGGCCGTTTCCAGCCCAGGTTATCTTTCGGCCTTCTCAGGGCCCATTTATTCTTGGGCTCATTTCCAGCATTCGGTTACTTACGGTCTGTTACTGTCATTTTCTGCTTGTGGGCCAAATTCAGCCCATGGTTACAGTCGGCCCGTTTTTGGCCCGTTAATACGTTGTGCTGTTTTCGTGTCAAAAAACCCGTTGGGCTGTTTTCATAGAGTTATCAAATATGGGCTATTAACGGCCCGTTATGGTCCATAAATAGTACGGCCCATGATTGTCGAAATGATGATACGCCCCGTAGAAGGCCTATGGATCCTACGGCATGTAAAAGGCCCATGGATCCTACGACCCATAGAAGGCCCGTGGATCGTACGGCCCGTAGAAACCCCATGGATCCTACGGCCCGTATAGAAGGCCAATGGATCCTACGACCCGTAGAAGGCCCGTGGATCATACGGCCCACAGGAGGCCAATGGTTACAATAGTCCTTGTGTAGCCATGATTATTTTGGCCTAGTTTCCAAAATTAGGTTATTGTGGCCAGTAGGAAAACACAGAAAAAGAGCTGCAATGACTACAAGAAAACAACTAAACAAGACAATAAGGGAATAAATAAGCAAGCAATTAACGCTAGCCTATTACCGCTATTACACATATTACATCCATTGGGCATCAAAATTCGCCACCAGTGCAAATATAGGGAACAAAGCAGCATATTACATACACTAGCAGTCAAAATTGGCCACCAGTGCAAATAAACGCGGCAGCAAAACAAGAGCATAACTGAAACAACTTTAGAAGAGCTCAAGAAATGTTATCCTGGGTATCCACAAGGGTGGCAATAAGCTTAGCAAGCTTATTAGCTTTGTCCTATTTGGTGCTAAAATCCTCCAATGCTTGCTGTTGCACTAGAAAGTATGCATCTAAATGCTCTAGGGACTTCTGCAGTACTTCCGCTTCTTGTCGCAACACAGCTGATCGATGTCTTTCAGCTTGTAGTTGAGACTCAAGAAACCAAACTGATTCAGACTGTGTTTGAATAGCTTGTGCAAGCGGTAGTGGCCAGTAACTTGAACACTAAACCAAGACAGGACTTTGGGGTTGTCTCACTGTCTTCGAGATAGTCTTCCTTAGCTATTTTATCAGCTTTGTTGGAGACCAACAAGGATGTGTCACTATCCTGAACCTTATCTGCATTACTTCCTTTACCATTGCTTAATAAGGCACTCTTCCCCAATATTCTGTCAGCATTCTAAAAGAAGAAACAAGCAGACACATAACAGGTTTAGCATGTACTAGTATATGAAACTCAGTTAGGTGAACCGGTTCATTAGTAAGGTGGACAGGATTAAACTACCAAGTCTTCTATTGCCAAGTACTAGTACATAATAAAAGCATCAAACAAACATATATCTATGTCCTATGGTCACTTCATTGTCTTGCCAAATCAAAATAGAGACATGGTCCAAATCATATCAGTTCAAGACAAAGCAGAAGTGAAAGAATACAAAGTGTGGGAAACTACACGACACAGCAAGATTTCAGATGGGTACCACGGGTCTACATGTACAACAATACTATTGGCTCTATTGTGATGCTAGGAGTGGGCATGATATGAGAAGTCAACTATATACACAGTTGACATTGAAATCAACAGAGCTATTGATAAGAGCAAACCTGTTAAAGAAACATGCATGAACATACCTGCTGTGCCATTGGAGTTCCGATTGGATCCTTCAATTAAAAAATAAGTGTATGAGTAAATACAGTGATACAAGAGCAAAGCAGTATGCACGATAGCAATCATAGTTAAAAAAGGTGCACCTAAGCGAGGGCTTAAGCGCGCCTAGGCTCTAGGCATTGGCAAAACGCATTGCGCATAACTACACTTAATTTGTGCATAACTGCGCATAAGCATGCGCTTTGGTCAGTAAAGCGCAAGGCGGTGGCAAAACGCACAATTATCCCTTAGCGCTTTTTTAAACTATGATAGGAATGGAATCTTAAATTAGAAAAGTTGTTCTTCAGGTTTAGGCACTTGTTCTACATGAACAGAGTACTATAAGACGCAAGAATATAGTACTTAAAAAAATATAAAATGAGCTCATCGACCTTACCATATTCATGGTTCAGGACCAGTACAGAGCAAGGTGTTCCCAGTCATCGTCTAGTAAGTGTGTCTCAGGAGAACGTAAGGGAATTTGATGACTTTCTTTGCCGGTGAAGTACGTTTTCTTCATGTAATTCCGATACTGCCACCAAGCATTCTTGAAGATAGCAGAGGTATTAGTACAGGTTACCTCATCCTGAGTTTCCAAATCGGTCCTTCTCTATAGAGAAAAATGGGAAAACTTGTTGTATTATAACCATCATGGAGGTAGGATGTGTGGGACAAAGCAAAGTAATTGCCATGAATAACATTACTTACACATAACTCCTGGACAAACACCTGCAACTGGCATTTTCCTTCATCTTCAGTATAATATTTCCAAGATGGGAAGATACGCACATACAATTTAACAACATCAAATGCGATAGATGCTAAACTACGACTAGGTGGTTGTGCTTCCTCCACAGGAATAGGCGTACTAACTGGTGGAGTTGGGGTTCGCCGTGGTAGTACAAGCCCTTTGGGCACTGGATTTGCCTTACTAACTGCTCTTGTTTGCGACCTCTATGTAGAGATGGTGTTGTTTCAACGGGAACTGGGTTACTATCTGCTGGGGTTGGGGTTAGATTGGGTGAAGCTGGTTCTCTATCCATCGCGGTAGGGGTACAATCTGCGAGAGTTTGGGTTATGTGTGGTAGGGCTGGTTCTCGTGCATGTACAACCGGGGTGCTATCTCCACCAAGAGGTAGCACTGTTTTATTTGAAGACCGTGTTTTTAGTCCACTAGATACTGGCATCACCCGCTCCAATTCAAATGGCCGATAAACAGGAAACATAGTTGAATGTACAGACATTATATGAGAGACAGATAAAATAGATAGTCTGAAAAAAAGAGGGCATGAAATAGTTGACATGTATATTGTTTAACTAAAATGGATAGCATGCAATAATTTCACATACATGATGTCTATCTAAACTCGATAGCATAGCATAACATAATTCAAAGATATGATGAATAACTAAACAGGATCGCATGACATAATTCACCTACATGTTATCTAAGTAATCATGATCGCATCATTTAATTCACATTTGTGATTTATATGCTAAAGAGAGGGCATTCGATATAATGTCTGAACTAAGAACATGGTGTTGAATATTGTGTATATGATGTCTAAACTATGCAATGCAAGACACCATATGCATGATATGAGCAGTATAATCGTGCCAAGTTAGAGCATACACCTCGGTGGGGGAATAGGACTAGTCATCTGTCTCTGAATCCATCTCTGAGGGCAGTACCATGTATTAACCACTAGTTTATGCAAGAGGGACCAGAAGCTTCATAAGAGGGTTGTCAATGCCGTTGAGCCGGCAATTCCATGTTAATTGAGGTGGTCAGAACAGCCTATTGTGTGGAGCAGGGAAGATCACCCTCCCCGGGTAGATAATCCGGGTCACTTGGCCTTGGTGGTGGCACCTCAGGTCGGTGGATATAAATTCACTAAGGTGCTCATGGATGGAGGCAGTAGCATCAAGATCCTCTAGTATGACACGTTTCGTCGGATGGGTTGACTGATAAGAGTCTTGAACAATCCAACACTATTTTTCATGGTGTTGTGCCTGGTAAGTCGGCATACCCACCTGGTAAGATTGAACTGGAAGTAGCCTTTGGGGACGAATATGATTCCATGGCTGAGAAGTTAACTTTTGAGGTGGTTAAGATCAAAAGCCCATATCATGCTCTGTTTGGATGACTGGCTTATGCCAAGTTCATGGCTCGGCCGTGTTATGTGTATCTACAACTCAAGATGCCTTATAAAGGCACCATCACAGTACATGGAAACTGGAAAATAGCCCTGGAATGTGAAGAATGAGATCCCGCTTATGCTGAGTCTGTTTGTGCGGCAGAGGAGTTAAAGTTTTATAAAGATAATGTTGACCCGACATACATGACGTCTTTGAAGAAGCCAACTACGGAGCATGAACCGGTGTTGAAATTCAAGTCGGCTAATGGCACCAATATGGTTGACTTTGTGCCTGGCGACTCATCCAAATAGTT
The DNA here is from genome assembly GCA_034509565.1 of Triticum monococcum. Taxonomy (NCBI): domain Eukaryota; kingdom Viridiplantae; phylum Streptophyta; class Magnoliopsida; order Poales; family Poaceae; genus Triticum; species Triticum monococcum. The sequence goes on along the minus strand of CM067847.1, from coordinate 387,446,459 downwards.
CATCATCAGTGCCAACTTCAATCCAAAATAGGAAAGCGCGCTCAACGAGTTCATCCGTGAGAACCGGGACATCTTTGCATGGAAACCTTCTGACATGCCGAGTGTCCCGAGAGAACTCGCTGAGCACACTCTTAATATTGATCTGAAGTTCAAGCCGGTCAGGCAGTTTCTTCGACGGTTTAACGAGGAAAGGCGCAAGGCCATTGGAGATGAGGTGGCCCGGCTCTTGGCGGCCGGGTTCATAGTTGAAGTTTTTCACCCAGAGTGGTTGGCTAACCTGGTGCTTGTACTCAATAAGAATGGCACCTGGCGTATGTGTGTGGATTACACCAATTTGAACAAGGCTTGTCCGGCCGATCCTTTTGCTCTCCCTCATATTGACCAGATCATTGATGCTACGGTGGGTTGTGAGCATTTGAGCTTTCTGGATGCTTATTCAGGTTATCATCAGATCAAGATGGCAGTCAAGGACCAGGAGAAGATAGCTTTCATCACTCCGTTTGGAGCCTTCTGCTATGTGTCTATGCCTTTTGGGCTTAAGAGTGCCCAAGCGACTTATCAACGGTGTGTGTGCAGAATTGCCTTCATAGTCAGATTGGGCGTAATGTTCATGCTTATGTGGATGATATAGTGGTGAAGTCCAGAGAGAAGGAAACCTTGGGAACAGATCTAAAGGAAACCTTTGATAACCTCCGGGTCTACAAGATGACGCTTAACCTGGCCAAGTGTGTTTTTGGAGTCCCAGCTGGCAAACTCTTGGGTTTTTGGTGTCTAAAAGAGGTATTGAGGCTAACCTGGAGAAAATTAAAGCAATCACATCTCTAGCCAAACTGGTGTGCATCAATGACGTTCAGCGGCTGGCGGGTCGCGTCGCTGCCTTAAGCCGGTTAGGGGAGGAGGCAATGCCTTTGAATCAAATGATGAAAAAGGCGGATGACCTTCTCTGGAGTGATGCTGCTAACTCTGCTTTTGAGGATCTGAAGAAATAGCTCGCTGAGCCGCCGGTTCTTGCTGCTCCGGTTGAGAAAGAGTCGTTGTTGTTATATGTACCTGCTAACTCACATGCTGTCAGTGTGGCCATTGTTGTGGAGCGCAAGGAGGTTGGCAAGGAACATCCAGTCCAATGGCCGGTTTACTACGTCAGTGAGGTGCTGATTGAATCTAAACAAAGATATCCACATTGGCAGAAGCTCGTTTATGGGGTGTTCATTGCAAGCCGGAAGCTCAAACATTACTTTCAGGGTCACCCAATCACTTTGGTTAGCTCTGCTCCTCTAGGAGACATCATTCAAAATAGAGAAGCCACAGGACGAGTCGCCAGGTGGGCTATTGAACTTGGGTCTCATGGTTTGAAGTATATGCCACGTACTGCGATCAAATCTCAACCGCTAGTTGACTTCATTAATGACTAGACAGAGTTGCAGATGCCAGAGGAGAAACCAGACAACACATATTGGATGATTCATTTTGATTGGTCCAGATAGTTGGAAGGCTCGGGGCTGGAGTTGTTTTAACTTCTCCTCAAGGGGACAAGTTTTGTTATGTGCTGCAATTGATGTTTCCTTGTACTAACAATGCAGCAGAGTATGAAGCCTTGCTCCATGGTCTTCGAATGGATAAAGAGATGAGTTTGGTGCCTTGGCGATTCAGATTTGGTGGCTCAATAGGTGTCAGGCAAGTGGGATTACAAGGATCCTCTCATGGCGGCTAATCGCCGCGAGGTAGACGCTGTTGCAGGGTAATTTAAGGGTTATCAAGTGGAACACATTGACCACAGAAAGAACGAAGCGGCCGATGCCTTAAGCCGGTTGGGATCTCAGCGTAAGCCGGTACCCCCTAACACCTTTTTGGATGTTTTACATAACCCGTCTGATAAGTTGCCTATAGAGGAAGATTTGGCCATTCCTGACCCGGAGGCACAGTTTGTGTCGGCTACTCATGTTATTCTAGATTGGATAGTACCGTTCCTGGCTTACATGACCCGGGGCGAGTTGGCAGAGGACGAGACCCTGGCCCGACAGATAACCCGGCGGTCCAAGTCAATGACGATTTCTGACGGAGAGTTGTATCATCGCAGCGTCACCGGAGCATTTCAGCATTGTGTTTCTCCTGAAGAAGGTCAAGAAATACATCATGAGATCCATGAAGGGGATTGTGGTCATCACGCCGGGTCAAAGTCTCTTGTGGCCAAAGCTTTTCATCATGGTTTTTACTGATTAACGGCTCACGCTGATGCGGATGTCAAAAATTTGCACGATGAGCGCATGTGCTGGCTCAAGAGTTGCGGATGATTCCAATGACTTGGCCATTTGCGGTTTGGGGGCTTGACATGGTTGGACCTTTCAAAAGGTCTAAGGATAAAAAGACACATCTTTTAGTGGCAGTTGACAAATTCACAAAATGGGTTGAGGCAGAGCCAGTGAGTAAGTGTGATGCAGCCACGACGGTTCAGTTCATGAAAAAGGTGATTTTTCGCTTTGGTTTTCCACACAGAATTATCACTGACAATGGCACTAATTTGTCCCAAGGCTCTATGGAGGAGTTTTGTCAACGTGAACACATCCGGCTTGATGTTTCTTCCATAGCTCACCCTCAATCTAATGGTCAGGCTGAGAGAGCAAATTAGGAAATCTTAAAAGGTCTCAAGCCCGGCTTATGGTTCCCTTACAAAGGACGCTGGGCTGTTAGGTAGAGGAATTACCCTCGATACTGTGGAGTATCAACACCACTCCTAACAGGTCTACAGGTTATACACCTTTCTTCATGGTTTATGGAGCGAAAGTAGTGCTGCCCAGTGACATCTGTCATGACTCGCCTCGCGTGGCGGCTTACGTTGAAGCTAATAATGAACAAGCCCGACAGGATGCACTTGACTTGTTAGACGAGGAGAGAGACTTGGTGGCGACTCGATCAGCAATTTATCAACATGACCTGCACCATTATCACAGCCGCCGGGTTAAGTCCAGGACCTTTCAAGAAGGTGACCTGGTGCTCCGGCTCATTCAGGATCTGTCGGATGAACACAAACTATCCCCGCCTTGGGAAGGACCTTTTCTGGTCAATAAGAATTTAAACAACGAGTCATATTACCTCATTGACGTTCGAGAGCACAAAGACTCATGTAAGTCGGAGGAGGAGACCCGCCGTCCATGGAACTTTGCTCAGCTTCGGCCATACTACACCTGAGCTACCGGCTCTCGTCATGTACATACTTTGACATTGTATATATTATGATAAGTAATAATGCAGGACCTCTGCCTTATTCCTCTTCAAAGATCATATATCTTTACCATTTTCACTATTTACATGACTATTAAGGAGCTGATCATATCTGAATCGAGTTTAACCTTTTTGGTCCGGCTTATGATCGTATTCGAATCTAGATGTAAACCTCATGGTTACTTGGGGGCTTATTGTTCAAACATAGGTCATATTCGAACGAAAGAGAATATAGCTGTCGTAACCCTCTTGATCGACTCAAAGCCAAACTCACTAGGGGGCTTCTTGAATGTATCCGAATCATAGCTTAACCCCCTTTTGGGTCCGACTTAGATCGCATTCGAATCAGGCTCGTTAAAAACCACTCAAGGTCATTTGGGGGCTTCCTGTTCAAACATAGGTCGTATTCGAATCAAAGAGAACATAGCTGTTGGTACCCTCTTGATCGGTGCAACGCCAAAGCCACTGGGGGCTATATGATCGTATTTGAATCTTAGCTTAACCCCTTTGGTCCGGTTTACTGATCGTATTCGAATCAGAAGCCCCCAAATTTATGTTTTTGGAAATTTTCTATTATTGTCGTACTTGCTTTTTATTGTCTTAAATTTAAATTATCTGTGGTATTTTTATTTAAGCCAACTTGATTCTTTGACAATACGCCGCCAAAGGCATGATCTTCATCAGGTGTATGGAAGCATTGACTTCTCAAAAAGATTGGGTCACCAAACTCATCATCCGGATCATAAAAACCGCCAGTCCGGAAACACAGGTATGACAGTGTTGTTTACGAACAAGTTTTTTTAGCCTTATTTACCTTTTCAAATAAAGACATATACCGGGTGTTTTTGACCCATCCAGTGTTAAACCGCCAGGCCAGCTCTGTCATTTTTTGTAGGAGCAAAGTTCAAACATTGCAGATATAACCATAAATATGATGCATGTACATATTTACATCACGAGCAAAGAGTCATACGCGGCATCTTATGCACGATGGCATAGGCAAAATATGCAGTTTTTAAACTAAGCTATCACAAGGCATTAAAGAGCCCAAAAGGTTATTATTTCTCTCTCTCAAAACATGTCCTAAGCTAAAAGCAGGATTGTTCATATGGTTATGACTCCCCCCCTGGCCGGTTCATCTCCCTCCACTGGTTGAAAGCTGGAATTAGACCAGTCAAAGCCGTCCAGAGCAATGAACTCAGCTTCATCATCAATTAAGCCAGCCGGGTCAATCTCTGGGGTATGTTGGCGAACCGGTGGGATAAGATCCATCACTTTATCAGAGGGATTCACCATCTTCTTATTCTCCAAATCAAAACCCGCCTGATATTTATCAACGTTGGTCTCATCTCCAAGAATGGTGGCTTGAGGTCGAACTCCCCTCACGCAGGCAATGAAGTCATCCTGCTCAAATAGTCCCGTCTTCCTTCATAGTAGGGTACCCCTTAGCTACATCCGCCGGGTCTAGATCTGGCACCCAGGCTTTGGAGCGGCTCAGGGCAGTCAGGGCTCCGGCTCTGGCACAGGATCGTTTGACCTCTTGAAACTTGGCGGGTAAGATTGACAATTTCTTCAAGACATCGCTCAACCGATTGGGTCCTTGGTTGGCGGGACAGATAGCAGTAAGTGCTTGTTGAGTGCTAGTATACAGCTGCTCCACTAAGGTATAAACTGCCTTCAGTTTGGTCACACTATCTTGGTTATGATTTTTGCTTCGTGGACCTGTGAATATTTTTTAAACAAAGGGTCAGCAGGCGGCTTATATTCCAGGTCAAAAGAAAGTATAAGTGATTAACACAGATGACTTTCCAAAGATGGAGGAGACCATTTGAGACACCCGGTTCTTTAAGCCAGTGAGTTCCGTGGTAACCTCTTCAAGAGCCGCTTTAGCTTTTTCAGCATGTTGTTTCAGCAGCGTCTTTTCTTCGGCCCAGGATTTCTTCTTTGCCGTCAAGCTGGTCTTCAATTTTTCTGTCTCAGAAAGACTCAATTTGAGTTTAGAGTCAGCAGACTTGATTTCTGCCTCTTGATTCGCCAACCGGGTCTTTGCATCAGTTAATTGGGAGCCCAGTTCAGATAGAACATTCTACAAAACATACACATGTTTGTCAAGGCTTAAACTAAAAGTTATAAGGGTTCAAGTCTCAAGTACTATGCACCGCAATACCACTTGACACTTGGGGGCTAATTTCTGCAAAAGCAATTTTTACGACTCTTATATATTTCAAGTCCCATGTGCTTTACAAAGTAACAACACTTGGCACTTGGGGGCTAATGCATAATATTCAGAAAGTCTCTCAAGATTAAGCCGGATTGCAGTACTTATCGGGACTAGTAAAATACAGTTATAAAGCTAAGTACCAGTTCACTTATGATAAATTGAGCCGGCCCTGGGGGACTACAGGTCAAGTTTTGTGCTAACTATTGGAATTTCAGAAGCAAAGTATCAACCTATATCAGAAAGTCTACAGATCATTCAGGATCATCATATGAAGACTTGGGGGCTGAAAGAATATAAGTAAGCCGGGAGACATACCTCATATTTTAGCTGCAATTGCTTGACCATCTCAATTTCCGACTCACGGCTGGAATGCACATGACTGAGATAGCCGGACAATATGTCACTAGCATTCAAATGAGTATAGTGAGTGATATCCAACTATACTTTTTGCCTTTATAAATCCTCTTGTTTGGCAGAATGCCTGGCTAGCACAGTTGGATTACCCGGCACAACAAATCTGCTGCTAGTGATCAGAACGTCATGATCAGAAGACATTGGCGGGTTAGCTGAACCAGGTGGTCTAGCGGTAGAGGGGTTAACAACGGTATCATCAGCTGACGGCTCAAGAGGGTCCAATTGAGTATCAACAGCCAGGTCTTCTAGTGCTTCAGTTCGAGGTGGAGAGCTTGGCATGGCCGGTTCAGGTGCAAGAATTGACGGGTCTTCCGCTGGTTTAATCACCTTGGCCTTCTTGGACTTGGCTTGACCACTAAGAAATATTTTATGAGACAGTTAGTATAATGATGTAGTTTTAAAGTTGCAGAGGAAAGACGATTTTCCTTACCCAGGGGCAGTCTTGAATGCCGGAAATTGAGTCTGGGATGAGTCGCCAGACGAGCGACAAACCTCCTGTAAAAGGTAAAGTCAGTGAGGCAAGAGAATAGATTCCTTAATAAAAGCAACATAGGAAGATGAAAGAAACCTCATTCTGGCACTTTTGAGGAGTTTGTTGTAAAATGGAAGGTGGTTCATCGTCGTTCCAGGACTGACGGCGGCTCTCATCTTGCTTCTTTTTCAAGAGAAAATGAGGGTCCAAATAAGCCAAAGGGTGCGAAAACCTTACTTGCCGGGTTACCAGTCGAAGTTTCTGTCTTAGCAAATGGGCTGAGTCGGAGGAAATAGTTACCTCTTCTTCTACGGCTTGACTGACCCCCGTGTCATCCTGGCACTAGTCAGTGTCAATAAGGTTATTAAAAAACTGGCCAAGGGAGACAGGGGCTACCTCCGACTCAGAGTCATCGTCAAGCTTTAACAGGTCCTCAGCAGTGCTCCTTTTCTTCTAGGACCGACGGGTCGTCTTCCTGGTGGCTATGGCAGCAGCTCTAGCCTTCTTGGCGGCCTCATGGTCATACTTGGCTTTCTAGAAGTCGGATTTGTCCTGTAAACAAATAAACATGATAAAAGGTCATGCAAGTATTTAAAATTGCTGAGGAAAATACAAAGAGAAAGAGGTCTGGGTTTTTTTACCTCTAGCGTCGGGTTAAGTTTGTAGAAGGGGTTTAACCCGACTTTATCCTTAGTTACTGTGGAGGGGACCTAGTTGCAGACAGTTGGTGCTTTGGACGACATGATGAAACCGACTGAAAGGAGAGTGATGTGCCAGTTCAATCCAATGATGAAATTAAAAGTTAGATGATGATGGTACAAATAAGTAATGGCGGCTTACTTAAGGGCTAATATCATATAAAGGAAAAGTGAGCCGACGCCATAAGCCGCCATGACTATAGATATTTGAGAAATGCCAAAAACAGAATTGGCTAAGTGTGGAGACAAACAAGTCGGCGTTCTGGGAACGGGGGTCCCCAGACTCGCCTGCCTGCGGCCTGCGGCGTGGCTCGAAGGGGGGCCCAGCACGGCCCATCTTCACCAACACAAAACCAAGACCCTCGCGAGGGGACAAGCCTCGCGGGGCGGACGACGCGGAGCCTCCCCAGAAATGGCCTTGTCAGGCTGGCTCACGAGGAGGCGGAGAGATCAAGGCAGGGTACCTCACGAGGTGCCGTGACGCAAGCCATGACGACTCGGGGCGCCAGGCGGGTGCCAGCCTACGCAGCGTCCTCCTTTCCTCTTTGGTGCAAAGGGGGCAAGCGCGGCCACGAAGTACCGAGGCATCAGGCAAAGGTTGCCGTTTCGGTGCAACGAGACCAAGGCCAGGAGGACTACGAGACGGAGGTCACCGTAGAGGCCAAGACGGCGTCATCACCAGAGCTTTGCGCAGGCGAAGACTACATTTGTCAGGATGGCTGATACTTGTTGTCCCCCTTCAAATTATCCCGCCATTGTTGGCTCCCTTCCTGCTCGATATTTGGGAAGAGGACCAGGGCCTCTATAAATAGGACCAGCCACCCACAGAGCAAAAGAAAGCAGGGAAGGAGAGAGAGAGTGACGGAAAGAAAGAGAGAGAGAAAGGTGATTGAACTCCTCCCAGCAGTTCATCGCCTAAGCCAAGAAAAGACCCTCGCGAGGCTGTTCTTCCTTGTATTGTCCATCATCATCAGCCCAAGAGGCAATCCACCACACCACACACTGGAGTAGGGTATTACACCACAACGGTGGCCCGAACCAGTATAATCCTTGTGTCCCTTGTGTTGTCCTTTCGATAGTTTTGATCCTAGCACGGCGGAGGGGTGTAGGTAGGTAGGAGGCGATATCTCCGCGCGCACCCCAGTGTTTGAACCTCAAGGGTCTGCCGGAACCCGAAATCCGACATTTGGCGCACCAGCTAGGGGTGCTCCGGAATTCGTCTTCCACCGCTCTGTGCCCCGTCGCATCGTCATCACCATGCCCGGTGACCAGGAGGGCAACCCAGACCCATGGGCGGCGTGGCCCGCCTGCGTAGAGCCGCTCGCCTCGGGCGACCCCGTGCCCCAGGCAGCTCGTGGTCCGCAGGGCGCTGCGGGCTGCGGGTGACGTGGTTAGGCTTCGACAGCTCTCACACCACGGCAGGCGCGGTCGGCAACAAGGGCTTCCAATCACGCCGCGACCATGACACCGTACACCCGCCGGGAGCTGGCGAACTCGAGGGTCGCGCTCACGGTGGCCCGAGAGCTGCTGCAGTGCAGACTACTGGAGGGCGGCCACGACGTGCTGCTGGAGCGAGTGGCAGAGCTCCTGGGCTTCGCCGCCTCGGGGGCTCACCCCTTCTCCACCCAGTTCCCATCTCAAGCCCAGGGCGACCCGCACAGGGGCTCCGCACGCGCCCGCGGGCTGCAAGGCTACTCCGACGCCAGCGAAGCTGTCAGCGCCGAACCGGCGGCGGCGCTGCCCCCGCCCCCAGTCCGCGAAGAAGGACTCAACGCGACCCACGGCCCCAGTGGGCAGCCGTGCTGCCACCCCACGGTGGGCGCGTCAGGTTGGACCGCGTGGCATGCGGGGCATTACGGCGTGGCATTCGGGATGACGGCACCGGAGGAATACTTGCCCCTCATGATGGACCAAGGACACCCTCACGAGAACGGACAAGGCTCGCTCCTCAGCCCAAGCTGGGGGGACGAGGCACTAGAAGCTGAGCCTTTCCAGGAGCCCCGGGACGGTCCCACTTGCCACGCTGGAGGCAACGATTATCGGCTACCACTAATTCTTCAGGAGCAGGTATACGCTAACCATGGATCGCAGGAGTTGCAGGTCGCCGCAGCGAGCAGCTGCCCCGCTCCCACAGTCTCCTAGCCCTCGGGAGGAGGGCGCAGGGGGCTGCAGGAGAGGGGCCAGATCCGACATCACCACCGCGGCGTTCGGAGCAAGGTGTTCTCAGGAGGTAGGCCCTCTGCTGGGGAGGTGCCTCATGGCCTGCCCCTGGCGGAGGACCCGTGGTCATTGGGGGAACCGTTGGCGACCACTCTACCCCATCGGGCGGCGTCCCGGTTTCCAGTCGTTGTTGATGGCACTAGAGTGTGGCGCAAGGCGGGGCCCTCATCTGGCGATATGAAGCAAGGCCAGTACCTGTGAAGAAGGCCCAGTGCCTGTGAATCTCGCTGCCTCGTGACACTCTCACGTAATAATGAGTGGGGCTATACACGCCCCCGAGTCTCAGGGGCGCCGGCCTCAGGCCCTCGGGCACCCTCCCACGCCCAGTGGCAGCACTTAGCTCTGCGCTGGTTAGAAGACGTCCAAGACTAGACTAGGTGCCGGACGTGGCCTTTTGTTTGCTTTCGTTGCTCTTCCCTCTGGTTGTCGCTTTCCCCCGCTGGATTCAAGTTGGATTCGAATTTGAGATTTGCGTGTGTTCGGGGAAGGGGTGCTGTCGGGACCCCGATTCTAAGTCACACCGATCTAGCATGTAACACCTCATATCACTTTGCAGCCTCACGCACGGTATCCCCACGGGTGTCGCCTTACCATGGCCCGGGACCGTTCGCGCCTTTTGGCTCACGTATATGATAGTGTCGCTAGCATCCATATGACAGAGAACCCGGGCCGACATGGCTAGTCGTGAACCCAAAGCGGCATAGACCTATGGAGACAGGCATACATGAATCACATCGAGCATGTCGGTCAACAGCGTATAAATCCAGGCTGTAGCACGGGGCTAACAGGACTCCGGAAGTCACCGCGTGACATTTCCCTGAAGGGATAGACATAGGAACGAAGTGGAACACATGCCGGCCAGTCAATTGTTCTAAGCAGTAGTGCTGGGCTAGCAGGACTCCAGTGAACTGGGCTGTAGCGGACTACTATGGCTCAAGGAAGCACTGGACTACATTTCCCCATAAGAGAGGCTGCCAAGGACAAACAACTAGATTGTCGGATCCCACACATAGCAATACACGTCACACGTACGCATAACATGCAAGTATGTGATGTACAACATGGCATCACAACATAACGCAACTCATATAGATAAAGGCTCAGAAGAGCCACATAGTATAAATATAAACAGGGGTCACATGACCCATCATTCAGAGCATACAAGCAACGGAAGCATTACATGTCTGAGTATAGACAACTACAAAAGAAAAGGGCTGAGAAGCCTGACTATCTACAAGACCCTCCCAAGGGTACAAGATCGCAGCTGAGGTAACAAGCTACTCGTTGAAGTCCAAGCGGAAACTACTAGTAAGACAGATGTCTCATCTGCAAAACATAAATAAAGCAAACGTGAGTACAAAGGTACTCAGCAAGACTTACATCAGATCCTATCATATATGCATTTGTATCATATATGCAAGCCAGCTTTGACTCAGTGGCTATCCTGTTCTACGACAACGAGAAACTTCTTTGAGATGAGGTAGCGCACACGAGTCCACTAATCACCACATCAATACACTACTATGGATTCAGCCTCGTCTCCCTACGAGAAGGCCATCCATAGCACTCACACTTGTCTTGAGCATTTTAGAGTATCCACTTTAAGTTGTCTATGTACCACGTAAGCATCCAAGAAGTCCATAACCGAGGACACGACTATTCAAATAGATCATGATAACCCTGCAGGGGTGTACTTCTTCACACACGCTCTCACCACTTATCACCATATACACTTCATGTATCTCGGCAACCTTCAAGCGGAAGCCTGGCGAGGGTGTCGGCCACAACCTAACTAACCACACAAGACTCTAGTCCAGGTTTATCGCCTATTCGGGTTCCATCCGCAAGGAGATCCGGCCGGGGTTTTGCTCACGGCCCCAAACGATGTGTACAGGGTTCCCGAGACCACCATCCGGGTGCCACTCGGTACACCGGGCCATGTGTGCCTAGTGTGTCCCAAGTCCACCCGGTCGGGTGCCACTTGGTAGAAAAATAGCACTACCTACAAACACTAGAAACTATTTGCAACTCCTGGACAGAGTTCAAGGCGGTTAATAAGTCGAGAGAGCTTGGAGCGCATGGAGCCCAATGTGTGGTAGAAGCTAGTCATTGGACAACTTACACAGAACTCAGTTCTTAAGGACGGTCCCAATGAGACAATCCACCATGTACTCCTACATGGCCTCTCACCGCTACCTTTACCAAATCGTGTTCACACGCTTAACTCTCAGCACCAGAACATATCATAGCACTCCAATTCATTCCCGATGAATCAGACCTGACACAACTCTAAGCAATAGCAGGCATGGCATGGTAGGAACACCACATGGCTCAATCAACTCCTACACATGCTAGTGGGTTTCAACTATTTACTGTGGCAATGACAGGTCATGCAGAGGAATGGGTTCAACTACCGCAGCATAAAATAGCAGTTGAATCGTTGTTGTCCTAATGCAAGAAAAGAGAGCAGGAGCGAGAGAGTGGGATTGTATCGGAATGAACAAGGGGGGTTGCTTGCCTGGTAGATCAATAGAGGGGCACTGCTCGTCAGACAGGTACTCTCGAACACTCTCCGGAGCAGGACCTATCGAGAAGGCACGGTGACGGAAATCAAACACAAGCATATGCAACAATATGATGCATGAACATGGCATGAGTATGTGATGTTGTTTGAGTTAATGCATCTAGCATTTATTTGGTTGAAGTCCATTTGAACCAAGGGATCAAATACATCTCCAAAATAAGCTCTTAAATATGCCATAAGTGTGTTTTCATATATACAGCAAGTATAGTTTGGTTTGTCATGCATAAAACTGGTACAGATGGATAGATTGAATTTTTCTGATAATTTTTCATATATAAATTATTTCAATCTGAGCTATGGTTGAATTTCTATGAATTTTTGAAGTTTTGAACATTTTCTGGAATTTCCTGTTTATAAATAATTCCAGAAAAAGAATAACTGCATCAGCATGATGTCATCACTAAATCAGCGGGTCAACGTGGGTGTCCAGGTAAAATCTGACGTGTGGGGGCCACACGTCAGTGTCACATAGGGGGGTTAATTAGCGGGGTTGACTCATTCAAACCTGCTGACGTTTAGCCACCGGCGAGGCCGAACGCGGCGGAGGGCACGGGAATCGCCCTCCGGCGACCATTCGGGCGGCGGAGACCACGGGCGAGGAGCTGAGCCTCGTCCGCGTCATCTGGAGCAAGTGGGAGGCTGCGGGGGTGCCTGAGCTCGCTGAAAACGATCTCAAGGTGGCGGCCGGAGTTCGGCTTTGAGCGGGATCGGTCTGCGGGGCACGGGGAGGCCACCCGAGGGGCTCTGCGGCACCCTCGTGGTACCAGGAGCACGATGGTGTGCTTGGTTTGGGCGAAGGCGGGCCAAAACGACGGCGGCGACATGGATGGTGGCGAGGAGCTACGGCCGCGGCGGGGAAACAGTGCTAGAGCGCGCGTTAGCAAGGGGGAGAAGGGGGTTTCGGTAGAAGAGCTCACGGCGATTTGTCGGGTGTGCTCAGTGGCTCGGGGGAGGCCGTGCAGGCGACGTGCGGCGCCCGCGATCTCGGGCGGCCGGAGGTGAAGAAGATGGCGGTGACGGCTCCACGGGGCGTCCCCGGTTGCTTGGCTCTTTGAGGACGTAGGGGAAGTCGCGGCGGAGCTTGCAGACACGGAGAGAGGGCGAGGGGGAGGCGGTGGTACGACGGCGACGAGCTGCGGCGACGGCAGCGCTCGGTCGTGGGGAGAGGGAGGAAACCAGGGGAGGAGGGAGAGAGAGAGAGAGTGCGAGAGGTCCGGGGCGGCACGTGGTGTCGTCCAGGACGGCCAGGGCATCGGGGGAGAGGCCAGGCAAGCAGGTGGCGTGGCCGGACGCGTGGCCGCGCGCGCCGGGCGCGTGCCCCTGTCCTCCTGGCGCGAGGAAGGGGATGACTAGCACTGGCTAGGCCGGCTGCACAGTGCCAGGCCGCGGTAACCCAGGTAAGCTTTCCTTTTTTTCTTTTCTAATTTTCTGACATTTGTTTGATTTAATAAAGAAAAAAAAATACTAAATCAATTTATTTTCTTCTGACAATTTTTGCAGGGGCCTAAAGGATTATTCCAAAGCCCCTCACCAAAATTCAGAATTATTGGACAATATTTTTTATATATATAAAAAATTATCCAACGCAAATAATTACTGGATTAACTCCAAATGTCCAAAATAAATATTTATGAGGTCCTGAAAATATTTGTTAGAATTTTAATTCTGACCAATATTTTCAAAGAGCAACATGAACATTTTCTTGGACCCTTTTGGAGCTATTTTTATCTGGGTTATTTCGAGAAATAATTCTGAGGGTTTCACAAATCCCCATTTCAAATTTAAATGGAATTTAAACATGATGCACAAATGGCTAGCTGGTCTAGGTCATACCAGAACTAGGGATGTGACAACTCGCCCCCACTCGAAGAAATCTTGTCCCGAGATTCAGGGGTTGGCAGAAAGAAAGCGGGGTACTCAAGTCGAAGACGATCTTCACGCTCCCAAGTAGCTTCTCTCTCGGAATGATGAGACCACTGAACCTTGAGAAACTTGATGTTATGACGTCGGGTGACACGCTCTGCTTGATCAAGGATGCGAACAGGGTACTCTCGATATGTGAGGTTATCTTGGAGATCAAGAGTTTCGTGGTCCACTCCGCGGATGGGATCCGAGAAGCAACGCCTGAGTTGAGAGACGTGGAAGACATCATGAACTCGAGAAAGATGTGGTGGTAGTTCCAACTGGTAGGCAACCTCTCCTCGTTTAGCGAGAATGAGAAAGGGACCAATGTAACGAGGAGCCAACTTGCCCTTGATACCGAATCGATGGGTACCCTTCAAAGGGGTAACCCGAAGGTAAGCTTAGTCGCCAATTTCATAAGCCACTTCCTTATGACTACGGTCATACTGGCTCTTTTGGCGAGATTGAGCTGTTTTCAAATTCTCACGAACGATGCGAACTTGCTCTTCTGCCTCTTCGATCATATCCAGTCCAAAGAATTGTCTTTCATCGGTTTTCACCAGTTCAAAGGTGTTCGACATCTTCGTCCATACAGGACCTCAAAAGGAGCTTTCTTGAGGCTGGATTGGTAGCTGTTGTTATAAGCAAACTCGGCGAAGGAAAGACACTCCTCCCAATCCATACCGAATGAGATAACACAAGCTCTAAGCATGTCTTCAAGAATTTGGTTGACCCTTTCCACCTGACCACTTGATTGAGGGTGGAAAGTGTCGGCGTTCTGGGAACGGGGGTCCTCAGACTTGCTTGCCTGCGGCCTGCGGTGTGGCTCAAGTGGGGGCCCAGTACGGCCCATCTTCATCAACACGAGGCTCAAGACCCTCGCAAGGGGCCAAGCCTCGCGAGGCAGACGACGCGGCGCCTCCTCAGGCACAGCCTCGTCAGGCTGGCTCGCGAGGACGCGGAGAGTTCAAGGCGGGGTACCTCGCGAGGTGCCCATGACGCAAGCCATGACGACACGGGGCACTAGGCGGGTGCCAGCGCGCGCAGCGTCCCACTTTCCTCTTTGGTGCAAAGGGAGCAAGCATATCAGCAGAGTACCGAGGCATCAGGCAAAGGTTGCCACTTCGGTGCAACAAGACCAAGGCCAGGAGGACTGCGAGACGGAGGTCACCATGGAGCCCAGCGTGGCGTCACCACCAGAGCCTTTGGCAGGCGAAGACTGCTTTTGTCAGGATAGATGTACTCGCTGTCCCCCTTCAAATTAGCCCACCATTGTTGGATCCCTTCCCGCTCAATATTTGGGGAGAGGACCAGGGCCTCTATAAATAGGACTAGCCACCCACATAGCCGGGGGTTCGATTCCGGTTCGGTTTTCGGAGGGGATCGGTTCATTCGGTTCACGAGTAGAGAGAGAAAGAGAGAGAGAGAGGGTGACTGAGCTCTTCACAACAGTTCATCACCACAGCCAAGAACAGACCCTCGTGAGGCTGTTCTTCCTTGTATTGTTCGTCCTCACCAGCCCAGGAGGCAATCTATCCACCACACACTGGAGTAGGGTATTATACCACATCGGTGGCCTGAACCAGTATAAATCTTGTGTCTTTCGTGCAGTTCTTTTAGTAGTTTAGATCCCCTAGAGACGGAGAGGTTGAAGGCGAGATTTCCGCGTGCACCCCAATGTTCGAACCTTAAGGGTCTGCCGGAACCCGAAATCCGACATTTGGCGCGCCAGGTAGGGGTGCGCTGGAATTCGTCTTCCACCGCTCCGTGCCCCGTCGCGTCCTCATCGCCATGCCATGCTACCAGGAGGTCAACCCCGATCCGTGGGCTGCATGGCCCAAACGCGTGGAACCACTCGCCTCGGGCGACGACGCGCCCCAGGCAGCTCGCGGTCCGCAGGGCGCTGCGGGCCGCGGGCGACGCAGACAGACTTTGGCAACCCTTACGCCGCGGCAGGGTCGGTCGGCGGCAAGGGCCTCCAATCACGCTGCGACAACGACACCGTACACCCGCCGGGAGCAGGCGAATTCGAGGGCCGCGCTCACGGTGGCCCGAGAGCTGCTGCGATGCAGGCTACTGGAGGGCGGCCACAACGTGCTGCTGGAGCGAGTGGCGGAGCTCCTGGGCTTCGCCGCCTCGGGGGCTCACCCCTTCTCCACCCAGCTCCCATCTCAAGCCCGGAGCGACCCGCACGGGGGCTCCGCGCGCGCCCGCGGGCTTCAAGGCTACTCCGACGCCAGCGAAGCTGTCAGCCCCGGGCCGGTGGCGGCGCTGCCCCTGCCCCCGGCCCGCGAAGGAGAAGGGCTCGACGCAACCCGCGGCCCCGGAGGGTGGCCGCATTGCCACCCAGTGGCAGGCATGACAGGTGGGGGCGCATGGCATGCGGGGTGCCACGGCATGGCGTACGGGATGACGGCGACGGAAGAGTACGTGCCCTGCATGATGGACCAAGGACACCCTCATGAGGACGGGGAGGGCTCACTCCTCGGCCCCAGCTGGGGGGACGAGGTGATGGAGGCTGAGCCCTTCCCGGCGCCCCAGGACGAGCCCGCTGGCCACGCCGGAGGCAGCGATCACCGGGCGCCACTAACTCTTCAGGGGCAGGTATGTGCTAACCGTGGATCGCAGGAGGTGCAGGTCGCCGCAGCGAGTGGCCGCCCCGCTCCTACAGCCCCTCACCCCTTGGGAGGAGGGTGCAGGGGGCTGCAGGGGAGGGGACGGGATCCGACATCACCACCGCGGCGTTCGGAGCAAGGCGTTCTCAGGAAGTAGGCCCTCTACTGGGGAGGTGCCTCAGGGCCTGCCCCTGGTAGAGGACCCGTGGTCGTCGAGGGAACTGCCGGCGACCGCTCTACCCCATCGGGCGGCGTCCTGGGTTCCGGTCGTTGCTGATGGCACTAGAGTGTGGCGCAAGGCGGGGCCCTCGTCTGGCAATATGAAGCAAGGCCAGTACCTGTGAAGAAGGCCCAGTGCCTGTGAAGCTCGCCGCCCCGTGACACTCTCACGTAATAATGAGTGGGGCTGTACACGCCCCGGAGTCTCAGGGGTGCCAGCCTCAGGCCCTGGGGCTCCCTCCCACGCCCAGTGGACAGCACTTAGCTCCGCGCTGGTGAGAAGACGTCGAAGACTAGAATAGGTGCCGGACGCGGCTTTTTGTCTGCCTTTTGTTGCCTTTCCCTTTGGCTGTTGCTTTCCCCCGCTAGATTTAAGTTGGATTCGAATTTGAGATTTGTGTGTGTTTGGGAGAGGGGTGCTTGTTCTCGCTCAAGCTGTTCTTGTGTTCTGGTTGCCGCTTCGTCACAGCTGCCTCCCCTCGCGAGCCCCTCGCGAGCTGGGTCAGGCCAGGCTAGTGCGCAGCCCAGGCTGCCACTATTGCTCCCTCTCGGGAGGATTTTCGGGTGCCTGCGGAGGTTGTCCTATCCGGAATAGGCCCAGAGCCTGTGAAGCAAGGTGAGTGCCTGTGAAGCTCTTGCTCTCAAGGAAAAGGCCCAGAGCCTGTGAAGCAAGGCGAGTGCCTGTGAAGCTCTCGCTCTCGAGGAAAAGGCCCAGAGCCTGTGAAGCAAGGCGAGTGCCTGTGAAGCTCTTGCTCTTGAGGAAAAGGCCAAGAGCCTGTGAAGCAAGGCGAGTGCCTGTGAAGCTCTTGCTCTCGAGGAAAAGGCCCAGAGCCTATGAAGCAAGGTGAGTGCCTGTGAAGCTCTCGCTCTCGAGGAAAAGGCCCAGAGCCTGTGAAGCAAGGCGAGTGCCTGTGAAGCTCTCGCGCTCAAGGGAAAGGCCCGGAGCCTGCGAAGCGAGGTGAGCGCTTGTGGAGTCATCGCGTTCGGAAGAAGGCCCAGGGCCCGTGGAGAAGGCCAACGCATGAGGAGTTTCTCATCAGTGACAGCCTCACATCTTGAGGACCCAGCTAGAAAGTGCCCAAGGCGTCGTGCCCTCCTGCAGGCCGCCTCTGAACCAGCGTGGGACAAAGGTAAACCAGCCCACCATCGGGCGCAAGCGCAATTTCGTAACTACTGATATGATAGACATAGGTTCTTACATGAGGGGCTTCCCCTCCCAAAATGCTCTCACACACCACCAGGTCGAAAGCCTGAGTTCTATTCATGCAGAGTGAAAAGACAGGAGCGATACGCTCTCAGTCGGACCAATCCCCCAATGCGTCCCTGGAAGCACCTCCTGAGCCCTCGCCGGAGTCGCCGAGCTCGCCATCGATGCCCGCGTCGCTGCCGGCGGCATCAGGGCCGCTTGCCGCGGCACCCTCGTCAGCACCCACGACCACGTCGCTGTCGTCCGAAGCGAAGGCCCTGACGAGGGCGTCCACGTTATCCTCCACCCAGTGCGACAGGTCGTCCCGGACGGCCTGGGGGACTGGGGCGATGACGGCATCGAAGTCGAAGCGGGGATTCATGTTCTGAAGATGGCTGAAGACACGGGAGAAGGCGCGCTTGAGCAAGGCGCGGCTCCTCTCCTCCACCAACCTGTCGGCCCTAACCGACCGCGCCTCCAGCTCCGCCACCACGGCGGTGAAGAACTGCAGGTTACCGGCGTAGTTGATCGTGTGTGGCTCACCGACGGACGCCTCGCAGATGTTTCCCAAGGCCGAGTTGGCCCTCTCCCTGAGCATGGTGAACACTGGGCCATGCGCGTGCTCCAGGAGCCGCCGCTGGCGAATTTCGTCGGTGTTCTGGTGCTCGACGGCCTCGGCCTCTTCCACCCGTTGGCGAAGGCGGAGCACCTTGGCTTGCGAGGCGGCAAGCTCTTTCTGCGCTCCCTCAACGGCGGCTCGGGAGACGTCGGCCAGCCGCATCCCCTCGTCCCGTTGGGTCCTCAGGGCCGCGGTTCTGCCTTCAGCCTCAACCCGGATCATCCTCAGCTTCCCCTCGAACTCACGCTCGAGGCCTTGGCGCGCCATCGCCACCCGACGACAAACCTCCTCCAGGACACACGCTTCCCGCGCAGCGACGTCGTCCTCCGCCTGCGTCACTAGGCGCTCCCTCGTCTCCAGCCTCTCATACTCACGGGAGCGTTCGGCGGCCTCCAGCACCAACGCTTCCTCGCGCTTCTGAAGCTCAGCTGGGTCACCGGAGGCCACCTCCATCGACGCGAGGGCTGCCTCGCGTAGCTCCGCTTGCTCCTCCAATGAGTGGCATCGGGCCAGGAGCTCGTGAGCTCGCTCCTCCGCCGCCTCTCGCCACCCGTCAGCTCTCCGGCCCTCTTCGATGGCCTGGGAGCGGGCCACTCGGGAGGCCTCCAGCGACGCCTTCGCTTCTTCATCATCAAGGTCGCGTTGGCGGCGCGCAAGGGTGACGGCGGCCTCCAGCTCGCGCCTCCCTGCAGCTAGGTGCAGGCCCTCGGCCTCCAGGCGAGCATCTTCAGTGGCAAGCTCTTCCCCAAGCAGGTCCACCGCGTCGGCCGCTCGTCGAAGGAACCCTTGGCGGCGCGAGCGGTGATCCCGAGCGCGCTCGAGCACATCTCCCGCGTCATCATCCGCCCCAAGCAGGCGCCGGGGGCTGCGGGTCATCGCTCCCCCTCCGGGCAGGGGGCTGGGGGCTGGCGACCTCGCAACGGCCGGACGCGCCACATCAGAAGCCCGACCAAGGATCAGCCCGCCTCCAGGTGAGGGGCGTAGGTGGCGCCTCAACCAATCGCAGTCCAAGACCAGACGGGAGGTACCCGACAGGCTGGCTATCCCTTGAGAAGGCCCGCGAAGGAAAAGCATGGGGAATGAAGGGCCACGGCGCACCTCAGGATGATCCGCCCCATCAGACGCCCTCAGCACAAGGGCAGAGCTGCTCGGAGCACTTGAGGATGGCGGAGGAGGCAAAGCCGAGGGAGGAGGTGCCTCGGCGACTCCCGCGATCTCAGTTGGAAGGGGCCTGCGGAGCAAGAATCAGCGAAAGCAACAAGAGGATCGGGAGTCAGAGAGGAAAAAGACTTACTCGTCAGTGGCGAAGTACTTCCTGCGCTTCAGCACGCGACAAGGGGAGTCAACACCCAGAGCCTCCCTCTTCCTCCGGAGGGCCTCGAAGTCCACGCGGAAGCGGCCCAAGAGAAGAGCGCAAGGATCAACCCGCCGCGAGGACGAGGCACCAGGATGGCCCGCGTCGGGAGCTCCCGCCTGGTGCGTGCCGCCAATCACCTCGTCAGAAGCCGGGACTAGCGCCCCCAAGGCCCCAGCCCCGGGCGTTGAGAGGGGCTGCCTACCACCTTTAGCCGCAGCAGTACAGGCCTCATGAGCTGTCTCCTCACGAGCAGCCTCGGGCGCCGCACCCTCCTCAAGAGTTGTCTCCTCACGAGCAGCCTCGGGCGCCGCACCCTCCTCTGGAGCAGTCCCCTCACGAGCGGCGCGCAATGCTGCCCCCTCCTCCGGAGCCTCCACGGCCTCAGGCGCCTCCTGCCTCCCTCCTCCGCGGCTTGAGGAGGAGTCGCCTTGGCCGATTGGGAGGGGAGTCACCACTACAGGGTTCTCGCGAGGCCCTTGGAGACCGGCGGGGCGCAGCCCCCACTCGTCGAAGTCAGGCATCTGCTTCACAAAGTCAGCCTTGCTCTGACAGAGATATAGCAAGGCCCCGCCTTGCCGTATGTTGCCGGGATTGGGGTCCCCGGCCAAAGTCAGGAGCATCAACTTCAGCGCCGCGGGGGCCAGGTCTTCTTCCTGGAGCCTCATGTCATCCTCGCGCCCCCAGAAGGCCCACATTCGGCAAGAGTGCCGCTGCAGGGGAGCGACATGGCACAACAGAAACTCCTTCACCACCTTGGGCGCTGTCACGCTGAGTTTCCTCAGGAGTGCGAAGCGGGGCCAGATGAAGACAAGCCGAGGGCTCTTCAGCGTCTCCTGGCCCCAACCCGAATTAGGGACGGCAGGCGAGGTCGGCTCGGATAGCAGGGGGGCAAGGCACCCCTGCGTCCATGTACAACCATCGCTCACGGAACCCGGCCGCGGGCTGGGGGAGTCAGGAGTCAATTCCAGACGCCTCGGACACAGGCTCGGCAGCAAAGCTCGTGCATGCCCAGCGCTGGGAAGGATCGACAAGACGCAGCGAGAAGAAGTGGTGCAGAAGGGCGACCGAAGGAGGGATGCCCACCATGGCTTCGCAAATTAAGGCGAAGACCGAAAGGAGTGTGATGGACTCAGGACTGAGATGCATTAAGTGGATCTGATAATGCGAAAGCACGACATTGAAGAAATCAGAGAAAGGGGGAACCAGACCCGCCCACAAGGCATCAGTAAAACATGGGACCTTAGTGGCTGTCCTATCAATGGAGAAGTGGGTCGCAGGCCAGGCAGTCGTCCTTCCGCACTCGTTGAAGACGGTGGCCAGGGCCAGGCTGTCCTTGCCCAGGCACTCTTGGTTGAGCACCGTCGATCGGCCGACGAGTGGGGCCACCGTTGGTGGCGCACAAGACGAAGGCATGGATTTCTCTGGTCTCTCCTTCCCCGTCGGAGCCATGGCGATGGGAAGAAGGGGGGGAGATTCGAGATTGGATTGAAGGCAGGGGGAGGCGCTCGAAAGAAGGAAGAACAAAGAACACCCGAGCAACAGGAAAGGGGACGGCTGTGTACAACTACCAGTCCGCCTAGCAGGGCGCACAATAAGGAAGCGTGGGGGAATGGTGCCGCCCACGTCCAATCAACCGCCACGCGGCGTCCAAGGCCGCAGGCTGTTAGGGCCCACGGCGCTTCGCCCTTGACCTTTCGCCTCTCGGCATGGCCAAGTCCATGCGCGCCTTGGGCCCGGGGGCTACTGTAGGCGTTCTGGGAACGGGGGTCCCCAGACTTGCCTGCCTACGGCCTGCAGCGTGGCTCAAGTGGGGGCCCAGCACGGCCCATCTTCATCAACACGAGGCTCAAGACCCTCGCGAGGGGCCAAGCCGCACGAGGCGGACGACGCGGCGCCTCCTCAGGCACAGCCTCGTCAGGCTGGCTCGCGAGGAGGCGGAGAGTTCAAGGCGGGGTACCTCGCGAGGTGCCGATGATGCAAGCCATGACAACATGGGGCACCAGGCGGGTGCCAGCGCGCGCAGCGTCCCTCTTTCCTCCTTGGTGCAAAGGGAGCAAGCGTATTAGCAGAGTACCGAGGCATCAGGCAAAGGTTGCCACTTCGGTGCAACGAGACCAAGGCCAGGAGGACTGCGAGACGGAGGTCACCATGGAGCCCAGCGCGGCGTCACCACCAGAGCCTTTGGCAGGCGAAGACTGCTTTTGTCAAGATAGATGTACTCGATGTCCCCCTTCAAATTAGCCCGCCATTGTTGGATCCCTTCTCGCTCAATATTTGGGGAGAGGACCAGGGCCTCTATAAAAAGGACTAGCCACCCACATAGCCGGGGTTCGATTCCGGTTCTGTTTTCGGAGGGGATCGGTTCGTTCGGTTCGCGAGTAGTGAGAGAAAGAGAGAGAGAGAGGGTGACTGAGCTCTTCACAACAGTTCATCACCACAGCCAAGAACAGACCCTCGTGAGGCTGTTCTGCGTTGTATTGTTCGTCCTCACCAGCCCCAGGAGGCAATCCATCCACCACACACTGGAGTAGGGTATTACACCACATCGGTGGCCCGAACCAGTATAAATCTTGTGTCTTTCGTGCAGTTCTTTTAGTAGTTTAGATCCCCTCAAGACGGAGAGGTTGAAGGCGAGATTTCCGCGCGCACCCCAGTGTTCGAACCTTAAGGGTCGGCCGGAACCCAAAATCCAACAGAAAGCGGTACTGAAGGAAAGATGGGTGCCCATGGCAGTTTGGAAACTCTCCCAAAAATGAGAAGTGAAAAGACTACCACGGTCTGAATTGATCTCTAGTGGAACACCATGAAGTGACACTATTCGAGAAATATATAAGTCAGCGAGCTGACTAGCAGTGATATTCTCTCGAACAGGTAGGAAGTGAGCCACTTTGGAAAGACGATCAATGACTACGAAGATAGCGTTATCCCCTTTCTTGGTCCTGGGAAAGCCGGTGATGAAGTCCATACCAACTTTATCCCATTTGCACTCAGGAATAGCTAAAGGTTGAAGGGTGCCAGCAGGCCTTTGATGCTCTGCCTTGACGCGACGACAAATGTCACAGTTAGCAATAAACTGAGCAATTTCTCTTTTCATCCTAGTCCATCAGAACCTCTGGCGTAGGTCCTGATACATCTTCGTACTACCGGGATGAAACGTCAGAGGATATTCACGCGCCTCCTTAAGGATTAATTGTTGAAGATGTTGATTCTTGGGAACCACCAAGCGACTCTCAAAGAAAACAACACCAGGATCACCTATAGAGAACTACCACCAACTCCCTTGTTAATGTTTCTATTGATTCGGGAAATTCCCGTATCCTGCTTCTGAGCAGAGATGATTTGATCCACAAGAGTAGGTTTCGCCACCAAGGTAGAAAGGAATCCGTGAGGAGCAATGTGAAGGTTAAGTTTGCATAATTCCTCATGGAGAAGTGGTTGGCCCTACTGCAACATGAGATTGTTGTAATAGGACTTACGACTTAGCGCATCAGCCATGACATTCCCCTTGCCTGGGGTGTAGGTAATCCCTAAGTCATAATCTGAGATCAACTCCAACCAACGTCTTTGCCTAAGGTTCAAATCTCGTTGGGTGAAGATATACTTGAGACTCTGGTGATCAGTGTAAATCTCCCAACGTTTACCAAGAAGGTAATGTCGCTAGGTCTTAAGTGCATAGACTATGACTGCAAGCTCTAGATCATGTGTAGGATAATTCTCCTCATGTGGATGCAACTGTCGAGATGCATAGGCAATCACATGGCGATCTTGCATAAGAATGCTACCTAGTCCCTGTCGTGAGGCATCACAATAGATAACAAAGTCCTTAGTGAAGTCCGGTGGCACAAGTATGGGAGCAAAAGTCAGACGTCTTTTGAGTTCCTGAAAACTGTGCTCACACTGTGGGGACCACTCAAACTTTTTAACTTTCTTGGGAAGTTCCGTGAGAGGTTTGGCCACTTTGGAGAAGTTCTCAATGAATCGGCGACAATAACTGGCTAGACTAAGGAAACTCCTAACTTGCTTAACTGTTTCAGGCGGAGTCCAATCAAGAATGGGCTGAACTCTTTCGGGATTGACAGTAATGCCCTTACCAGAGATTACGTGGCCGAGATAGGTCCCTTCTGGCAACCAAAATTCGCACGTGGAGAACTTGGCATAAAGGCGGTGCTCTCTGAGTTTTTATAGCACAAGTCTAAGATGTTCGGCATGATCTTCCTCGTTCTTCGAGTAAATAAGAATATCATCGAGGTAAACCACGACGAACTTATCTAAGTACTCCATGAAGATCGAGTTCATCAAGTGAGAGAAAGTAGCTGGAGCATTAGTTAGACCGAAGGACATGACGGTGTACTCATACTGGCCATAACGAGTGACAAAAGCCGTCTTAGGAATGTCCCCATTTCTGATCTTGATTTGGTGGTAGCCTAAGCTCAAATCCATCTTGGAAAAGACTGAGGATCCAGCGAGTTGATCATACAAGTCGTAGATCCTAGGGAGCGGATACTTGTTCTTTATCGTGACCAAATTAACGGGATGATAATCTACAACCATCCGGTCCGTACCATCCTTCTTCTTGACGAAGAGGACGGGGCAAGCCCAGGGAGAAGAACTAGGATGGATGAAACCCTTTTGCAAGGATTCATCGAGTTGTTTCTTAAGCTCAGCTAGTTCTAAGGGTGCCATCTTGTAAGGTCTCCTAGAGATTGGAGCGGTTCCTGGGATAAGATCTATGACAAACTCTACGTCTCTGTCAGGTGGAATACCTGGCAGTTCCTCTGGAAAGACATCCGGAAAGTCACGGACTACCGAGATATCTTGAAGGTCAGGAAGAGGGTTGGCATTAAGAGAATAGAGTTGACGCCTTGCAACTCTGGTGGAGACAGTGACTATCTTGCCAGATGGGTGTGTAAGCTGAACAAACCTTGTGTAACAATCAATCTTGGCATGATGAGCTTTCATCCAGTCCATACCCAAGATGATGTTAATATCTGTAGACTTGAGGGCTATAAGTGATGCAATGAATACAAGTCTGTCAACAAGGATTTCATTACCATGGCTTACACTAGAAGTTTGCTATTTGGATCCAGGAGTTTGAATTACTAGTGGAGAGGGCATATCACAAAAGGATATGTTGTGCAAGCTGGCATAACTTTCGGAAATGGAGGAATGAGATGCTCCGGTATCAGACAGAACCGAAGCTGGATGACAGTTGACAAGGAGTGTACCAAGAACGACATCCGGATCATCATGAGTGTCTTTAGCTAAGACGTGATGCACACATCCACGTTCAGTGGGAGCTGACTTGACACTAATCATCTTGCGTGATGGCTTACCACGGCCAACAGACTTCTCAGGCTGGGGTGGAGCATAGTTGGTTTGAGAGCAGTCACGTGCATAGTGTCCTGGCTCTCCGCATGTGAAGCAAGTCCCTGAGGTAGGACGTGGACCCGCATTGACAAGCGGTCTACCGATAGGCCTAGCTGGAGCATACGGTTGAACTGGGTGAGGCGCCAGATAAGAGGGCCTCGGTGAGTAACCGGGTGGAAGAGCGGAGTTCGGAACCCAAATCCGGCGCTTCTGCGAAGTAGAACCGGAGGAAGAAACCAAATCACGGGTGTGCTTATGAGACTCCTCGTAAGTGAGCTAAGCTGTCTCTGCATTAATGGCCTTGTTCACAAGAGCCTGGAATGTATTGCAATGATGCAAGTGGAGATCACGACGCAACTTGGGGTTGAGACCCTTCCGGAACCTAGCCTGCTTCTTGGCGTCTGTGGACACTTCTTCTGTAGCATAGCCAGCAAGGTTCTCAAACTCTCTGCTGTAAGCATCAACAGCCATCTTACTCTGGGTGAGACTACAAAACTCTTCTCTCTTGCGATCAATGAGAGCCTGAGGAATGTGATGCTCGCGAAAAGCCATAGTGAAATCCTTCCAGGTAGGTATCTGGCCAGCTGGAAGCATAGCCTCATAGTTCTGCCACCAAAGACTAGCAGCACCTTCTAGGTGATATGCATCATAGGTGACCTTGTCACCTTCAGCTACGCTCGCGGAACGCAGCTTGTGAGTAATACTACGGAGCCAGTCATCTGCATCAAGTGGTTCAATGGAATGATGGAAGGTAGGTGGTTTCAGACCGATGAAGTCATGGATGGACACAAACTCTTTGCGCTGATGGGAGGTGTTCTCCTCAATACGTGCTAGCAAGCGGTTAGACTCACGCTTGTTCCTCTCAACCTCTAACATGAACTCTGCCAACGAAGACTGGTCAGGAGGATCCTCATCCCTACCATCTCCGTGGTTCCGGCTACGAGCAACAAAACATCGGTTAACTGACGACATCCTGAAGAACCAACCAAGGAAACAAGGATGGATTCAGCATCATCACAAGGATGTATAATATAGTACGAGGAAAAATACTATCTCTTGAACTCCTAGGATAATTCCGGCAGCATAACGGCAGTAAAATGCTCAGAATGAGACATCCTGCTCAAATGGGGTAGTAACATAATCAACATCATCACTTTAGGTTCTGAGATATTACTAAACAGACTACACCGGAGGTACTCAAACAGGGATATGACTCAGATCAACCAAACCTTAGAGACTACAGAGTAGTAACACATGATCCTGATAGACGGAAGAGAAAGCCTAGTTCATTAACCCCGTTGGAAAGATAGGATGACTCAGATCAGAAGGCATGAGGTATAAGGAGAAAAAAGAGCCTTACGTTCCCTTCCACAATCAATTCCCCTATATAGCTAAAGAATTTCTAGACTCAACTTCGACCAGGTTGGCTTGGAAATCCTACAGGCAGTCAGGCTCTGATACAAAAGCTGTCGGGACCCCGATTCTAAGTCACACCGATCTAGCATGTAACACCTCATATCACTTTGCGGCCTCACGCACGGTATCCCCACGGGTGTTGCCTTACCATGGCCCGGGACTGTTTGCGCCTTTTGGCTCATGTATATGATAGTGTCGCTAGCATCCATATGACAGAGAACCCGGGCCGACATGGCTAGTCGTGAACCCAAAGCGGCACAGACCTATGGAGACAGGCATACATGAATCACATCGAGCATGTAGGTCAACAGCATATGAAACCGGGCTGTAGCACTGGGCTAACAGGAGTCCGGAAGTCACCGCGTGACATTTCCCCGAAGGGACAGACATAGGAACGAAGTGGAACACATGCCGGCTTGTCAAGTGTTCTGAGCAGTAGTGATGGGCTAGCAGGACTCCGGTGAACCGGGCTGTAGCGGACTACTATGGCTCAAGGAAGCACTGGACTACATTTTCCCATAAGAGAGGCTGCCAAGGACAAACAACTAGATTGTCGGATCCCACACATAGCAATACACGTCACACGTACGGATAACATGCAAGTATGTGATGTACAACATGGCATCACAACATAACACAACTCATATAGATAATGTCTCAGAAGAGCCACATAGCATAAATATAAACAGGGGTCACATGACCCATCATTCAGAGCATACAAGCAATGGAAGCATTACATGTCTAAGTACAGACAACTACAAAAGAAAAGGGCTGAGAAGCCTAACTATCTAAAAGACCCTCCCAAGGGTACAAGATCATAGCTGAGGTAACAAGCTACTCGTCGAAGTCCAAGTGGAAACTACTAGTAAGACAGATGTCTCATCTGCAAAACATAAATAAAGCAAATGTGAGTACAAAGGTACTCACAAAGACTTACATCAGATCCTATCATATATGCATTTGTATCAAGAAGGTAATGTGCGGTTTAGTTGCAGCAAGCCAGCTTTGACTCAGTGGCTATCCTGTTCTATGACAACGAGAAACTTCTTTGAGATGAGGCAGCGCACACGAGTCCACTAATCACCACATCAATACACTACTATGGATTCATCCTCGTCTCCCTACGAGAAGGCCATCCATAGCACTCACACTTGTCTTGAGCATTTTAGAGTATCCAGTTTAAGTTGTCTATGTACCACGTAAGCATCCAAGAAGTCCATAACTGAGGACACGGCTATTCGAATAGATCATGATAACCCTGCAGGGGTGTACTTCTTCACACACGCTCTCACCGCTTATCACCATATACACTTCATGTATCTCGGCAACCTTCAAGCGGAAGCCTGGCGAGGGTGTCGGCCACGACCTAACTAACCACACAAGACTCTAGTCCAGGTTTATCGCCTATTCGGGTTCCATCCGCAAGGAGATCCGGCCGGGGTTTCGCTCACGGCCCCAAACGATGTGTACTGGGTTCCCGAGCCCACCATCCGGGTGCCACTCGGTACACCGGGCCACGTGTGCCTAGTCTGTCCCAAGTCCACCCTATCGGGTGCCACTTGGTAGAAAAATAGAACTACCTACAAACACTAGAAAGTATTTGCAACTCCTAGACAGAGTTCAAGGCGGTTAATATCTCGAGAGAGCTTGGAGCGCCCGGAGCCCAATGTGTGGTAGTAGCTAGTCATTGGACATCTTACACAGAACTCAGTTCTTAAGGACGGTCCCAATGAGACAACCCACCATGTACTCCTACATGGCCTCTCACCTCTACCTTTACCAAATCGTGTTCACATGCTTAACTGTCAGCACCAGAACATATCATAGCACTCCAATTCATTCCCGATGAATCAGACCTGACACAACTCTAAGCAATAGCAGGCATGGCATGGTAGGAACACCACATGGCTCAATCAACTCCTACACATGCGAGTGGGTTTCAACTATTTACTGTGGCAATGACAGGTCATGCAGAGGAATGGGTTCAACTACCGTAGCATAAAATAACAGTTGAATCATTGTTGTCCTAATGCAATAAAAGAGAGCAGGAGCGAGAGAGTGGGATTATATCGGAATGAACAAGGGGGGTTGCTTGCCTGGTAGATCAACAGAGGGGCACTGCTCGTCCGACAGGTACTCTCGAACACTCTCCGGAGAAGGACCTATCGAGAAGGAACGGTGACGGAAATCAAACACAAGCATATGCAATAATATGATGCATGAACATGGCATGAGTATGTGATGTTGTTTGAGTTAATGCATCTAGCATTTATTTGGTTGAAGTCCATTTGAACCAAGGGTTCAAATACATCTCCAAAATAAGCTCTTAAATATGCCATGAGTGTGTTTTCATATATACAGCAAGTATAGGTTGGTTTGTCATGCATGAAAATGGTACAGATGGATAAACTAAATTTTTCTGATAATTTTTCATATATAAATTATTTCAATCTTAGCTACGGTTGAATTTCTATGAATTTTTGAAGTTTTGAACATTTTCTGGAATTTCCTGTTTAAAAATAATTCCATAAAAAGAATAACTGCGTCAGCATGACGTCACCACTACATCAGCGGGTCAACGTGGGTGTCCAGGTCAAATCTGACGTGTGGGGGCCACACGTCAGTGTCACAGAGGGGGGTTAATTAGCATGGTTGACTTGTTCAAACCTGCCGGCGTTTAGCCGCCGGTGAGGCCGAACGCGGCGGAGGGCACGGGAATCGCCCTCCGGTGACCATTCGGGTGGCGCAGACCACGGGTGAGGAGCTGAGCCTCGTCCGCGTCATCTAGAGCAAGTGGGAGGCTGCGGGGGTGCCTGAGCTCGCCGGAAACGAGCTCGAGGCGGTGGCTGGAGTTCGGCTTCGAGCGGGATTGGTCTGCGGGGCACGGGGAGGCCACCCGAGGGGCTCTGCGGCACCCTCGTGGCACCAGGAGCACGATGATGTGCTTGGTTTGGGCGGAGGCGGGCCAAAACGACGGCGGCGACATGGACGGTGGCGAGGAGCTACGGCCGCAGCAGGGAAACAGTGCTAGAGCGCGCGTTAGCAAGGGGGAGAATGGGGTTTCGGTAGAAGAGCTCACGGCGATTCGTCGGGTGTGCTCATTGGCTCGGGGGAGGCCCTGCAGGCGACGTGCGGCGCCGGTGATCTCGGGCGGCCGGAGGTGAAGAAGATGGCGGTGACGGCTCCACGGGGCATCCCCGGTTGCTTGGCTCTTTTAGGGCGTAAGGGAAGTCGCGGCGGAGCTTGCAGACATGGAGAGAGGGCGAGGGGGAGGCGATGGCTACGACGGCGACGGGCTGCGGTGACGGCAGCGCTCGGTCGCGGGGAGAGGGAGGAAACCAGGGGAGGAGGGAGAGCGAGAGAGAGTGCGAGAGGTCCGGGGCGGCGCGTGGCGTCGTCCAGGACGGCCAGGGCGTTGGGGGAGAGGCCAGGCAAGCAGGTGGCGTGGCCAAACGCATGGCCGCGCGCGCCGGGCTCGTGCCCTTGTCCTCCTGGCGCGAGGAAGGGGACGACTGGCACTGGCCAGTCGGCTGGGCCGGCCTGTTGGGCCACTGGGCCAGGCCGGCTGCACAGTGCCAAGCCACGGTAACCCATGTAAGCTTTCCTTTTTTTCTTTTCTAATTTTCTGACATTTGTTTGATTTAATAAAGAAAAAAAATACTAAATCAACTTATTTTCTTCTGACAATTTTTGCAGGGGCCTAAAGGATTATTCCAAAGCCCCTCACCGAAATTCAGAATTATTGCACAATATTATATATATATATATATATAAATATTTATCCAACGCAAATAATTGCTGGATTAACTCCAAATGTCCAAAATAAATATTTATCAGCTCGTGAAAATATCTGTTAGAATTTTAACTCTGACCAATATTTTCAGAGAGCAACATGAATATTTTCTTGGACCCTTTTGGAGCAATTTTTATCTGGGTTATTTCCGAAAATAATTCTGAGGGTTTCACAAATCCCCATTTCAAATTTAAATGGAATTTAAATATGATGCACAAATGGCTAGCTGGTCTAGGTCATACTAGAACTAGGGATGTGACAGGTGCTTAGTCTCGTTCGAGCAATTTCTCGCGTTTCGGTTACCACTTCACCTCAGCTGCCTCCCCTTGTGAGCCCCTCGCGAGCTGGGTCAAGCCTAGCTTGCGTGCAGCCCAGACTGCCGCCGCCGCGTCCTCTCAGGAGGGCGTCTTACTGCAGATCCAACGGATTCAACCAGGAAACACTCAGGGCACCACAGCCTCCTGCGGGCTGCCCCTGGGCCAGCACGGGACAAAGGTAAACTAGCCGACCAGCGCGTCGCTTAAGCCAACCACTTGGCGCGGGCGCTTGGGCAATGTAGCTCCTACTGATACGATAAACACAAGTTTTACATGAGGGGCTCCCCCTCCAAAATGCTCTCACAGCTATCAGGCCAAAACCCGAGTTCTATTCATGCAGGGTAAGGAAGCAGGAATGATGCACAATCAGTCGAATGAATCCCCCAATGCGTCCTCAGGAGCACCACCGGGGCCGTTGCTGGCGTCGCTGAACTCGCCATCACTGTCTGCGTTGCCACCAGCGGCGTCAGAGCCGCCCATCAGGCCGCCCTCGTTGGTCACCACGATCGCATCGTCGTTGTCCGAGGCGAAGGCCCTGATAAGAGCATCCACATTGTCTTCCACCCAGTGCGCCAGCTCACCTCGGACGGCCTGGGGGACTGGGGTGATGGCGGCGTCAAAATCAAAGTGGGGATCCATGCTCCAGAGGTGGCTGAAGACGCGAGAAAAGGCGCGCCTGAGCAGGGCGCGGCTCCTCTCCTCCACCAACCTGTCAACCCTGATCGACCGCGCCTCCAGTTGCGTCACCACGTTAGTGAAGAATTGAAGATTGCCCGCGTAGTTGACCGCATGCGGCTCGCCGACGGTCTCCTCGCAGATGTTGCCCAAGGCCGCGTTGGCCCTCTCCCGAAGCGTGGTGAGCATGGGGCCATGCTCATGCTCCAGGGTCCGCCGCTGACGTATCTCGTCCGTGTTCTGGCGCGCGACGGCCTCAGCCTCCTCCACCCGCTGGCGAAGAAGGAGCACCTCAGCCTGGGAGGTGGTTAGCTCACCTTGCGCCACCTCAAGGGCAGCCCGGGAAGCATCGGCCCGCCACGTCACCTCCTCCAGCTTGGCCCTCAGGGCAGCAGTCCTGCCTTCGGCTTCGGCCCGAATCAACCCCAGCTTCTCCTCGAACTCGTTCTCAAGGTTCAAATGCGCCATCGCCACCCGACGTCCGACCTCCTCCAGGACATGGGCTTCCTGTGGAGCGACATCATCCTCCGCTTGCGTCACCAAGCGCTCCCTCATCTCCAGACACTCGTACTCGCGGGTACGTTCGGCGGCTCCCAACATCAGCGCCTACTCACGCTTCTGGAGCTCCGCCGAGTCACCGGAGGCCACCTTCATCGATGCGAGGGCTGCCTCGCGCAGCTCCACCTGCTCCTCTAGTGAGTGGCACTAGGCCAGGAGCTCCCGAGCCCGCTCCTCCGCAGCCGTTCGCCGCCAGTCAGCCTCCCGAGCTACCTCAGTAGCCCGAGACCGGGCCTCCCGAGAGGCCACCAACGATGCCTTGGCCTCTGCTTCACCAAGATCGAGCTGACGGCGCGCATGAGCGATGGCACCCTCCAGCTCGCGCCTCTCTGCAGCCAAGCGCAGGCCCTCGTCCTCAAGGCGCGCGTCTTCATCAGCAAGCTCCTCACCAAGCAGGCTCAATGCATCAGTCGCCCTTCGAAGGAATCCTTGGCGGAGAGCGCGACGCTCCCGAGCGCGCTCGAGCATGTCTTCCACACCATCATCTGCCCCAAGCAAGCGCCGAGGGCTGCGAGTCAGCACTCCCCCTCTGGGCTGGGGGCTCGGGGCTGGCACCCTCGCGACGGCCGGGAACGCCGCGTCAGAAGCCCGGCCTGGGGTCAGCCGGACCTCAGGAGAAGAGCGCAGGAGGCGCCTCAGCCAATCGCAGTCCACGACCAGGCGAGAAGCCCATGGCAGGCTAGCTATGCCACGAGAAGGCCCGCGAAGGGGGATCGTGAGGTGCGCGGGGCCACAATACGCCTCGGAGCGGCTCGCCTCGTGGATCGACCTCACCACAAGGGCTCCGCTACTCGGAGCACTCGAGGACGGTGGAGGGGGCGAAGCCAAGGGGGACGGCTCCTCAGCCGTCTCCACAAGCTCGGCTGGAAGGGTCCTGCGGAGGAAGGGTCAGTAAGAGCAGCAGAAGGATCGGGAGCTGGGAAAGGAGAAGGCTTACTCATCAGTGGCGAAGTACTTTCTGCGCTTCAGCAGGCGACAAGGGTAACCGTCGCCCAGGGCCTCCCTTCTCTTCCGGAGGGCCCCAAAGTCCACGCGGAAGCGGCCTAAGAGTCGGGAGCAGGGATTGACCTGCGACGAAGATGGAGCGTCAAGGCAATCAGCGTCAGGGGCGCCTGCCTGGTGCGCGTCGCCAATGGCCTCCCCAAGAGAAGAAGCTGGAGCCTCAGGGGCCCCAGTCGCAGGCGCAGAGGGCAGCTGTTTCTCACCCTCAGCCTCAGCGGCACGGGCCCTGATAATTGCTTCCTCATGAGCCTCGCCCGGCGTTGTCACCATGCTGGGAGCCCCCTCGGCCTCTGGCGCCTTGTGGCTCCCTGCTCCGCCACTTCAGGAAGAGTCGCCTTGGCCGATTGGAAGGGCAGTCACCACCACTGGATTCCCGCGGGGTCCCTGGAGGCTGGCAGGGCGCAGCCCCCACTCATCAACGACAGGCATCTGCTTCACGAAGTCGACCCTGCTCTGGCAAAGGTACAGCAAGGCCCCGCCCTACCGGATGCTGCCAGGGTTGGGGTCCCCAGCCAGGGTCAAGAGTGCCGTCTTCAGCACCTCAGGAGCCAGGTCCTCTTCCCGGAGCCTCATACGATCCTCGCGCCCACGGAAGGCCCACATCCGGCGAGAGTGGCGTTGAAGAGGAGGAACGCGGCATAGCAGGAACTCCTTCACCACCTTGGGCGCTGTCACGCCAAGCGACCTCAAGAGCGCGAAGCGGCGCCAGACGAAGACGAGCCGGGGGCTCTCGAGCGTCACCTGGCCCCAGCCCGAATTGGGGACAGCAGGCGAGGTTGGCTCCGATAGCAAGGGCCTCGGCACCCCTGCATCAACAAACAGCCACCGCTCGCAGAACCCAACCGCGGGCAGGGGGAGCTTGAAGTCAATCCCAGAGGCGGCAGTCTCAGACGGGGCAACGAAGCTCACGCATGCCCAGCATTGGGTAGGGTCGACAAGAGGCAACGAGAAGATGGGGCGCAGCAAGGCAACCGAAGGAGGGATGCCCACCATGGCTTCGCAAACAAAGGCGAAGACTGAAAGGAGGGTGATGGATTCAGGACTCAGATGCATACTAAGTTGAGGCGTCCCCTAAAAAAGATGTTGGCGCGTATACAAGGCATTGTCAACTTATAATAGTCAACACACGGTTCTAGCAGCAGTGGCCGTTGGATGTCTATCCAACGGATGTCGTGCTTCTTCTTCAATCTCGTATATTCTAGCTTCGGCCGCCCAAAAAATGATTCCTCCCCCTGACATCTGGGGCGCACCGTTTCCGAGGCTGACCTATGGGCCTACTAGGTTCATGCGTACCATGGCTTTGTCAACTTAGTAAATATAAACGATTCTAGCTATAGTGACCGTACGATGTCCATCCAACGGCCGTAGTGCTTCTTCCACCTCTGGTCTTCTTTCTCCAGCCGCCTAAAGCAGCGCCTAAAGCAACGCATCAAGAAAGTAGAGATCAACGAGCTAGCTCGTTGTCTAACTTCTACCTTTGCCCTTGTGTATTTTGGGCATTGCTGCATGTGGCTTTTTTTATTATATTCCTAAATATGTAAGACAATTATTATCCATTACCATCGTCCTTATATTCATCAGTCTTGCTATAAGTCGCAGTCGATGCTATATAGGTCCATCGGATCTTACATCAATATCCATGAAAAACTTTCTTTTCATATTTTCTTTTCTCTCTCTTAAATCTCTGTCGAGTGATACATAGCCACGCCATGAAACAAGGGCTCAGGTGCCATTAGTGGAGACGTTGAGAGGGAGGTGGGTGGCGGATAGAGGTCAAAGGGCTGTCCTCCAGATGAGCACGCGCAAGGGTCTAATCGCACGCTTCCCATACTCAAATAGCTACCCCGCATGGCAGCTCCTAGCCAATAAAAAAAGGGGACACGTGGCGGCACGTAAATGGTAAGTAGAACGCCCATAGTTTCAATAATACTTGTGTTTCCGATTTTTAACATGACAACACTTGTTCCAAAATGACTTTGTTGATTGTTAATGTGTGCGCCTTCGCAAATCGGACAAAAAATTTACAACAATAAGTTGGTGCCATGTCATGACACCATGCCAAGTTTCATGA
The DNA here is from genome assembly GCA_034509565.1 of Triticum monococcum. NCBI lineage: Eukaryota > Viridiplantae > Streptophyta > Magnoliopsida > Poales > Poaceae > Triticum > Triticum monococcum. The sequence goes on along the minus strand of CM067847.1, from coordinate 387,411,534 downwards.
TTTTTAGGCGGGTTTTGGATTGATGGGAGTTTTAAAACCAAGTTTCGCAATGTTTCCGGCCAAGCCAAGACACCTAGATGTTTGAATTCCATTCCCACATCTTCCATGGGACCTAGAAATTCGCCCAAGTACACATAAATGATTTTCCAACTAACTTTTGTGCACTGGAGCATGGGCTTGTACTTCAAATTTGAATTGTGTGCATTAAATGCCTGGAAAATCAATTAATGTACAAAAGGCCAAACGAACCCAGAATAATTCCAAATTTTAGCATGAAACTCCCATTTGGTCTAAGCTACATGTGTAAAAAATCAAGGCGGGAGAAGGCAGTGTATGTCGTTTTGCACCCGGAGGTGACACGTTCCCTCTTGGAACCACGAGCCTTCTTCAGAGAAGCTCCGGTTTGCAATAAGCTTATACCAAAGCTTGTCCCAATTCGTCCAAAATTTTTACAACAGCATGTTAGTGCCATGTCATGACACCATGCCAAGTTTCATGGTTTTCAGGTGTGTTTTGGATTTACGGGAATTAAAAAACCAAGTTTCTGAATATTTTCGGTCGAGCCACGATGCCCAGATGTTTGAAGTCCATTCCATTTCTTGCTTGGGACCTAGAAATTCACCCAAGGACACACGTGAGATTTTTCAACCAACTTTGGTGCACTAGAGCATGTAAGGGATGGCAAATTTATCCATGGATCTAAATACTCATGGATACCCGACTCGGTTGGGCATGAGTATGGAGCACATTTTCGCTCATGGGTCCATGGATATGGATACCCACGAACAGCCGGGTTGGGCATGGTTATAGTTTGTGCTCCATGGATATCCAATGGATACCTATATGACATGTGGGGTCATATGCCAGTGATAGTAGAAAGAGCAAATCAATGGGAAATGACAGGAAATATGCAACTTGTGCCATGAGCTATATGCTGCAGAATCAACCTCTGGTATGTCACACGTAAGGACTCATCGTATTACTTGTTGCCTACTTATGCATGTAGCTTATGTTGTCATTTGTGAGTGAATGATGATGAGTTAATTTGATCTTTGGGAAGGCTTCATGATGACTTTTCTATGCCCATGGAGCTCCATGGGTATGTGGGTATCCAGTGGGTTTGGGCATGGGCACAAGTTGTGCCCATGGATAATTTGGTGGATGGGCAGAGGGTAGGAAGATGGGTCATGGCTTGGATTTGGACCAGCTCCACCCGCCCCAAACCCAACCCATTGCCATCTCTAAGCATGTGCTTGTAGTTCAAATTTGTATTATGCACATTAAATGCCCAAAAATTCAACTAATGTATAAAAAGGCCAAACGAACCCAGAATAATTCCAAAATTTAGCACGAAACTCCTATTTGGTTTAAGCTTCTTGTGTGAAAAAATTAAGGCGAGAGAAGGCAGTGTATGTCCTTCTGCACATGGAGGTGACACGTTCCCTCTCGGAACCACGAGCCGTCTTGAGAGAAGCTCCGGTTTGCAAGAACCTTATACCAAAGCATGTCCCAATTCGGCCAAAAAATTTACCACAACATGTTGGTGCCATGTCATGACACCATGCCAAGTTTCATGATTTTCAGGCGTGTTTTGGATTTACAGGAATTGAAAAACCTAGTTTCTCAATATTTCCGACCAAGCCATGACGCCTAGATGTTTGAATTTCATTCTCATTTCTTGCATGGGACCTAGAAATTCACGCCAACTTTTGTGCACTAGAGCATGTGCTTGTAGTTCAAATTTGAATTATGCACATTAAATGAGAAGAAATACAATTAACATATAAAAAAGCCAATTGTAAGTGCATCTAGTGCCACCCCTAGTTGGTTTTGGAGACAACCTAGTTGAGGGACTAATGTGTTTGTGAGAATTGCAGGATAACACAGGTAGAAGTCCCTCATTGATTCGGTTTAGCTACCAGAGATGACCCCCAAAAATGTACGAAGACATTGAAGACACTGGTGGTTCATGAAGATATTCATGTCGAAGACAATGACATATGAAGACTCCCCATGAAGACTTTGGAACTCGAAGACTTAGATCCTTCGTAGTTTTACTATTCATGTTGTGTCATAGGAACCACCGTACTGTTAAGTGGGGTCCAAGAGAACCAGTCAGGATGACTGAAGTGATGCCTAATTCAAATCCTATGTCTTCGAGTGAAGACAATGAGAGAAAATCTTGTCCAGAGTCAGACAAGTCAGCTTTACTTGCAGCCCAAGTAAAGTTGCCGTGAGAGTTCAAAATCCGACCGTTAGTACACGTGTCAGTTCCTTAGTGACCCAGGGTCATTTCGGACAAATCAGGTCAGGGTTGCCAAGTGGCCATAAATAGTCCACCCCCACAACCATAAACGGTTGGCTGCTTAGATTTCAGTGCACGGCTTTTGTCGTTTGAGAGCAACCCACCTCGAAGCCTTTGAGAGAAAATCCTTAGTGAGGAGAAAAGCCCTAACCACCCAGAGCCAGAGTAATTGGGCATCACTTAAGTCTTCTTGTCTGAGTGATCTGAAGACTTATTACACTTGAGGACTGTGCATCCTCGAGACGGTTAGGCGTCGCGTTCTGAGCATCCAAGAGGAATTGTGGATTGCCGGTGAACGAAGTCTGTGAAGGTTTGGGAGTCTACCTTGAAGACTTACCAGAGTGATTGGGCGGGGTCTGTGTGACCTTAGCTCAAGGAGAAAATGGTGAGGACTGGGTGTCCTGAGCTGCGTGTTCAGGACTGGGTGTCCGGGACTGTGTGTCCTTTGGTTTAAATACCTAGCCGCTCCAACCAGACGTACAGTTGTCACAGCAACTGGAACTGGTCCAACATATCATTGTCTTCAATGTGTCACTGGTTTCATCTTCACCTCCCTTTACTTACCAGTACACATTGTGAAGCTATTGCATGCTTGCTTTATCTTCTGTCTTCACAACCTGACTGTATGATCTGTTTGGCTTCATAACTTCTTCCAACCTGATCCTCATTACACTGAAGCTATTTGTCTCTGTGCTTTCACTGTATTGTATATTTGACTATGGCTTGCGTTGTGTAATCTACCTTCCGCTGCATAGTGATAGGCTTGTTCACTCTGTTTGTCTTCATAACTTCCACGTTTTGAAGACTTTCATAAAAATCGCCTATTCACTCCCCCTCTAGTCGATATAACGCACTTTCACCAATCGAACCCGAATTATTCCATATTTTAACACGACACTCATATAGTTCTATGTTGCCTCTGTAAAAAATCAAGGGGGGAGGTAGCGTATATCGTTTCGCACACAAAGGTGACACGTCCCCCCTCAGGAACCACGAGTCTTCTTGAGAGAAGCTCCGGTTTGCAAGAAGCTTATACCAAAACTTGTCCAAATGCGGCCACTTTTTTTACCACAGCATGTTGGTGCCATGAAATGACACCATGCCAAGTTTCATGATTTTCATGCGAGTTTTGAATTTACAAGAATTTAAAAACCAAGTTTCTCAATGTTCCCGGCCGAGCCACTTCGCCAAGATGTTTGAATTCATTCCCATTCTCGCATGGGACCTATAAATTCGCCCAAAGACACACATGTGATTTTTCAAAAAACTTTGGTGCACTAGAGCATTTGATTGTAGTTCAAATTTGAATTATGCATATTAAATGCCTATAAAGTGAATTAATGCATAAAAATGCCAAACGAACGAAGAATAATTCCAAATTTAAATATGACACTCAAATGTTCACTGTACATAAATGTTCTAGCAATTCAAACACCATCCTTTCCCTCCATAACACCATTTTCTCTTTCAAAACATAATGAAAAAAATTAGGTATACCACAAGTTTACTAGCAAGAATCATGTCAGATGCGATATAAAATATCTTGGCGCACCGTCTTGTCTGGCTTACGCAGGAAGCTTCGTCGTCTACAGTCCACCGCCCGCGCTTGAACCACACTTGCGCGCCAGTTTCTCATGTCACCGAGCGAAATTTTTGTGCCACCATGGAAATATCTATCCCCGCCCCTCTCTCCGACCAGAAGCCACATTTCCATTGTTCCTCCTTGCTTTCCAAGTTTAGACCTTCATTGGTTCTTACTGGCAGCTTAGCCGCCTCGCCGGCCACCCTTCTTCTAGCAGCGTCACCTCCTCGCCGTGGTGCTTCTTCTTACAAAAACGCCTCCTTGCTGCCGGCCCTTCTTCTTGCTGCACGGCCTCCTCGCCGCCGACCCTTCTTCTTGCTGCGCGGCCTCGTCAATATGGTGAGGTAATCCACACCCCACCAACACCATCCTCCTCCTTCCCCATCCCACATGCCCCGACTAACGGCAAGACACCTTTCGCCGAAATCATTGGCCCCATGCTCCAAGTAAGCGCCGCCCACAGCCATTTTGCACGTAGTATAATGTGGATCTTAGTAGCATCTGGCAGCGGAGAACCAAATCGCGGTCGCACGCATGCACGAGGTCGCTATGGCTGCCATGCATGTCGACCGCCAAATCTTGGAGGAGCACCTCATCTTCGAGGCCACCGTCGACACCGCCACATGGTTGTCTACTTTAAAATATAGTTCATGTTGTTTTCTCGAGGCCACTGCCAGTGCCCTCTAGTGATTTGTCCTCTGTAATGTTAATATGCATCTGATGTTCAGCTAAAAGTTTGGTCCTCTGAAATGTAATGTTCAATTAACAGTTTGGTCCAACAATTGCTACATTTTGTAGTACTGTTCTCAAGCATTCTTTGCTTTGTTAACTGTCTTTTCTTCTTGTACATGTTTCTATTCTGCAATGTCGTGCTTAGTTAAATTTTTGGTTCATTTGGTCTGATGTCCATTTAATTGTTTGGTTCAATTCTGCAATTTGATTTTCATTTGTTGTGGGTACAATTTTGTATTGTCATGCATCTGAGAAATAAATCGAATTTGGCGGTAATCAATATGTATTCTACTGATAGTATGGCAACTCTTAGTTAACCTGATCAAGATCTTCCTTATGTGTGTTGCAGGGAAACAATGGGAGACACTGTGGTTTACCATGGATGTTTTCTCATGCATGTTCCTTTAGCTAATAGCACATTATTGTGTAGTTGCAGGAATCATTCTAATATTTAGGTTTCTTACAATTTGGTCTTGCACATGTTGGTCCTGCTGTCATAGGCTTAGACCCACTGTTCGACCCATTTTGCATATGGGGGAATGAGATGTCCATGAATATCAGTCAAGTCAAGAAACTCAGAAAGATTGTTAGGATGAAGAAACTTGCGACGAATAACATCAAGATCTTTATTTCCACAATGAAGAAGACATCAGTCAACTATAGGATGGTACTAACTCTTTTACCTTGTTTTTACCCCATGCGCCATTTCAAAATTTATAATAGCGATTTATGCATATCTTTGTTTTCAGCACTTTTCAAAGAAGTTCACTGATGATTACCTCTCAAACCACTTGCATGGTCAAGAGGTGACGAAGGTATTCATTCAACACCCATGGTACAATATTGAAGTCTTCCTGAAGAGGACAAAGGTTGGGCGGGCAATTATCCATAGCGACTGGCCTAAAGTTGCAAGGACATTCAACATCACTGAAGGCTCAATATTTGCCTTCTGCTTCTGTAGTTTCCTGTATGAGATTCATCTATCTATTTACCATGTATGATGCTACTTTGCAAAGGTTTTCGGTGTTGCATGTGAAACTTGGTCATGTTGTGTAATGGCGTAACTAAGTGATGAAGCTATCTGATGTAATTCGATTATGAAATCCTGGTTACCATTATACAGATATGAAATATCTAGTGTGTTTTATAAGAAATGTCAATCTGAGTATTACATGGATTATCAATAATAGGGTAATTACCCTACTTATTGGGGTTTTTATTGCAGGTGGTTACTCAGACAACACCGTGGGCGATGAACTCAAACAACCCACACGGTTTCTAGAAAGTAGGCGTGTTTGATCAACTAACAATCACACTCGGCTTCCGACAGAGAACTTTTTGCGTTAGGCCACCTCGCACAAACGTTTCCACACAAAAAAATTTGTGTGATATACATACGAATGAAATTTTTTTGGGATTCACCATGTGGGATGTACATACAAATGGAAATGATTGGGTTTCAATGCCCCGCCCGATCCCACACAGGCTCATTTTGCCCCCTCCTGTGTGCCAGGAGGGTCTATATCCAATTGTTTTTGGGTCATGTGGGAAGACCCCCCACCTATTACAGTCACTCACCTGGCGACAGTTCGAAACGCGGTCGCGGAAAGGGGTTAAAAACCGTTTGTATAACACATCTATGCACTAGTGCCACCCAAAATGTTTTATCTCTATCTTTTTTGCTTTGAGCTCTAGCACCTCTAAAAGTCCCTACTTCCCTCTGCGAAGGGCCTTTCTATTTATTTTATGCAATATTTATTTTGAGTCTCCATCTTCTCTTTTAAAGCACCAACTAAGGGCCACTATGATCGTACTTGAGCATTTGGTGTAGCTAATATGTGAGTGTGTTTCATGAATGGACAATGATTGAGCATAATGGGCTAGGGATAACTTGCTTTAGTGTTGATATTTTGAAAGAGTTGGTTGCTTGTTGATATGCTTGACTATTGAAATATTCATGTCAAAACTAGACTACTGCTTTGAACCATATAAAATTCCAAATGTCCATGCTACAAAAGAAAAGAATATGTGATGAACATGTTAGGCAGCATTCCACATCAAAAATTCTGTTCTTATCATTTACCTACTAGAGGACGAGCATGAATTCAGCTTGGGGATGCTGATACGTCTCCAACCTATCTATAATTTTTTATTGTTCCATGTTGTTATATTACAAATCTTGGATGTTTTACAGTCATTTTATAGCATCTTTATCATATTTTTTGGGAATAACCTATTGACATAGTGCCCAGTGCTAGTTGCTATTTTTTGCTTGTTTTTTACTTCGCAGAAAATCAATACCGAACGGAGTCCAAACATAGCGGAACATTTTGGAGAATTGTTTTGGACCAGAAGACACACGATGGGCCAAGGAAGTACCAGAGGGGGGATCCGAGGGGATCACAATCCAACTGGGGCCCCTGGTGGGCTGTACCCACCTCGTGCACCTCTCACACCGCCTCTTTGCTCTATAAGTACCCCAATATTCCAAAAAAACCATAGGGAAGATGACAAAACACAATTCCAGCTGCCGCAAGTTCCAGAAACCACAGATCCAATCTAGAAACCATCATGGAGGGGTTCCTCATCCTCATTGGTGCCTCTCTGATGATGCGTTAGTAGTTCATTGTAGACCTATGGGTCCATAGTTAGTAGCTAGATTGCTTCCTCTCTCTCTTTCAATTCTCAATACAGTCTCTTGGAGATCTATTAGATGCAACTCTTTTTGCGGTGTGTTTATTGCGATCTGATGAACTTTGAGTTTATGATCAGATCTATTTTATCCATGGAAGTTATTTGAGTTTTGATCTCTTATATGCATGATTTCTGATAGCATCGTATTTCTTCTTTGAATCTTTGGTTTAGTTAGGCTGACTAGATTGATTTTTCCTGCCATGGGAAGAGGTGTTTTGTGATGGGTTCGGTCTTATGGTGCTCAATCCCAATGTCAGAAGGGGAAATGACACGCATGTATCATTGCAATAAAGGATAACAATATGGGGTCTATTCCTAAATGAATAGATCTTGTCTACATCATGTCATTGTTCTTATTGCATTACTCCGTTTTTCCATGAACTTAATACACTAGATGCATGCTGGATAGCGGTCGATGTGTGGAGTAATAGTAGTAAATGTAGGCAGGAGTCGGTCTACTAATCTTGGATGTTATGCCTATATAATGATCACTGCTTGGATATCGTCTTGATTATTTGAAGTTCTATCAATTGCCAACAGTAATTTGTTTACCCGTCGTATGTTGTTTTTCTCGAGAGAAGCCACTAGTGAAATCTACGGCCCCCGGGTCTCTTCTTTATCATATTTAACTTCATGATCTATTTTATTCGCTTTTATTTTCATATCTCGCATTCCCACGAGATCTATTTAACCAATCTACAACAATTTTATCTACCTTCTTACCTAGGAGGGATTGACAAACCCTCTTTTACGTCGGGTTGCAGGCATTTGTTCTTCGTGTGCAGGTACTGTTTATATTGTGTTGCGTGGTTCTCCTACTGGTTCGATAAACTTGTTTCATCAATGGGGGAAAAACCTACCATAGTTGTGCTGCATCATCCCTTCCTCTTTGGGGAAATACTGACGTAGTTCAAGCTGCATCAATGATTTCCCCCTCTGGGAGGGAAGTTCCCCCGGTGGAATTGCTCTGCCGGAGGGCAAAAGTGCTCCTGCCCAAGTTCCGCCTCGAGACGGTGGTGCTCTGTACCGAAAGTGCTCTCCTTTTTCCATAGATCAAAATGACTTATATACCAGAAGAGGTGCACTGGAGGTGGGCCGAGGAGGGCACAACCCACCAGGGCGCGCCTGGGGTGTCTGGCACGCCCAGGTGGGTTGTGCCCACCTGGTGGGCCTCCTCCGGTAGTTATTTGCTCCAGTATTTTTCATATATTCCAAAACAATTCTTCGTAAATTTTCACCTCATCTGGAGATGTGCAAAATAGGTAACTCTAACGTAGCTTTTTTAGGTCCAGAATTGCAGTTTCTGGCATTCTCCCTCTTTGTGTAAACCTTGCATATTACACTACTGGAATCAGGATCTTTGACGTCAGCTAGCTGACGGCAAAGAAGGTCCTTGCCATCTGCTTACATAAAACATACTGAAAGAAAGATCTGACGGCAAAGATCATGTTTGCGTCAGCCAGATCTTTGTCGTCCGCTAGCGGACGACATAGAAGCTTTGCCGTCTGCTAGCAGACAGCAAAGAAAAAGGGCGGCCCACTCGCGAAAGCCACGTAACGGCCACTTTCTTCGCCGTCTACTAGCTGATGGAAAAGCATCTTTGCCGTCAGCTCATAGACGGCAAAGAAAGTGAGCAAACTAATGTCTGTTAGCTAGGTGCTTTGTTGTCGGCTAGCAGACGGCGAAGAACCGTGCCCTAACTAAAATGCCAACGATGCTCGCGCCCCATCTCTTTGTCCCCCCCCCCCCTCTCTCTCTATGCCCTGTGCCTGAGCCGCCGCCACCCCGCCCCCGTGTCGTCGCCGCGCCGTCACCGCCGCCCTGGTGACCCCCTCCTCCGCCCCGCGCCACCCCAGTCGCCGCACCGCCACCGCTGCCCTGGCGACCCCCTCCTCCGCCACGCGCCATGCCCGTTGACACCGCACCCGCCCACGGCGCCGTTGATGCTGCACCCAACCCCAACGCTGTCACAGTTGACCCTCCGGCACGGCCCCTCCCCCGAGAAGGACGCCCAATCCCCTCTGCCTTCGACCCCGACCCAGGCCGTCCCCAACACCGAGGTGCGCCACCCCTCCCACTTCCCTCCCTCCTCTCTCTCTCTCTCTCTCTCTCTCTCTCTCTCTCTCTCTGACTGGTCTCTCTGCCGATCGAAGCTACGTAGGTGCAGATCGACGAGGAGGAGAAGGGTGCCCCCTCTTCCACCCGGCCGCCCCGGCACCCCTCTCCTCCACCACCCCGGCCGCCCCATTGATCCGGCGCCCCTTCCTCCACCCGGCCACCTCGGCGCCCCTCCAATGTCAGCTTCACGTTGTTGCAGAAGATGGGATCCAAGTCCGGCAAGGGCCTCAGCAAGAACAAGTAAGGTTTCTTTCTTTCTTCTGCTCTCACCTGCTTGTTTACCCTCTCTCTAGGTTCGACTCAGTTCAGTAGTTCGACATGTGGTTCTATCAAGTGTTGTCAGTCATCATCACTCCATCGTCATCCTGTTCGAGCTCATCAGTTAGCAATTCATTTGAAAAATTGACATGATTGGTAGAATCAGTAGCCCAAGAAGTATAGCAAGAGGTTGTTGTTGATGCCACATCTACATGACCGATCGTGCCAATGTCGATTGCGCTGGTTTTGTTGGCTAACTGGCTTACCACCATGTTAGTTTCCTTGGCTGTGGTTTTGATGAATTTTATAAGCTTGTGTTTTTTAAGTTTTGATTTACATTTAGTTTAATTTATGTTTAGTTTAGGTTAAGAAGAAACATGGAAAAAATAAGAAGAGAAGAAGAAGAAGAGGAAGAAGAAGAAGTGTATTTTTCTCAAGTGCACTACATGTTTTTCAGTTTGTTCGTTTTTTTTTCAGTTTCATGTAGCCAGTAGGAGATTGTGTTAAATTGCCATGTTGTAGGTAAACAATACCACACATAGAATAAAAATGGGGATAACACAGTTGATTTAGAACAGTTCGTGTAGAAAACTGCCATGGAGCATAACGTCAAATCTGCTTTGTTCCTAAATTTTTTGCCATGTCACCTAGTAAATTTCCGTGTAGTACAATGAGAGTAGTTCCGCGGGGGTTTATGGCTGATTTATAAATTGAACCATATAGGCATGGTGAGGATATATATTCTCTTTCATTTGATGATCAAGAATATATTGAATAACATGCTACTAATAAATCTTGTGCTCAGCTCTAGTATGTCAACCTATAGCCACCTAAAATATGCTCTGTTTTTTCGATTACTATGCTTTGTTTTTCATCATTTTTAGTTCTCTTTCATGTCTAAATAAATCCCTAGTTTTGAAGGGTGCCAATTGCCATTGCCAACTAACTTACGAAATTAATTAAGTGTTGTTGATGTTGTTGAGCACAAGTGCATTGCTTTTTTCTCAGTTTTCTTTCATTCTAAAAACTTGGATCCGTTCCAACTATTGCCAACTAACCTACAAAATTAATTAATTGTAGTTGATTATCTTCCGCTCAAAACTTCTGCTGCTGTAATGTTAAATGATAATGTTGTAAGGGTAGTAATTGGTCTCTTCTGCTGCTTAACAGAGATGGTGGGAGGCCGCCACCGCGGTCTACGCTCTACCACACCGGAGTACAACTTGGAAGGTTTCGAGTTCTTCACAATCATACTTGAGAATTCCTCCAGGAGGAAGGTATATAAAAGGAGAGATCTCCCCTTAACCCATCTCTTTATCTTAACTCTATTGTTTTCTACATCACTCCTTGATCCACGTTGCAGAGGCTGCCTGACACTTTTATGGAGATGCTGGACGGCCATCGGCCAAAGAATGTGAAGCTGCAACAGGCCGGCAGCGGGCTTCGCAGGCTTTAGGACGTGGATGTGGTGATCAGGAACGACCACATGTACATGTGTCATGGCTTGGAGCAGTTCGTCTGTGCCTACGACCTGCAGCAGGTACTTCCTTGTCTTCAGGTACGACAGCGATGCCATGATCACCATGAAGGTGTTCAACACGACAATGTGCCGCATGCGCTACTAGGACGACGATGATGCCAGTGTGCTCTGCCTCTTCTTCCTCTACATTTGGCTTTGGCTCACGCTGATTGTTAAAAAAAACTTTGTTGCATTTGGTCAGGCAATCCGAGCAGCAGCAGCGACTCTGGCTATAGCAAAAGCACCAGTGAGTCTTGCTATAGCGAAAGCAGCAGCAAGGATGATCCGAAATGGAGTGGGGAAGAAGAGGAGCGGAGTGGGGATGAGGACGTGCAACCTATTCTGTCTGACGATGACCTCGCGATGGTGGTGGCTGACGATGGCCAAGCGATGGTGGTGGCTGACGATGGGAAAGAGATGGTGGTGGCTGACGATGACCTAGCGATGGTGTTGCCTGAAGATGGCCTCGCAATGGTGGTGTTGTCTGACAATTACCTCGCGATGGTGGTGGCGACGGCAATCCTACAGCCGAGCGACATGACCATGCCAATTGTTGTAGAAGAGTACATCCCACTGCCTCGCCGCTCTAAGCGCATCAGGATGATGAAGGAGAAGGAGAAGAAGGAGGAGTGAAGTATGTCAAGTATGTCAGATCTCTAAAACTATCTATACTTAGCTTTGTTTCCTCCGAAATGACCTAAGTTAGCTCTAATATGCTAAATTATCTCTAATATGCTTAGTTACCTAGGTTTTCTCAATAATGACAAACACTTAGCTTACTTATGTAAAAATTGGCATAATTAGCTTACTTAGGTTTGAAATGGCATAACAATCTTGGTAACCTCATATATGTCATATAGTTAGCTTATTTTCCTCGAAAATGACATAATAAGCCTAATTAGCTCCAAAATGATCAATTTTACCTAAGTTAGCTCCAAAATGACCTAAGTTAGCCCAAAGTTAGCTCTAAAATGCTAAATTAGCTCTAATATGCTTAGTTACCTGGTTAGCTCAAGAAAGACCTATAGTTAGCTTACTTATGTCAAAAATGGCATAAAATGCTTAGTTAACTAAAAATGGCATAATTAGCTAGGTTAGCTCCAAAATGACCAATTTTACCTTGGTTAGCTCCAATATGATCCATTTTTCCTAGGTTAGCTCCCAAATGACCAAGTTTACCTAGGTTAGCTCCAATATGATCCATTTTACCTAGGTTGGCTCGAAAATGCCCTATTTACCTAGCTTAGCTCTAAAATGACCTACACACTTAGTATTTTTACCTAGCTTACATAGAAGAAGAAGAAGATAAAGAAGAGGAGAGGAGAAAAAGAAAGAGAGGATAAATTCTTCTTCTTCCTTTTCTTCTTCCTTTTCTACTTTTTGTTCTAGCTAGTCTTCTTCTTCTTCTAACTTTCATCTGTCCCAGTTTCCAGATTTGCTTTAGATGAGGAAGTTTGCATTGATGGAGTGTACTCGTCTCCTTGTGCTTCCTTTTTGTTTATGGAAACTTGTTGGAAACTTCTTATGGATATGTATGTATATGGATATGTTGTTGGAAACTTCTTTTGGATATGTATGTATATATGGATATGTTGTAGGAAAATTCTTGTTGGAAATCATTTTATGCTGGATATGTTGTTGGAAACTTGTATGTTTCTTATGTTGTTGGAAACTTATTGTTGGTATGCTTGTTGAAATTATTTTGAAATGTATATGTGTGTATATATATATCTGTGAAATTCTGTCAAATTGAATGAATTTAAGAAAAAACAGGGGCTATACAGGCACTTTGCTGTCTGCTGGCAGACGGCAAAGAGATTTGCTATCAGCCAGCTGACCGCAATGCTGCCACGTGGCAGCTACCTATGTAACCTGGGGGCACTTGGCTGGCCTATATAGTTTCTTTGCCGTCTGCTGGCAGACGGCAAAGAACTTTGCATCTTTGCCATCTGCTAGCAGACGGCAAAGCACACCGTTAAGCCCTTAACGGACATAAGCTGCCACGTGTGCCGTCCAGGTCCTTTGTCGTCTGCTCGTAGGCGGCAAAGACCATTTCATCTTTGCCGTTCGCTAGCAGAGGACAAAGATCCCTTCACCGTAGCCTATTCTGCCGAACCTGTTGCCATCCGCCAGGCGTGCCTTTGCCGTCAGCCATGGTAGACGGCAAAGTGTTATGCGAGAAAAGGCATTAGAATTACTCTAAAAAGTATTATTATGCATAAAAACATAGTAAATAATAGTAGGTAAACATGATGCAAAATGGATGTATCAACTCCCCCAAGCTTAGATCTCGCTTTTCCTCAAGCGAAAAACCGAAATCGAAAAACATGTCCACATGCTTAGAGAGAGGTGTCGATAAAAAATACGGACATAGAAGCATCATGTATATTATGATAGCAACAACAAACTTTATCATAAAACTTTTACCACATTAATTTTATCATAAACTTCTTTGAACAAGTAACAATTCATCACAACATCGAAGTATAAAGCATAAAATCTACTAAAAACTAACAAACTATGTTCTCAATCAACTTTGCAACTACAAATCATCATGTTTTCAGGAAGGGTCGCATATCGGAGCTTTTTGGCAAGTCCACGTACTCAACCATCATATAGTCTTCGATGAGTGCTAACACTCACGGCCTAGTCATGAGAAAAAAGTTTCAACCAGACACATAGGAAGATTGGGGCTTCTAGTTTCGCCTCCCAACGTATTCACCTCAAGGGTGATGTCAATAATAATAACTCATGCTCACTCATATCTAACTAGATATATGTGCCTAGATCTTTCCTCACCATATGATGCTTGCAAAAGAGAAAATAAAAAGGAATAGAGAAGAATACTTTGACTCTTGCATAAAAGTAAATACATACAATTAAAAGATAGGCCCTTCACACAGGGAAGAAGAGGTTGTCATGCGCTTTGTGGTTTGTATGCTCAATCTCTTAGTGCAAAAGAATGTCATGTTGTATTGCCCCTTATGGTAGCAACCTTTATTATGCAGTTATCGGATTACGGGGTCTAGCAAACCCTTGTAAGGTCCGAACTCTGGGGTGCGCATGAAGTACTCCCTCCCCCTAGCTCACTTGCTCAATGATTCCACGTCCTAGCTCGACGGACCCAAAGAACAAGAGACACGAGGGTTTATACTGGTTTGGGACACCTTGCGGTGTAATACCCTACTCCAGTTTTTGGGTGGATTGCCTCGGGGGGCTTAGGATGAACTAATACAATGGATGAACAGCCTCAGGAGGTGAGATGTTCTTGGGCTCTATGAACTAGTGAGCTCACTTGGGTGGAATGAATCCAACCCCCGTTGCCTCTCTCTCTCTCTCTGTCTCTCTCTCTCTGCTAGATAGGTCGATCCCCTGCTACGGTGTTGGCTAGGTCCTATTTAAAGTGGCCTTGATCCTCTTCCCAAATGTTTAGGCGGGAAGGGATCCCACAATGGCCAAGTTTGAAGGGGGACAACTAGTACAAGCTATCCTGAAAAAAGGTGGTCTTCGCCTGTCAAAGGCTCTAGTGGTGATGCTGCTGTGGGCTCCGCGATGACCTTCGTCCTACTGTCTTGGGGGTCTTGGTTTGTTGCACCAATATAGAAACCTTTGCCTGATGCCTTAGGACCCCGCACCTGCGCTTGCCGCCTTAGCACCAAAGAGGAAAATGGTACACTGCGCCCGCTAGCACCTGCCTGGCCTTGGTTGTCATGCCTCACGTCACGTGAACCTCGCGAGGTGCCCCTTGCAGAGATATGTTCGCTCCTCAAGAGGCAGACTATAGAGGCTGCCCCTAGGGAGGTCTTGGTGTCGTCCTCCTTGCGAGGCTTGGCCCCTCGTGAGTGTCTTGAATTGCTGCTGCTGAAGGTGGGCCGTACCAGGCCATTGGAGAGCCACGCTCTGGGCCGCAGGCAGGCATGTCTGGGCACCCCCGATCCCAGAACACTGACAGTAGCCCTCGAGCCCAAGGCACACTCGAGCTTGGTTTCGAGGCAAAGCCAAAGGGCAAGTGCGGAGCGCCGCAGGCCCCAACTGCTTGCAGCCTCGGTCGATGCATGACGATTGATGAGGGGTGGGCGGCTCTGCTTCCCCACGCTGCCTTGGCAACCGTTCGACTTGACGAGTCCCTGTTGCATGCAGAAGGAAACCATCATTACCTGCGATTGTGGAGGCCAACGGTTGGCCTCCATCTGGCTATAAATGACGAGGGGGGCGGAGCCCCCGCCACTCATCTCCTTCTTCTCACCGCCCACTCCTTCTTCTTCCTCCTCGCTTCGCCGTCTTGCGGCGACACCCATGGCGCCGATAAGGAGGTTCTCCGCTGTTGAGAAAGGAAACCCCCCTCCCATGAGGAGCAGGTACCACTTCCGCCAAAGAAGAGGTTTGGCCGCCCCCGCGACATCGTCGTGAGGCAGGAGGTGACGAGGCCTTGGTACGAGCAGCCTCCTCTAGGCTACCCGCTGCCCTTGTACGCCCAAGCACAAGGCTCCGGAGGAGGAGGCAGTGCCCCGCGCCGCTTGCGTCATGGCCATGGTGGCCGGGCCATGGTGGCATGAGCCGCCGATCCACGAACTCGTGCTGAGGGTAGTTCCGGCGAGTTCATGATGTGGGTGGCGATGCCACCGCGCACGTGGATCAGATTCCCGCAGTTCTTCGCCGCAGAGATGCCACCGAGGGGGCCGCTCAAGCTGTGGTTGTAGCATGCCTGATGCAACACTCTGGCAATGGGAGCGGAGGTCGAGGTCATCTCCCCGAGCAAGATCTTCATGACCCGTGGATGGGGCAAAGTCGCCCGCGTCTGCTACATGGCGGGGCCTCTCGCCATCCACTACGACTACGATGGCGCCTCCACGCTGTTCTTCAAGGTCTTCGACGAGGAAGGCCGCCGCCTGGAGTGCTACCCTTGAGGGGACAGCCAGGATGGCGCCGGGCCTGCCCCCAGACCTACTGGCAGTTCCTCCAGTAGCAGCGACGGCTCGTGGGAGTCGAGCGACTCTCCTGAGCTTGACGAGACTCCGGAGACGAGCGAAGATAGCTAAGTGCCCCCGAGCTCCCGCCGTGCCCGGAGCGCTGTGAAGGCATCCACTCGTCGTCATCGATGATCAGGATGGGGTTGGCGCCGGCCCCACGCGGCCCACTGTTGATGATGGAGTTGGTGGCGACGTCCACAGCTAGGGCTTCTAGAAGCTTCCTTCTTTTGTTCCCTATGTGGAATCGAGATGAACCCCGGGGGTCGTGTAAAGAATTTTTAGTGATTTTGCGCCTACATTATTCCCATTATGATGTTTGCGGTTACGTGCCTTGCTTCGGTTGTTCCCCCTTTTCGTCCTCGCAGTAGCTTAGTGCTCTACGCCGGCAAGTCACAGTCCCCAGGCAGGCTTCAGCCATCGCTAGTATCATAGGTCGCGATGCCGTGGTCAAGGCCAAGAGGTGAGCGGCCCGAGCTTCGATAAGAGCTCCCAAGGTGTGATGCTCAAGAGGTCCCCCCTAGCGTGGAAGCAACTTCCTAAAGGGAGAAAAGGAAGGCGGGATTGCTGGAGCAAGGCCGCAAGAGTCGAAAATCCCGAGTCGCGGTGTTGGGCTAACTTGAATGCATGACTTATCTTAGCAAGCTTGAGGCGATTCCTTGCACAACACTCGATTTACATGCCAATGATGGTGATACTGCCAGGATAGGACCGCGCCAGCTTCCCCCTTTCACACTCCCCTAAGTGCTCTGCGTCCTTGGGTCCCGATCCTCGAGCGAACCTCAACCGCCACTAGTATGCCCAGTCGTGATGCCGTGGTCAAGGCCAGGGGGTGAGTACTGGAGAGTCAGTAAGAGCTCCTGTGGCGCGATGCTCAGGAGCCCTCCCTTTAACGCACATGAAAGAGAGCAGCTGGCGGGGTCACCTGTAGCTAGGCTTTGGAGATTCCTGCGGGTTAGTGAGAGAGTGCAGCTCATAGCCGTGTTCGCCATCCTACCATTGATCATTCCGCAAAAAGATGAAGGCACTGCAAATCTGGTGAGGTGACGTGCGCGGAGCGGGCCGGGAGCCAGAGCTGGATCGCACAGGTTTATCAGCGTTGCAGGGACGGGCTCGAGCACAAGCACCGTGCCAGCATGTGAACCCTTGTTGCAGGATGAGCAAGTGGCCGATCAGCAATGCGGGAGGCCGCAATGAGTAATAACCAGGTAGGCGATAATCATAAAGCAACTCATGCAAGGAGGCGAGCCAGTTCATAATAGATGCAAGAACGATACGTGCCATAGGAACGGACCCGTGCGGCCTGGGGATGATGCAGCTCGAGGGGCGCCCCCAACAGAGAAAGCCTAAGATGCAAAAAAGATACACATCGCAGGGATAGTCCTGTGCGACCTGGGGATGATGCAGCCCGAGGGGTGCACCCAGCTAAATAAACCAAAAAATGTCACCTGGCACCGTTGTTGAAGAGGTGTTGGAGCAGCTGAAGATGCATGCTCAAGAAGTCGCTCCTCATGAGTCGTTCGGTGGCCAGTTCCCTGGGGACCCCTAAGGTTCTGGCTCCTCCGCCCCTAGGACGGCCTGGCTCCTGGCCTCATGAGCCGCTAGGGCGCCCTGCATGAGCCAGTGAAGGTGACAGCTACGTTCGGCAGGCCGAAGGGCATGCGAACGTAGCTGTGTGGGTGACCACCGCACCGATCAACGCTCGATGGCTAGAAGCGCCCCTGAGATGCAGCCCTATTGAGCCCTGGAACATGGACACATATGTGGAGCTCGTCATCCACGCCAGTACAAGGAGCTGCGCCAGGTGGTGGACGACAGTCGCCGCACATGGCCCTTGCCTCTCGAAGCTCCTTGGTGGTCTTGGTGATGAACACCTGAGCACCAGGCAACTCGTGCCTTGTGCCCTGATGAGGGAAGCGTGCGTTGAAGCATGCCTCCACATGGCACCCGAGCGCCTCCCTCATGACATTAGCTAAGTCAAAGGCCCTCCAGAAGAGAGCCCCCGAGCCCAGCCTGAGGAGGGCACTGGGCGCACATTCCTATGCGAGGGAGGAAGGCGCCCCATCCATGGGTGCAGATCCTGAGGTGGTGCCGCTAGAGACTCCGCCCTCCTGAAGCCCTTGGCAGAGTAGCTGCTCCTTCTTCTTGGGGACAACCTCAGGAGGGTAGACGTTGCCTTCGTTATCTGGGTTTTTGGACACCACAGCCTGGTAAGCGTGCTTGAGAGAGCACACCACGTCCTTTTCCTCGCAGGAGACCATGATGACGCTGCAGCTTCCTCGCATCTTGAGGACATTGTAGCCATGGTGGGTCACTACCATAAACTTGGCCAGGGTCGAATACCCAAGGATGGCATTGTATGGTAGGCAGATGTGGGCGACGTCAAAGTCGATGAGCTTGGTGCGGTAGTTGTTGCGCTTGTGAAGGTGACAGGGGAGGCAGACCTGCCCTATCAGGGTGGTGGAGCCGTCGGTCACTACTGAGAAGGGCTTGGTTGGCTGCAGATGATCATATGGCACTTGGAGGCGGCCGAACGTCTCGACAGAGAGAACGTTGAGCCCTGCGCCGCCGTCGAAGAGGGTTTTGTTGACAAGGACGTTGCTGATGATTGGTGAGCAGAGCATCGGGAGGGCGTCAGCACTTGCCACGCACTTGAGCTGGTCGGACGAGCTGAAGGTAATGGTGCACTTCGACCACCTGAGAGGGCGTGTGGCTTCGAGCCTGGGGAGAGCCTGTCACACCGTGATTTTCATGCGACTACACTTAAGCTAACAATCATGATAAAATGTGGTTTGACAAAAACTTTTAAGTGTTTTGGACCGTGCCTTGATTGGATTTTGTGTGCTGTTTGTAAGTGCTCTAAAAATCAAATAGATCCTCCAACTCTTATACTCCTTCTCCTTGATCCAAAACCTTTTCCTAATGATCATGCAATGTGTATAGAGCAATATAGTATTTCCTTACAAAAATAATTTGGCCAAAAAGTATTTTCAAAAATTAGTTTTCCAAAAACCCCTGAATTGAGGTTTGCACCGCAAGTACTTAATTAAGGGCAGTAAAAATCTTTCCAAAAATATGTTTGACTCCTATTAGGTATAGGGATCCCATAAACCATAAAAATATAATTTTAAATGTTATTTTCCTATTTTATATAAAGGATTTTTCTTAAGGCCAGAAATGGTCTTTAATAGGTTAAAATTATTTTAAATCTTTAAAAATATTTGACAAAAATCAGAGAAACTCAATGGACATGTATTGTCCATATATAAGAGTTTCATCACATGGTCATGTTCAAAATATTGGACAAAACCTCCCAAAGCCATTTCTGCTCATTTCAAGGATTTGTAATATTTCTACAGGAAATATTTTCATAAAAATCCAAGAAAATTCTAACATGTCACATATGACATTTTTGATGATCTTGCCAAGTATCATGTCATCGAGAATAGTATAACCCCATGAAATCTCGTCAAAACCATTTCTGTCCGTTTTGAAGTTTGAGCAACTTTACATTGCCAAACATGTCAAAATGTTCTCAAACCTTGTGAACATGCTCAAATGGTGTAATTATTCATCTAGACCAAATGGCACAAGTTGGAGAGAATTTTATCTTGCTCAAAGTACCCCAAAACCCTTCCTGTTCAGAACCAAATTTGAACAACTCTACATTGGCAACTTTCTCCTTTTGTTCTCAACTTTTGTGGACATGTTCATAATCTCAAATGATGACACTACACTAAGTGGTGCATCAAGGAGAATAGATTGGCATGACTAAATCTTGAAAAGTCAATTTCTGCTAATTTCTAGGGTTTACCAAAGTTACATTGGCTACTTTTTCCAAATGAGCTCAATCTTGGTGGAACATCTTATTTTCTCAGGACATTTGATCCTGTCAAGCCTCATGACAAGGGAAGTCCATTTGTCCCCCTGCAGCCACTAGACACAAGTGGACGCGCGAGTGCGCGCGAAAAAGCCGCGGATGCCGGCCACTTGTGCGCTCTGGAGCGCTTGGCAGGGCACCCGACCATTGACGCCGCGCTCCCCCACCACCTCAGGCCGCCCCAGCGCGCCAGTCGAGGCCCTCGACGTCCGCACCACAACAGCCCTGCTGGACCCCTCCTCTCTCCCTCTCTCTCACCCCCCTGCTGCCCGTGCCCGACGCCGCCTGGCTCGGCCAGTGGGCGTGCGAGCTCGGGTCCCGCCAGGAGCTCGCCCCGCTCCCCCTCTCCTTTTCCCTCGGCCTGGACCACGACCACAAGCGCCCGAGACACGCCCCAAAGTGCCGGTATGACCTCTGGCGATGCCCCAGGCCATGGCTGTGAGCTCCGCCTACGGCGCTGTAGGATCGAAAGTATGTGTAGAGGGGGGGTGATTAGACTACTTGACCAAATAAAAACTTAACTTTTTCCCAATTTTAGTTCTTGGCAGATTTTAACTATCTTAGGACAAGTCAAGCAATCATCACACAATTCAAGCAAGCATGCAAAGAGTATATTGGCAGCGGAAAGTAAAGCATGCAACTTGCAAGAATATAAAGGGAAGAGTTTTGAGGATTCAAACGCAATTGGAGAAACGGATGTTTTTCGTGGTTCGGATAGGTGGTGCTATCCTACATCCACGTTGATGGAGACTTCAACCCACGAAGGGTAACGGTTGCGTGAGTCCACGGAGGGCTCCACCCACGAAGGTCCACGAAGAAGCAACCTTGTCTATCCAACCATGGCCATCGCGCATGAAGGACTTGCCTCACTAGCGGTAGATCTTCTGTAGGATCGAAAGTATGTCTAGAGGGGGGGTGATTAGACTACTTGACCAAATAAAAGCTTAGCCTTTTCCCAATTTTAGTTCTTGGCAGATTTTAGCTATCTTAGAGCAAGTCAAGCAATGATCACACAATTCAAGCAAGCATGCAAAGAGTTTATTGGCAGCGGAAAGTAAAGCATGCAACTCACAAGAATGTAAAGGGAAGGGTTTGGAGGATTCAAACGCAATTGGAGACACGGATGTTTTCCCGTGGTTCGGATAGGTGGTGCTATCCTACATCCACGTTGATGGAGACTTCAACCCACGAAGGGTAACGGTTGCGCGAGTCCACGGAGGGTCCACCCACGAAGGGTCCATGAAGAAGCAACCTTGTCTATTCCACCATGGCCATCGCCCACGAAGGACTTGCCTCACTAGCGGTAGATCTTCACGAAGTAGGCGATCTCCTTGCCCTTACAAACTCCTTGGTTCAACTCCACAATCTTGTCGGAGGCTCCCAAGTGACACCTAGCCAATCTAGGAGACACCACTCTCCAAGAAGTAACAAATGGTGTGTTGATGATGAACTCCTTGCTCTTGTGCTTCAAATGATAGTCTCCCCAACACTCAACTCTCTCTCATAGGATTTGGATCTGGTGGAAAGAAGATTTGAGTGGAAAGCAACTTGGGGTAGGCTAGAGATCAAGATTCATATGGTAGGAATGGAATATCTTGGTCTCAACACATGAGTAGGTGGTTCTTTCTCAGAAAATATGAGTAGGAATGATGTATGTGTTCTGATTGCTCTCTCTTCGAATGAAGAGGAGGTGGAGGGGTATTTATAGCCTCCACACAAAATCCAACCGTTATACATAATCTACCAATCTCGGTGGGACCGAATCAGAAAACTCGGTCTGACCGAAATGGTAAACCTAGGGACCGTTAGGAATTTCGGTGGGACTGAGATGCAACTCGGTAGGACCGATTCGGTTAGGGTTTGGGCATAACGCAATCTCGGTGACACCGATCGCACAAACTCGGTGAGACCGAGTTCGGCAATTAGCTAACCAGAGAGTTGGTCAGGCAAACTCGGTGGGACCGACTTGCTCTTTCGGTGAGACCGAAAAGTTACAAGAAGGAAACATAGAGTTTACCTTGCATTCTTGGTGGGACCGATTCGCTCTTTCAGTGAGACCGAAAAGTTACGAAAGGGAATCAAAGAGTTTGCAACCCCATCTCGGTGAGACCGAGATCCTTATCGGTAGGACCGAATTGCTAGGGTTTGGCAGTGGCAAATGACAAGTGAAACTCGGTGGCGCCGGATTGAAAGAATTGGTATGACCGAGTTTGGCTTAGGGTTTAGGTCATTTGTGGATATGGGAAAGTAGCTGAGGATTTTGGAGCATATCATTAAGCACTTGAGCAAGAGGCTCATTAAACAACACCTCATCCCTCCTGGATAGTATTGGCTTTTCCTATGGACTCAATGTGATCTTGGATCACTAAAATGTAAAATGAAGAGTCTTGATCTTTTGAGCTTGAGCCAATTCTTTTTCCTTAGCATTTTGAGGGTTCCACTTTCACATCCATGCCATGCCAATCATTGAGCTTTCCTGAAATAATCATCTTGGAATAGCATTAGCTCAATGAGCTATATGTTGTTATGAATTACCAAAACCACCTAGGGATAGTTGCACTTTCAATCTCCCCCTTTTTGGTAATTGACGACAATATATAGATCAAAGCTTCGACAAATAATAATAATCATGAAATACATCGTCGCTTTGAGAAGTATGTGACAAATAAGAGCTCCCCCTAAATTTGTGCATATTTAAAATTTGCTTTGGACTGCAAATGCACAAGGAGTTAGAATCATGGGTTACTCTTCCATGTCACATACATCTTGGTGGAGCGCTCTAAAATGATAAGATTGAAATACATGCACTCATCACCAAGAATAGTGAATGATCACAAAAGATAGATAGAATGATAATATTTAAGCAAGCATTAAGCAAACATTAAGTGTAGCTTATGATCAAACACATGATCATCGATGTCTCACAAACATAAGGACGTAGTATCTCACACACAAGCAAACAAAGTTCGAAAAACCACCAAATAAAACAAGAGAGAATAAAAGCAACACTCTCTCTCGAAGCCTATGATCTATACATTTTCTCCCCCTTTGGCAACAAGTTACCAAAAAGTTCCTAGAAAATGCATAGTGCTAAGTCGACGCTCAGGCTTGATCTTCAGGTGGTGGTGGAGTCCGGAGCACGCCAAGGACGAAGCCTTCGGTAGAAGTGGTCGGAGTCGAGGCTGAAGTGGATGCTGGAGCTGGTGGAACTGAGGCTGTGGCTGGCGCAGACGTTGTGGCTCTGGTGTCAGCAACTGGTAGTGCAGACGACCTCGGACCTCGTGGCACCCTCGCAAAAGCATCAGTCGTGGTCCTGCCTCTCCTCTCATTCATGTCCTCCTGAAGCTGCTCCACGGCGGTCTGTATCTTTGTCACCTTGATGTCCATGTCATAGAACCTCTATTCCATGATCCTCTCTAGGCTTGCCTGGTTCTGAGTCAGGGTAGCTATACTCTGCTCAATCCGCAGGGTGGACGCTATCAGGTAACCGAGCTGCTCTTGTTTGGTCTTCAAGAAGTAATCAGATGCCCCCGCTTGAGTAGGCATCCTGGCAGCTTTCTCCTTCTTCGCCTTCTCCTTCTGAGCTTGTGCATGGGCAGATGAGGGTTCATTCTCAGTCATAACCACTTGGTTATCCTCAAAATCTGGATGGATGGGCAGGTGTTCCTTATCCAATAAATACACGCCCGTGCCCATCTTGGAGTTGATGAGCTCCTGAATCTGTGGGGCATACCCACAACTCCTCTTCTGGTCTGCAGCTGTCCTCTTGATTGTTTCCACAATGAGACTCATGACCTTGAATTTCTGAGGCACATCAAAGACATGAAGCAAGTTGATCGCGTGACCTCTGATCATCTTGTGATCTCCAGATTTGGGCAGAAGGGTGTGCCTAAGGATCCAGTTGATCGTAGGCAATCCTGAGAGCAGATAGTGCATTGAGCCAAACTTGAACGTGTCGAGCGCTTCATTCGGGATCTCCTTGTACATGTTGGACATGGAGTTGTGATCCATCTTTTTCTTGGCATAAATGTCCAAGTCATCAACTTGCTCCTCTGGGGCATTGATCAACTTCGCCCATTCTTCAATAGTGGATTGCATGATCAGCTCCTCGTTCCACTTTGTGAGCTTCTGCCCAACAAAGTCTGCAACTCCACATGCACTAAAGTTGTCAAATACACCGGTGTAGTACTCTTCATTGTCCTTGATGTTGGTCCAGTCGACCCATCTCATGTCACAAACGATTGGCTTCTTGTCAAGCAAAACAGTCTCATAGAAATCTTGCTGCTCCTTGGTATGAAATCTGTAATCCACGGCAGTCCTTCTCCTAGAAGCATACAGATCTGCTTCTCTCCATTTCCTCAGCCCTGAATCTCTCCTGAGCTTCATATCCTCAGCCACAGGATGAGCATCGTTGTGGTCTAGGATCTTGGGCTTGAGCTTCCTAAGGACACTCTCTTCCTCTTCTTCGATAGCTTCAGGCACTGGGGCCTTGTTCTTTTCCGCAGCTGGGATGCTTCGTGTGTTTCTCTTTGGTGCACTCTTAGGCTTAGATGCAGCCTTAGGTGCTTCCTTGGGCTTGGATGCAGTTGTTCCTGACCTTATAGCATCTCCCATGAGTTTGGCTGCCTTGGGTGCTGGTGCAGCAACCTCTTCTTCTTCTTCCTCCTCATCTACCATGATGGAGGCCTTCCCAAGCACTCTAGCTACAGTCTTCTTCACTCTTTCTTTCCTCTTTTTGCCCTCAGCAGCAACGGGCTCAACAGGAGCAGGCTTCACAGTTTAAGCTCTAGCCTTTGACATGGGCTGCCTGCCTGCTGGCCTTTTGATTTTCAGGCCTGGCTTTGTGCCTTGAGCTGGCTCAACTCTCTTTGATGTGGCCTCTTCCTCTGCCACATAGTCTTCATCCTCAGAATCAGACGTTCTCTTCTTGCTTTGACGTGTGGCAGCCTTAGGCAGATTGCTGGGGGTGCTCCTGCAGCCATCATCAGAAGAACTTGAGGGGCTAGTGCCCTCACTCATCACAACTTGCTGCTCAGACACATTCTGGCTGTCACTTTGATCAGACATGTTGCAAACTGACTGCTGACCCTGTGAATAGATTATGGATAAGATAGAGTGGATGAGCATCACAAAAAGTAGACATTTTTGCAAAAGATTAATTCAAAAACTTAGTTTTAGTTTTCCACAGAAAGCATCTCGGATCTACCGATTTTCAAACTCGGTGACACCAAAGCAGTTTTGGCACCAGAACTGGTGAACTCGGTCAAACCGAGTCACAGTTCGGTGGCACCGAGACTGCTAGGGTTTCACAGAATTCCAAAATCGGTCGCACCGATAAGTTATTCTTGGTCAGACCGAGTTTCACTTGTGCAATGGCAAAAGCCAGATCGGTGGGACTGAGATTTTCAACTCGGTGGGTCCGAGATGGTTTCGGCGGAAACCTAACCCTAAATTTTTTGAATTAAACCTAATCTACGAGTTCATTGACTAGATAGGAGTGTTTCAATCGTGGCAAGAATCATGATGATCACAATGTGCTAGGAATCGGAGTGGAGAATAGCACAAAGATCGAGTCCATACCCTAGTTCGGCGGAGACTCGCTACGGCGGCAACAGCGGGGCAGAATTCCGTTGACGGCGGCGGAGACCAGCGACTGGAGGCTGCTGGCGGCGATAAGACGATCCGGAGACCACGAAGGCAGAGCAGGCTATCGCGCGGGCGAAGAGGTTTCGGAGAAATTTCCAAAATTTAGCCCGTCACTATATATAGCCCGACCCTGTCGGTGTGACCGAGTGGAACAACTCGGTGGCACCGAGATGCAAAACTGTGTGCAGTTATTGCACTCGGTGTGACCGAAAAGTTCAAATCGGTTGCACCGAGATCGAAAACCTATATCAACTTAATGAACTCGGTAGGACCGAAAATGGAGTATCGGTCAGACCGAGATTCATAAAGAGGTTTTGGAAGTTTAAGTCTATGACAAATCGGGGACTCCGAGCGCTCCTCACGCAGAGTGGTTCGAATCTGACTTGATCAAGTTTTGTGATGCAGCATGAATAGAGTTTGAGACGAGAAAAGCATAGATAGCTAGAGGAGATTCTTAGGCATTCTTGTCCATCCACTTGGCAAAAGAAGAAAGCCAAACAATCAAAACAACAAGTGGATGTCCTCGAATGAGTAAAATATGCAACCAACATGCTCACACAATAAGATGGCAAATGAAATATGTGGCAAAGCATGCACAACCAATTCTAGCATCTATCAAGCAATTTGCGATGACTAGGTCATCTATATATGAGTATATTGACTTAGGAGTCAAGTGAGAACACTTGATCATAGGTCATACTCATCGTTTAAGCTCAAGTGGGGTTACCACTTTGACATAAAGCATTGTTGTATTCACATCTTTAGAGTTGCTTTAGCTCAAGTCTTAGAGTAAAGCTCCCCCTAGATGTGATATCCCCCCTAAGAGGGATGAACTAACCTTGGGTTTTGTCGATGATGACTTCATGTAGATGTTGAAGATGTGGATGCTCAATGTTGATGTAGATCACTTGGAGCTATCCATTTGAGTGAATTGCACTTTCAATACCTACATGGGTTAGTCCCACAAGGAACAAACAAGGATATCCATAGACATAGAGTGATGCACACACAAGATGATGTCCATGAAAACTTTAGGTTACCTTGTCCCTTGTCTTACCAACAAGAGGGTTTGTGACTCCTTGAACTAGTGGAAGATGTGGAAGTTGATTGCACTTGTTCTTGCCAAAATGATAAGAGTGAAGTATGTTAGCGGAGTCACCCTCAAGAACTCTCTAGTTCTTCTTCTTTTGTATCCACACCTTCTTGATGGGAATCCTTGGAGTTGTAGTCATACTTGATGTAGTGGAACTTGAAGTAGTCTTGGGAATCCACTTAACTAAGGTCTTAGGAGCTTGTCCTTGCCTTTTTGCTTGTAGTCTTGTGGTGGAAGATCATCTTGAGCTTGTGTTCCCTTGAAGGAAGTATCATACTTCTCTTGTTGAGGAATAAACTTTGTCTTGGGGTATTGATCTTCTTCCCATTCAACTCCATTGGCATTGAACTTTCGTTCAAAACCAACACCTTGATTCTTCCGGTGCATTCCTTGCTTGCGCACAATTTCCTCGAATTGCTTACTTCCAGCAAGGCTCTTGTAAACACCTTTCTCTATAATTCCCTTCAATAAGCTATTTTCTTGCTCAAGTGTAACTTGGCTAAGAGAATCATTAGTGGAATCAAGAGAACTACTAGAAGCAACAATATTGGATTTAGCACGATCATTGTTACTACTAGAGGAAGAATCTTTCTTATTCTTGTTACTAGACTTGACTTGAGGCATGTAAGTGGATAATAGTAAATGCTTGGCAATGTAAGAAGAACTTTTCTTGCGGAGATCATCATTGATTGCCTTTAAGAACTCGTGCTCTTGCTCAAGATTGAGCTTTTCAAAGCGTAATTTCTCATGAGCTCTTAAAAGTTCTCGATGATCTTCGAAGATAGTTTCATGAGCTAACTTAAGAGTGTTTAGTTCTTTAGTTAGAGCCTCAATCTTCTCCTTATCATTGCCATTTGTTTTAGCATGATTAATTGATGTTTCATCATAGTACTCATCACTAGAGTTGTCAACAAGCAAGTCATCATCACCTAACAAGTCATCTTCATCACTATTAAAATCAACATACTCGGGGTGTGTTACCTTAGGACCTTTGGCCATGAAGCATCTTCCAATTCCTTCATTTGGTGAGTCAAATATGTCGTAGGAGTTGGTTGACACAAGTGCTAGACCGGCAACACCTTCATCTTGAGTATCTCCGGAGTCGGAGTGATAACTTCTCTCGGAGTGGCTGTCGGAGTCGGAGCCGGATACCCATTCACCAACATGAGCTTGATGTCTTCGTTTTGTATAGCTCCTTGATGATTTTTCCTTCCTTTCCGAATCCTTGCTTCTCTGTGAGTATCTTCATTCATAACGATCATCTCTACTCCTTCTCTCTCTCTTGGTGGAGATTCTTTGCTTCTTCTTTTTGGAGAATCTTCTCTTCTCTTGTAGGGAGCCGTACACTCATTGGAATAGTGTCCGGGTCTTCCACTATTATAGCAGTTTCGCTCTCGACTAGAAGATCTTTTGTCATTGTAGGACCTTGACTTGAAGCTTCTATCTTTGTTTCTACTCTTGTAGAACTTCTTGAAGTTCTTCACCATTAATCTCAATTCTTCATTGAAGTTTTGTTTCTCACTTGATGATGTGGGGACTTCACATGACGCTTTGTAGGCACCACTTGATTTATTGTGAAGTTCCTCTTTATCCTTGAGTGACATCTCATGAGCAACAATCCTTCCAATTACTTCCGTTGGCTTGAGAGATTTGTAGTTGGGCATCATTTGGATTAATGTGCACACGGTATCATATTTCCCATCCAAGGCTCTAAGAATCTTCTTGATGATGAATCTATCGGTCATCTCTTCACTTCCTAAGCTGGCAATCTCATTTGTGATGAGAGCAAGCCTAGAGTACATTTCAGCGACACCTTCACCATCCTTCATCTTGAACTTGTCAAGTTGACTTTGGAGCACATCCAACTTGGATTTCTTGATGGAGTCGGTACCTTCGTCCATATCAATCAAAGTATCCCAAATTTCCTTTGCATTCTCAAGGCGGCTGATTTTGTTGAATTCTTCGGGGCACAATCTGTTGAAGAGAATATCACAAGCTTGAGCATTGTATTGCAACATCTTCAACTCATCTGCGGTAGCTTCATGATTTGGTTCTCTCCCATCAAAGAACTCACCATGCAAACCAACAAAAACAATAGCCCATACGGCGGGGTTATGTCCAAGAATATGCATTTTCATTTTATGCTTCCAACTAGCAAAATTAGTGCCATCAAAGTAAGGACCTCTACGGTGATAATTTCCCTCGCTAGACGCCATACTCTCCAAGGTTGTGAAACCAAGGATATGACCACCAAAAGCTATGGAGATCAAGCCAAATGGAGACCAAAGCTCTGATACCACTTGTAGGATCGAAAGTATGTCTAGAGGGGGGTGATTAGACTACTTGACCAAATAAAAGCTTAGCCTTTTCCCAATTTTAGTTCTTGGCAGATTTTAGCTATCTTAGAGCAAGTCAAGCAATCATCACACAATACAAGCAAGCATGCAAAGAGTTTATTGGCAGCGGAAAGTAAAGCATGCAACATGCAAGAATGTAAAGGGAAGGCTTTGGAGGATTCAAACGCAATTGGAGACACGGATGTTTTCCCGTGGTTCAGATAGGTGGTGCTATCCTACATCCACGTTGACGGAGACTTCAACCCACGGAGTGTAACGGTTGCGCGAGTCCACGAAGGGCTCCACCCACGAAGGTTCCACGAAGAAGCAACCTTGTCTATTCCACCATGGCCATCGCCCATGAAGGACTTGCCTCACTAGCGGTAGATCTTCACGAAGTAGGCGATCTCCTTGCCCTTACAAACTCCTTGGTTCAACTCCACAATCTTGTCGGAGGCTCCCAAGTGACACCTAGCCAATCTAGGAGACACCACTCTCCAAGAAGTAACAAATGGTGTGTTGATGATGAACTCCTTGCTCTTGTGCTTCAAATGATAGTATCCCCAACACTCAACTCTCTCTCATAGGATTTGGATCTGGTGGAAAGAAGATTTGAGTGGAAAGCAACTTGGGGTAGGCTAGAGATCAAGATTCATATGGTAGGAATGGAATATCTTGGTCTCAACACATGAGTAGGTGGTTCTTTCTCAGAACATATGAGCAAGAATGATGTATGTGTTCTGATGGCTCTCTCTTCGAATGAAGAGGAGGTGGAGGGGTATTTATAGCCTCCACACAAAATCCAACCGTTACACACAATCTACCAATCTTGGTGGGACCGAATCAGAAAACTCGGTCCGACCGAAATGGTAAACCTAGTGACCGTTAGGAATTTCGGTGGGACTGAGATGCAACTCGGTAGGACCAATTCGGTTAGGGTTTGGGCATAACGTAATCTTGGTGAGACCGATCGCACAAACTCGGTGAGACTGAGTTCGGCAATTAGCTAACCAGAGAGTTGGTCAGGCAAACTCGGTGGGACCGACTTGCTCTTTCAGTGAGACCAAAAAGTTACAAGAAGGAAACGTAGAGTTTACCTTGCATTCTCGGTGGGACCGATTCGCTCTTTCGGTGAGACCGAAAAGTTACGAAAGGGAAACAGAGAGTTTGCAACCCCATCTCGGTGAGACCGAGATCCTTATCGGTAGGACCGAATTGCTAGGGTTTGGCAGTGGCAAATGACAAGTGAAACTCGGTGGCGCCGGATTGAAAGAATCGGTATGACCGAGTTTGGCTTAGGGTTTAGGTCATTTGTGTATATGGGAAAGTAGCCGAGGATTTTGGAGCATATCATTAAGCACTTGAGCAAGAGGCTCATTAAACAACACCTCATCCCTCCTTGATAGTATTGGCTTTTCCTATGGACTCAATGTGATCTTGGATCACTAAAATGTAAAATGAAGAGTCTTGATCTTTTGAGCTTGAGCCAATTCTTTGTCATTAGCATTTTGAGGGTTCCACTTTCACATCCATGCCATGCCAATCATTGAGCTTTCCTGAAATAATCATCTTGGAATAGCATTAGCTCAATGAGCTATATGTTGTTATGAATTACCAAAACCACCTAGGGATAGTTGCACTTTCATCTTCATGAAGTAGGAGATCTCCTTGCCCTTACAAACTCCTTGGTTCAACTCCACAATCTTGTCGGAGGCTCCCAAGTGACACCTAGCCAATCTAGGAGACACCACTCTCCAAGAAATAACAAATGGTGTGTTGATGATGAACTCCTTACTCTTGTGCTTCAAATGATAGTCTCCCCAACACTCAACTCTCTCTCATAGGATGTGGATCTTGTGGAAAGAAGATTTGAGTGGAAAGCGACTTGGGGAAAGCTAGAGATCAAGATTCATATGGTTGGAATGGAATATCTTGGTCTCAACACATGATTAGGTGGTTCTCTCTCAGAACATATGAGTTGGAATGATGTATGTGTTCTGATGGCTCTCTCCACGAATGAAGAGGAGGTGGAGGGGTATATATAGCCTCCACACAAAATCCAACCGTTAGACACAATTTACCAATCTCGGTGGGACCGAATAAACAAACTCGGTCGGACCGAAAAAGTAAACCTAGTGACCGTTAGAGATTTCGGTGGGACTGACATGCAACTCGGTAGGACCAATTCGGTTAGGGTTTGGGCATAACGTAATCTCGGTGAGACCGATTGCACAAACTCGGTGAGACCGAGTTTGGCAATAAGCTAACCAAAGAGTTGGTCAGGCAAACTCGGTGGGACCGACTCGCTCTTTCAGTGAGACCAAAAAGTTACAAGAAGGAAACAGAGAGTTTACATTGCAATCTCGGTGGGACCGATTCGCTCTTTCGGTGAGACCGAAAAGTTACGAAAGGGAAACAGAGAGTTTGCAATCCCTTCTCGATGAGACTGAGATCCTTATCGGTAGGACCGAATTGCTAGGGTTTGGCAGTGGCAAATGACAAGTGAAACTCGGTGGACCAGATTGAAAGAATCGGTATGACCGAGTTTGTCTTAGTGTTTAGGTTATTTGTGGCTATGGAAAAGTGGTTGGTTGATTTTGGAGGATATCACCAAGCACATAAAGCAAGAGGCTCATTAAGCAACACCTCATCCCTCCTTGATAGTATTGGCTTTTGCTAAAGACTCAATGTGATCTTGGATCACTAAAATATAAAATGAAGAGTCTTAAACTTTTGAGCTTGAGCCAATTCTTTGTCCTTAGCATTTTGAGGGTTCCACTTTCACATCCATGCCATGCCAATCATTGAGCTTTCCTGAAATAATCATCTTGAAATAGCATTAGCTCAATGAGCTATATGTTGTTATGAATTACCAAAACCATCTAGGGATAGTTGCACTTTCAGGCGCACCTGGCCTCACTACTTAAGGCCGTTCCAGGCCCTCCTCGCTGCTCCATTTGCTTCCTCTATCTCCCGTACACCACCCAGGCTAGCCCATTCCTCCTCCCGCGCCCTCCAGCCTCGCCCATGGCCGCAGCCGAGCCGCTGGCCATCGCCTAAATCCTCGATGCCCGAGCCCCCTCCTGTCCATATATGGGTATCCTTGCACCCCCACTGCCCCATCGGAGCTCCCCCGCACTCCGGTTACTCCTCCCGAAGGCCAAGGTGCCGAGCCCACCATCACCGTCGGCCACGGTCGGCGTTCTCCTTGACCTGGTCCTCTCCGGCATGCGTGTGACCCATGGATGGATGCGCCCCTTCGCTTTGAACACGCAGGTGGGTGGAACGTTGCCTGAGCTTGCCTAGGTCGCCAGCGCAAGCGACGGCAAGTCTCTCCTGCTGCTGATCTGTTCGAGCGGAGGGAGGGAGACGAACCCGACAAGTGGGCCCCGCGTGTCGGCGACCCTGAGGGCCGGGCCCGTGGGATAAGTGGACACAGCTTCCCTGGGTGTCGTCTCCCTGCGGCGAAGACGTATTCCGGGCAGGCACCTTCGACGTGGCCGCCTGCGCGCGTGCGGCCGAGCCACTGGGCCGGCCCAGTGCGCTGCGGTGCTATGCTGCGCTCGGTGCGCGGTATAGGTATAACCCCCCCCCACTCCCTTTGTCTTTTTCCTTTTCCCAGAAATTTGTAAAATCTCCCAAATATTCATATTAACTCCATATTGAATGATTCAAATTTCTGGTGACTCCATAGATCATGATTTACCTGTTGGTGCAGCATGCACATTTTTCTAGAACAATTTTCCTCACACAAATTAAATAAAACCCCATTTTCCATTTCTGTGATGAACTTTAGAAAATCACAGAGAGCTCAAATTTGATCCAAATGCCATGATTCAAATTCCTGGATGCTTCTAAGTTCATAACTTAGTTTATGAACACTTTTCTTAATACTTCCTGTACCACATAAAATAATGAGCCATTTCTTCATATTTGTCAACTTTGCAAATTCATAGGAAGTTCATTTGAACTCCAAATCCAGTGAAACCAACTCCCAGATGCTTCTAAAATCATGATTTGCTAAATGGGTGCCTTTGCTCATTTTTCAAAAATATATTTCTGTACACTTCTTGCAAATCCATAAACCCCTTGATTCCATCATATCAAATTGTTTAGAAATATCCACTGACCCAATTCCAATGAAACTACTCTGGTTATTTTTCATATACCCAGAGATGTTCTAGAAAAGTCAAATCAATATTTTTGGAGCACTTCTATTTTCTACCTTGTTGTGTTGCTTATTGTGGTTGTTTTCGACGATAGTTGACGAAGTAGACGAAATGCTCGGAGTTGGACTAGAGATATTTGAAGACCTCGAAGACTTTGTTAAAACAGGCAAGCAGCCCTTTGTCCATGTCTATGAAACCCTTTTTATGCATTTCATATAGCACTTTATTATTGTTGCATCGGAATCATGATGAGAGGGTAGCCACTTTGGTTGGTTGCCTTCATTTCCTCCTTGTTGATACTTGCATTGTGCATGACCGTACCTCCTTATTAGGGTTATGCCGGTGGGAATAGATAGGATGCTAAAGTAGTTGCTACGCAAAAACGGACGAGAATATGCATGGTGATGGAGATAAAGTATTTTCAAGGACTTTTCGAAAACCCCGTCGGGTGCCATTTATGCCCGAGGGAGATAATGAGATGGGTAACCGCTTGATGACGAAGTGGTTTACCGAGGCAAGTGTGTGTGTTGCTTTCAAAAATGGATTGGTTTAAGTTGCGACCGTTATTCCAACCTTACATGCGCAACCACTCTACCCTTATATGGGAAAGGGCATTATTGATTACCTAGGCCGATACTAGCTTGGATCCTGCATTACTAGTGACGGGGGAGAGTTGGTGATCTCTCTCGGGACGGGGTCATGCCAGGTAGGGCGGCCAAGAACATTTTTATGGGGCACCGGACACACCGTTGATACCCCGTGTCAGTTGTATGTGATGAATATAGGAGCGAGGCTCCAAAATTTTAAGTTGTGAAATGTTGGGCACAGGGGTTACTACCATTCAAGTGGACTCCATGTTAGTGTCTTCTAGGGAAAGGTAGTGATCGGGTGCTTACCCCGGGTACTTGAGGTACCGCGGGTCGTGGATGACACGAAAGTTCCTCGGATCTTGTGGGTAAAGTGTGCAACCTCTGCAGAGTGTAAAACCATTCGAATAGCCGTGTCCACAGTCAAGGACAGTTGGGTAACCACTCTTGGGCTACGTCCACATGTTTACAAACCAGTGTATGTGTTTGGATAAGTGGGAAGATCTACGTGGGTCAAGTCAAAGGACTTGACATGATTGAGTTGGGTTGATGCCCACTCTATTTATGTTGATATCTGTAACCTGTCCTCATGGTCACTTGAATTCTCTTTATACACGTCTTACAAGTTGTTGAACATGTCATTGCACTCAAAACTAGCTTTCTGCAAAAATTGACCTATATCATGAATTGTTGTATCTTGAACCAAAACATGGGTTGCTTGCGAGTACATTCAAAGTACTCATTGGCTTGCCACTGGTTATTTTATTGTCCAGGCATGAAAGAACAGGATATGATGAAGAGTAACTTGGTGGCGAACATGCGAGCTAGGATGCTTCCCAGTCAGAATGCCTGTAGGGTTAAGGCAGATGGCATGGGTCCAAGTTATCGACGAAGATTTCCGCTGCGATGTTATACTCAAGACTTGACCATAATGGTCCTACTTTTGTAATACGGTATGTATGGATGTAAGACTCTTGTTATTCAGCTTCTGTGTGTTAAGTGAGCATTGATCTCTGGGATCACTGTACACATGCATTCGGTGATCACGACTTATGAGTCGGGGTCCCCACAGAGCCGCGTTCACCTCATGCGTGAACTACTTGAAGATTTGCTGGGAGGCACGGGCTTGAGTGCCACCCAAGATGCAGGCGATGGCGCATGGATCCGGGAAGCACCTAGCCCCCTTGTCCTGGTGATGGTCGGCATTCCTCCTTGGCAGTGGAGGCAGTGGAGGAAGGCCAGCCTTACCTTGAGGTCGGTCCTCACAAGGCCGATCCCTCCAGGCGCCCTCACGAGGCTGGTCCTACCAGCTGTCCTCGCATGGCCGGTCGCACCACTCCTGGCAGGGGCCGTGGTCGTCCCAGCGTCCTCCACTTCATCCTCCTCCTCGGCCGTAGCCTCAATCGTTGCGCTCGGGGCATCGGCCGAAGCGACCATCGCGGATGGCCCTGAGCTCTTCATAGTCGTTGGTGTGGTGGTTGTGCACGTTGTGGAAGGCGCACAATGGGTGGTTGGCCTTGGATGACTCGGGGTGGTCACGGGCGCACTTCATTTCTGGCTCGGCTGCTAACACGGCCACTCCCCTACGCTTCACGTCCTTCGTCTTGGCCTTCTTGTCTTCTGGGTCGTTGGCTGGAAGATCGAGGAGGGAGAGGCACCCCTCCTCAGCTCTCGCGCACTTGGTCGCTGCTACCTCTTGAGCACTACGTTGGTTTTCCCTTGAAGAGGAAAGGGTGATGCAGCAAAGTAGCGTAAGTATTTCCCTCAGTTTTTGAGAACCAAGGTATCAATCCAGTAGGAGATCACGCTCAAGTCCCACGTACCTACACAAACAAATAAGAACCTCGCAACCAACATGATAAAGGGGTTGTCAAGCCCTTCACGGCCACTTACGGGAGTGAGATCTGATAGATATGATAAGATAATATTTTTGGTATTTTTATGATAAAGAGAGATAAAGATGCAAAGTAAAATATACGGCAAAGGAAATAACTAAGTGTTGGAAGATTAATATGATGGAAGATAGACCCAGGGGCCATAGGTTTGACTAGTGGCTTCTCTCAAGAGCATAAATATTACGGTGAGTAAACGAATTACTGTCGAGCAATTGATAGAATTGAGGATAGTTATGAGAATATCTAGGTAGATCATGTATATAGGCATCACATCCGCGACAAGTAGATCGAAACGATTCTACATCTACTACTATTACTCCACACATCGACCGCTATACGGCATGCATCTAGAGTATTAAGTTCATAAGAACATAGTAATGCTTTAAGGAAGATGACATGATGTAGAGGGATAAACTCATGCAATATGATATAAATCCCATCTTTTTATCCTCGATGGCAACAATACAATACGTCTCGGTTCCCTTTCTGTCACTGGATCAAGCACCACAAGATTGAACCCAAAGCTAAGCACTTCTCCTATTGCAAGTAAGATCAATCTAATAGACCAAACCAAACTGATAATTCAAAGAGACATGCAAAGATAAACCAATCATACATAAAAGAATTCAGTGGAGAATCAAAGATTGTTCATAGATAATCTGGATCATAAACCCACAATTCATCGGATCTTGACAAACACACCGCAAAAGAAAATTACATCGAATAGATCTCCAAGAAGATCGAGGAGAACTTTGTATTGAGATCCAAAGAGAGAGAAGAAGCCATCTAGCTAATGACTATGGACCCGAAGGTCTAAAGTAACTACTCACCGGAGAGGCCATGGAGTTGATGTAGAGGCCCTCCGTGATCAATGCCCCCTCCGGGGGAGCTACAGAAAATGCCCCTGGATGTTTGGGGGGTACATGGATATATATAGGAGGAAGAAGTACGTCGGCGGAGCAATGGAGGGCCCACGAGGGTGGAGGGCGCGCCCTGGGGGGTAGGCGCGCTCCCCTGCCTCGTGGCTTACTCCGTTGTTTCTTGGTGCCCAATCCAAGTCTCCTGGATCAAGTTTGTTGAGAAAATCACGTTCCCGAAGGTTTCATTCCGTTTGTACTCCTTTTCTTTGAAACCCTAAAATAGGAAAAAAACAGCGATTTGGGCTGGGCCTCCGGTTAGTAGGTTAGTCCCAAAAATGATATAAAAGTGTAAAAATAAAGCCCATTAATACCCAAAATATATAATATAACAGCATGGAGCAATCAAAAATTATAGATACGTTAGATACGTATCAAGCATCCCCAAGCTTAATTCCTGCTCGTCCTCGAGTAGGTAAATGATAAAAGAAGAATTTTGATGTGGAATGCTTTCTAACATATTTCTCAATGTAATTTTTCTTTATTGTGGCATGAATGTTCAGATCCTAAAGATTCAAGATAAAAGTTTAATATTGACATAAAAATAATAATACTTCAAGCATACTAACTAAGCAATTATGTCTTCTCAAAATAACACGGGCAAAGAAAGTTATCCCTACAAAATCATATAGTCTGGCTATGCTCTATCTTCACCACACAAAATATTTAAATCATGCACAACCCTAATGACAAGCCAACCAATTGTTTCATACTTTTGATGTTCTCAAACTTTTTCAATCTTCATGCAATACATGAGCGTGAGCCATGGATATAGCACTATATGTGGAATAGAATGCTGGTTGTGGAGAAGATAAAAAGGAGAAGATAGTCTCACATCAACTAGGCGTATCAACGGGCTATGGAGATGCCCATCAATAGATATCAATGTGAGTGAGTAGGGATTGCCATGCAACGGATGCACTAGAGCTATAAGTATATGAAAGCTCAACAAAAGAAACTAAGTGGGTGTGCATCCAACTTGCTTGCTCATGAAGACCTAGGGCATTTTGAGGAAGCCCATCAGTCGAATATACAAGCCAAGTTCTATAAGGAAAAATTCCCACTAGTATATGAAAGTGATATCATAGTAGACTCGATCATGAAGATCATGGTGCTACTTTGAAGCACAAGTGTGGAAAAAGGATAGTAGCATTGTCCCTTCTCACTTTTTATCTCATTTTTGGGGCCTTTTTTATGGCCTTTCTCCTTTTTTCCTTTTTTTTTTATTTTCAGCCAGAGTCTCATCCCGACTTGTGGGGGAATCATAGTCTCCATCATCCTTTCCTCACTGGGACAATGCTCTAATAATGATGATCATCACACTTTATTTACTTACAACTCAATACTTAAAACAAAATATGACTCTATGTGAATGCCTCCGGCGGTGTACCGGTGTCGGGGGTTGCTGATCCCTCGCACACCTATGGGGATCGGCGGACCGAGCGCCTTTTGGTTCGGCAGGGGGAAGTGGATGCACAAAGAGCAGATCGAGGCGAAACACACGAGCGAGATGGTCGATTTACCCAGGTTCGGGCCGCACGGATGCGTAAAACCCTACTCCTGCTTTGGTGGTTGTATTGAGTTCTTGCTCGGGAGCGATGAGTGCTACAGTACACTCAAGTAGCTGGCGAGACCGAGCATGAGAATGGCTATCCCCCTTCTCTGTTGCGCATGGGCCTCCTTTTATATGTCTAAGGGGTCACCGACACGTGGCAACAGAGGTGAGGGTAAAAATGTAAAAGGGGTGGTAGTTGGCTCCACCGCCTACAACAAACGTATCATACCTAACCCTGACGGCAGGGGACAAGGGCATTAAATGCCCGTCTATGTCACCTAGACGGGGCGGAAAGGGACCGTCAGGGGCGCCACCGTTTGCCCCGATGGCTCCTTGTCAGCGCCTGCTTGCCACCGCATGCCCTCGGCTGCACAGCCTCCCGCCACGTACGCCAGGAATGGTCCCAGGGCGACACGTTGGGGGGTGACCTGGAGCGCGGGCTGCGGGGTAGTAGCTTGCCGCGGCAAGCGCCTTGCCGCGGATGTTGTCTTGTCGCATCCGGGAGCTTGTCGCTCACCGGGCCTTGTCGGGGCGCGCAGTGCGCCGCAGCGAACTTCTTGAGATGCTTTGATTGTCTTCCCGGCAGGCTCCTCTTGCCGGGGTCTCGTCTCCTTCCCGGCAAGCTCCTCTTGCCGGGGCCTCGTTTCCCTCCCGGCAAGCTCCTCTTGCCGGGGCCTTGCTTTGCTCTTGGATACTTTGTTCTTGAATGGCTCCTAAAGGAACCATGGAGGGTCTTGGCGGTCGCCCGGCAAGCCTTGCTGCGGGTCGCTGCGACTGCCCGTGCACAAGTTCGGGATACTAAGGTACCCCTACTTTAGTACACCGACAGGAGCCCCCGGGCCTGGGCCATACACGGTGCCGAGCGCTGTTGGGCCAGGCCCAAAACAGTGCACGGGCACGCGCAGCCTAGGTCACCCCGCATCTGACTCCACACCCACCGCGCCCTCCCCAAACGGCACGCGTCAAACGCGACATCGTGGCCCAGCTCCCTGCTCTCCCCGCATCTTGATTCGCTGATCGGGCCGGCCGAGCCCCCACCTCGCTCCTTTATAAGGAGCAGGAGGGGAGGACGGAAGCCCGCATTCTCCCATCTTCTCCTTCCCACAGCTTCTGCTCCCCTTCCTCCCATTCGCCATGGAGAAAGGGAATCCTGGTCCCTCATCGGTGGCGGCAAGGGTTGCCGCCAGACAGCGCCTCCCTCCCTCTCCCGCACCCGTGGTGGCGGAGCCAGCCGTAAGGGGAAGAGGGAGGGGGCGAGGTCGTGCACAAGGTCGTGGCGCTCGGGGAAGGGGTGGACGAGGCGGCGCGTCGGCTTCGCCTCCGCTGGCGGCTCTTCTTCCCGCGGTGGCCCATGCTGGGGACGACCCTTGCGAGTTCTTCGTCAGGCTGTGCCGGTGTAACGCCCCAGATATACCTTTCCCAATTTGTACTCCAACTCTTGCCGTTCTCGGCATTAAGTTATATTTATTTCTTGGGTTCGGGTCTTTGTCTCCGTGTGTTGTTTTCTTTTTCGTGCATCTCATATCATGTCATCACGTGCATTGCATTTGCATTCATGTTCATCTCATGCATTCGAGCTTTTTCCCCGTTGTCCGTTTTGCATTCCGGCGCTTCGTTCTCCTCCGATGGCCATTTCTAGCTTTCTTTCGTGTGTGGGGATTAAACATTTCCGGATTGGACCGAGACTTGCCATGCGGCCTTGGTGTACTACCGGTAGACCGCCTGTCAAGTTTCGGGTCATTTGGACTTCGTTTGATACTCCAACGGTTAACCGAGGGACCGAAAAGGCCTCGTGTGTGTTGCAGCCCAACACCCCTACAATTTGGCCCAAAAACCCACCAAACTCTATTCCATCATCTCGGTCGTTCGATCACGATCGCGTGGCCGAAAACCGCACCTCATTTGGACTCTCCTAGCTCCACGTATGCCTATAAATACCCCCCCCCCCTCCGTTTTCGGATCTCTCTCCCTCTCGAAACCCTAAAATCGCCCCGCCACCGACGGACAGGTCCGCCGCCGGACCGGACACTTCCGCCGCCGCGCCCCAGCCAACCAGCGCCTGACACGTGGCACTACGCCGCCTCTCCTCCGCGCGGCCCGGCGAGCCCGCGGGAGGCCCGCTCGAGCCGCCACCGGACCAGATCCGCCCGCGTCGCCCGCGGTTTCTTCCCCGTCGCTGATCCGCTCCCGCCGCCGCCCTTCGCCGCCATCACCACCTCCGGCCGCCACAGCCGCCGCCTCGGCCGGCCGTCGCCTCGCCCGTCCGCCGCGCGCCACCACGCCGGACGCCGCCGACCCCGCCGCCCGACCTCTCCTCGTCGCCGGAGCCCCACACCGCCGCCCCTTCACCCAGATCAAGCCGCCGGCCTCCTCTCCCGTCGCCGCCGGTGAACAGGAGCACGAACTCAGGCGAGCTCAGATCCGGTGCTACAGTAACGACGAACCCTAGATCTGGATCCAATCCTCGGTTGACTTTCTCCTTCTCCTACCTGATTTTTATGCCTACTTTGACTGCTCATATCTCCGCATCCGTAGCTCGGTTTTGGACATATGATATATAAAAATCTTCGCCTCGACGAGTACATCATTTCATTCCATTGCATCATTTGCATTTGAGGTCATCTTGATGCCCAAAATGCTGTTAGAAGGAGGCATCGTGAGTTAAATTGCAGATCCGTTAGCTCAACATTGACTTTTGTCATTTTTGCCATGATTATTGTGTGCATGATATGCCTGTGCCCCTTTGGGATGAATTGTTAAGCTTTTTGTCTTCTTTCCAGATTTGCCACCGATGCATTTTTAGGATGTGTGTGGTGTCTTGTGCAAGCTTGCAAAGAGGGGTACCTGAGTTTGCTGATTTCAGGGACTTAGTGATTTTCACAAAGTCTGGGATGGTTTAGTTCATGATGCTATATGTCCAGCTTGTTTCCTAGTGATCCGTGCCTCTTTTGAGGATGATCAGTAAGAGTGATTTGTTATGCTTGTTGTGCTTTATCCATAAATGTCTTTACTTGTTATGTTGGAGCAACCTAGTTTGACTCAATCAAGCTCAACTTTTGCATCGTTGTTAATTTGGGCAGATCGTGAACTCTTTTGCGATTTTGCCGGTGCTATTGTTAGTGATCCATGCATGCTATGCCATTTTTCTTGCCATGTCTAGCTAGCACTTTGTGCCTTCTTTATGGATATATGCTTTCCTTGCCATGACTTGCACCATAGTGAGTGCATCGGGCTCGTTTACATGCCTCCGTGAGTTATAGTTTCAGCATGTCTCAGTTTTCTCTAAGTCTGAAAACTGATTGTGTTTCATCTATGTTCGTGTGCTTGTTGGAGTATTGTGTGAACCCTTTTGGCCCTAGGTCATTTTGGGTGTTTTGTTAAGCTTGTTGAGTAGCTCGATGCCATGTTCTTACTTGCCATGTTTAGGTTATGTATCATGTTGTTTTCCTGCTCCGAAGTGAGCATCGTGGTCTGAAATTTCAGACTAGTGTTAATTTCACTAAGTCTGAGATCTGTTTTGCTTATTCAGTTTTGCCATGCTTGTTTGAACCCCTTAATGGATGAATTTGCCTATGGCTCAGTCCTAGTGATTTGTTAAGCATCTTGTGTACATCCCTGCCATGTATTTTGTTTTCATGTTTGGTGGCTGTAGCATGTTCATTTCATTGCATTTAGGAGCCTACTTGCTGTAAATCGCAGATCGGTTCGTTTCGTAAAACGCTTGCCATTTCCAAACCGTAGCTCCGATTCCTATGATCTTTATATCGTTTTCAGGGCATTTCTTCCCCGCTATCCAGTGGCACACTTGGTTTTCCAAGTTGAAGCCAGGTTCATGCATTTCCGGTCACGTCTTGCATTTTGCATCCCGCATCGCATCCCGCATAGCGTACCATCTTTG
This sequence comes from Triticum monococcum, assembly GCA_034509565.1. Lineage (NCBI taxonomy): Eukaryota > Viridiplantae > Streptophyta > Magnoliopsida > Poales > Poaceae > Triticum > Triticum monococcum. The sequence goes on along the minus strand of CM067847.1, from coordinate 387,369,383 downwards.
CATATTATTGGTTGCCCTTGCACGTGGTTGATTGTATCCTTGTTGCTTGTTTGTGTTGTTGGGTAGAGCCGGGAGACGAGTTCGCTAATGAGGAGCCCATTGAGTTTGCTTTTGAGGATCCAGTCAACTCTGACAACTATGCAGGCGAGATGATCATACCCTCGAAATCACTCCTATCTTTGCTATGCTAGTTTGCTCGCTCTTTTGCTTTGCCATTGCTACGATGCCTACCACTTGCTTGTCAGCCTCCCAATTTCCATGATTGAGCCTCTAACCCACCTTTGTCCTAGCAAACCGTTGATTGGCTATGTAACCGCTTTGCTCAGCCCCCTTCTTATAGCATTGCTAGTTGCAGGTGAAGATTGGAGCCGTTCCTTGTTGGAACATTTATTTACTTGTTTGGATATCATTATATTGCCATGTTATCTTAATTAATCTATATACTTGGTAAAGGGTGTTATGTTCCCGGATTGTTGCGTCCCTTACGCGGTTGGGCTATAATGGGAACCCCTTGACAGTTCGCCTTGATTAAAGCTTTTCCAGCAATGCCCAACATTGGTTTTACCATTTGCCACCTACCCCTTTTTTCCCTTGGGTTTCTGGAGCCCGAGGGTCATCTTTATTTTAGCCCCCACGGGCCAGTGCTCCTCTGAGTGTTGGTCCGAACAGAGCCACTTGCAGCGCCACCTCGGGGCAACTCGAGGGTTGGTTTTAGTTGTACGTAGTGTTCATCTGAGTGTGCCCTGAGAAAGAGATATGTGCAGCTCCTATCGGGATTTGTCGGCACATTCGGGCGGTGTTGCTGGACTTGTTTTGACCTGTCAAATCATCTTGTTGTACCGAGATACCGAGTCTGATCGTTGTGTCTTGGGTGGAGGTCTATTCCTTCGTTGACCGTGAGAGCTTGTTATGGGCTAAGTTGGGACCCCCTGCAGGGATTGATCTTTCGAAAGCCGTGCCCGCGGTTATGGGCAGATGGGAATTTGTTAATGTCCGGTTGTAGATAACTTGAACCTTAATTAATTAAAATGAATCAACTGAGTGTGTTGCCGTGATGGCCTCTTCTCGGCGGAGTCCGGGAGGTGGACACGGTGTTGGAGTTATGTTTGCGCAGGTTGCTCTCTCGTTTCTCGCTCGTGCTTTGCCTCCTCTTCTCGCTCTCTTTTGCGAATAAGTTAGCCACCATACATGCTAGTCGCTTGCTGCAGCTCCACTTATACATTACCCCTTTCCTACCTATTAAGCTTAAATAGTCTTGATCGTGAGGGTGCGAGATTGCTGAGTCCCTGTGGCTCACAAATTACTATTACACCAGATGCAGGGACAGATGATATAGCTCCAGATGGCGCGCTCGAGCTCAAGTGGGAGTACGACGAGGACTCTCAGCGTTACTATGTGTCTTTTCCTAATGATCAGTAGTGGTGCCTATTCGGGGTTAGATTCAGGGCCTTGTCGCATGTTGGGGGTCTTCTCTATTTTGGCGCCGTAGTCGGGCCATGAGTGATTTGTATGATGGATGTTATTTATGTACTTTGATGTGACGTGGCGAGTGTAAGCCAACTATGTTCTTCCCCTTTATATTATTTATGTACATGGGATGTGTGATGATTTCCTGACTTGCGACCTTGCTTTCAATGCGGCTATGCCTCTAAGTCGTGCCTCGACACGTGGGAGATATAGCCGCATCGAGGGCGTTACAAGTTGGTAATCAGAGCCTTCCCCGACCTTAGGAGCCCCCATTGCTTGATCATTTTTAGCAGCCGAGTTGTGTCTAGAAAAATGTTTTGAGTCCTTAGGAATTATATATCGGAGAGCTTAGGAATTCTTTTTACTTCCCAGTCTCCTCATCGCTCTGGTAAGGCATCCTGACGTATAGTTTTGACTCTTCTCTTCTCAAATTTCACTAAAAAAAATTTTAGGATCACGCGAGTATCTTGGATTTGTTCCGATGGCTTATGATGAGAATACTGTCTTGGTGCCTCCTGTCAGGGGTTTAGTGGAAGTGTCCCGGGGAGTTGAGCTCTGAGGTGTTGTCATCATAATTCTATCATTGCAATTCTGGTATACTTGAGATATGTGCGCGACATCGAAAATCTCCTTTATGCAGTTCGTTGGTGAGATAACCTCGACGCCACCCAGTACTGGGGCAGGAGTTCGGGAGTATCGCCATAACTTGTATAACGGATGCTTTTCGAAGGTTGAGGTAGATGGTTTCCGAAGGTTTCTTGGTTATGTGTTGAAGGATGGATACAGCTGGATGTAGGATTTGCTAGCTTGGGTGAGATATTATGCTTCCCTTGTATCCCCAACACCTGATTGCATAACCGGAAAGTTTCGAGAGTTTCATAGGTGGGAATTCAAGTAGCTCTTAGGATATCTTTCCAACAGATGTAGGATATGAAATTGGGGTTCGACGTCTAGTGGTTCGCCTATTCAAGGTCGATTTTACAGTGGTTTCGTTGTGTCTTAAAGAGTCCTTGGCTATGCTGACTCGGGGACGCTTCGTATGTCATGTGCACTGCCTTGTACATGATGGTGCTGTACGATCAAGCCCGTGTAGGTCCCACCACGAAAACTTCGGACGAAATTTCTATCATATGTTTGTTCCGGCTTATTCAGCAAGCCAACCCTTGGTTTTATTTTCAGTTGTGGTATTCGAGTTGCTTCGACGTCATTTGTTGATTCCACCCCTCGTTGATGTACCTCTTCTACCTGATTCTTCGTGGCTTCGCAATTTAGGAATATGTGACCACTTCAAGAGAAGTGCATTCGTTCATTTTGTTCGGATGTGAAGACTTTTTGTTGCAATTTTCATTCCGTTGGTTTCAGCTTCATTTATCTGCCTATGTGCTAACGGTGGTCAACCTCTTCAGGATGGCTCCCGCTAAGAGCACCAGTCAGAACCAGAATCAAGATCCGCCACCACCTCCGCCTCCTCCGGAAGCATGGCAAGCTATGATGGCCGCTACTAATGCAAATACACAGTTGATCATGCAAATCCTCCAGGAGCGGAATCAAGGCAGTCAAGGGAATCAAGGCAACAACCAGAACCATTTTGCAACTCTGAACCAGTTCCTCGCAAATGGTCCAAAGACGTTCAGCAACTGTGTTGAAGCTACTGATGCCGACGATTGGCTAGTCGATCTGGGCAAGCGTTTTGAATGCAGCAACGTCAGACCTGAAGATTTCATCAAGTTCGCTTCTTTCCAGCTCAAAGATCAGGCCGCAGAGTGGTTCCAGCAGTACCAGGATTCCAGAGGTGGACGTTTGATCACTTGGGATGATTTCCGTCATGATTTCCGAGCTCATCACATCCCTCAGAGTGTGACTGAAACCAAACATGAGGAATTCCGCAATCTGAAGCAAGGCTCTTTGTCTGTCTATGACTACAACAAGTTGTTCCAGAAGCTCGCCCGTTTTGCCAAGCAGGATGTTCCTGATGAGAAGAGCATGATCTATCAGTTCAGGGGTGGTCTCCGTGAAGAAATTCAGCTCGCTCTTGTCCTCTTTGAGCCGCTAAGATACGATGAGTTCTACAACATGGCACTGAAGCAAGAGGCTGCTCAGTTGAGGTGTGATGCTTCCAGGAAGCGAGTCAGAGACACTACGCCTTCTTCCTCTACTCAAGTGGCCAAGCAGCAGAAGTATTGGCTTCCTCCTCCTCCATTCCGTCAGCCGTATCAACAGAAGAGCAAAGGTGGCAGTGGTTCTTCCCACCCACCCAACCCAGGCTTTCAGAACAAGACTTCGTCTCAAGCTCCAAGATCAAGTGATCCGTACCACCGTCCGCTTTCTAAGGTCACGTGCAACAAGTGCCAACAGAAGGGTCACTACGCCAACAAGTGTTTCAACCAGAGGCGTCTTCCTCCTCCTCCTGCTGTTAGATCGGCAAGTACAACAGTGGTCAAGCATAACCCCAAGTCCGCCAAAGTCAACTTGCTGAATGCAGCTTAGGTAGAGGACTCGCCAGATGTGATCATGGGTAACCTCCCTGTTAACGATGTTCCCGCTAAAGTACATTTTGATACTGGTGCATCGCTTTCATTTATTTCAACTCCATTTGTGGCCAAGCATGATTTTGTGACCGAAAGGATTCCTGTTCCGTTGAAGATTGTGTCTCCGGGCAAGCAAATGACTTCTAACAATTGTGTCCCGGATATTTCTATCACATTGGGCGATTACAAGTTTCTCTCTTCTCCGGTGGTTCTTGGTAATTCGGATATCGATCTTATTCTTGGGATGGACTGGCTCTCTAAACACAAGGCTCACCTCGATTGTGCAGCCAGGCAGATTCAACTGACTCATTCGTCTGAGGATGTCATTGTCTTTGCTGCTCGGGATAATACCATCCGGTTGTTTTCTCTCAATGAGAAGGGTGAATTGGATGCTATTTCGCAGATTCCCGTTGTTTGTGAGTATCAAGACGTCTTCCCAGAAGAACTCCCAGGCATGCCACCGCACCGGCCGGTTGAATTTGTTATTGAACTTGAGCCCGGTACGGAACCTGTATGCAAACGTCCCTACAAGCTCGGCCCCAAAGAGTTGAAGGAGTTGAAGAAACAACTCGATGTTCAAGAAAGAATGGGTCTCATTCGGCCTAGTACTTCTCCGTGGGGTTGTGGTGTTCTTTTTGTGAAGAAGAAGGATGGAACGGATCGACTTTGTGTTGATTATCGTCCATTGAACAAGAAGACCATCAAGAACAAATACCCACTTCCCAACATCAATGAGCTGTTCGAACAACTCAAGGGTGCCCAAGTATTCTCCAAGCTGGATCTCCGTATGGGTTATCATCAAATTCGCATTCGTGAGCAAGATATTCCCAAGACGGCGTTCAGAACAAGCTATGGGTCATATGAATACACTGTCATGTCTTTTGGCCTCGCCAACGCTCCTCCGACGTTCTCTCGCATGATGAAGTTCATCTTCAACCCCTACACCAATGACTTCGTTTTGGTCTATCTCGACGACATTCTGGTTTTCTCGAAGAACAAGGAAGATCATGCCAAGCACTTGCGTTTGGTTCTTGACAAGCTCAGGGAACATCAGTTCTACGCCAAGTTCTCCAAGTGTGAATTTTGGCTCGATGAGGTGCTTTATCTTGGCCATATCATCTCTGCCAAGGGAATTTCCGTGGATCCTGAGAAGGTGTCTGCAATTGTTAATTGGGAACCTCCTCAGAACGTGAAGCAACTCCGTAGCTTCCTCGGTCTCGCAAGCTACTGCCGAAGATTCGTTGAAAACTTTTCCAAGATCGCGAAGCCTCTCTCAAATCTTCTTCAGAAGCACGTCAAGTACGTTTGGTCTCCGGAGTGTGATATTGCTTTCAACGCTTTGAAAGAGAAGTTGATCACTGCTCCAGTTCTGACTCCGCCTGATGAAACCAAGCCGTACGAGGTCTTTTCTGATGCCTCTCTCCAAGGTCTAGGTGCTGTACTGATGCAAGAGAAGAAAGTTGTTGCTTATACCTCTCGCCAGTTGAAGCCTAATGAGAAGAACTACCCCACTCATGATCTCGAGTTGGCGGCAGTTGTGCACGCTTTGTTGACTTGGAGACATCTTCTATTGGGAAGAAAAGTGGACATTTTTCACTGATCTCAAGAGTCTCAAGTACATCTTCACCCAGCCTAATCTCAACCTCAGGCAAACTCGATGGGTCGAAATGATTCAAGAGTACAATCCGAGTATCGAGTATACTCCAGGCAAGGCTAATGTGATTGCTGACGCTTTGAGCAGAAAAGCATATTGCAACAGTCTGATTCTCAAGCCTTATCAACCCGAGCTTTGTGAAGCTTTCCGCAAACTTAATCTACAAATTGTTCCTCAAGGTTTCCTCGCCAACCTTCAAGTTTCTCCTAACTTGGAAGACCAGATTCGCCAAGCCCAGCTTCTTGATGCTATGGTGAAAAAGGTGAAGATTGGTATTGCAAAGAGTCAGTCCAAGTACAAGTGCTACCGACTTGATGACAAGGACACTCTCTTCTTCGAGGATCGAATTGTTGTGCCCAAAGGTGAACTTCGTAAAGTGATCATGAATGAGGCTCACAACTCTCTCCTCTCCATCCACCCTGGTAGCACAAAGATGTATCAGGATCTGAAGCAAACTTATTGGTGGACTCGAATGAAGCGCGAGATCGCTCAATTCGTGAATGAATGTGATGTCAACAGAAGAGTGAAGGCGGAACACCAAAGGCCAGCAGGTCTCCTCCAACCTCTTGCCATTCCAGAATGGAAGTTTGACCACATTGAAATGGACTTCGTGACTGGGTTTCCAAAGTCCAAGCGTGGCAATGATGCTATATTCATTGTCATCGACAAGCTCACCAAAGTGGCTCACTTTTTGCCTATCAAAGAGTCGATCACTGCAGCTCAATTGGCGGAACTCTATACCTCTCGAATTGTCTCTCTGCACGGTATTCCTCAAGTGATATCTTCAGACCGTGGCAGCATCTTTACCTCCAAGTTTTGGGATTCTTTTCAGAAGGCCATGGGCACCAACATCCGCTTCAGCACTGCTTTCCATCCTCAAACAAGCGGTCAAGTCGAGCGTGTCAACCAGATTCTTGAAGATATGCTCAGGGCTTGTGTTATCTCCTTCGGCATGAAGTGGGAGGATTGTCTTCCTTATGCTGAATTCTCATACAACAACAGTTTCCAAGCAAGTTCGGGCAAGGCCCCTTTTGAAATTCTGTATGGTAGGAAGTGTCGTACACCTCTCAACTGGTCTGAAACCGGTGAACGTCAGCTGCTGGGTAATGACCTAATCACAGAGGCAGAAGAAATGTGCAAGGTCATTCGTGATAACCTCAAAGCAGCCCAATCCCGCCAGAAGAGCTAGTATGATAGTAAGCACCGTGATTTGACTTTCGAGATCGGAGATCATGTCTACCTCCGCGTCTCCCCCCCCCTCCGTTTTCGGATCTCTCTCCCTCTCGAAACCCTAAAATCGCCCCGCCACCGACGGACATGTCCGCCGCCGGACCGGACACGTCCGCCGCCGCGCCCCAGCCAACCAGCGCCTGACACGTGGCACTTCGCCGCCTCTCCTCTGCGCGTCCCGGCGAGCCCGCGGGAAGCCCGCTCGAGCCACCACCGGGCCAGATCCGCCCGCGCCGCCCGCGGTTTCTTCCCCGTCGCCGATCCGCTCCCGCCGCCGCCCTTCGCCGCCATTGCCACCTCCGGCCGCCACAGCCGCCGCCTCGGCCGGCCGTCGCCTCGCCCGTCCGCCGCGCGCCACCGCGCCGGACGCCGCCGACCCCGCCGCCCGACCTCTCCTCGTCGCCGGAGCCCCACACCGCCGCCCCTTCACCCGGATCAAGTCGCCGGCCTCCTCTCCCGTTGCTGCCGGTGAACAGGAGCACGAACTCCGGCGAGCTCAGATCCGGTGCTACAGTAACGACGAACCCTAGATCTGGATCCAATCCTCGGTTGACTTTCTCCTTCTCCTCCCTGATTTTTATGCCTACTTTGACTGCTCATATCTCCTCATCCGTAGCTCCGTTTTGGACATATGATATATCAAAATCTTCGTCTCGACGGGTACATCATTTCACTACATTGCATCTTTTGCATTTGAGGTCATCTTAATGCCCAAAATGCTGTTAGAAGGAGGCATCGTGAGTTAAATTGCAGATCCGTTAGCTCAACATTGACTTTTGTCATTTTTGCCATGATTATTGTGTGCATGATATGCCTGTGCCCCTTTGGGATGAATTGTTAAGATTTTTGTCTTCTTTCCAGAGGTGCCACCCATGCAGTTTTAGGATGTGTGTGGTGTCTTGTGCAAGCTTGCAAAGACGGGTACCTGAGTTTGCTGATTTCAGGGACTTAGTGATTTTCACAAAGTCTGGGATGTTTTAGTTCATTATGCTATATGTCCAGCTTGTTTCCTAGTGATCCGTGCCTCTTTTGAGGATAATCAGTAAGAGTGATTTGTTATGCTTGTTGTGCTTTATCCATCCATGTCTTTACTTGTTATGTTGGAGCACCCTAGTTTGACTCAATCGAGCTCAACTTTTGCATCGTTGTTAATTTGGGCAGATCGTGAACACTTTTGCGATTTTGCCGGTGCTATTATTAGTGATTCATGCATGCTATGCCATTTTCTTGCCATGTCTAACTAGAATTTTGTGCCTTCTTTATGGATATATGCTTTCCTTGCCATGACTTGCACCGTAGTGAGTGCATCGAGCTCGTTTACATGCCTCCGTGAGTTATAGTTTCAGCATGTCTCAGATTTCACTAAGTCTGAAAACTGATTGTGTTTCATCTATGTTCGTGTGCTTGTTGGGGTATTGTGTGAACCCTTTTGGCCCCAGGTCATTTTGGGTGTTTTGTTAAGCTTGTTGAGTAGCTCCATGCCATGTTCTTACTTGCCATGTTCAGGTTATGTATCATGTTGTTTTGCTGCTCCGAAGTGAGCATCGTGGTCTGAAATTTCAGACTAGTGTTAATTTCACTAAGTCTGAGATCTGTTTTGCTTATTCAGTTTTGCCATTCTTGTTTGAACCCCTTAATGGATGAATTTGCCTATGGCTCAGTCCTAGTGATTTGTTAAGCATCATGTGTAAATCCCTGCCATGTATTTTTTTCATGTTTGGTGGCTGTAGCATGTTCATTTCATTGCATTTAGGAGCCTACTTGCTGTAAATCGCAGATCGGTTCGTTTCGTAAAACGCTTGTCATTTCCAAACCGTAGCTCCGATTCCTATGATCTTTATATCGTTTTCAGGGGATTTCTTCCCCTCTATCCAGTGGCGCTCTTGGTTTTCCATGTTGAGGCCAGGTTCATGCATTTCCTGTCACGTCTTGCATTTTGCATCCCGCATAGCGTACCATCTTTGCATATTATTGGTTGCCCTTGCACGTGGTTGACTGTATCCTTGTTGCTTGTTTGTGTTGTTGGGTAGAGACGGGAGACGAGTTCGCTAACGAGGAGCCCGTTGAGTTTGCTTTTGAGGATCCAGTCAACTCTGACAACTGTGCAGGCAAGATGATCATACCCTCAAAATCACTACTATCTTTGCTATGCTAGTTTGCTCGCTCTTTTGCTTTGCCATTGCTACGATGCCTACCACTTGCTTGTCAGCCTCCCAATTGCCATGATTGAGCCTCTAACCCACCTTTTTCCTAGCAAACCGTTGATTGGCTATGTAACCGCTTTGCTCAGCCCCCTTCTTATAGCATTGCTAGTTGCAGGTGAAGATTGGAGCCGTTCCTTGTTGGAACATTTATTTACTTGTTGGGATATCATTATATTGCCATGTTATATTAATTCATCTATATACTTGGTAAAGGGTGGAAGGCTCGGCCTCTCGCCTAGTGTTTTGTTCCACTCTTGCCGCCCTAGTTTCCGTCATATCGGTGTTATGTTCCCGGATTGTTGCGTCCCTTACGCGGTTGGGCTATAATGGGAACCCCTTGATAGTTCGCCTTGATTAAAGCTTTTCCAGCAATGCCCAACATTGGTTTTACCATTTTCCACCTACCCCTTTTTTTTCCTTGGGTTTCCGGAGCCCGAGGGTCATCTTTATTTTAGCCCCCACGGGCTAGTGCTCCTCTGTGTGTTGGTCCGAACAGAGCCACTTGCAGCGCCACCTCGGGGCAACTCGAGGGTTGGTTTTAGTTGTACGTAGTGTTCATCTGAGTGTGCCATGAGAAAGAGATATGTGCAGCTCCTATCGGGATTTGTCGGCACATTCGGGCGGTGTTGCTGGACTTGTTTTGACCTGTCGAATCATCTTGTTGTACCGAGATACCGAGTCTGATCGGTGTGTCTTGGGTGGAGGTCTATTCCTTCGTTGACCGTGAGAGCTTGTTATGGGCTAAGTTGGGACCCCCTGCAGGGATTGATCTTTCGAAAGCCGTGCCCGCGGTTATGGGCAGATGGGAATTTGTTAGTGTCCGGTTGTAGATAACTTGTACCTTAATTAATTAAAATGAATCAACTGAGTGTGTTGCCGTGATGGCCTCTTCTCGGCGGAGACCGGGAGGTGGACACGGTGTTGGAGTTATGTTTGCGCAGGTTGCTCTCTAGTTTCTCGCTCGTGCTTTGCCTCCTCTTCTCGCTCTCTTTTGTGAATAAGTTAGCCACCATACATGCTAGTCGCTTGCTGCAGCTCCACTTATACATTACCCCTTTCCTACCTATTAAGCTTAAATAGTCTTGATCGCGAGGGTGCGAGATTGCTGAGTCCCTGTGGCTCACAGATTACTATTACACCAGATGCAGGGACAGATGATACAGCTCCAGATGGCGCGCTCGAGCTCAAGTGGGAGTACGACGAGGACTCTCAGCGTTACTATGTGTCTTTTCCTGATGATCAGTAGTGGTGCCTATTCGGGGTTAGATTCAGGGCCTTGTCGCATGTTGGGGGTCTTTTCTATTTTGGCACCGTAGTCGGGCCATGAGTGATTTGTATGATGGATGTTATTTATGTACTTTGATGTGACGTGGCGAGTGTAAGCCAACTATGTTCTTCCCCTTTATATTATTTATGTACATGGGATGTGTGATGATTTCCCGACTTGCGACATTGCTTTCAATGCGGCTATGCCTCTAAGTCGTGCCTCGACACGTGGGAGATATAGCCGCATCGAGGGTGTTACAGCCGGGCGCCTTGTCGTCGCCTCCGACTCCCAGCTCCATTTGCGGAGGTGGTGGAGTTGGACCCGCCCGAGACGCTGAGACTACACATGAGGGGCTGTGGGATCAGCGGCACGCGAGTCCGCGCCGAATTCCCAGCCCCTGGTGTGATTTATCTTGGTCGAGGGTGGAAGACGTTCGCCCGCATCCACAGCTTGACGCCGGGGCTCACCCTCCATTTCAAGTTGATGGAGGGCGATCTCCTCTCCGTCAAGGTCTTCGGGTGCTTCGGCGTCCGGGCACGGTGCTGCGTGGAAAGCTCCTCCGACAGCGAAGGCTCCTCCTCGAGCGAGAGTGACAAGGAGGGGAGCGACAGCAACGACGAGGGGAGCGGGCAGCAGGACGGCGGGTCCGACTAGGTGTCGGGCGCCGCTCCGTGCGGCACTGGTGACCCCATCATCCGTGTCGCCGGCTCCTTGAACATCCCGTGGTCGTCTCCTTGGGCGGCTGGCGTAGGGAGGCTGCGGAAGAGGAAGAGGGCTGGCGGCAAGGCCGTCAGGTCGGAGTACGATGGCGTGGTGCCCTAGACAGCATGCTGACGTCCTGCCGCCTCGTCTTCGACCCCTGCTTCCGGCGCTGCCATCACCATCCAGCCTTGACAGCCCTCGGGATGTTCTCTTGGTGTCTTCTGGCACCCGTAGTTCGCCTAGGCGCTCCTTTTGCCCTTCTCGCCTCCTTGACCTACCTCCTGAAGAGAGGGACAGGAAAAGGATTACGGGCATCTTATCTTTTTAATTTGTAAGCCTTCGGGCCTTAGTTGCATCTAAAATTTGTAATCCTCTCTTTCATGTTTTCCATTCTCTATGGACTGTACCTGCGTGGAATGTTTTTAATGAAAAAGGGGATGTTTGCCGGGTCATTTGTCTCGCAGGTAGAACCCACGTCAAGGAGCAAATCCTTGGTATCTTACAGATAGACACTCCTTCCCTGGCAACAGGCCCTGCCGCCTACCCACGTCGCTCGACCTTTCTCACGCCCTTGACGGAGGCAGGGGCGAGGCGGGTGCGGCCCCTCATTTCATCCCTTTCCTGCCGCGACTGCGACCAAAACTTGGCCCCAGGAACGAGCCCCAGGGCCTAGAGTTAAGGGAGCACGGTAGTTTTCGGGAAGAAACGAGGTTTCGTATTCCCTAGTCCATAAGAGAATGCATGAAGAGGGATGAAAGACTTATCTGAGATTGCAGCCCCCGGAAACTCTGGCTTGCCGTGGGGTGAACCTTGGTACTTGCAGCCCCCGGCAACACTGGCTTGCCGGGGCCCAGATGCTGGTACATCCTTCTTCTCCTTTTCATCCCCATGCGGTCCGGCAAGGATATGCGAGTCCTGCGAACCAAAGGGAACGAAGGAATGGAAAAAGGACGCACACTCGACCTCTAAGTTAGGGGTTAGCTGCTGTTAGGCACTGTCAACCCTAACCGAGGACTCGACTCGACCTAGCATGCATGCTATAACTCTGGGCGCCAGCGCTTCATTTACTTGTGCTCAGGGTCTGCGCCTGGCTTTGTACAAAGGATCACATGCAACAGCGGCAAGACTTGTACAAAAGGGTGGTTGCTGGACAGGGTCCGACAACCGCGCCTTACGGGTAAAACTTACGAAGAAGCTTGATATTCCAGGAGTTGCTCACTGGTACGCCATCTTCGGTCTCCAGGCGGACAACGCCAGGCCTGGTGACTCGTTTCACCCGGTAAGGGCCTTCCCACATCGGCGTCAACTTGTTGGAATTCTTGGCGGACTGAACGCGCCGAAGAACAAGGTCGCCTTCCTCGAGACTTCTGGCGTTAACTTTGCGGCTATGATAGCGACGCAAAGCTTGCTGGTAGCGAGCGGCTCGCACAGTAGCCTGAAGACGATCTTCCACAAGGAGCAGCGCGTCATCTTGTCGCAACCGCTGTTGCTCAAGCTCATCATAAGCGAGCACTCGAGGTGACCTATATACGAGTTCCGTGGGGATAACTACCTCTGCTCCATAGACTAGAGCGAAGGGTGTCTGTCCAGTGGCTCGATTTGGCGTCGTCCTAATCGACCAAAGAACCACTGGCAGCTCCTCAATCCAGTTGCGTCCGCGCTTGTGCAGCCTGTCGAAGGTTCTGGTCTTGAGCCCTCTGAGCACTTCAGCATTTGCCCTCTCAGCTTGGCCATTGCTTCTCGGGTGAGTGACAGAAGCAAAGCAGACCTTGGCGCCAAGATCTTGGACGTACTGCATGAAGGTGCGGCTTGTAAATTGTGTACCGTTGTCGGTGATTATCCTGTCAGGGATTCCGAAACGGCAAACAATCGACCTGAAGAACTTGACCGCGGACTGCGCCGTCACCTTCCTCACTGGTTCCACTTCCGGCTACTTTGTGAACTTGTCGATTGCAACGTACAAGTACTCAAAGCCCCCGACAGCTCGGGGAAAGGGGCCGAGGATATCGAGCCCCCAGACCGAAAATGGCCAGGATAAAGGGATCGTCTGGAGAGCTTGAACTGGCGCGCTTCACACTTGGTTACTTGTGCAGTTGCATCCTAGAGGGCTGTCGGCCAGAAGAAGCCTTGCCGGAATGCTTTTCCGACAAGAGCTCTCGCGCCGATGTGGTGACCACGTATGCCTCCATGTATCTCTGCCAACAGCTTCTGTCCGTCTTCCCGAGGAATACACTTCAATTTCACACCGTTGAGTCTTCTTCTGCACAGTGTGTTGTCGACAAACTGGTACATACTAGACTGCCGGGCTACTCTTTTCGCTTCTTCTGGTTCCTCGGGAAGCTCTCCTGTCTGAAGGAAACGGACGATCTGTTGCGCCCATGTTGGAGCCTGTGGCTCGACAACAAGGACTAAAGGCACATCTGCTGCTGCGGGAACGTCCGCTTCTACGGCAAGAGCTCGTGGCTCTGCCGGAGCTTGATGTTCCCCGGCAAGCTTGCCGGAGCAAAACTTGTCGGGAGAATCTGCCTCAACGGAGCAAACCCTGGGGCTTGCCGGAGTAGACTGCTCCTCAGCATTCTTGGCGTCGATCTTGGGGACCTTCTTGGCGGCGGCTTCGGGGAGCTCTGCCGGAAGATAGTCGCCAGAGATCAACTTCCTCTTCTTGCTCTGTCCAGTTGATGCTGTTATGGATGGCTGAGTCAGCTTGAGCACAAAAATCCCTGGTTTCACAGGTAACTTAAGTGATGCGCACTTTGACAAGCCGTCGGCAATGTCGTTCTCAGCTCTTGGAACATGTTCCATTTGCAGGCCGTCAAAGCGCTCTTCTAGCTTCCTCACTTCATCAACGTAGGCTTCCATTAACGGACTCTGGTAAACCTTGTTCACTTGGCGGACGACAAGCTGCGAGTCACCCCTGACAATGAGCTTCTTAATCCCAAGTTCTGGCGCGATCCTGAGACCGGCAAGCAAGCCCTCATACTCTGCAATATTGTTTGTCGCTTGCTCCTTGGGAAAGTTCATCTGGACTATGTACTTGAGGTGCTCTCCGGTGGGTGCGACAAGCAGCACACCAACACCGGCGCCTTGCAGCGAGAAGGCACCATCAAAGTACATGAGCCACTCTTTGCTTGCTTCCTTGGCGGGGATGCTCGTCTCCGGAATTTCTTCGTCTGGAGTTGGCGTCCACTCTGCTATGAACTCTGCCAATGCTCTGCTCTGGATTGTTGATGTACTTTCAAACTTGAGGCCAAAGGTTGACAGTTCCAGTGCCCACTCGACAATCCTGCCTGTTGCTTCTGGATTTTGCAATATCCTCTTCAGCGGAAAGCGAGTGACGACTGTGATCTCATGTGCTTGGAAGTAATGGCGCAGCTTTCTCGAGGCCATGAGAAGGCCGAAAAGCAGCTTCTGCACACCAGAGTACCTTGACCTAGCCCCCTGTAAAAGGGAGCTGACAAAGTAAACTGGGCACTGCACCATTTTCTTCTATATCTCCTCTTGCATCTGCGCAGACCCTTGCTTGTCGGGACCAGAGCTTGTCGGGGAAGCCCCCTGCTTGTCGCTGGATGTGTTTGCCGCGGTCGCTGGCTCGTCGCCGGCCTCCCTCTCCACTACTAGCGCAGCACTAACCACTTGATTGGTTGCCGCTATGTACAGCAGCAACTTCTCTTGTGGTTTAGGTGCGACAAGCGTTGGAGTGGAGGACAGGTATTTCTTCAAGTCTTGCAGCGCAGCCTCCGCTTCCGGAGTCCATTTCATTGGACCTGCCCTTTTCAAAATTTTGAAAAATGGCAGGGCGCGCTCAGCAGACCGAGAGATAAACCTGCTGAGAGCAGCCACGCAGCCGGCAAGCTTCCGTACATCCTTGACGCGCTTCGGTGCTTCGATCTGCTCAATGGCCTTGATCTTGTCGGGATTAGCTTCGATTCCCCGCTGAGACACAAAGAACCCGAGAAGTTTGCCGGAAGGGACTCCAAACACACACTTCTCGGGGTTGAGCTTGAGGTTGACCTTGCGCAGATTTGCAAAAGTCTCTTCTAAGTCTTGGATCAGAGTCGCCCTGTCTCTGCTTTTGACCACTATATCATCCATGTAAGCTTCTACATTTCTGTGTATCTATGGCTTCAAAGCAATATGGACTACTCTGGCAAACGTTGAACCAGCATTCTTTAATCCGAAAGGCATCCGTACGAAACAGTACGTGCCACATGGAGTAATGAATGTGGTTTTCTCCTCATCCTCTTCTGCCATGAAGATCTGGTGGTATCCTGAGTATGCATCAAGAAATGAAAGCAACTCACATCCAGCTGTGGAGTCAACAATCTGGTCAATGTGCGGCAAGGGAAATGGATCTTTGGGACAAGCTTTATTAAAATCAGTAAAGTCAATACAAAGCCTCCATTTCCCATTCGCCTTGCGCACTACAACCGGATTGGCCAACCACGTGGGATGGAGCACCCCTCTGACAAGGCCTGCTGCTTCCAATTTCTTGATTTCTTCTGCTATGAATTCTTGGTGCTCCACCGCCTGTTTCCTGACCTTCTGCTTGACGGGCCGCGCATGAGGACAAACGGCAAGATGGTGCTCAATTACCTTCCTGGGAACACCGGGGATGTCAGACGGTTGCCACGCAAACACGTCGACATTCGCTCGCCGGAAAGTAACGAGCGCGCTTTCCTATTTAGGATCAAGTGTGGCACTGATGGTGAAGGTACCACCAGTGCCGTTCTCCTTGGCGGGCACCTTCTTGGTAAGTGGTGGAGCGGCCATCGTCTTCTTACTCTTGCCGGTGGAGCTCGATGGTGTGTCCTCGACAGCAGCGCAGCACTCCGAAGAGGTGCGCTTGCCGGAGTAGGCATCAGAGCACTTGCCGGAGTTGGTCTTCTTCTTGCCGGTGGAGCTCGATGGTGCGTCCTCGACGGCAGCGCAGCACTCCGAAGAGGCGCGCTTGCCGGAGTGGGCATCAGAGCTCTTGCCGGACTTGGTCTTCTTCCCCCCGGGAGCTTCAGAGGCAAGTGTGTCGCGGTCTGTCGCGGCAGCTGCTTCCCGGTAGATCTTGTCGGCGCAGATAAGGGCATCCTTCTTGTCGCCAAGGACAAAGATGACGCTTATCGGGCCTGGCATCTTGAGCATGTTGTATGCATAGTGAGAGGCCGCCATGAACTTGGCGAGCGCCGGACGGCCGAGTATGCCATTGTAGGGCAATGGGAAATCGGCAACATCGAAAGTGACCCTCTCAGTCCTGAAGTTCATCTCGCTGCCGAATGTTACCGGCAACGCGACTTTTCCCTTCGGCTCGCTCCTTCCCGGGTTAATTCCTTGGAATGTATCGGTTTCTTCGAGCTCGCTGTCCGGGATCTGGAGTTTCTGGAGCACAGCGGAGGAGATCAGATTTAGGCCGGCCCCGCCGTCAACTAGCATCTTGGTGACTTTGAGGTTGCGAATTGTTGGCGAAACCAACAACGGAAGGCACTTGACCGCGGTTGTGCGATCAGGGTGGTCCTCAATGTCAAAGATGATAGGCGTGCTAGACCACTTCAGAAGCTTGCGTGATTCGACACGTGGCTCTGCCGCATTAACTTCCCGGAGCCACTGTTTGAGTTGGCGGTGGGAAGTATGCAAAGAAGCGCCACCGTCACCACACAAGACTTCCGTGGCCTTCTGAAACTCCTGCTCGTTGTTCTCAACATCATCCATGTCTTCGTCGTCGTCTTCGTCTTCGTCCTTGTCGCGGCCGCGGGGGGGGGGGGGGGGGTCTGTCTCCTTGCCGCTGCTTGGCCTTGCCGCGACTTCCTCCCGGGCCAGCGCGCTTCTTGCCGGCTTCTCCACCGCCTCCTTGGGCTTTCTCCTTGTCGCGCCGCTTGTACTCAGCTTTTTGTTGCTGGACAAGCTGCTCGACCCTCTTGCAGTTCTGGAGGTCATGGCCCTTGGTGCGGTGGATCTTGCAGTACTGTTTGTCGGAGCTGCCCTGCTTGTCGGCGGCCGCCAGAGCTTGGCAGTTGGTGCATGCGGCAACCTCCTTGCCGGAGCTGCCAACTTTGGCTTGCTTGGCGGGGCCGTCGTCGCCGGACTGCTCAACGACTAGTACCTCTTTGCCGCTCTTCTTCCTGTTGCGCCTCCGGTTTTTCCTTGCCGGGGCGGCATCCTCGCTGTCAGATCCCCCTGCTCCAGCATCTTCTCCGGGGAGTTTCCTCCCTTCTTCAGCGCGTGCACACTTGTCGGCCAGGGCGTACAGCTCGCTGACGTCTCTGATCCTGCTCATCGCCATCTCCTCCCACATCCTGCGATTACGCACGTTCTGATGGAACGCGCTCATAACCGCAGCAGGGTGGATGTCTGGGATGTTGCGCTGCACGCGGCTGAATCTCTGGATATACTTGCACAGGGGCTCTCCTTCTTTCTGGGCAAGCAGGTGGAGGTCACTCTCTTGGCCATGTGGTTTGTGGCCGCATGTAAAGGCGCCGACAAACTGATGGCACAAGTCCGCCCAAGAGGATATGGAGTTGTCCGGCAAGTGCATGAGCCAGGATCTGACTTCGGGCTTGAGCACAAGCGGGAAGTAGTTGGCAAGGACCTTGTCTTCTCGCCCCCCGACAGCTTGCACCGCAATGGTGTAGATGCTGAGGAACTCCGACGGGTTCGACTTGCCGTCATACTTCTCCGGCACGTCTGGCTTGAAATGCTTCTGGTTGGGCCACTGGACTTGCCGCAGCTCACGGGTAAACGCAGGGCAACCTGCCGCGTACGGCAAGTTACGTGGCTCCCCGGGTGCATGCATGTCAACAGAGGGCCCAGCGCGTAGGTCATATTGACGCCGCGCTTCTCTTCGGCGCTCGATGCATGTTCGAGCGTCTTCTTGCTGTCTCTCATGAAGAACTTGGCGTTGATCGCGAGGAGCTCGCGGATCTGACGACGCGGTGGAGTAGCTGTCGAGGTGGATCCGGCGAGTCGGCGATCTTGGCCTTCGGGGCGGAGAGTGCACGGTGGTTGCACCCTCGCCGGTCTTGTCACCACCGGCTCGCGCCTGGCTGACTTGCCGCGGCAGCGATGCACTCGGCTGTCGTGGGTCGTCACCGTTGGTGAAGCTGATGAGGCTCTGGATAGTGGCCCTCCAGTCATCGATCTTCTCTGGCGCTGGGGGGTAGTCTAGGAGCAGCTGGGCACGTGCCAACGCTTCCGCCGGAGTGGTGGGCGGCGGCAGCGAATGGTGCGAGGTCTTGGAGTTAGAAGGAGCAACATCTCGTCCAAGCGACCGCGCCGTGCTCACACCAGCATGTTGGCGTGCATGCTAGTCCTGAGCACCCCGGGATCCACCAACTTGATCTTGGCCCAGCAGACGTATGGTACCATGGGTACCATGACGCTGCTGGTCCCGCGCCTCCTGGGACGGGCGCGGTGCGTGTACGGACGCTGAGGTCTTGGAGTGCGCGCGGTCATTGTGGGAGGCGACCGCGCCGCTGACGTGCGGCGCAGCCTGGTCCTTGGACCTTGCAGCGCCATGGGTCTCCCCGTCGGCACCCGTTCTTCCGCCGGTGCCTACCCCACCAGCCGTTCGCTCCGGCGATGGTGGGTTCGGCGCAGACGGAGCCGCCGCCTCCGAAATCTTCTTCTTCGGCGGCATGTTGATGAAGACAATGAAGATTCGGCTCGTGCGAACACCGGATCAGGTTCGCACAACCTCGACGCACCCCCTACCTGGCGCGCCAAAGATGTCGGGGGTTGCTAATCCCTCGCACACCTATGGGGATCAGCGGACCGAGCCCCTTTTGGTTCGGTAGGGGGCGGTGGATGCACAAAGAGCAGATCGAGGCGAAACACACGAGCGAGACGGTCGATTTACCCAGGTTCGGGCCGCACGGATACGTAAAACCCTACTCCTGCTTTGGTGGTTGTATTGAGTTCTTGCTCGGGAGCGATGAGTGCTACAGTACACTCAAGCAGCTGGCGAGACCGAGCGTGAGAATGGCTGTCCCCCTTCTCTATTGCGCATGGGCCTCCTTTTATATGTCTAAGGGGTCACCGACACGTGGCAACAGAGGTGAGGGTAAAAATGTAAAAGGGGTGGTAGTTGGCTCCACTGCCTACAACAGACGTATCATACCTAACCCTGACGGCAGGGGACAAGGGCATTAAATGCCCGTCTGTGTCACCTAGACGGGGCGGAAAGGGACCGTCAGGGGCGCCACCGTTTGCCACGATGGCTCCTTGTCAGCGCCTGCTTGCCACCGCATGCCCTCGGCTGCACAGCCTCCCGCCACGTACGCCAGGAATGGTCCCAGGGCGACACGTTGGTGGGTGAGCTGGAGCGCGGGCTGCGGGGTAGTAGCTTGCCGCGGAAAGCACCTTGCCGCGGATGTTATCTTGTCGCGTCCGGGAGCTTGTCGCTCACCGGGCCTTGTCGGGGCGCGCAGTGCGCCGCAGCGAGCTTCTTGAGATGCTTTGATTGGTCTTCCCGGCAGGCTCCTCTTGCCGGGGTCTCGTCTCCTTCTCGGCAAGCTCCTCTTGCCGGGGTCTTGTCTCCTTCCCGGCAAGCTCCTCTTGCTGGGGCATCGTTTCCCTCCCGGCAAGCTCCTCTTGCCGGGGCCTTGCTTTGCTCTTGGATACTTTGTTCTTGAATGGCTCCTAAAGGAACCATGGAGGGTCTTGGCGGTCGCCCGGCAAGCCTTGCCGCGGGTCGCTGCGACTGCCCGTGTACAAGTTCGGGATACTAAGGTACCCCTACTTTAGTACACCGACAACCGGGATGTGCAATGATGCATGAGTGACATGTATGAATAATTATGAACGGTGGCTTTGCCACAAATACGATGTCAAGTTCATGATCATGCAAGCAATATGACAATGATGAAGCGTGTCATAATAATGGAACGGTGGAAAGTTGCATGGCAATATATCTCAGAATGGCTATGGGAATGCCATAATAGGTAGGTATGGTGGCTGTTTTGAGGAAGGTATATGGTGGGTTTATGGTACCGGCGAAAGTTGCGCGACACTAGAGAGGCTAGCAATGGTGGAAGGGTGAGAGTGCGTATAATCCATCGACTCAACATTAGTCATAAAGAACTCACATACTTATTGCAAAAAGCTATTAGTTATTGAAACAAAGTATTACGTGCATGCTCCTAGGGGGATAGATTGGTAGGAAAAGACCATCGGTCGTCCCCGGCCGACACTCATAAGGAAGACAATCAATAAATAAATCATGCTCTGACTTCGTCACATAACGGTTCACCATACGTGCATGCTACAGGAATCACAAACTTCAACACAAGTATTTCTCAAATTCACAACTACTCAACTAGCATGACTCTAATATCACCATCTCCATATCTCAAAACAATTATCAAGTATCAAACTTCTCATAGTATTCAATGCACTTCTATAAAAGTTTTTATATTATAGCAAATTTCCATGTTGTTCTAAAGGACTCTCAAAATAATATAAGTGAAGCATGAGAGAACAATAATTTCTATAAAACAAATCCACCACCGTGCTCTAAAAGATTTAAGTGAAGCACTAGAGTAAAAACTATATAGCTCAAAAGATATAAGTAAAGCACATAGAGTATTCTAATAAATTGCAAATCATGTGAGTCTCTCTCAAAAGGTGTGTACATCAAGGATGATTGTGGTAAAATAAAAAGCAAAGACTCAAATCATACAAGACGCTCCAAGCAAAACACATACCATGTGGTGAATAAAATATAGCTCCAAGTAAAGTTACCGGTAGACGAAGACAAAAGAGGGGATATATTCCGGGGCATCCCCAAGCTTAGGCTTTTTGGTGTCCTAGAATTTTACCTTGGGGTTCCATGGGCATCCCCAAGCTTAGGCTCTTGCCACCCTTTGTTCCATAATCCGTCAAATCTTTACCGAAAACTTGAAAACTTCACAACACAAAACTCAAAATAGAAAATCTCGTGAGCTCCTTAGCGAAAGAAAATAAAACACCCCTTCAAGGTACTGTATTGAACTCATTCTTGATTTATATTGGTGTTAAACCTACTATATTCCAACTTCTCTATGGTTTATAAACTCTTTTACTAGCCATAGATTCATCAAAAGAAGCAAACAACACAAGAAAAACAAATTCTAAAATAAATTGATGGACATGAGGAATTTATCTATTAATAATCTACAAAAAGAATTAACTAAATAGCACTTTCCAAATAAAAATGGCAGCAGTTCTCGTGAGCGCTAAAGTTTCTGTTTTCTACAAGAAGATCAAAAAGACTTTCCCCAAGTCTTCCCAACGGTTCTACTTCGCACAAACACTAATTAAACACAAAAAACACAACCAAGACAGAGGCTAGATAAATTATTTATTACTAAACAAGAGCAAAAAGCAAGGAATAAAAATAAAATTGGATTGCCTCCCAACAAGCGCTATCGTTTAACGCCCCTAGCTAGGCATAAAAGCAAGGATATATCTAGTTATTGTCATCTTTGGTATGCAATCCATAAGTGGATCTCATAATAGATTCATATGGTAATTTAATTTTCTTTCTAGTGAAGTTCTCCATGCCTTTCCTTAATGGAAATTGGAATCTAATATTCCCTTCCTTCATATCAATAATTGCACCAATAGTTCGAAGGAAAGGTCTACCAAGAATAATAAGACATGAAGAATTGCAATCTATATCAAGAACAATGAAATATACGGGCACATAATTCCGATTTGCAACAATAAGAACATCATTAATTCTTCCCATAGGTTTCTTAATAGTGGAATCCGCAAGGTGCAAGTTTAAAGAACAATCATCAAAATCACGGAAACCTAGCAAATCACATAAAGTTTTTGGTATCGTGGAAACACTAGCACCCGAATCACACATGGCATAACACTCATGATCTTTAATTTTAATTTTTATTGTAGGTTCCCACTCATCATAAAGTTTTCTAGGGATAGAAACATCCAACTCAAGTTTTTCTTCATAAGATTGCATCAAAGCATCAACGATATGTTCAGTAAAAGCTTTATTTTGACTATAAGCATGAGGAGAATTTAGCATGGATTGCAACAAGGAAATAAAATATATCAAAGAGAAATTATCATAATTAGATTCCTTGAAATCCAAAATAGTGGGTTCATTGATATTTAAAGTTTTAACCTCTTCAATCCCACTTTTAACAATTTTAGCATCAAGATCTACAAACTCCGAATTTTTGGAACGCCTTCTAGGTAAAGGTGGATCATCTTCAGTCCCAACATTATCAAGATTCATATTGCAAAACAAAGATTTAATAGGGGACACATCAATAACTTTTAGATCTTCATCTTTATTATCATGAAAACTAGAAGAACACGCTTTACCAAAGCAATCTTTCTTAGCACGCATCCTAGAGGTTCTTTCTTTGCACTCATCAATGGAAATTCTCATGGCTTTGAGAGACTCAAGAGACTCACTGATATCATCCTTAGGTGCAATAGATCTAAGTTTCAAATAATCAACAACAAGAGAAATTCTATCAACGTTCCTAGCCAATTCATCAACTTTAAGCAATTTTTCTTCAAGCAAAGCATTGAAATTCTTTTGCGAATTCATAAACTCCTTAACACTAGTCTCAAATTCAGAGGGCATCTTATTAAAATTTCCATAAGAATTGTTGTAGGAATTACCATAATTATTAGAGGAATTACTAGGAAACAACCTAGAATTAAAATTGCCTCTATACGCGTTGTTACCAATATTGTTCCTACCAACAAAATTCACATCCATAGATTCATTATTATTCTCAATCAAAGTAGACAAAGGCATATCATTAGGATCAGTAGGAGCACTCTTATTAGAAAACAATTTCATAATTTCATCCATCTTTCCACTCAAAGCATTAATCTCTTCAATTTCATGCACTTTTTTATTAGTAGATCTTTCGGTGTGCCATTGAGAATAATTAACCATAATATTATCTAGGAGTTTAGTAGCTTCTCATAAAGTGATTTCCATAAAAGTGCCTCCCGCGGCCAAATCTAAAAGATTTCTAGAAGCAAAATTCAATCCGGCATAAAAGTTCTGTATAATCATCCAAAGATTCAAACCATGTGTAGGGCAATTATGTATCATTAATTTCATCCTCTCCCAAGATTGTGCAACATGTTCATGATCAAGTTGCTTAAAATTCATAATATCTTTTCTAAGAGAGATGATTTTAGTGGGAGGAAAATACTTAGAGATAAAAGCATCTTCGCACTTATTCCATGAATCAATACTCTTTTTTGGCAAAGACGAAAACCAAGCTTTAGCACGATCTCTAAGCGAAAACGGAAATAGATTAAGTTTACAATATCATTATCCACATCTTTCTTCTTTTGCATATCACACAAATCAACAAAGCTATTCAGATGGGTAGCGGCATCTTCGCTAGGAAGGCTGGCGAATTGATCTTTCATGACAAGTTTCGACAAAGCAGCATTGATTTCACAAGATTCAGCATCGGTAAGAGGAGCAATCGGAGTGCTACGAAAATCATTGTTGTTGGCATTGGTAAAGTCACCAAATTTAGTATTATCTTGAGCCATTGTGACAAGCAAGCAATCCAACACACAAGCAAACAAGAAACAGGAAAAAAGGCAAATAGAAAAAGAGAAGGGGAACTGAAGGAGAGAGAGAGAGAGAGAGAGAGAGAGAGGAAAAGAGGGCGAATAAAACGGCAAGGGTGAAGTGGGGGAAAGGAAAACGAGAGGCAAATGGCAAATAATGTAATGCGAGGGATAGGAGTTTGTGACGGGTACTTGGTATGTATTGACTTAGCAACGGCACCAGAAATGACTCGTTGTTGGGATTCAAATCTTGACTTGACTTGGCGCGAATCTCCCCGGCAATAGCGCCAGAAATCCTTCTTGCTACCTCTTGAGCACTGTGTTAGTTTTCCCTTGAATAGGAAAGGGTGATGCAGCAAAGTAGCGTAAGTATTTCCCTCAGTTTTTGACAACCAAGGTATCAATCCAGTAGGAGATCATGCTCAAGTCCCACGCACCTACACAAATAAATAAGATCCTCGCAACCAACGCGATAAAGCGGTTGTCAAGCCCTTCACGGTCACTTACGAGAGTGAGATCTGATAGATATGATAAGATAATATTTTTGGTATTTTTATGATAAAGAGAAATAAAGATGCAAAGTAAAATAAACCGCAAAGGAAATAACTAAGTGTTGGAAGATTAATATGATGGAAGATAGACCCGACGACCATAAGTTTCACTAGTGGCTTCTCTCAAGAGCATAAGTATTACGGTGGGTAAACGAATTACTGTCAAGCAATTGATAGAATTGAGCATAGTTATGAGAATATCTAGGTATGATCATGTATCTAGGCATCACATCCGCGACAAGCAGACCGAAACGATTATGCATCTACTACTATTACTCCACACATCGACCGCTATCCAGCATGCATCTAGAGTATTAAGTTCATAAGAACAGAGTAATGCTTTAAGGAAGATGACATGATGTAGAGGGATAAACTCACGCAATATGATATAAACCCCATCTTTTTATCCTCGATTGCAACAATACAATACGTGTCAGTTCCCTTTCTGTCACTGGGATCGAGCACCGCAAGATTGAACCCGAAACTAAGCACTTCTCCTATTGCAAGAAAGATCAATCTAGTAGGCCAAACCAAACTGATAATTCGAAGAGACTTGCAAAGATAAACCAATCATACATAAAAGAATTCAGAGGGGAATCAAATATAGTTCATAGATAATCTGGATCATAAACTCACAATTCATCGGATCTCGACAAACACACCGCAAAAGAAGATTACATCGAATAGATCTCCAATAAGATCGAGGAGAACTTTGTATTGAGATCCAAAGGGAGAGAAGAATCCATCTAGCTAATAACTATGGATTCGAAGGTCTGCAGTAAACTACACACACATCATCGGAGAGGCCATGGATTTGATGTAGAGGCCCTCCGTGAAGCTCCGAAAAAGGCCCCAAGATGAGATCTCTCGGGTACAGAAGGTTGCGGCAGTGGAATTAGGTTTTCGTGGTGCTCCTGCATGTTTGAGGGGTACATGGAAATATATACGAGGAAGAAGTACGTCGGTGGAGCAACGGAGGTCCCACGAGGGTGGAGGGCGCGACTAGGGGGGTAGGCGCGCCCCTGCCTCGTGGCTTCCTCCGTTGGTCCTTGACGCCCACTCTGAGTCTCCTGGATCACATTTGTTGAGAAAAGCACGTTCCAGAAGGTTTCATTTTGTTTGGACTCCATTTGATATTCCTTTTCTTCGAAACCCTAAAATAGGCAAAAAAACCGCAATTTGGGTTGGGCCTCCGGTTAGTAGGTTAGTCCCAAAAATGCTATAAAAGTGTAAAATAAAGCCCATTAACATCCAGAATAGATAATATAATAACATGGGGCAATAAAAAATTATAGATACGTTGGAGACGTATCAGTCGCCATGTTGAACATCTACAGAGCCGTGCATAGGTCATCGTGGATGGTGAGCTCCTCCTTCATCTTGACATCACGGACGCAATTAGAGAATGCTGAGATGATGGCCTCGTCCATCACCTTGGGGATCTTGAGGCGAACATTGTTGAAATGCTGGACGTAATTTTGTAGAGTCTCCCCTGGCTGCTGTGTCACACCCTGATTTTCAAACCACAACATTTAAGCTAATCAATCATGATAAAGTGTGGTTTGACAAAAACTTTTGAATGTTTGTTCTTTGCTTGATATGATTTTTGTCTGGTGTTTGCAAGTGCTCTAAAAATCAAATAAATCCTCCAACTCTTATACCCCTTCTCCTTGATCCAAAACCTTGCCCAATTATCATGCCATGTGTATAGGACAGAATAGTATTTTCTTACAAAAATATTTTGGCCAAAAAGTATTTCCTAAACTAGGTTTTCCCAAAACCCCTGAATTGAGACTTGAACTACAAGTACGTAATTAAGGGTGTGAAAAATCTTTCAAAAATTATATTTGAATCCTACTCCGTATTATATATGGGACACCCAGAAACCAGAAAAATATAATTTTAACAGTTATTTTCCTATTTTATTTAAAGGCTTTTTCTTAAGGCCAGAAATGGTCTTTAATAGGTTAAAATTATTTTAATGTTTCAAAAATATTTGAGAAAATTTAGGGAGACTCAATGGGCATATATTTTCCATATATATGAGTTTCAACACATGGTCATGAACAAAATATTGGTCAAATCCCTTAGAAACCCTTCCTGGATATTTCAAGCTTTTGAAATATTTACATAGGAAATATTACCTATTAAAATCCCAGAAATTTCTACCATGTCATAAATGACCCACTTGAGGATCCTAAAGATTCTCATGTCATGGGGGACAGCATAGCACCACCAAACCCTCTCAAGACCATTTTTGTCCTTTTCTAAGTTTGAACAACTTTGCACAGCCAAACATGTCCAAATGCTCTAAAACTTGGTGCACATGCTCAAATGGTGTAATAATGCATCTATGCCAAATGGCACAAGTTGGAGATAAGGATATCATGATCAAAGTGTTCTAAAACCCTTTCTGTCCAGAACCAAATTTGAACAACTCTACATTGCCAAGTATGTCCTTTTCATCTGAATTTTTGTGGACATGTTCAAATCCTCAAATGATGACAGTAAACCAAGTGGTGCATCAAGGAGAATAGATTTGAATGACTAAATCCTGGAAAAGCCATTTATGTTGATTTCTAGGGTTTACCAAAGTTGTATTGGAAACTTTGCCCAAATGAGCTCAAAAATTGGTTGAAGGACCTAATTATATTTGCCATTTCACCCTGTGGAGTCTCATGTCTATTGGAATCCACTTGTTTGTCCAAAACAACATCAAACACCTTCTGGCACTTTGCCAAAACTACCATTTGGACCACTTTGACTATTCCCCTCCACCTCAAATTTTTACCATAGCTTATTCTAACCCTCTTCTACCTCTAGTAAGTCTTGCCTGCTCTCATATCAATCATGGAGTAGGGTAAAACCCTACTTTCTCTCTCTCTCTCTCAACCCCACCTCTCTCCTAGTGGTTCACTAGGGCATCCAAGGCCACCTCCCCTTTGTTTACTCGCCCCAAAAAGCCCCAAACACTAGTGGACACGCCCTGGCACATAAACAATGACATGGCGTGCAGACCTCACGCTCTGGAGCACGCTACAGTCTATCCGGCACTGTAGCACGCCTATTCTAGGGCCTTTGGTCGACCTTGGGTGCCGGAATCGTGTCCCCCAAGGCCGCCTCGGCGTCCACGACACGCAACACTCTTGCACCCTTCCTCCCTCGCCCTCCTTCTCCCTCCATGAGCTCACTCGAGCACATCCATGGACGCTGCCCACGGTGCACCGCGGCCTCGCCCATTTTAAGCCACCCCAACCCACTCTCTTGCCTCAGTTCGAACCTCCTCTCTCCCGTGCACCTCTCGGACACCCCCTCTCTCCCCCACGTGCCCTCCTGCCCCCTCTAAGGCCGGTTCGCTGCCGCCGTGCCCCCGGACCAACCCAGTCCCCCATTGCTTCCCCGCTCCCACTGAACGCTCGAGAGGACACCCACGACACCAGGGAGCCTTCCCCGCGCACCACGCCCTCCTCCCCGTGCTTGCCTGCCCCGTTGTGCCGAACATCGCCGGCGGCTTCCTCCGCAGCCACCCGAGCCATCGCCGCAACAGCCCTCCCGGCGTGCGTGAAGCACATGGATGGGTGCGGCGTGGCTTCCTGAGCAAGCTATTGGGCGGAGCGTCACCGGAGACGCTCTGTAGCCCCGGCAATCGCTGGCGGGAGCCGCTCCTCCCCGCGGCCAGAGCACGCGCAGGAGGTGGAAGACGACCTGCCGCTGGGGCCCGCACGTTAGCGACCCAGCAGGCGGGCCCGTCCGTTTAAGTGGATACGGCTCCAGCGAATCCGCTTCCCCGGCGCAGAAGCGTACTCCGCGAAGGCGCCTTCGGCGTCGCCTTGTCGTCCGCGTGGCCGAGCCGCTGGGCTGGCCCAGTGCCCTGCGACACTATGCTGCGCTCGGTGTGCGGTATAGGTATAACCCCCACATCCTTTGTCTTTTTCTTTTTCCAGAAATTTGTAAAATCTCCCAAATATTCATATTAACTCCAAATTGAATGATTCAAATTTCTGGTGACTTCATAAATCATGCTCTACATGTTGGTGCAGCATGCACAGTTTGCCAGAACACCTCACTTCACACAAATCCAATAAAACCTAGTTTCCAATTCTGCGATCAACTTTAGAAAATCACAGAGAGCTCAAAATTGATCCAAATGCCATGATTCAAAATCCTATATACTTCTAAGTTCATAACTTAGTTTTTCAACATTTTTCCTAATACTTTCTGTGCCACACAAAATAATGAGCCATTTCTTCATATTAGCCAACTTTGCAAATTCATAGGAAATTCATTTGAACTCCAAATCCAGTGAAACCACCTTCTAGATGCTTATAAAATTATTCCTTATTAAATGGATGGCTTTGATCATTTTCCAAATAGTTCTTCTGTACACTTCTTACAAATCCAAAAACCCCTTGATTCCATCTTATCGAAATGTTTAGAAATATCCATTGATCCACTTCCAATGAAATCGCCTAGGTCATTCCTCATATGACCATAGGTATCCTAGAAAAGTCTAGTTCACATTTTTAGAGCACTTTTATTTTTGCTGTGTTGTGTTGCTTATTGTGATTATTTCCGTCGTTAGTTGGCGAAGTAGACGGAGTACTTGGAGATGGACCAGAAGGTTTGAAGACTTTGAAGTACAAGGCAAGTAGCCCTTTGACCATATCTAAGAAACCCTTTTTATGCATGTCATATGGCACTTTCATTGCTTGCATCGAAATCATGATAAAATGGTGACCACTTGAGGTGGTTTGCCTTCGTTGCTTTCCTCATTGATACTTGCATGGTGCATGACCCTACCTCCTTATGAGGGTTATGCTGGTGGGAATAGGTAGGATGCTGGAGTAGTTGCTACGAAAAAAGGGACGGGAATATGCATGGTGATGAAGGCAAAGTATTTTCAAAAGACTTTTTCGAAAACCCTGTCGGGTGCCACTTATGCCCGAGGGAGATAATGAGATGGGTAACCACTTGATGACGAAGTGGTGTACCGAGGCAAGTGTGTGTTTTGTTTTCAAAAATAGATTAGATTTAACATTTGTCGAGTGTCCCAACCTTACATGCGCAACCACTCTACCCTTGTATGGGAAAGGGCATTATTGATTACCTAGGACGATACTAGCTTGGAGCACGCATTACTAGTGACGGGGGAGAGTTGGTGCTCTCTCTCGGGACGGGGTCGTGCCAGGTAGGGAGGCCATGCCTATTTTTACAGGGCACCGGACACACCGTTGGTACCCCGTGCATGTGGTATGTGATAAATATGGGAGCGAGGCTCCACAATTTTAAGATGTGAAATGTTGGGCATGGGGGTTACTACCAATCGAGTGGACTCTATGTCAGTGTCTTCTAGGGAAAGATAGTGATCGGGTGCTCACCTCGGGTACTTGAGGTACCGCGGGTCGTGGAAGACATGAAAGTTCCCCAGATCTTGTGGGTAAAGTGTGCAACCTCTACAGAGTGTAAAATTATTCGAATAGCCGTGTCCACGGGCAAGAACCGTTGGGAGGTGCTGCTTAAACTACGTCCAGGGTTTTACAAACCGCGTGTGTGTGTTGATAAAACTATTTGGGGTTAAGTCAGATGACTTGACACAATGATGAAGTTGGATTGGTGTCCAACCCTATTTATGTTGATATATGTAACTTGTTCATATGGATATCTGTACTCTCATGATGCATACTTTACAGGTTGATAGATCATGCCATAGCACTCAAAACTAGCTTTCTACATACTACCTAGTTAGTGCTATATCATTGCATTATTGTGCCTTGTTCCAATCATGGGTTGCTTGTGAGTACATTCAAAGTACTCATTTGCTTGCCACTAGTTATTTAATTGGCCAGGCATGGAAGAAAAGGAGTTCGAAGAAGAGTTCTTTGGAGACGAACATGCGAACTAGGTCATTTCCTAGTCAGAATGCCTGTAGGGTTAAGGCAGATGGCATGGGTTCTACTTATCGACGAAGATTTCCGCTGCTTAAGTTTATTTGGTATTCAGCCCTTGTGGCTTTATCTATGTAAGACTTGACCATAATGGTCATAATTTGTGTAAGACGGTATGTATGTATGTAAGACTCTTGTTATTCAGCTTCTATGTGTTTAGTGGGCATTGATCTCTGGGATCACCGTACACGTGCATTCAGTGATCACGACTTATGAGTCGGGGTCCCCACATGCTGCTTGATGCAGCATAGGTCACCAGCGACAGGTAGGCGGTCGCGAGTGCCTTGGAAGTTGGCGACGAAGTGCTCGTGCATCTCTCCCAAGTAGGAGATCGATCCCATGGGCAAGTTAAGGAGCCACGAGCGCGTGCCATCCCTGAGGGCCATGGGAAACCAGTTCGCCATGACTTTCTCGTCATCGTAGAGCTGCACAAACTCAGCAGGGTGGGGGCGTCGTTGTAGCGCGGAGGAAGGTCGGGCTTGAACTTGCCGCACTAGACAACGCCGCGTAGCTCGGGGGTGAAGGCATGACAACCCGCCGTGGTTACTGGAGCCCGCCATGGAGGTGGAGCCTGGTCTTGGTACCCACGCGCCGCCTCCACGGGCGGCGCTCGGTCTTGACGTGGTGGTGTAGGGAGCGAAGTAGCATTTTCTTGCGGCCGAGGGACCTCCTGGCAGTTTCCTTCTTCGTGCGCGGGCGCCTCGCGTGGTCGGCCGCGCCTCGAGGCCGCGCGTCTTGGTGCGAGGGCGACGTCTTGACGTGGTGGTGGCGGAGGCCCTCCGTGAGCCACGTTGCCTGCAATAGGAGGCGGATGAGGCAGCAAGAGGTATGGTGCAGGAGAGCCCCCAGCGGCGCTGACGAGCTCGGCGATGCGGTCCAGCTAGTCCTCGTAGAGGTCATCGATGGGGCGGTACTGCATGTCAGATCCTAACTTAGCTAACTCATGAACTAACTCAACGAACTCGCAACGCAAAGGACACAAGATTTATACTGGTTTGGGCCACCGTTGTGGTGTAATACCCTACTCTAGTGTGGTGGTGGTGAATGGCCTCTTGGGCTGAGGATGAACAGTACAAGGCGAAGAATAGCCTCCTGAGGTTGAGGTGTTCTTGTGCTTGGTGAACTTGTGTGGTTGTGGGTGATCTTAATGATCTCCTTCCCCTATGGCGGTGCCTAGTCCTATTTATAGGGGCCCTGGTCCTCTTCCCAAATATTGAGCGGGAAGGGAGCCAATAAAGGCCAATTTGAAAGGGGACAACTAGTATAAGATATCCTGACAAAAGCAGTGCTCGCCTGCGAAAGGCTCTGGTGGTGACGCCGTCTTGGGCTCCACGGTGACCTTCGTCTTGCCGTCTTGCTGGTCTTCGTCTCATTGCGCCAATATGGAAACCTTTGTTGGATGCCTCGGTACTCCACGCCTGCACTTGCCCCTTTAGCACCAAAGAGAAAACAAGGACGTTGCGCGCGCTGGCACCCGCCTGGTCTTGATCTTCATGGCTTACGTCATGAGAGCCTCGCGAGGTTCGCCCGACTTTGAACTCTCCGCCCCTCACGAGCTAGCCTGGTGAGGCCGCTCCTGAGGAGGTCTTGTGTCGTCCGCCTCGCACGGCTTGGCCCCTCGCGAGGGTCTTGATTCCTTGTTGATCAAGAAGGGGCATACAGGCCTGCTAGCAAAGTCATGCCGTGGGCCGCAGACAAGCAAGTCTGGGGACCCCCGTTCCCAGAACGCTGACAGTAGCCCCAGGCCCAAGGCGCGCTCGGGCTTGGCTTCGAGGCGAAGCCATGGGTCAAGTGCAGAGTGCCGCAGGACCTAGTAGCCTGCGGCCTCGATCGACGTGTGGTGGTTGATTGGACGTGGGTGTCTCCGCTTCCCCACGCTGCCTTGATACCCGCCTGGCTAAATGGCCACCGCGGTCTACGTGGTTATTCTTCCATGACCTGCGCCATTCTCCTCCGATTCCTCTGCTTCCCCCAGACCCCGCTCCTCTTTCCAATCTGCCCTTAGCTCTGCTCGCCTTATCGCCATGGCGCTGACACAAGTGGAAAAGGGGAAGAAGCCGCTATCTTCGGCTAGTGCGCCCCCTGCCGCCGAGCCTGCAGTAGGCCGATCGCTGGTGCTCAATGACGAGGCCATGAGCAAGGTGCGTCCCATGCTCACATCTAGCTTCAATGAGTGGGGAGAGACGGTGGCTTGGCCTGCATCCCGTGCTCGCCTTGACCGGATGGCCACTGAGGTCCCCCTCTGCATCGACGCCCTCTGGGTCGGCTTGGTCCCTCCTTTCTCCGCCTTCCTCAACGCAGTGCTTTCCCATTATCAGATCCACATGTTGCACCTTGATCCCCAATCCATGACCCTTCTTGCTGTCTTCGCCTTCGTTTGCGAGGCCATGGTAGGCATTGCTCCTTCCGCGGCTCTTCTCCGCCACTTCTTCTCGCTACACCTGATTGATCCTCGACAGAGCTCCGGATGCCTGAGCTTTCAAGCTATGGCGGCGACAGCTGGCAACGGGATCGACTTAGATCTTCCACCATCCACGGGCGGGTTTCGGATGTGGTGGGTGTTTGTTGACGCCGGAGTGCTCAGCCCCCTAGTCTCCTCTCCGTCAAGGCCCGCCATTCCTAGCTCCGGTTGGTGCCACCGGAGGCTCGCTGATCCGCACCTTGTCCCTGTCTAGCTCAGGTTGAGGTGGCTGAAAGACCTTGGCATGAATGCACCTATGGTGGTGAGGGAGTTCGTCCGGCGCCAAATCGCTCCGCTTCAGCGCCACTCCCGGTCGATGTGGGCCTTGCTCAGCAGCCAGGACCACATGAGACTTCAGGAGTCTAAGCTCCCAGATGAGGCGCAGCGAATGGTGCTTGTGGTCCTGACGGGCATCCCGTTGCCGGACAACTTGCCGAGGAAGATTTGTGTCTTGTACCGCTGCTCGAACAAGATGGTGTTGGATGTGGGGCTCCGGCTACCCTTAAGGTTTGAACACTGGGGTGCGCACGAAGTATTTCCCTCCTACCGGTCTACGCTCTAGCCCGCTAAGATCTTGCGGACGAACTCGACGAACTCACAACATAGAAAGACACGAGGTTTATACTGGTTCGGTCCACCGTTGTGGTGTAACACCCTACTCTAGTGTGGTGGTGGATTGCCTCTTAGGCTGATGATGAACAGTACAAGGGGAAGAACAGCCTTGTGAGGTTGAGGTGTTCTTGTGCTTTCAGACTTGTGTGTCTCCCTGGGTCTAGTGAGGTCTCCCCCCTACTATGGTGGCTAGTCCTATTTATAGAGGCCCTGGTCCTCTTCCCAAATATTGAGCGGGAAGGGAGCCAACAATGGCGGGCTAATTCGAAGGGGGACAGCTAGTATAAGCTATCCTGACAAAAGCGGTCTTCGCCTGCACAAAGCTCTGGTGGTGACGCCGTCTTGGGCTCCACGATGACCTCCGTCTTGCAGTCCATGGTCTTGGTCTTGTTGCCCCGAAATGGCAACCTTTGCCTGAGGCCTCGGTACTCCGCGGCTGCGCTTGCCTCCCATGCACGAAAGAGTAAACAAGGACGCTCCGCGCGCTGGCGCCCGCCTGGTGTCGATCATCATGGCTCGTGTCACGAGAGCCTCGTGAGGTTTGCCCCGCCATGATATCTCCGCTCCTCGCAAGCCTGCCTGACCAGGCCGCTCCAGAGGAGGTCTTGCGTCATCCGCCTCGCGAGGCTCGGCCCCTCGCGAGGGTCTTTGGTGCCTTGTTGGTGAAGATGGGTCGTACAGCCTGTTGGCTCCGCCACGCCATGGGTCGCAGGCAGGCAAATCTAGGGACCCCCATTCCCAGAACGCCGATAGATGGCCTTCGCAGAGCGGATGCCCTCCTTCGACGAGTGGGGGCTGCGCCCAGTTCGCCTCGTGGGGCCCCGTGAGAACCCCATCGTGGTGGTTCCTCTCCTTGACGCTGGCGTCGAAATCGCCCCAAGTGTTGGTGCAGGGGCATACACCGCTGGGGGCCGGTAGTGAAGGTGCTGAGATGCTGATGCCACCCAGGGCTCCTGAGGCGTCGACCTCGGGGTCTCATGACTCTCGCCCTGGGGTGGCAGTTGAAGGTGCGACGCAGCCCGCGTCCCTCGCGGCCGGGGCTCCTGAGGCCTCGGCAAGTCACTGCGAGGCAGAGCCAGCTAGCTCTCCTCAGCTTGGCGCTTCTGAGGCTGCCCCTCCAAGCACTTCTCCAGCCGTGCCTCGTGTCGGCCTCCATGTCCAGTGCTTCGGCCATCTGTGCATGGACTTCGAGGAACTCCACAAGAGAAAGGGGTCCCCAAGCTGCGGCTGCGGCACCTTCGGGCCGTTAAAACGGAGGAAGTATATCTCCGTTGCTGAGTAAGTACCTTATCTCGATGATCTTTTGTGTGCTACTTTCCTTACTGATGATTGCCTCCTCAAGACCCCTTCTGCCAAGGCCGTGAAATCTCCTGAGAAGCAGCTCCCTCTCATCCCATTGCACCCACCAAGCTGGAGCGCTGCAGGCTCGTGCGCTGCCCACGGCATGGGGTCAGCCGTGGTAGTTAGCCCGTCATCAAGGCGTCTTGAGCATGTGCCTTCACCGTCCTTTCCTCGCGGCCTTGCTCGGAGCATAGCAAGCGTGCCAAGTCCTCCTCCCCAGGTCGTGGTTGGCGGTTGGCTGGCTTCGATCCTGGGGTCTTCTTCAAGCAGCGGGCCCCGTTTAGTTCGGGTCCCTTGTGAGGCCCTGTAACAGCCTGGATTTTGGCCCTTTCCTTTTTCTTTTGATTTACTGGGTTTTTGCTCTGTTTTTCTTTTTGGAGTGGTTCTGTGGCCTTGTCACCTGGGAAATCATCTTCATTTCCCCTCCCAAGTGGCTCATCATCCTAAAAACTTTTCCAAGATCATGTCACTCCACTGCTTGACCAAACCATAATTTCTTTTCTAGGGAATTTTTTTCTATTAAATGGAATAACCCTATCTGCCCTAGGTTCTGAAGCAACCTATATTTTTGTCCTTCCAAAAATCCCCAAATAATTCTTAGTTTGGGTCATATCTTCCACAAATATGGCAAAATATTTCATTGGCCATATTTCCCGTCATGCTCAATAAATTCATTTCACATTCTGTCCTAAATGGCACATTGTGAAGCAAGTGCTATTTATCTTTTCCCATTTGACCCCAAACTTTTCGGACATCTTCTCCTGTCCAAATAATTGCCTTGTGGCATAATTCAACTTTATTTGCCTTGCCAAACTTCCTCAGGGATTTTTCAAAGTTCCTGTCTGAGGGAAGCCTTTGTGAAGGAAGTGCTAGCTAGGGTTATCCAAATGGGTTGAAATTTTGCACACTCCTTCATGTGCTCATATTATCCCTCTCCTCCAAAATTCAGCCCCATAAAATCATCTATGTGAGGACCACATCAAATCTTTCATTCTGCCAATATTTTCAGCTTGTGAAGCAAGTATATTTTACATGCTTCATTTGCCTGAAAATTTACCAGAGCATTCCCCTGCCCAAATAACCCCTCTCCACAAAATTTTGCACCATTTCACCTAGCCAATATATCTCTAGAATTTTTGCAAGATTCTAGACAGAGAGAATAGCTGTGAAGAAATTACCATTTTGGTAAAACCAATTGGTATGAAATTTTTACAGCACCTTTATCTGGCCAAATCACTAAGCCCTGCCAAATTTCACCTCACATGGTTACTCTATGTGAGTGAACCATCTTGATCTTGATTCTGGACCCATAATGTGAGTTAGAAAGCAACTATATTAGTTTGTGCTCCATTATGCCCCAAAACCTCCAGGATCATAGTCCTTCCTTAGTTAATCATCGTAGACAACTCCATTTGACCCAATCAAATCTCTGTGGATCAGCAGTGCTTGGTCAAGTTTACTGCCGTAAACTTCAGATGGTGATTACCATTTAACGGAGCAGTTTTCACTGGTCTACCACCGTAGTTGAGACCTCCACTAGATGAACTATGCACTAAACAACATGTTCAAGCCCCTGTCCGCCGCTACATGCCAGTACATGTGGTGACCGTGTAGCTGGCATGCGCATTTACGCGCTCTGTGCGCTGTGGTGTGTCCAGAGCACCGTTTGTGCTTTGGCATCGCTCCCTCTCGTCGTCTTAGAGCTCATGAGCATGTCCAGTGGCTGCATATCTTCGTCGCCGCTCCCCTAGAGCCATCTCCCCCTCCAGAAAACTCCTGGTCGACGCTCGCCGACGCACGCCCATAGGAGCATCATGCCCCATTTGGCTCCAAGTTTGTTTCGTTCGTTTCCTCTGCTCCCCGGCGTCGCCTACCTCCCCATGATCATTGCCAGTGAGCCCTCGTCTTGTTCCCCGTGCTCTCCCGTGCTCGCTGAGCTCGCTAGAGAGTTGGCCGAGCTCGAGCGGCAGCACGCAGCCTCGGCCTCCCTCGTCCCGGCCGTTTCCTCCTCTCCCTCTTGGCCTCCTCTTCCCCGTGAGAGCCTCCACTGCTCCTCCTACGTTGTCTACTTTCGAGCTTGCGAGCGTGGGCACGCGTCCGCGGCGATGCCAGCGTAACACCTCATCCCGCGGCTATATAAGGACACCCCGAGAGCCCCCCCCCCCCCCCGAGCTCACCAGCCTCCTCTACTCTCTCCTATAGACCTCCGTGACTACTCACCCGAGCTCGAGGAGCTCTCTGTTCCTCCCATGGCCGCCAAGCCCTTCACCGGAATCCTCCTAAATTTGGTCAACCCAGTCCCTTTCTGTCCTCCTCTCCACCACCAAAGCCCCTCCTTACGTCTGGCGGACCTACCCAGCCCACCCCTCTTCGTCGGAGCAGCTCTGGCCTCGAGTCCCGTCGCCGCCCGAGCCGCCGTCCGCCGCAGCCGCGGTCCCGCTCGAGGCCAACCTCCCCAAGATGGATGGATGCTCTGGACGGAAGCGTCTCGGTCCCCTGAGCGTGACGGTATGCTGCACGGCCCGGGAGACGGCTAGAGCTGCCGGAACGGTCGCTGGCGCCGGCCCCATCCTCTGTTCTGCGCGGACGAGTCGGGGTTTGAAGATGAAGACGACGCCTTCCCCCTCCCCCTGCCAGTGGGTCCCATGCGTCAGCCTCGTGCATTGACCGGGCCCACCCGCTGATGTGGCTAAGTGGGGACGTACTCCGCGGAGTACGCTTTCCCTTAACCGAAAGCGCGTTCCGTTTCTTCTGCAGGAGTAAGTACATTTTCATCTCAGGAAAGCGTATTTTCTCAAAACCCTTTTCTGCCTTATCCACTCAGGGACTTGTTTGTGATGATATTTTTGCAAAAAAGTCCCTGAGCTTCATCACCTCACAACTTTTCACTTGTAACTCCGATTGAAGTGACTCCAAAGCCCACTTCTTCTTTTCGTCGAGCCCGTTCCAATGGAACCATTTTCACAATGTTTTGACATTCTAAAAATGACCATTTTGCCCCTGCCCTTATTCAGCCCCTCAGAGAGAGAAGGATTTCCGACTACTCTTTCCGCGAGCTTCTCACACTTTGTCCCGGTGATTTCTTCCACCCCAAGCAAGCCAGACCCTCCATTTGCATGATTGCAATGCAGTGACATGGTTAATCCATTTGAACTTGTTTAAAATATTGCAGTAGGTATGTATGATTTGTTCATGGCATTTCTCGGAGTATTGCTTTGATGTTGATGTTGCCATGATATTGCTTGGAGTTCTAGGACTTATATTTTGATGATTATCTGGATGACATGTTGCCTTTGGATTCTTAGGGGCTAGTATGATTATGTTCATGATGGTATTATGCTTTGGAGTATTACTTTGGATGACATGTTGCCTTTGGATTATTAGTGGCAAGTGTTAGTTTCATCACGATGCTAGTGATCTTATGTTTTGGACTATGATGATGGAGACGATGCTTGCATGTGGATCATAGTTGGATAGTTAGTTCTTGATATTTGAGTAGTAGGCTTATCGTTCTTGGATTCATCATGACAGTAGTGTTATACTGTCCTCGGAGTATTTTGATATGATGATATTAAGCTTTGGATTATTTGTTGGATATTGCTATAACTTGGATTATAGTTTGATAGTTCATACCAGAGTACCAGTATCACAGTTATATTTTTGGGGGATAAATTCCGTCATTAAGTTGGTCAGGTGCCACCGAACCGGGCTTTCTCCAGTGCAACCACATTTGCCTTTATGGGAAAGCCCTAATGCGGTCTATTGTCGTGCCTCTCGCCGGTGCCTCCAACGAGGGAAGGTTATGGGCGTGCGATACCTTGGCCTGGTAAGCAAACATAACCTTGTGTGCCCGCTGTTGTTGTTATGGATCCTGTCCCTGTGAGGGACGTTTTGTCCACGACGGTGGTCGTTGTGTCTTTGGTAGACACGGGGCCACCCAGGACTAGCCCAGTGGGGAGTGAGTCGGAGTGTCCGAGAGAGTGTCATGGCAGTAGATCGGTTTTGTCAGAACGCCGTTGGTGCACCCGAATAGGAGTGTGAGGCCATGGGTTTCGTGGTGTGGGTAAAGTGCGCTACCTCTGCAGAGTGTATTTAAACTATCGATAGCCCCGTCCTCGGTCATGGGCATGGGTTCTTACTAGGTCACACCGTTCAATCAACACTCACTTGACAGAATGACTTATAGGTGATTTATATGTTTATATTTTGAGCAGTACAGATTGGCAGGATGTTGATGATGATGTTGGAGACCAAGTGCTGGTCCGGGTAGTGATTGCCGGAAAGATCACGTTCGAGACCAAGTGTTGTTCGTGGTAGTGATCGCCAGAAAGATCACGTTTGAGACCAAGTTTGATCGCCGGAATGATCACAGTTTGGTTTTGATCGTGAGGTGATCGAGTTGGTATATTGCTTGGCCGGTTAGCCAAGAGAGATATGGTTATGGAGATCTGAGATGGTGATTTATCAGTATTGTATTAGTTTCATACCATGCTTAGTAGTTGCTTCATAATAATAGTTGTTAATTTAATTAACCTGTTAAATGCTATGTTATTGTCTTGCCTTGATGTTTATGGTTGTTGTGAGCTTGCAAGTACATTTGATGTACTGACCTGGCGTGTCATGCCAGATTGCAGGTGATGCCATGATTGCTTGATTGCTTGTCGATGGTTGCCGTATGTGCTAGCTAGATCGTGCCCTAGCCAGAGTCCCCGTGGAGTGGAGTTCACCACATTCGTCGTTGTTCCGCTGCTAGAAGTATTTCGCTGCTTCGAGTTGTTCCACTGCTAGCATAGAGCAAGTGTAGTATCGCAAGCATAGTGTCGCTGTGCTGATGTCCCTCTTTGTAACGTCAGACCCTTGTATTATTATTCTTGTAATAAGAGCTGAGTTGTTCTATGTCAAGCAGTGCCATTTTCCAGAGACTTCTCCTCGATCTCTAGGCTGGAATACGGGGCTTTCCGGTTTCTCTGAGCCGGGGTGCCACAGACCCAACTGGCGCCTCGAGCGGCGCCAGCCCCCAGCCCCATGCTGAGAGGGGGCACACCGCATCATGCGTCACCCACAGCCCCCGTGGCAGACGGCGAGATGGGTCGTGCGCTCGAGT
This sequence comes from Triticum monococcum, assembly GCA_034509565.1. NCBI lineage: Eukaryota > Viridiplantae > Streptophyta > Magnoliopsida > Poales > Poaceae > Triticum > Triticum monococcum. Next base: position 387,329,777 of record CM067847.1, on the reverse strand, counting down.
TCAAGCACGGGCGTAGCGTTGTTTGTCATGAGCTCTTCCAAGAGGCGATGGGCGCGATGAACCGACTCGGTGAAGAACTCGTGGGTGTCAACGTGTGCGTTTAGGCCGAGGGTCTTCAGGTGGTGGAGGAGTAGCACAAGCTAAAGGTGGCCATCAACCTCGGACGCCACCAGCGCGAGCTGGATAACATGAAGGCTGAGGCTTCCCTTGCAACCTCCCGCGAGGCCTGCTCCCGAGCTTTGGAGGAGGCTCAGGAAGTTGACTGCCGTCGTGAGGCCGCGCAGAAATGCGCGTGGGAGCTCCAAGCCTAGAGCACTATCTTGGATCAGCAGGTGGAGGCACGCAGGGCTGCCCTTGCGTCATTGAGGGGGTCGCCCGCCGAGGAGGAAGAGATCCAGAAGCGCGATGAGGTGCTGGCACTGGAAGCCGTGGAGCGCAACCTTGAACTCGAACAGCTGGAGACAAGGGAGCGCGAGGTTGCTCAGGCGGAGGACAACATCGGCGCGGGTGAGGTCAGGACCCAAGAGGAGGTCGACCGCTGAGTGGCCAAGGCTCGCGCAGATCTCGAGAGCAGGCACAACCTAAAGCTAAAGCTCGCGGAAGCCGGGGCCGCTGGTAGGACTGCTGCCCTCAAGTCCAGGTTGGTCGAGGTGGAACAGCGCGAGGAGGCCACTTCATCAGCCCTGGCCTCGGTGGAGGCTGAGCTGGCTTCCGCCCGCGCCAAGCTGCTCTGTCTTCGGCAGCGGGTCGCCAACGCCGAGTCCGTCGCGCGGCAGAACAAGGACGAAGTGCTTGAGTGGTAGACGTTGGAGCGTGTGCACGCCCCCATGCTCGAGGACCTCAGGAACAAGGTCAACACCACCCTGGGCCATATCTGTGATGAGAATGCTCCTCATCCCCATGCAAACGACTACGCCAGCCACCTCCGCTTCTTTGAGGATGTGGTGACGCACCTGCAGAAACGTTCTTTGAGGATGAGGAGAGGACTCGCAGTCTGCTCGGGCGCGCGTTCTCCCACATCTTCAGCCACCTCTGGAATGTCGATCCCAACTTAAATTTTGATGCCACCGTTGCTCCCGTACCGGAAGCCATCCGGGGCGACCTGACACGATGGGTTGAAGACAACGTTGATGCACTGGTCAGGGCCTTCGCTTCTGACGACGATGGGGTAGTGGTTGTGGCAGACGAAGGTAATGTGGTTGACGACGGCAACGCCAGCGCCAGTGAAGGTGGAGGCGACGCCAACGATGGCGACAGCAACACCAACGGTGCGTCTGAAGATGACATGGGGATGCGGTGAGCGACATATCCGGCTGATCCCTTGTTCCCATGCCGTTTACCCTGTAAAAACATGGGCGTGGCCCTAGAAGATTGTAAGAGAATTTTGAGAGGGGGAGCCCCTCATGTAAAAAAATCGCAGCTTTTATCCCTCTGTGTTAAATTGAGTACGCGTCTTCACGAGCTTACGTATGCTGGGGCATGGTTGTTGTTGCGGTTTACCTTAGCCAAGACGAGCCCAAAACTGGCTCAAGAGATCACAGGTTTTTGAGAAGCTCCTGAGGAGTTCATTGACACGCCAGAGGGGGCCGCGTGATAAGAGAGCGCCAGCCACGGCTCGGCACGTAAGTGGCTCGTGTGATTCATGCCCAGCCCGGCTTGCGAGGGGCTTGCGAGGGGCCCGCGAGGGGGGAGGAACAGGCGCGAACTCCGAAATAAGGCAAGAATTAGACTGTGAGAAATAGCTCGAACGAGAAAAAGGCATCCCCGCGCGCATCAAATGAAAATTCAACTTCAACTTAAATCCAAATCCAAAAGGCAGGGTTACAGAAAAGAGATCCAAAGCAAATGGCCACGTCCGGCGCCTAGTCTAGTCTTCGATGTCTTCTCACCAACGCGGACTTAAGTGCTACCACTGGGCGTGGGAGGGAGCCCCTAAGGCCCGAGGGCGGCTCTCCTGAGGCTCCAGGGCGTGTACAGCCCCACTCATTATTACGTGAGAGTGTCACGGGCGGCGATCTTCACAGGCGTGAGCCTTACTTCATATCGCCTGACGAGGGCTCGGCCTTGCACCACCCCCTACCACCACTAGGACGACCGGAAACCATGACGGCCCATCGAGGGTAGAGGGGACGCCAGAGGCGCCCTCGGCCACCACGGGTCCTCTGCCGGGGGAAAGGTCGCCGGCGCCACCCTGGCAAAGGGCCTACCTCCGGGCGTTGCCTTGCTCCGTGCGACGCGGGGAGGGCCCCTGCTCCTGGCCTCTTCCACGCAGCCCCCAGTGGGTCTCTCCTATTCGGGCGGGCATCGTCGTGGCGGAACCATCGCTCGGCGCCATGACCTGGTTCATCTGTGACTCATGGTTAGTGTAAGCTTGCCCCTGAGGGATTCATGGCACCCTGTATCTGTTGTCGACGACGCGGCCGGCGGGGCTCTCTGACGGCTCCTGGAAGGCTTTAGCTCTGAATGCCTCCTCCTCCCATCCTGGCCCGACGAACGAGTCGGGGTCGTCCTCCGGCGGGCACTCCTGGTCCATCATGCGGGGCACGTAGGCCTTCGAGGCCGCTACCCCGAAAACCTCGCCGAAGAGCCCCATGCTCCACGTCGCTCGGCCCGTCACGCTGTCCTGAGGATGGCGGGGCGGTGCTCCGATGGGGCCGTGTGCGATGACGCTCGTGCCCGCGCCCATTTGAGGTGGCTCGGATGCGAGGGGGCACCCTCCGCTGTGGATCATGTTGTTGTCGATGAAGCCCCCGGGCGTACTTGGGGGTACGCGGGCGCGGCGAGGCCCGCCGTGGGATCCTGCCGCTGCCCGGGGCGTGAGCTGGTAGCTGAAGGGCGGTGCTCCCATGGCCGCCACGTCCAGGAGCTCAGCGACGCGTTCCAGCAGTGCATCCTGGCCGCTCTCCATCAGTCGGCACCGCAGCAGCTCCCGTGACACTGTGAGCGCGGCCCGCATGTTCGCCTGCTCCCTCCTGGTGTGTGGCGCCGTCGCCCCGACGTGGCTTGCGGCCCTTGCAGCAGCTCGCGTCTGCCGGGGAGTGGGAGTAGACGGTGAGTGGTCGTGCCGCCCACGCCCTGCGGTGTTTGGTGCACGCGCCGCCTGAGACGCGGGGTTGAGGTTTTCCTGGGCAGGCGGCGCCGCCCGGGTGGGCCAGGCTGCGCATCGGTCGTCGTCAGCCCTCGGGTCGCCGGACATTGGAATCGTGGAGTGTCGGCGGATCGTCTGGTGGGGAAGAAGCTCCGGTGCACCCCTACCTGGCGTGCCAAATGTCAGATCACGGGTTCCGGCAAAACCCTTAAGATTCGAACACTGGGGTGCGCGCGAAGATCTCCCCCCTATCGATCCACGTCCTAACTTAGCTAAGATCTCACGAACTAACTCGACGAACTCGCAACAAAAAGAACACAAGATTTATACTGGTTCGGGCCTCCGTTGTGGTGTAATACCCTACTCCAGTGTGCTAGTGGAGGATTGCCTCTTGGGCTGAGGACGAATAGTACAAGGGGAAGAACAGCCTCCTGAGGTTGAGACGTTCTTGTGCTTGGTGAACTTGTATGGTTGAGGATGATCTTAATGATCTCCTTACCCTATGGCGGTGGCTAGTCCTATTTATAGGGGCCCTGGCCCTCTTCCCAAATATTGAGTGGGAAGGGAGCCAACAATGGACAATTTGAAAGGGGACAACTAGTACAAGCTATCCTCACAAAAGCAGTCTTCGCCTGCCAAAGGCTCTGGTGGTGACACCATCTTGGGCTCCACGGTGACCTCCGTCTTGCAGTCCTTTTGGTCTTGGTCTCGTTGCACCAATATGGAAACCTTCGCTGGATGTCTCGGTACTCCGCGCTTGCGCTTTCCCCCTTATCACCAAAGAGGAAACAAGGACGCTGCGTGCTAGCGCCCGCTTGGTCTCGATCATCATGGCTTACATCACGAGAGCCTCGCGAGGTTTGCCCGACCTTGAACTCTCCGCCCCTCACGAGCCAGTCTGGTGAGGCCACTCCTGAAGAGGTCTTGTGTCATCCGCCTCGTGAGGCATGGCCCCTCGTGACGGTCTTGATACCTTGTTGATGAAGATGGGCCATACAGGCCTGCTAGCAAAGCCATGACGTGGGCTGTAGGCAGGCTAGTCTGGGGACCCCCGTACCCAGAATGCCAACAACGCAGGAGCTCACGCGCCATGAGCGGCACAGCCTACGCGTCCGCAGGCCCGCGGGGAGTGTGGGATGACGAACCGTCCGGAGTCAGCGGTGGGGTGGCGGTGCGTTCGTCCCGCCGCACGGAGGGGTGCAGCAACGAAGCCTGCTGCTCCTTTGCTGCCACGCCAGCAGCGGCGTTGGCTGCGGGTGATGGATAGAGTCAAGGAGGTCCACCGCCGGGCACTGTTTGGGTGACGCGGGCTTTGAAAGCAGCCTGGCGCTTAGCACGGGCTCGATGAGCGTCAGCCACGGGACTGTTTCGGCGGTGAAGAGTGGATCGACAGAGGAAAAGCTTCGGCGCACACCTACCAGGTGCACCAAATGTTGGATTACGGGTTCCGGCAAACCCTTGTGAGGTTCAAATTCTGTGGTGCGCACGAAATACTCCCTTCCCCTAGCTCGCTTGCTCAACGATTACACGGCCTAGCTCGATGGACCCAAGGAACAAGAGACACGAGGGTTTATACTGGTTCGGGCCACCTTACGATGTAATACCCTACTCCAATTTTTTGGTGGATTGCCTCGGGGGGCTGAGGATGAACTAATACAATGGATGAACAGCCTCAGGAGGTGAGGTGTTCTTGGGCTCGATGAACTAGTGAGCTCGCTGGGGTGGAATGAATCTGATCCCCGTTGCCTCTCTCTCTGCTAGATAGGTCGATCCCCCGCTACGGTGTTGGACAGGTCCTATTTATAGTGGCCTTGGTCCTCTTCCCAAATGTTGAGTGAGGCTGCCTGGACTTGGTCGTCATGGCTCACATCACGTGAACCTCGGGACGTGCCCCCTGCATAGATATATCCACTCCTCGGGAGCCAGCCGAGTGAGGCTGCCCCTAGGGTGGTCTTGGTGTCGCCTGCCTCACGAGGGTCTTGAGTGGTTATTGCTGAAGATGGGTCGTACCAGGCCGCTGGTTGAGCCACGCCATGGGCGCAGTGTACCAGTTTCCTCTTTGGTGCTAAGGCGGTAAGCGCAGGCGTGGGGTCCCGAGGCATCTGGCAAAGGTTTCCATATCCGTACAACAAGAACAAGACCAGCACGACTGTAGGACGGAGGTCACCGCAGAGCCCACAGCAGCATCACCACCAGAGCCTTTGGCAGGCGAAGACCACCTTTTGTCAGGATAGCTTGTACTAGTTGTCCCCCTTCAAACTTGGCCATTGTTGGATCCCTTCCCACCAAACATTTGGGAAGAGGACCAGGGGCCTCTATAAAATAGGGCTAGCCACCTCCATGGAAAGGGGGAGAAGTGGAAGGAGTGCATCGACACACACTAGCTCATCGAGGTCAAGAACACCTCTCCTAAGGAGGCAGTTCATCCATTGTAGTAGTTCATCCCTAGCCCTGGAGGTAATCCACCACCACCACACTAGAGTAGGGTATTACAACACAACGGTGGCCGGAACCAGTATAAACCTCGGTGTCCCGTGTTCCTTGGGTTCGTGGAGCTAGGCCTTGAGATCGTCATGCGAGCTACCGGGCTAGAGAGAGAGTTCTTGGTGCGCACCCCAGTGTTCGAACCTCAAGGGTTTGCCCGAACCCAGAATCCGACATTTGGTGCGCCATGTAGGGGTGCACCGAAGCCTTTCCTCCATTGATCCATGCTCCACTGCTCCACCGCATCCATGGCTGACGCCCGTCGAGCCCGTGCTGAGCGCCGGGCCGCCCTCGCCACTCGCATCGCTCAGACGGTGCCTATCGGCGGACCTCCCCGCCATTCTCCATGACCCACTGCCAGCGCCGCCACCGGCCCGGCGGCGAACAAGCAGCAAGCTTCAGTGCGGCGGGACGGACGCACCGCCACCCCGTCGCTGACTCCGGCCACTTTGTCATCCCACGCTCGTCCCGCGTCCACGGACGCGTAGGCTGCACCACTCATGGCATGTGAGCTCCTACATTACCACCCCATCGATGACCTCTACGAAGTCTAGCTTGACCACATCACCAAGCTCATCAGCGCTGTTGGGGGCTCCCTTGCACCGTCCCTCTCGCTACGTTGCCCACCTCCAGGTGTGGGCGACGTGGCCGACGAAGCGCCTCCGCCACCTTCGCATCAAGACATCACCCTCGCACCAAGACACGCGGCCCCTCGGCGCGACCCGCTGCGCAGGGCGCCTACGCATGAAGAAGGAAGCTGCCAGGAAGTCCCTCGGCCGCTGCAAGATAACGCCCCTGCGCTCCCACACCACCACGTCAAGACCGTGCACCGCCCGCGGTTGCAGCACGCGGATACCAAGACCTGGCTCTGCCCCCGTGACGGGCTCCAGTGACCACAGTAGGCTCCCGCACCTTCACTCCTGAGCTGTGTAGCGTCGTCTGGCTCGGCAAGTTCAAGCCAGCCTACCTTTGCGCTATGACGACGCCCCTGACATTGCCGAGTTCTTGCAGCTCTAGAAGCTAAGCATTGAGGCAGCCAGCGGCGATGAAAAGGTCATGGCAAACTGGTTTCCCATGGCCCTTAAGGATGGCGCGTGCTCGTGGCTCCTGAACCTGGCTGTGGGATTGATCTCCTCCTGGGGAGAGATGCGCGAGCGCTTCGTCGCCAACTTCTAGGGCACTCGTGACCGATCCCCGACCGCGGGTGACCTACGGCGCATCGAGTAGTAGCCAGGGGAAACCCTGTAGAAATACATCCACCGTTGCAACAACGTTCGCCTCAAGATCCCCAAGGTGACGGACGAGGCCATCATCTCCGCGTTCTCCAACGCCGTCCATGACGTCAAGATGAAGGTGGAGCTCGCCATCCACGAAGACCTATGCACGACTCTGGAGATGTTCAACATGGCAACCAAGTGCACAAGAGCTGAGAGGGGCGTCTCTCCCTCCTCGAGCTAGTGAGCCACGGCGGCACGTTCCTTGCGCAGGTTCTCCATATCGGCCTCTGCCACCCGGCATCGCTCCTTGGCGGCCTCGGCATCCTTCAACACTGCCTCGCGGGCGGCCTCAACCTGGTCAATGGGCTGCCATGGCCTGGCCTAGTGCCACCCTAATAGACGTGTCGGAGCGCAGCCACCTTGAGATCAGCTCCAAGCGCCCCCACACCAGGCAATGGTCGGTGCCCTGAAGGTCACTATGAAGCTAGGCCAGCGCGAGAAGGGCATTCTCTAGGGTGTAAGGCGAAGCATAGGAATCACGGCCCAACGGCATGACAGGGATGGGGAGAGATGACATCGGCACTAGGTTTTGCAGATCCGCGGCGGCAAAAGGAGCCGAGGCTCCTGAGCCTTCGCGACCTCGGCAGGAGAGCTGGGAGGGGAGATCTCGGGAGCCAGCTCGGCTACAGTGGCCGTTTTCTCCCGGGGTTGGTGATACATGCATTTTGCATCATGATTTTATATCGGTATTTATTGCATTATGGGTTGTTATTACACAATATGTCACAATACTTATGCCTATTCTCTCTTATTTTACAAGGTTTACATAAAGAGGGAGTATGCTGGCAGCTGGGATTCTGGGCTGGAAAAGGAGCAAATATTAGAGACCTATTCTGCACAGCTCCAAAAGTCCTGAAACTTCATGGAAGCTATTTTCAGATTATATAAAAAATACTGAGCGCAAGAAGTTCCACAGGGGGCCCACACCTTGTCCACGAGGGTGGGGCGCGCGCCCTACCCCCTGGGCGCGCCCCCTACCTCATGGGCCCCCTGGTAGGCCTCTAGTGCCCATCTTATGCTATATGACGGCTTTCGTCCGAGTAAAAATCGTCAGCAAGCTTTCGGGACGAGACTGCGCCGCCATGAGGCAGAACCTTGGCAGAACCAATCTAGGGCTCCGGCGGAGCTGTTCTGCCGGGAACACTTCCCTCTGGGAGGGGGAAATCATCGCCATCGTCATCACCAACGCTCCTCTCATCAGGAGGGGGGCCAATCTCCATCAACATCTTCACCAGCACCATCTCCTCTCAAACCGTAGTTCATCTCTTGTGTCCAATTCTTGTCTCTAAGTCTGGGATTGGTACCTGTAGGTTGCTAGTAGTGTTGATTACTCCTTGTAGTTGATGCTAGTTGGTTTACTTGGTGGAAGATCATATGTTCAGATCCATTATGCATATTAATACCCCTCTGATTATGAACATGAATATGCTTTGTGAGTAGTTACGTTTGTTCCCGAGGACATGGGAGAAGTCTTGCTATTAGTAGCCATGTGAATTTGGTATTCATTCGATATTTTGATGAGATGTATGTTGTCATCCCTCTAGTGGTGTCATGTGAATGTCGACTACATGACACTTCACCAATGTTTGGGCCTACAGGAAGGCATTGGGAAGTAATAAGTAGATGATGGGTTTCTAGAGTGACATAAGCTTAAATCCTAATTTATGCGTTGCTTCATAAGGGGCTGATTTGGATCCATATGTCTCATGCTATGGTTATGTTTACCTTAATACTTCTTTTGTAGTTGCGGATGCTTGCAATAGGAGTTAATCATAAGTGGGATGCTTCTCCAAGTAAGGATGGCACGCAAGCATCGGTCCACCCACATATCAAACTATCAAAGTACCGAACGCGAATAATATGAACGTTATGAAAACTAGCTTGACGATAATTCCCTTGTCTCCTCGGGAGCGCTTTCTTCTATATAAGAGTTTGTCCAGGCTTGTCCTTTGCTACAAAAAGGATTGTGCCACCTTGCTGCACTTTATTTACTTTTTTCACTTGTTGCTCGTTACAAATTATCTTATTACAAAACTATCTGCTGTCTATAATTTCAGTGCTTGCAGAGAATACCTTGCTGAAAACCGCTTATCATTTCCTTCTGCTACTCGTTGGGTTCGACACTCTTCCTTATCGAAAGGACTATGATAGATCCCCTATACTTGTGGGTCATCAAGACTCTTTTTTGGTGCCGTTGCCGGGGAGTGAAGCACCTTTGGAGGGTGGAATTTAGTAAGGAAAAGTTTATATAGTGTGCTGAAATTTACTGTCACTTGTTACTATGGAAAGTAATCCTTTGAGGGGCTTGTTTGGGGTATCTTCACCTAGACTAGTAGAGCAAAGAGTTGCTCCTGAACCTACTGAACCTACTGAGAATGGAAATGTCTACTTTGAAACTCCTTCGGGTATGATAGAAAAACTGCTAGCTAATCCTTTTGCAGGAGATGGAAAATTACATCCTGATGAGCACCTAATATATGTGGATGAAGTTTGGGGATTATTTAAGCTTGCAGGTATGCCCTATGATGTTATCAAGAAGAAGGTCTTCCCTTCATCTTTGAAGGGAGATGCATTGACATGGTATAGGCTATGTGATGATATGGGATCATGGAACTACAAGCGATTGAAATTGGAATTTCATCAGAAGTTTTATCCTATGCATCTTGTTCATCTTGATAACAATTATATATATAATTTTTGGCCTCGCGAAGGAGAAAGCAACGCTCAACTTGGGGGAGGCTTAAATCAATGTTATATTCATGCCCTAATCATGAGCTCTCAAGAGAAATGATTGTCCAAAAAATTTATGCTCGGCTTTCTGATAACAATCGGACCATGCTCGATACTTCTTGTGCTGTCTCTTTTATGATGAAGACTATTGAATTCAAATGGGATTTATTGGAAAGAATTAAACGCAACTCTGAAGATTGGGATCTCGACGAAGGTAAGGAGTCAAGTATGACACCTAAGTTTGATTGTGTTAAATATTTTATGGATAATGATGTTTTCCGTAAATTTAGCACTAAATATGGACTTGACTCTGAGATAGTAGCTTCTTTCTGTGAATCTTTTGCTACTCATGTTGATCTCCCTAAGGAGATGTGGTTTAAATATCATCCTCGCATATAAGTAAAAGTAGCTACACCTATTAAAGTTGAAGAAAAGACTATCACTTATAATGATCCTATTATTCCTACTGCTTATGTTGAGAAACCACCTTTTCCTGTTAGGATAAAAGATCATGCTAAAGCTTCAACTGTGGTTCGTAAAAGCAATATTAGAACCTATACACCTCCTGAGCAAGTTAAAGTTGAATCTAATATTGCTATTGTTAAGGATCTCTTGGCTGATAATATTGATGGGCATGTTATTTATTTCTATGATGAAACTTCTAGAATTGCTAAACCTTGTGCTAAAGATAATCATAGACTTGTGGTAGGCATGCCTATTATTTCTGTTAAAATAGGAGATCATTGTTATCATGGCTTGTGTGATATGGGCGCTAGTGCTAGTGCAATACCTATTTACTTATACAAGGAAATTATTCGTGATATTGCACCTGCCGAGTTAGAAGATATTGATGTCACAATTAAACTTGCCAATAGAGATACTATTTCACCAATTGGGATTGTTAGAGATGTTGAAGTCTTGTGTGGGAAAACTAAATATCCTGCTGATTTTCTTGTTCATGGTTCCCCACAAGATAGCTTTTGTCCTATTATATTTGGTAGACCCATCTTAAACACTGTTAATGCTAGGATAGACTGCGAAAAGGATGTTGTTACTATTGGTTTAGGTGATATGTCTCATAAGTTCAACTTCTCTAAATTTCATAGACAACACCGTGAAGAGGAACTGCCTAGTAAAGATGAAATTATTGGTCTTGCTTCTGTTGCCGTACCTCCTAGTGATCCTTTAGAACAATATTTGCTAGACCATGAGAATGATATGTTTATGAATGAAAGAAGGGAAATAGATGAAGTGTTCTTTAAACAGGGACCTATTCTGAAACAGAACTTGCCTGTTGAAATCTTAGGGGATCCTCCTCCACCCAAGGGTGATCCCGTGTTTGAGCTTAAACCATTGCCTGATACTCTTAAATATGCTTATCTTGATGAAAAGAAGATATATCCTATTATTATTAGTGCTAAACTTTCAGCGAAGGAGGAAGAAAAATTATTGGAAACTCCGAAGAAGCACCGTGCTGCTATTGGATATACTCTTGATGATCTTAAGGGTATTAGTCCCACTCTATGTCAACACAAAATAAATTTGGAGAAATATGCCAAACCAGTTATTGATCACCAATGACGGCTGAATCCTAAGATGAAAGAAGTGGTAAGAAGAGAAATACTAAAGCACCTTGAGGCACGTATAATTTATCCCGTTGCTGATAGTCAATGGGTAAGTCTTGTCCATTGTGTTCCTAAGAAGGGAGGTATTACTGTCGTTCCTAATAACAAAGATGAATTAATTCTTCAAAGAATTATTACAGGTTATAGGATGGTAATTGATTTTCGCAAATTAAATAAGGCTACTAAAAAGATCATTACCCCTTACCTTTCATTGATCAAATGCTAGAAAGATTATCCAAACATACACATTTTTGCTTTCTAGGTGGTTATTCTGGTTTCTCTCAAATACCCGTGTCAGGTGATGATCAATCAAAGTCCACTTTTACTTGCCCTTTTCGGTACTTTTGCTTATAGACGTATGGCTTTTGGTTTATGTAATGCACCTGCTACCTTTCAAAGATGCATGATGGCTATATTCTCTGACTTTTGTGAAAATATTTGTGAGGTTTTCATGGACAATTTCTCCGTTTATGGATCCTCTTTTGATGATTGCTTAAGCAACCTTGATCGAGTTTTGCAGAGATGTGAAGAAACTAACCTTGTCTTGAATTGGAAGAAGTGCCACTTTATGGTTAATGAAGGTATTGTCTTGGGGCATAAAATTTCTGAAAGGGGCATTGAAGTTGATAAAGCTAAAGTTGATGCTATTGAAAAGATGCCGTGTCCCAAGGACATCAAAGGTATAAGAAGTTTCCTTGGTCATGCCGGCTTTTATAGGAGGTTCATTAAGGACTTATCAAAAATTTCTCGGCCTCTGACTAATTTATTTTAAAAAGTTATACCATTTGTCTTTGATGATGATTGTGTAGAAGCATTTGAAATACTTAAGAAAGCATTAATCTCTGCACCTATCATTCAGCCACCTGATTGGAATTTACCTTTTGAAATTATGTGTGATGCTAGCGATTATGCTGTAGGTGTTGTTCTAGGGCAAAGAGTTGATAAGAAATTAAATGTTATTCAATATGCTAGTAAAACTCTAGGCAATGCCCAGAGAAATTATGCCACTACTGAAAAGGAATTGTTAGCAGTTGTATTTCCTTGTGACAAGTTCAGACTTTATATTGTTGATTCTAAAGTAAGTACTCACACGGATCATGCTGCTATTAAATATCTTATGGAAAGGAAAGATGTTAAACCTAGACTTATTAGATGGGTTCTCTTGCTACAATAATTTGATTTGCATATTATTGATATAAAGGGAGCTGAGAACCCCGTTGCAGACAACTTGTCCAGGTTAGAAAATGTTCTTGATGACCCACTACCTATTGATGATAGCTTTCCTGATGAACAATTAAATGTCATAAACGCTTCTCATATTGCTCGATGGTATGCTGATTACGCTAATTACATTGTTGCTAAATTTATACCACCTAGTTTCAGATACCAGCAAAAGAAAAAGTTTTTCTATGATTTAAGACATTACTTTTTGGATGACCCAAATCTCTATAAAGAAGGAGTAGATGGTGTTATTAGACGTTGTGTACCTGAGCATGAATAGGAACAGATCCTACGCAAGTGTCACTCCGAAGCTTATGGAGGACACCATGCTGGATAAGGACTGCACATAAGGAATTGCAACCCGGTTTTTATTAGCCTACTCTCTTCAAGGATGCCCGTAAGTTTGTCTTATCTTGTGATGAATGTCAAAGAATTGGTAATATTACTAGACATCAAGAAATGCCTATGAATTATTCACTTGTTATTGAACCATTTGATGTTTGGGGCTTTGATTATATGGGAACTTTTCCTGCCTCTAATGGGTATACACATATTTTTGTTGTTGTTGATTACATTACTAACTGGGTAGAAGCTATTCCAACTAGTAGTGCTGATCATAACACCTCTATTAAGATGCTTAAAGAAGTTATATTTCCGAGGTTTGGGGTCCCTAGATATTTAATGACTGATGGTTGTTTACATTTTATTCATGATACTTTCCGTAAAATGCTTCGTAAGTATGATGTTAATCATAGAATTGCATCTCCTTATCACCCACAGTCTAGTGGTTAAGTAGAATTGAGTAATAGATAACTCAAATTAATTTTGCAAAAGACTGTTAATAGATCTAGAAAGAATTGGTCCAAGAAACTTGATGATGCATTATGGGCCTATAGAACTGCATATAAAAATCCTATGGATAGTTCTCCGTATAAAATGGTTTATGGAAAAGCATGTCACGTACCCCTCGAACTAGAACATAAGGCTTATTGGGCTATTAAAGAGCTCAATTATGATTTCAAACTTGCCGGTGAGAAGAGGTTATTTGACATTAGCTCACTTGATGAATGGAGAACCCAACCCTATGAGAATGCCAAATTGTTTAAAGAAAAAGTTAAAAGATGGCATGAGAAAAGGATACAAAAGCGTGAGTTTAATGTAGGTGATTATGTATTGCTATACAACTCCCGTTTAAGATATTTTGCAGGAAAACTTCTCTCTAAATGGGAAGGTCCTTACGTTATCGAGGAGTTCTATCGTTCCGGTGCCATAAAAATCAACAACTTTGAAGGCACAAATCTGAAGGTGGTGAACGGTCGAAGGATCAAACATTATATCTCAGGTAATCCTATAAATGTTGAGACCATTATTATTGAAACCGTAACCCTGGAGGAATACATAAGGGACACTTTCCGGAACGTTTCAGACTCTGAAAAGGAATAGGTATGTGGTATGGTAAGTAAACCGACTCGAAAACAATTCTAATGGCAATTTTTCTCCGTTTTGGAATATTTAGAAAAATAGAAAAACAAGAAGCAGTTCAGGAAGGACACGAGGACTCCACGAGGGTGGAGGGCGCGCCCTACCCCCTGGGCACGCCCCCTGCCTCGTGGGCACCTCGTGCGCTCTCCGGACTCTGTTTTCTTGCACGTTACGTATTTTGGTCGGTAAAAATTCATTATATAATCTCCCGAAGGTTTTGACTCCTGTATCACGCAATTGTCCTCTGTTCTTGTTTCGAGCTGTTGTTCTGACAGATCTAGATCATCATGACGTCTCCAAGTGCCCCCAAGGACAAGTTTTTTGAGAAGGTCATCAACCCCTACCTCGAGGAAGTGCTGCAACACCCTCAAACCATTGAGATGCATGAGGGGGTGCTGCACATCCGCGATGTTGAGGGACCAAGGAGGACCGGAAGCGTGGAGGCAAGGCTCGAGGCAATGGAGCAACAAGTTTTCAAGTGCCAGGAGATGGTGGAACGCGGACTTATCGCCAACCATATGATGATTGCGGAGTTCACTAACAACCACAATCTGGATGCCAAGAACATCGGGGAGACCATCTTCAAGCTTCACGAGAAGATCGAGCACATCCAAGCCTAAATCTATGACCTGCAAAACCAAAACTATGAGTATGAATATAGATTCAAGAGAATGAGTTTGGCAGCATATTTGAGGATCCCGGAGACTCGTTCATCCTTCTATGATGGTGAGCCTATGCCTTGGAAGAGGGATGACAAGCCTACTTCATGATCACCACCATCTTCTTCACCAACAAAGGAGACATAATCATATGGGTATGGCACTCCCCTTGGCAACTCCCAAGCTTGGGGGAAGTGCCCCGGTATCATATCACCATCACATCTCTATCTTTATCGTTTTTCTTAGTTCAATCCTTTTAATAATATCTTGATCTAGTAGAATAAACTTTTTGGTATGATCTAGTTTTGAGTTTTGCCTTATGATCCCTCTATGTAATCGAGTCTGTGAGCTATATAATAAAGATTAGTGTTGAGTCAAGGGCTTGATTATATTGCTATGATCTTGAGTGAATAAAAGAGAATGAAAGAATAAAAAGATACAAAGAGATCATATGGATCTTATAGAGAGTAATGAGCTCACATATAAAGAGTATGATGAATAAAAGTTGTTGAGAGTTGACAAACATAGTCTTGGTCATCGTTGCAATTAATAGGAAGTGATAAAGAAAGAGAGATCTTCACATATAAATACACTATGTTGGACATCTTTTATGATTGTGAGCACTCATTAAAATATGACATGCTAAAGAGTTGATGTTGGACAAGGAAGACAACGTAATGGGTTATGTTTTCTTACATCTGAGATAAATTATGTTGTCATGGATCATCTAACTTGATTGAGCTTGCCTCCCCCCCTCATGCTACCCAAATTCTTTGCAACAAGTAGAGATACTACTTGTGCTTCCAAATACCCTTAAATCCAGTTTTGCCATGAGAGTCCACCATGTCTACCTATGGATTGAGTAAGATCCTTCAAGTAAGTTGTCATCGGTGCAAGCAACAAAAATTGCTCTTTAAATATGTATGACTTATTAGTGTGGGAGAAAATAAGCTTTATACGATCTTGTGATGTGGAAGAAATAAAAGTGACAGACTGCATAATAAAGGTCCATATCACAAGTGGCAATATAAAGTGACGTTCTTTCGCTTTAACATTTTGTGCATCCAACCATAAAAGTGCATGACAACCTCTTCTTCCCTCTGCGAAGGGCCTATCTTTTACTTTTATCTCCCACCTTACATAAGAGTCATGGTGATCTTCACCTTTCCTTTTTACATTTTATCTTTTGGCAAGCAAAATATGTTGGAATGATCCAGGTATATATGGCTAATTGGATGTGAGTTTTCATGAACTATTATTGTTGACATTACCCTTGAGGTAAAACGTTGGGAGGCAAAACTATAAGCCCCTATCTTTCTCTGTGTCCGATTAAAACTCCATACCCATAAGTATTGCGTGAGTGTTAGCAATTGTGAAAGACTATATGATAGTTGAGTATGTGGCCTTGCTGAAAAGCTCTTATATTGACTCTTTCCTATGTTATGATAAATTGCAATTGCCTCAATGACTGAGATTAGAGTTTGTTGGTTCTCAATGAAGTTTATGATTCATGCTTGAAATTGTGATTGAATTGTTACTTTAGCATAAGAGATCATATGAACATGTGTTGCTGTTCTAAGAATGATCATGATGCCCCCATGTCCGTATTTTATTTTTATCGACACCTCTATCTCTAAACATCTGGACATATTTTTCGATTTTGGCTTTCGCTTGAGGACGAGCGAGGTCTAAGCTTGGGGAGTTGATACGTCCATTTTGCATCATGCTTTTATATCGATATTTATTGCATTATGGGCTGTTATTACACACTATGTCACAATACTTATGCATATTCTTTCTTATTTTACAAGGTTTACATAAAGAGGGAGAATGCCAACAGCTGGGATTCTGGGCTAGAAAAGGAGAAAATATTAGAGACCTATTCTGCACACCTCCAAAAGTCATGAAACTTCACGGAAGCTATTTTCAGAATATATAAAAAATACTGAGCGCAAGAAGTTCCAGAGGGGGCCCACACCATGGCCATGAGGGTGGGGGCGCCCCCTGCCTCGTGGGCCCCCTGGCAGGCCTCTGGTGCCCATCTTCTGCTATATGATGTCTTTCGTCTGAGAAAAAATCATAAGCAAGATTTCGGGATGAGACTCCGCCGCCACGAGGTGAAACCTTGGCGGAACCAATCTAGGGCTCTGGCGGAGCTGTTCTGCCGGGGACACTTCCCTCCGGGAGGGGGAAATCATCGCCATCGTCATCACCAACGCTCCTCTCATCGGGAGGGGGCCAATCTCCATTAACTTCTTCACCAGCACCATCTCCTCTCAAACCCTAGTTCATCTCTTGTATCCAATTCTTGTCTCAAAGTCTGGGATTGGTACCTGTAGGTTCCTAGTAGTGTTGATTACTCCTTGTAGTTGATGCTAGTTGGCTTACTTGGTGGAAGATCATATGTTCAGATCCATTATGCATATTAATACCCCTCTGATTATGAACATGAATATGGTTTGTGAGTAGTTACGTTTGTTCCTAAGGACATGGGAGAAGTCTTGCTATTAGTAGTCATGTGAATTTGGTATTCGTTCGATATTTTGATGAGATGTATGTTGTCATCCCTCTAGTGGTGTCATGTGAACATCGAATACATGACACTTCACCATTGTTTGGGCCTAGAGGAAGGCATTGGGAAGTAATAAGTAGATGATGGGTTTCTAGAGTGACAGAAGCTTAAACCCTAATTTATGCATTGCTTCGTAAGGGGCTGATTTGGATCCATATGTTTCATGCTATGGTTAGGTTTACCTTAATACTTCTTTTGTAGTTGCAGATGCTTACAATAGGAGTTAATCATAAGTGGGATGCTTGTCCAAGTAAGGACAGCACCCAAGCACCGGTCCACCCACATATCGAATTATCAATGTACCGAACGTGAATCATATGAACGTGATGAAAACTAGCTTGACGATAATTCCCATGTGTCCTCGGGAGCGCTTTCTTCTATATAAGAGTTTGTCCAGGCTTGTCCTTTGCTACAAAAAGGATTGGGCCACCTTGCTGCACTTTATTTACTTTTGATACTTTTTGCTCGTTACAAATTATCTTATCACAAAACTATCTGTTATCTATAATTTCAGTGCTTGCAGAGAATACCTTGCTGAAAACCGCTTATCATTTCCTTCTGCTACTCGTTGGGTGTGACGCCTCGAGACCGATGTGCCAGGTGTCTCCCAGTTATTTGCCGTCGTTGCCATGTCTTTCGCTTGCGTGTTGCATCCTGTCTTGTCATCATATGCATTGCATCATCATGTTTTAAAAACTTGCATCTGTCCGATTTCCCCAGTTCCGTCTATTGTCCGTTCTGAGCCCAACACACTCGCACACGCCCGCGGCATGTCCAAAATAGTATTTTTATAAGTGGTTGGAAAATGTTCTCGGAATGGGTTGAACGTTGGCGTGCGGTCTTATTATAGTGTACGTAGGCCGCCTGGCAAGTTTCATCGCATTCGGAGCTCGTTTGATAGCCCAACCGTTAAACTTATAGCGGCAATATAGCTGGTCAAATGTGGGACATTTTCAGTCTCCGAAAACAGTCGTCGGGCCTCTATCTCTTCTCTTCTCTCAGCTTGAGACCATCTACATAGTCCACTACCTACCGCCAGGCCTAACCTAAGCTCCCTCGTCAGCCCGCGGACCTCCTCGCGCGCGCGTCCAAAAGCTGTCCCAAACCCGACCCGAGCTGTCGTCACCGTTGGGTCTGGATCATCCCCAAACATCTACAAATCATCACCGTTTTCTTACTAGGACTCCCTAGCCTATTTTTCTCGACCGCTCGATTATGATCGAATGGACCGAATACCCCCTAACCTAATAATCCAATAACGTATATAAGAGGGCAACCCTAAATTTTAGGCGAGTTGTTCCATCCTCCACTCGTCGCCGCCGCCACTCCACCGAATCCCCATCGGGATCACCCACAGCCAACCACCATCCTCTCGTGCCTCCCTCGTTTTCCGTCGCCGCCCAACCACAGAAAAGCACATCTGGATCCCCTCCCTCTTGAGCACTTCCATGGAGCCAAGCTCCCATGCCTCCCGTTCGTCCTTGCCCGTGCCCCTCCTCCTCTTTTCCCCCTTTTCTCCCTCTAACTTCTCTCTCTCTCTCTCACCCCGTTCAAGAAGGAGCGCCACCGCTCTTGACCCGTCTCCGTCCGGCCGACAATGAGCAGTACCTCGCCGGAGTTGAGCTCCACCGGATCTGCCTCCCTCTGCCCGTTGCTGGTGCTCGTGTCACCGTTAGCCTCCCGTTGCCGGAGTTTCTCGCAGGCTCGCCTGCCAACCTGCCGGAACCAAGGCATCGATCACCACCACCAGGAGCTGGCTATTGCTTCCCTGCCAAGGACCTCGGTCCGCCTCTTCCGGCCACCTCCCCGTTGCGCCTTCCGCCTGGATCCGATGCGCTGCTGCGGTCCCCCGTCATCGTCGTTCCTCAAGCAGCAGCCGCGCTGTTCACCTCCTGCTGCGTCCACTTTGTCCCCTACCTCGCATCTCCTCCCAAGGAGGAGCTCCCATGGATGCCGCTGCCCTTGTGGCTACCCCGCAGGAGCTCCCCGCCGCTGAATAGGGTCGCCTCCACCCGGATCCTGCCACTTGCCGGAGTCCTTAGCGCCGCCACTGCTCTTCTTCCTATCGAGAAGAGGAGGACGAGGCCTCTGCCTCAAGTCGTTCGAGCGACCGCGTTGACCCTTCCCCGACCGAACCAATGCAGGCTGGCCCAGCGCGCCTCCTCCCGTGCCAGATCACAGCCCAACCGGTCCACCACACCACCGAATGGGCCTTGGGCCATGGTGAGCACCCCAGCACCCCTCCTTTGTTTTCCCTCCTGTTGGGCCATTTAGATTTGTCCTGCTTCTATTTTTTCCCCTTTCAGTGATTTTCCTTTTTTATCCAGAGGCTGCAGTTTTATAGGAAGGTCCCTTAACTCCATGCATATTAAAACTCGCAAACCGTGCATCATACGGAAAAAATTTATATATGAAAAATGCTTAGAATTATGTGTAGATTAATAATATGCCACTTTCCCGCATGTTAAAAATGTTTAAATTAATGTTTGCTTTAATTTGCCTATTGCCATGTTAAAAAGTTTTAATTCATAACTAAATAACCGTAGCTCCAAACCTAAAAACTTTATATGTAAATGGGGTAGAAAAATGCCTAGTTTAACATGGTGGCATTACTTTTCATGTTAAATAACTCTAAAATATGGTTTAGGGAAGAACAGTACCAAACCTAAAACTTGCACATGAGGATTCTTCCGGAATTGTTGTTCGTTGTTTCCGGCCTCATTTAAACTTGCCTAGATAGGTAGATTTGTTGTGCTTCACCCCTTGCCTTGTTAATCAACATTTGATATTGTTGGGTACATAAACGAGAGGAACTAAATAATTGATGTGGTGTTTCGTCAATATGCAACGGAGTTGCATATTGAGCTCCACTTAATTTGTAGGATTGTTTGTGCACTTTGCCATGCCATGAATCATTCAACCAGGCATGCATACTTGGTTGTGCGTCATGCCATGATTATGTGATGGTTCTTTACCATGTTGTTTGCTTCTTTCCAGGTTGCTTCTTGCGTTATCTTCGATTTCGTTCCGGAGTTGTGAGGATTCGTTCGACTACGTCCGTTTGTCTTACTCATGGACTCGTTCTTCTTCCTTGCGGGATCTCGGGCAAGATGACCATACCCTTGAAATCACGTCTATCTTTGCTTGCTAGTTGTTCGCTCTATTTCTATGCCGCGATACCTACCACTTGCTATATCATGCCTCCCATATTGCCATGTCAAGCCTCTAACCCACCTTTCCTAGCAAACCGTGTTTGGCTATGTTATCGCTTTGCTCAGCCCCTCTTATAGCGTTGTTAGTTGCAGGTGAAGATGAAGTTTGTTCCATGATTGGAACAAGGATATGTTGGGTTATCACAATATCTCTTATTTAATTAATGCATCTATATACTTGGTAAAGGATGGAAGGCTCGGCCTTATGCCTCGTGTTTTGTTCCATTCCTGCCGCCCTAGTTTCCGTCATACCAGTGTTATGTTCCTTGATTTTGTGTTCCTTACACAGTTGGGTGTTATGGGGACCCCTTGACAGTTCGCTTTGAATAAAACTCCTCCAGCAAGGCCCAACCTTGGTTTTACCATTTGCCTCACCAGCACCTACCCTTCCCTCGGGTCGGCCAACCCGAGGGTCATCTTTATCTTAAGCCCCCCGGGCCAGTGCTTGTCTAAGTGTTGGTCCGAACCGAGTAGACTGCGGGCCACCTCGGGGAAACTTGAGGTTTGGTTTTACTCGTAGGATGTCTCATCCGGTGTTGCCCTGAGAACGAGATATGTGCAGCTCCTATCGGGATGTCGGCGCATCGGGCGGTCTTGCTGGTCTTGTTTTACCATTGTCGAAATGTCTTGTAACCGGGATTCCGAGTCTGATCGGGTCTTCCTGGGATAAGGAATACCCTTCATTGACCGTGAGAGCTTGTGATGGGCTAAGTTGGGACACCCCTGCAGGGTTTTGAACTTTTGAAAGCCATGCCCGCGGTTATGGGCAGATGGGAATTTGTTAATATCCAGTTGTAGAGAACTTGACACTTAACTTAATTAAAATGCATCAACCACGTGTGTAGCTGTGATGGTCTCTTTCCGGCAGAGTCCGGGAAGTGAACACGGTTTTGGTGTTATGCTTGAACATAAGTAGTTCAGGATCACTTCTTGATCATTATAGCTTCTCAACCGTGCTTTGCTCCTCGTCTTTGCTCTCATTTGCGTAAGTTAGCCACCATATATGTTAGTGCTTGCTGCAGCTCCACCTCACTACCCTTTCCTACCCATAAGCTTAAATAGTCTTGATCTCGCGGGTGTGAGATTGTTGAGTCCCTGTTGCTCACAGATACTTCCAAACAGTTGCAGGTGCCGATGATATCAGTACAGATAATGCAACCGAGCTCAAGTGGGAGCTCGATGAAGTTTGTGTTCATTGTGTTGTTTCGTTGCAAGTTGATCAGTAGTGTGGCCTAGTTGGGACAATCGGGGATCTTTTGCATTTGGGGTTGTGTTTATTTTGGTTCTGTAGTCGGACCTTTATTGTATTCTGGATGATGAAATGCTATATTTATGTATTGTGTGAAGTGGCGATTGTAAGCCAACTCTTTATCCCTTTCTTATTCAGTACATGGGATGTGTAAAGATTACCCCTCTTTCGACATGCCTACTATGCGGCTATGCCTCTAAGTCGTGCTCCGACACATGGGAGATATAGCCGCATCGTGGGTGTTACAAGTTGGTATCAGAGCCTTCCCCGACTTAGGAGCCCCCTGCTTGATCGAATCGCTGGTGTTGTTGAGTCTAGAAAAATGTTTTGAGTCTTATAGGATTATATATATATATCGGAGAGTAGGATTCTTTTTACTCCTCAGTCCGTTCGTCGCTCTGGTGAGGCCTCCTGACGTAGAGTTTTGACTCTTCTCTCCTCAAATTTCACTGAATTTTTTTAAGATCTCGCGGGTATCTTGGAATCGTTCCGATGGTTTTGTGACGAGAACATTGTTCTTGGTGCCTCCTGACATTTAGGGGTTGTGGCAGTGTCCCAGGGAGTTCAGCTCCGAGGTGTTGTCGTCACAATTTTATCGTTGCAGTTCTAGAATACCTGTGTTCGCCGACATCGAAAATCTCTTTTATGCAGTTGTTGGTGAGATAACCTTGACGCCACGCAGTACTAGGGAGGGGGTTCGGGAGTATTGCCATAACTCGTATAATGAATGCTTTTCGAAGGTTGAGGTAAATGATTTTCGAGGGTTTCTTGGTTATGCATTGAAGGATGGATATAGCTGGATGTAGGATTTGTTAGTTTTGGGTGAGATATTATGCTTCCCTTGTATCCCCAACACCTGATTGCATAACCAGAAAGTTTCGGGAGTTTATAAATGGGAATTCAAGTATATTGCAGGATATCCTTCCAACAGACACATGATACGACATGGGGTCTATCTTATGTTTGTTTCCGGCTTATTTTGCAAGCCAATCCTTTGTCTTTGTTTTGAGTTGTGGTATTCGAGTTGCTTCGAAATCAAGTATTGATTCCATACCTTTCCTAAGCGGTGTTCTCATATTTCTATGTGAGTACTAATCCTTCTTGTTAATCGAGATTTTCATGTCAATCCTTTTCAACCGGCGTGTTTCTCTTCAAGTGGATCCGATCAATTCAACATCCGCAAGATCACCTCTCGGGTTTTCCCAATGTTGTTCGTTTCATCTGTCCCCAAGTTGTCTTTGTTTTTCCCGCCCTCCCACCCTTTATCTTCAAGGACTCAGACTTCTTAATCTAGCATCCATTTTTATTGCTATGAAGTCTCTTCATTATTTTTCTTCAATATTCTTATCCGGTGATTCTCAGGAAGATGCTCAGGAAGCCTCAAGTTCGTCACTCTTAACTCATTTTCTTCTCTGGTGGATTTAATTCAAGCTTTGTCGACCAAATCCTTTGCTCGGTTCTAACGCTTTCTCATGCCAGTGCACCTCATAATCATCCACTTTTCGCTATTCAATTGTTCCGGAGTGCTCAAGATATCTCGAAGATTCATGTTTCCACTCTGCTTTCGTTCAAGCTCTTTCGAGGATGTTATCTGATTCAAGTCATTTAATTCAACTGATGCAATCTCTCTTTTCAAGCAATCATTTCAACGGTGGTTCTTTTGAGTGGGACCTAACCCACAGGTCTTTTCCCAGGATCTTACCCGACTCTTGTAATTTTCCAGGAGTTATTCTCAAATTCATTTCAAAGTTTGACGTCAGAATTAATTTTCATCAGTCAATTGCCTTCTCCAATATCGCTTTCAAATTCTTTTCATCTTTGGCTCAACCTCTCCTCTTTTAATCATTCCGGAGGGTATCAACAATTCATGGTGATGTTCTCGTCGTCATTCTCGGATTTGAAGACCGAAGAAGAGTTTCTCTTCAATCATATCCGTTCTCTCAAAGATTCGTGATTCATGCTTGATGTCATCGTCTCATAATTGTTATTGATTGTGAAAATTATTTTCAACCACCCGGAGCAATTCATGAGTGTTTTCAGCTTGATTCTCCGGAGGCCATCATTTCGGGTTTATTCATTCTTGGCTTTCAGCTCTCATTCTCAAAATCTTATCGGTGCATCATTCAAGTATTCTCAAATCAGCTCGTGTTCTATTCTATCACACATATCTAAATCCCCTCAAGTATATTCATTCGTTTTCCAATTCTTCCTGGTGAATTGTGATTTTGCTACATTCATTTTCAATTCTTATGGTGGTTCGTTCAAGAGTTCTCTTCCTTGGTTATCATATCAATTCATTCGTTCTTTCCAATCCTACCGGTGGTTCGTTAAAGACCTTACCAAGTTTACACTATATCTCTCTTAATCCTTTCAACGAGAATAAGTGGTATGCCAAATCCGTTGCTTGTCTTAAATTTTATTGATGAAGGATAAGCATAATGTAAATCTTATTCTTGTTTCAGCCAAGTGATTAATTCCTTATTCCGGAGGTTCATCAAAATTCTTGATTTCTTTTGTTCATCTTTCTTTCTCGGAGTTCCATGTTTTTCTGCATTATCTCGTTGCGAAGCTCCATCTAAATCATTGCAAGGCTTCACCTTGTGTTTTCAGCTCTCTTTCCTTTTGTTCATTCCTTCATTGCCGGAGTTCTTCATGAAGGCTCAACATGGTGGTTCGTCAAGGTTTCCTTTCATTCTCGATTTGTTCTTCAAGATTTCTATCAGAGTTAAGATCCGCCAAGATATACTCTAAAATAAACATGGCTTTCAACACATGTCTTGT
Organism: Triticum monococcum; assembly: GCA_034509565.1. Taxonomy (NCBI): domain Eukaryota; kingdom Viridiplantae; phylum Streptophyta; class Magnoliopsida; order Poales; family Poaceae; genus Triticum; species Triticum monococcum. The sequence goes on along the minus strand of CM067847.1, from coordinate 387,305,397 downwards.
TTTGAGGAGTTCAAGCATTCTTCATCTTGCATCCGAAGTTCAATTATTTCTATCTTAGTTTTTGAGGTGGTGTTATGTCATTTTGATAGTTTCCTTCATGTTTCATGATGGACAAGTTGTCAGGAATGAGATATCTTAAATCCATCAATCTCTTCATTGGAGTTATCTTCGGTTATATTTCACCTAAAGCTTTCCCTAAGGATTGTGCTATTTATGGTGCTTATAAACGACCCTAGTTCTTCATTTATCCTCCCGGTGAAATAAGTTTCCCGTCTCCTTGTTCTTATCAATCCAATCTATTGTTTTTCGTTAGTGGCAGAATTTCACCTCAGTTTCGAGATGTCTTCCATTAGCCCACATCAAGCTTATGCTTTCGTTGTTGATAATCCAACAACTTCGTTCAACCTTTTCTCCGTAAGCATGCTCCTTCAATTTTATTTGTGAGAGTTGCCATTCTTCTTCTCCGTTGTTTTCTTTCCAACCATCTAGTTTTCCATTCATTTGATCCGGACGCATGGTGGCGTTACTCTCTTCGTCCTATCATCTCGTTTTGCCAGGATCATGATCTTTCCTTTGTCTATCCATTCAACTAGAGGGTTGTGTCCTTCATTCAAGTTCTCTCATCTTATCAAGTTTTACCTCCCTTCTCAACCGGAGTGCTGACGGAAATCTTTTTTTACCCTTGTGCCATTCTTTCAATAGTTCCGGAGGCAGTGTGTTGTTCATTTCATCAAGCGTACTCGTATCTTGTTAAGTTCATGTTCAATTCCTTCCATTTACAGTCAGAGTCCTGCCCAAATTATATCATTCTTATTCCTTCTCTATCTTGTTTTAACCGGAGTGGTTTCAAGATCTATCTTGCCACTTAACCTCTAGATTCTCGTCGTATCCCATGTTCCTCTTATCTGTCGGAGTGTTTTCAACTTCTTGCTTCTTTGTTGGCTTCCTTATTTCAATTTGATTAACCTCACAAGGTTCTTTGGTTTCACACTTTTGTCAAGAAGTAACTTAGTTTTTACCTCTCCTCTTCCTCTTCCGTTTTCCCTCCGGTGCCATCCTAGATCTCGGGACGAGATCCTCTCGTAGTGGTGGAGTGTTGTGATGCCCCGAGACCGATGTGCCTGGTGTCTCCCAGTTATGCGCCGTCGTTGACATGTATTTCTCTTGCGTGTTGCATCTTGTCTTGTCATCATATGCATTGCATCATCATGTTTTAAGAACTTGCATCCATCCGGTTTCCCCAGTTCTGTCTGTTGTCCGTTCTGAGCCCAACCACTCTCGGACGCGCCCGCGGCATGTCCGGAATAGTTTTTTTATAGGTGGCAGAAAATATTCTCGAAATGGGTTGAAAGTTCGCGTGCAGTCTTATTATAGTGTAGGTAGGCCGCCTGCCAAGTTTCATCGCATTCGGAGCTTGTTTGATAGCCCAACCGTTAAACTTATAGCAGCAATATAGCCGGTCAAACGTCGGACGTTTTCGGTCTCTGAAAACAGTCACCGGGCCTCTCTCTCTTCTCTTCTCTTCTCTCAGCTCGAGACCGTCTACACAGTCCACTACCTACCGCCAGGCCTAACCTAAGCTCTCTTGTCAGCTCGCGGACCTCCTCGCGCGCGCATCCGAAAGCTGTCCCGAACCCGACCCGAGCCATCGTCACCGTTGGGTCCGGATCATCCGCAAACATCTACAAAACATCACCGTTTTCTTACATGGACTCCCTAGCATATTTTTCTCGACCGCCCGACTACGATCAGGTAGACCGAATACCCCATAACCTAATAATCCAATAACATATATAAGAGGGCAACCCTAAATTTTAGGCGAGTTGTTCCACCCTCCACTCATCGCCGCCGCCACTCCACCGAATCCCCATCGGGATCACCCACAGCCAACCACCATCCTCTCGTGCCTCCCTCGTTTTCCGTCGCTGCCCAACCACAGCAAAGCGTGTCTAGATCCCCTCCCTCTCGAGCACTTCCATGGAGCCAAGCTCCCGTGCCTCCCGTTTGTCCTTGCCCGTGCCCCTCGTCCTCTTTCCCCCACTTTTCTCTCTCTAACCTCTCTGTCTCTCTCACCCCGTTCAAGCAGGAGAACCACCGCCCTCGACCCGTCTCCGTCTGGCCGACAACGAGCAGTAGCTCGCCGGAGTTGAGCTCCACCAGATCCGCCTCCCTCTGCCCGTTGCTGGCGCTCGTGTCACCGTCAGCCACCCTTTGTTGGAGTTCCTCGCTGGCTCTCACGCCAACCTGCCGGAACCAAGGTGTCGACCACCACCACCAGGAGCTGGCCATTGCTTCCTTGCCAAGGACCTCGGTCCGCCTCCTCCGGCCACCTCCCCGTTGCGCCCTCCGCCTGGATCCGTTGCGCCGCCGCGGTCCCCCGTCGTCATATTTCCTCAAGCAGCAGTCGCGCCGTTCACCTCCTGCCGCGTCCATTCTGTCCCCTACCTCGCGTCTCCTCCCGAGCAGGAGCTCCCATGGCTGCCGCCGCACTCGTGGCTACCCCGCAGGAGCTCCCCACCGCCAGATCGGCTCGCCTCCTCCCGGATCCTGCTGCTCGCCGGAGTCCTCAGCACCGTCGATGCTCTTCTTCATGTCGAGAAGAGGAGGATGACGCCTCTGCCTTAGAGCTCTTTTATGGTACCCTGCAACAATTATAGGCTGTCCATTCGTGAAATCTGACGGAGAGGAGCGATCTGTACTGCTCCAATTTGCGAATGGAACCGCGAGTGGTATAGCTTGACCTGCTTTGCTCCCGTCCTCCAGTATTCATCTCCTGGGCCATGGGTAAGCACCCTCTGCCTCGCCATGTACACCGCGTTGCTCTCCTCCGTCCATCCCTCATCCTCCTGTTTCTCTTGGCACGAGAAGCTCATGGAGGACCCCGTCGCGCTGCGGGACTGGCCGGTGCTCACCCGCGACTATTCTCGCCTTGTCTTTGTCTCCACGGAGGTCCATGCCCCACGCCGGCGTGGTGGGCCCGTGTACTCTGCCGACCTCCCCTCTGGGTCCGGGCTACGGCAGCGCGCGGCACCTCACCCCGGCTTTCCTGCATCGTCGATTTCAGCCCTGTCGTCTCGCCCTCAGGGGACGGGACTGCCGCCGCCTCGCCCAACGAGGACGGCGGTGGGGCCGGCAAGGCGTAGGACCTCCACATCGACGACTACGCCTTCCGGATACCTGATCGCTTCCGGCACATGTTGCTCGTACGCGACGATGGCTGGCCTTGTTGGGCAGACGAGACCATGGCGGCTGGCCGCCCCTGCCCTCCTTCTAGGATTTCGGCCGCTGCGCGAGCGTGGCAATTTTCTTTTCCGTCGCCATTATCTGGCAAACGGTGTATCTAAGGTTCTAGCCGCCGTGGCACACCCACAACCCCTTCATTGTGGACGGCCACCGTCGTGCTCCTCTTCCTTCGCCTACCCGAAATCCCTTTCTTCACCATGTTTCTGGACTGGGCCGTCAGTAGCACGGTGCAGGTCTCTCCCAACGACCTGAGGCGTCAGCATGCGGCTCTGCCATGGCTGAGCATCCAATAGCGCGATGGTTGAGTCCTGGACTCCTGGTTGATAACAGTTGCCCTCGCCCTCAATTTCAAAATCCCAAAAGTGTCTATCCTATCCTCAGAATATCAATGGCCCGATTTTAATATACTGCTCCCTCGCCTATCAACAGTATAGGGTACCGTAAAAACTCTCCTGCCTCAAGTCGTTCGAGCGACCGCATTGACCCTTCCCCGATCGAACCAATACAGGCCGGCCCAGCGCGCCTCCTCCCGTGCCAGATCGCAGCCCAACCGGTCCACCTCACCACCGAATGGGCCATGGTGAGCGCCCCAGCACCCCTCCTTTGTTTTCCCTCCTATTGGGCCAGTTAGATTTGGCCTGCTTCTGTTTTTTCCCCTTTCAGCGATTTTCCTTTTTTATCCAGAGGCTGCAGTTTTACAGCAAGGTCCCTTAACTCCATGCATATTAAAACTCGCAAACCGTGCATCATACGAAAAAACTTTATATATGAAAAATGCTTAGAATTATGTGTAGATTAATAATATGCCACTTTCCTGCATGTTAAAAAAGTTTAAATTAATGTTTCCTTTGATTTGCCTATTGCCATGTTAAAATGTTTTAATTCATAACTAAATAACTGTAGCTCCAAACCTAACAAACTTTATAAGTAAATGGGGTAGAAAAATGCCTAGTTTAACATGGTGGCATTACTTTGCATGTTAAACAACTCTAAAATATGGTTTAGGGCAGAACAGTACCAAACCTAAAATATGCACATGAGGATTCTTCCGGAATTGTTGTTCGTTGTTTCCGGCCTCATTTAAACTTGCCTAGATAGGTAGTTTTGTTGTGCTTCACCCCTTGCCATGTTAATCAACATTTATTATTGTTGGGAACATAAATGAGAGGAACTAAATAATTGACGTGGTGTTTCGTCAATATGCAACAGAGTTGCATATTGAGCACCACTTTATTTGTAGGATTGTTTGTGCACTTTGCCATGCCATGAATCATTAAACCGGACATGCATCATACTTGGTTGTGCATCATGCCATGATTATGTGATGGTTGTTTACCATGTTGTTTGCTTCTTTCCGGGTTGCTTATCGCATTAGCTTTGGTTTCCTTCTGAAGTTGTGAGGATTTGTTCGACTACATCCGTCTGTCTTCTTCATGGACTCGTTCTTCTTCCTTGCGGGATCTCAGGCAAGATGACCATACCGTCGAAATCACTACTATCTTTGCTTGCTAGTTGTTCGCTCTATTGCTATGCCGCGATACCTACCACTTGCTATATCAGGCCTCCCATATTGCCATGTCAAGCCTCTAACCCACCTTTCTGAGCAAACCGTTGTTTGGCTATGTTAGCGCTTTGCTCGGCCCCTCTTATAGCGTTGTTAGTTGAAGGTGAAGATGAAGTTTGTTCCATGTTTGGAACATGGATATGTTGGGATAACGCAATATCTCTTATTTAATTAATGCATCTATATATTTTGTAAAGGGTGGAAGGCTCGTCCTTATGCCTGGTGTTTTGTTCCGCTCTTGCCGCCCTAGTTCCGTCATACCGGTGTGATGTTCCTTGATTTTGCGTTCCTTACATGGTTGGGTTATATGGGGACCCCTTGACAGTTCACTTTGAATAAAACTCCTCCAGCAAGGCCCAACCTTGGTTTTACCATTTGCCTCACCACCACCTACCCTTCCCTCGGGTCGGCCAACCCGAGGGTCATCTTTATTTTAAGCCCACCCCCCCCCCCCCGGGGCCAGTGCTTGTCTAAGTGTTGGTCCGAACCGGGTAGACTTCGGGGCCACCTCAGGGAAACTTGAGGTTTGGTTTTACTTGTAGGATGTCTCCTTCGGTGTTTCCCTGAGAACGAGATATTTGCAGCTCCTATCGGGATGTCGGCGCATCGGGCGGTCTTGCTGGTCTTGTTTTACCATTGTGGAAATGTCTTGTAACCGGGATTCCGAGTCTGATCGGGTCTTCCTAGGAGAAGGAATATCCTCTGTTGACCGTGAGAGCTTGTGATGGGCTAAGTTGGGACACCCCTGCAGGGCTTTGAACTTTCAAAAGCCGTGCCCGTGATTATGGGCAGATGGGAATTTGTTAATATCCGGTTGTAGAGAACTTGACACTTAATTAAAATGCATCAACCGCGTGTGTAGCCGTGATGGTCTCTTTCCGGCGGAGTCCAGGAAGTGAACACGGTTTTGGTGTTATGCTTGAACGTAAGTAGTTCAGGATCACTTCTTGATCCTTATAGCTTCTCGACCGTGCTATGCTTATCTTCTCGCTCTCATTTGCGTTAGTTAGCCACCATATATGTTAGTGCTTGCTGCAGCTCCACCTCACTACCCTTTCCTACCCATAAGCTTAAATAGTCTTGATCTCGCGGGTGTGAGATTGCTAAGTCCATGTGGCTCACAGATACTTCGAAACAGTTGTAGGTGCCAATGATACCAGTACAGATGACGCAACCGAGCTCAAGTGGGAGCTCAATGAAGTTCGTGTTCATTGTGTTGTTTCGTTTCCATTTGATCAGTAGTGGAGCCCAGTTGGGACGATCGGGGATCTTTTGCATTTGGGGTTGTCTTTATTTTGGTTCCGTAGTCGGACCTTGATTGTATTCTGGATGATGAAATGCTATATTTATGTATTGTGTGAAGTGGTAATTGTAAGCCAACTCTTTATCCCTTTCTTATTCAGTACATGGGATGTGTAAAGATTACCCCTCTTGCGACATGCCTATTATGCGGCTATGCCTCTAAGTTGTGCTCCGACATGTGAGAGATATAGCCGCATCATGGGTGTTACATTGGGTTCGACACTCTTACTTATCGAAGGGACTACGATATATCCCTTATAATTGTGGGTCATCAGCTTGTCCTCCGGACCTCACGAGGATGGCCAGGCTAGACAAGCATGGGCACCATCATTGCCCTTCCGCGCTAGAGGGGGTGCGGCCGCTCCCTCCCTCTTCTTCTTCACCGCCAGCGTCGGCCTAAAGGTGCAAGGGAAGAACGTCAAGAAGCAGTGGCAGAAGCGGAAGCAAAATCAGGGAAAAGTGTTTACTAGTCCATGGCGACGTAGTCCCTTGGCCTTGTCAGAAGCATGGAGCCCGGGGGCTTCACAGGCTGTGGCGCCGGCGTGCGAATCCAAGGTGCAGATAGGCCGCGGTAGCCGGCCCTGCGGCAGCGCCAGTTGGCGTGAGGACAGTGGCGCCACCTCGAGAGACCAGCGCCGACCTGCTCTTCGTTGGGACCCCAGCAGGCTACTTTTTCGGGGGAATGCCCTTGCACCTCATGGTGACTCCAGCAGGGGGCAGAGACTCCCGTACCGGATGGTGATCAGCATCGTCATCGCCAGGGAAGGCGCGGAGGAGATCAGTCATGCGTGGAGGGGAAGTCTCCCATGCCCCCTCCCGGATCGCCTCCGAGTCGGGCCTCTCTTCCTGCTAGACTCGCTCGAGGACACCAACACCGGGATCGTCAACACCGGGGCCTCGGAAGGCGCTGGTGGCACGAGCCCGCGCCCATCAAAGACAGGCATGGCGGCGGCCACATCCATCCCATCTGGGCGGCGGTACAAAGGAAGATAGGTGTCTGGTGGATACCCTTGATCGTCCCTGACCAGGAGGTGGAGGGCCGCGCCTAGCTCCTCGTCAAAAGGGGCACCACGGCGCAGGCGGAGGTCGTCCTCCTCGTCCCAGAGCTTACACAAGGGGCGCGAGCATGCCTGTAGAGGGGCTATGCGCTGCACCAGGAACTCCTTCACGAGCATGGCCCCCATCAGCTTCTCCGCTAGGGTCGTCAAGCTTCAGGTCGGTGGTCATCTTCTCTAGCATTTGCTTCGCCAGGGGGTCGGTGAGCTTCACGCGGAACCACCTGTCATGAGGCGAGGGCATCTCCGTCGGAAAAACCAACCGAGGGTGGGCGCACTTGGCGTCCATGAGGACCCACTTGCTCCTGAAGCCCTCGGCCTTTTTCCCAGCCTTTGAGATTGCATTTGTCCCGTTAGTCGCGATGAAGTGGGCGCACCCAGAGCAATGGACTTCCTTGAGCCAGAGGTAGAAGAAGTAGCGAAGCAACGCCACGGACAGTATCACCCCCACAAATGCTTCACAATAAAAGGCGAAAATCGATAAGAGGAGGATGGAGTTTGGATGGAGATGAATGGCATGCAGCTTGTAGTGGCTGAGGACGGCGTAGAAGAAGTCGGAGATAGGGGGACCAGCCCTGCGACGATGTTATTCATGAAGAAAGGATAGAAGGTACCACCTTAGGTCCGTAGTGCGGTCTTCCCCCCTCGTTGCTGCTTTTCGCCATCATCAGGAGTGGGCGGCGAGGTTCTTCTCCGAAACATTAGGCGCGCTCAAGGTCGGTCGTACCAGGAAGGTGAGGGTGCCGCCTTTGCCTTGCCGGATGCCACCGGCTGCAGGCTCCGGGAGAAGTTCGTGCAGATCTGGAGTCTCTCAGGGCAAGTAGGAGAAAGGGGATCTGGAGCAAGACGAAGGAAGGTAATGAAGGATCTGCAGCATGCACTACCCTTTGTCATATGAGGACAGTTGCTGAGGCAGCATAGGGAGGTGGAGGCGCCCACGTCCCGTCAATCGCCACGCGCCAATCCAGGACGTAGGCTCTTGGGCCCGCGGCGCTATGCACTTGTCCTTTGGCTTCAGCTCAGGGGCTACTATCGGCGTCCTGGGAATGGGGGTACCCAGACTTGCCTTCCTGCATCCCACAGCGTGGCTCCACCAGTGACCTGGTATGGCCCATCTTCAGCAACAACCACTCAAGACCCCCGCGAGGGGCCAAGCCTCACGAGGCGGGCGACACCAAGACCTCCCTATGGGCAGCCTCACTAGGCTAGTTCCCAAGGTGCGGAGATATCTATGCAAGGGGCACCTCGCGAGGTTCATGTGATGTGAGCCATGACAACAAAGGCCAGCTGGGTGCCAGTGGGCGCAGTGTAACAGTTTCCTCTTTGGGGCTAAAGAGGCAGGCGCGGGTGAGGAGTCCTGAGGCATCAGGGGAAGGTTTCCTTATCGGTGCAACAAGACCAAGGCCAGCAGGACGAAGGTCAACAAGGAGCCCACAATAGCGTCACCACCAGAGTCTTTGGCAGGCGAAGATCACCTTTTGTTAGGATAGCTTGTACTAGTTGCCCCCTACAAACATGGCCGTTGTTGGATCCCTTCCCGCCAATCATTTGGGAAGAGGACCAGGGGCCTCTATAAATAGGGCTAGCCACCTCCATGGAAAGGGAGAGAAGAGGAAGGAGTCCATCGACACACACTAGCTCATCGAGCTCAAGAACACCTCCCCTCAGGAGGCAGTTCATCCCTAGCCCTGGAGGCAATCCACCACCACACTAGAGTAGGGTATTACACCACAATGATGGCCCGAACTAGTATAAACCTTTGTGTCCCATGTTCCTTGGGTTCATGGAGCTAGGCCTTGAGATTGTCGTTCGAGCGAGTGGGCTAGAGAGAGAGAGAGAGTTCGTCGTGCGCACCCAAGTGTTCGAACCTCAAGGGTTTGCCGGAACCCATAATCCGACAGTCATGGCTCACGTCACATCAACCTCGCGAGGTGCCCCTTGCATAGATGTCTCCGCTCCTCAGGAGCCAGTCTAGAGAGGCTACCCCTAAGGATTTCTTGGTGTCGTCCACCTTGCGAGGCTTGGCCCCTCGCGAGGGTCTTGAATTGCTGCTGTTGAAGGTGGGTCGTACTAGGCCGTTGGTGGAGCCACGCTCTGGGCTGCAGGCAGGCAAGTCTGGGCTCCCCCGGTCCCAGAACGCCAACAACAATCTGTTGCCTTTATTATTTTTCCGTCACAAGTTTGTACAACGCTCAATTTTCTCTTACACTAAATGATCCAACACATTTAGTAGCAATTTCTATTTCCTTATTGCACCGATGATAACTTACTTGAAGGATCTTACTCAATCCATAGGTAGGTATGGTAGACTCTAAAAAAAGATTTGGATTTAAGTGTTTTTAGATGCACTAGTAGTATCTCTACTTCGTGCGGAATTTTTGGCTAGCAAAGATAGGGGAAAGAACCACATGTTAAAGGATCTATGACAATATAACTTCAATGTGAATATGAACAAGCATAAATCATTACGTTGTCTTCCTTGTCCAACGTCAACAATTTTGGCATATAATATTTTGATGAGGTCTCACAATCATAAAAGATATTGAAGGTAGTGTATTTGCTTGTGTATCTTCTCTGCCCATATTAATTCTTTCACGAATTGCATCATTGACCAATGCTATGTTTGTTAATCTCTAGTAAATTTTACCAGTTATACTTTTCCTTATGTGATGTCATTACTTACCATAAGATTAGCGTATGCTTATTTCATTATTATTTTTCTTTATTTTGATTGAAACATAAAAGTAAAGAAAGCAAAACTTGAACTAAACTTTATTATATATCCTGCACATGGTTACAAAGATAGATAGATCACTGAGCAAAACACTCGAAAAGGATCGAACTAAACTTTTTACTCAACAAATTCAAAAGATAACTAAAGATCATACTAAGATAAATAAGGGAAAAGAGGTGGTGTGATACGATGCCGGGGCACCTCCCCCAAGCTTGGCACAAGCCAAGGGGAGTGCCCATACGTGATACTCATGTCCCCTTTGGTGGTGAACAAGCTGATGGTGGTGGTGGTGATGTAGTAGCAGCGAGCTTATCTTTCAAGCTCAAAAGATACTCCAATCTACGGATGACGCTCCGGAGGGCAATGATGTGCTCTTGCAATACAATATTTTCACGAGTGAGATATTTGTTTTGAACACGAACTGTTTCCATGGTCCTAAAGGCTTGAATTTCAGTGGGGGTAAGATATTCATAGTATGGTTGAAGGATATCTTCTTCTTCCGCGGGCAAGGCTTGCTGTCGGAGTTATTGGCCATGGGTAGCCTCATCCACCCCTCATGGCATTTGAAGAAATCAGGGCCAACCGCACCCCTCAAGCCTCCAAGGTCGATCACAGCCTTCTTGTGGCCGGCTGGTCCAAGCGGCCGGCTGCGAGAGGGGTCGGCTACTAGCAGGCATCCCTAGAGGAGACGGCTCCTAGAAGGTAGCCCCAAACGTCCTCAAAGTCTGAGCCACCAAGAATGCAATGAAAAGAAGCGTGGCTACAGAGAAGCCTGCCACCCTCAAATCCAGGGCGGGTCATGGCTACAATGAGCCGTACCGGCCAGTGATCTCCCGCACGGCGCAACACTGTAGCCCTACCGCCCATGACATCCCCCAAGACGGAAGGGGCCCAGCTCCCTTGATGGGCTGTCGGTACGGCCCGCAGGCGGCAGGTCCTACCAGCTTGTGGAAAGCCAGAAGGCGGCAAGCTCAGACAGCCGGCTAGGGGAGGGGCCAGCTTCTAGTAGGCGGCCCTCCCCTTCTTAAGAATTTATGCACCATTAGCCGGGAGAAATAGGGAATGGCTACAGTAAACAACTGCCATGCGGCGGGACTGTACCCACGCCTCCTCCTACAAAGCAAGCGTCATTAAAATCACTGCTACAGTGATGAGCCGCCAGCAGGGCCTGCAACTGGCGGGCACGGCTTGTTGGCTGAGTACAAGACAGCCGGTGAGGCCCACCAGTCGGCGGGCCCCAGCTGCCAGCGGAGAAGCCGACCACAAGAGACACTGATGGCCTGGGCCTACACCCAGCTAGTTTACCATTGTACCCCTGGGGGTAGGCCTATATAAGCCCCCCAGGGCACCCATGCAAAGGGCTCAGACTCTTAGAGAAACACACAAACATAGAGAGGGAGTTAGGGCTAGCCTTATTCTTCTTCCTCCTTTAGAGAAACAACTCAAGGAGCATCTTGTAGCCACTCTTGTTGAGTTAGTGATCATGCAGGGACCCCGCAGAGCAGGACTAGGGGTGTTATCTCCTAGGAGAGCCCCGAACCTGGGTAAGATTCATCGGCGTGCATGTCTTCGCCTCATCCCGTTTCCTGGCACCGGCGACGTCTTATTAGCCCCCTCCATGATAAGCCATCCTTTGGCATATGTCGCACGACACAACCAACATTTGGCGCCCACCATGGGGATAGGTGCACTGTCGTCCAAAGATCCGTTCTGGATGGAACCCTCTTCCTCCCCAGCGAGCGTAGGCAGCCTGGCATGCTAGACGGCAGTTGCGTCGACGCACTGGAGGGCGCAGAGGTCGCATGCGCAGCGAGCTGCCTCGCCGACTTTGTTGGCGAGGTCCGCCTTTCTGACGAGCATGAGTCCGACGCAGGAACCGATGGCCTCGAGAGCCGCCTCGTCAACCTCCTCGACCATCTCCACATTGCCAACGTGTTGGGTGGTAGGTGCAACATATGCCAACGGGTGGCTTATCATTGTGGGAGCCAATAAAACATCGCCGGTGCCTGGAAACGGGATAAGGCGAAGACATGCACGCCGGCGAATCTTACCCAACTTCAGGGCTCTCCGAGGAGATAACACCCCTACTGCTGCTCTACGGGGTCTCCCCATGGTTACTAAATGAACAAGTAGCTACACAATGCTCCTCGAGCTATTTTGGGTGGAAGGAGGAAGAAGGGCACAGCTAGCCTGCTTCTTCTCCTTGTGTGGTGTCTAAGTCTAGCTTGAGAGTCCAACCCTTTGCATGGGTGCACCGGGGGGTTTATATAGGCCTACCCCCCGGGGGTACAATGGTAATCCAGCTGGGCGCGGGGCCCAGCTGTCTGTGACTGTGCTCGCTGGCTTCTGCGCCGGCTGCTGGGGCCCGCCGACTGGTGGGTCCCGCCGGCTGCCGGCTCCTTGGTCGACAGGAAGGCCCCACTGTCCAGGGCCTGGTCGGTGGCTGGTTACTGTTGCTCCGTGCTGTTGACGCAGGCTTGGTCGGGGTAAGCGTGGCTACAGTACCGCCGCCCTGGCGGGCGATTACTGTAGCCCCGCCGTATCTTGTCTCCTTAATGGGCGTCTCCCTCGAGGAGAGTGGCAGGCCGGCTATCGGAAGCCGGCTCTCTATCTCGCCGGCTTGGGAAGAGGTGCGGCCTCCTTCGGTATCTCTCTGGCCGAAGGGGCCCACCGCCTCGGGGGCCACGCTGGTGGCGCGTCGTGGATGGCGTCAGAGCCGCCGTGGCAACAGTGCCGCGCCGGACGGGTCGTGGCTACCCGTACGGCGCACTGTACCAGGCGTGCTCCGGGTTTTGGGGGTGGCAGGCTCTACTGTAGCCACGCCCTGCTTCACCATCGCGGGGTGGACGCGTACGCTGCAGGTACGGCTTTGACTACTTTATGGGAGCCGATCTCCTGCAGTCGGCCTTGCTGTAGCCGGTTTCTCGTAGTCGGCCCTCCACAGCTTTCTTCATGAGGGTAAAGGGCAGGCCGCCCCCGAAGCCGGCCTAGGAGGTATCCGGCAGAGGAGGGAGGCGGCCCCAGGTCTTGAGTCTTCTTGAGAGCCGGACGGGCTCGTAATTTTTCCTGATGGGCTAGGGGAAGCCGGCTAGGCTACCCATGGCTATTTACTCCGACAGTAGTCCCCGAAGCTGGGCGAGCTTCACGGCGGACGGAGGGACGAGATGCCCGGCCAGCTTCATACCCTGAGGAGCCGACCCTGCTGTCGCAGGCCGACTTTGGAGAACTTATTCGTTTATTAATGCGACCATGGTTGACCCGCGGGCGGCCCGCGGGCCCCACGATAGGCCACGTGGTGGTGAAGTCCTACCGTTGCACGCGCGCGATGGGACGCCGCCGCAGGCCCGGGCCTGCCACTCCCCGGCCTCGGCCCGGGCGCAGATCTTCTGTGGCCCGAGGGGACTGTTCGCTTCCCCGCGGCCGTTTCTTCGTGTCTTCAATGCGCGCAATTAACGCGGAGCGTGGGGGAGATGGGCACGATCGATCCCCACGATCCCCCACGCCGCGCCTCCTCGGCTCCCCCGCTCCCCGTCGCTCCTTGTTCTCCTTTCCTTTCTTCTTCCTCCGCGCCCTATGCAGCCTCCCGTCGCAGCCCGCCCACGCCGCCATGTCCATGGCGCTGTCGAGCTCGTGGGACGGGTCCAACGACAATGAAGATCACATAGAGTTTCTCCACCGGACCCGGCGCCTGCCCGCCGCCAACCTCGTGCAGGCTCGTCTGGCGCCGGAGGCGGAAATTTCGCCGGCGCCAGAGGAAGGCGAGCGCGTCGTTTTCCGTACGCATTTCCTGCGTGGCTTCGGCTTCCCGGCGAGCGGATTCATGCATTCCTTCCTCGACTTCTATCGTCTCCAGCCGCATCACCTCACGCCCCATGCGGTGATGCTGCTGTCGGCCTTCGTCTCCCTCTGCGAAGGCTTCTTGGGAGTGCTGCCCACGCTGGAGCTTTGGGCGGAGCTTTTCCAGAACAAACTCGGCACCGTCTCTGCCGGCGTGCCCGCCCCCTGCGGGGCCTTCATCGCGATGAAAAGGTCAAGCGAGAACAATCCCTTCCCGCACATCCCCTTAATCCAATCGGTGAAGCTCTGGCAAAAATCATACTTCTACGTCAAGAACATCGCCCCGCAAGGAGACTACGTTAATCTGCCGGCTTACATAGCCGGCCTGCCGGCTGGGAGGCAGCCGTCTTGGGGCTTCAGGTCCAAGTCCTTATCTCCGGCTGGGAACGCCGCCATCGCCCGGCTTCGGGTAATGATCCAGTCGGAAGGCCTGCGCGGGGCAGACTTGGTGGCCGCCTTCATCGAGCGCCGGATCCTTCCCCTTCAGAGCCGGCCCCACATGCTAAGCCAGATGAGCGGCCGCTTCGACCCTTGCCGGATGAGCACATGGGACATGCCCCATGCCGAGGTAGCGCTCACGGTGAACTACATCGCCAACCTCAAGCTCGCCGACGACTGGCAATATGGTAAGGCGCCGTATTCCCGCACCCATCCACCGCCCGTGGTAAGTCCTTCTATCTACCTTCTTTTTGTCGTCAGCCGGCTTTACGCCGGCCAGCTTCTGACCAGGTGGCTGCTTTTATCAGAACCCTCTTCTCCCGCCGCCAGCCGGGACGGCAGGAGTCGAACGCCGGTTCGCCCCGGACCGTATGGTAGACGACATCGACGACCCGGATTTGGGGGCGCCCGCCATGGAGGACGCCGCCACGGGGGACGTCGCCGAGCCCGGAGGCGCGGGGCTTTCGGCCAGTTTTGACGGCTGGCCGGACGACACCGACGCCGAAGAAATCCCGCGCCACCAGCCGGCAACCGACCGCCACAGCGCGGGCTCGTCCGCCGCGCCGGCTGCCGGTGGTGGAAAGGCGAAACGCCGGGCCGCACTTCCTCTCTTCGGCAGCCGGCGGAAGAAAACGAGAGCCTCCGGCGCGGCAACGAAGCGAGACGAAGCGGCGGCGAAGGCTACCCGTTTCCGGAAGGCGGTGAAGCAACCTCCAGCGGTTTCCTCGTAAGCCCTCTGGCCGCTTGCGTGCTTGTTTTTTGTTGTCTTCTTTTGTTTTAACCCTTCTCTGACTTCTGAGCAAGGCGCCGCTTTCCCTTGAGCGAGGCCCAAGCGGCTCTGTGGTCGGGCCGGGTGCTGGATCTTCAGGGCCCCGCCGCGTGGACCCTCGCGCCGACCTTGCGGAAGCCACGGAGCGAAACGCCCGCGAGGCGCGAGAAGAGAGGGAGGCGGCGGAGCAGGAGGCCGCCCGGGCGACGATGGAGCGAGCGGATGCGGAAGCCGAGGCTCCATTGGAGCGTGCGACTGCGAAGACGGAGGCGGAGGGCACCCGTAGCCAGCCTCCGCTGCTTGCCATCCCCCTCCGCACCGTAGACCCGGACATCCCGCTGCCCACGGCGGAGGAGATCACCCCCGATCAGCCGTCGGTGCAGAGGGATGAGCTTTTCGAGGTCGTCACGGAGAGGACGCCGCCGGCAGCGCTAGCCGGAGCGGGCGAAGGCGGCTAGTCGTCGGCGGTGCCGTAGGAGCCGTCCCGGGGCGTGCCCGAGGCCGGAGCTGGTCTTGAAATTCAGCTGGCGGCGAGCCAGCGCGCTGGAGGGAGCACGGCTCCGCCGGACACGCGCCAAGCCGCGGGTGCCAACCAGACGGCAGAGGCCTTGGAAACGGCCAGTTCCACCATGTCCGGGTGGACTCCCAGCGGAGGAAGTGGCGAGCTGAACGTGGCGGCCCAAGGGGTTCGGAGCCGGTTGCAGGCTCAGGCCGCCCTCCTGCAGCAATTTACTCAGGAGTTTCTGTCGACGCGGTCTGCAATCCAGGCAAGCTTTTTACTTGTCGACCATGCTGATCCTCTGATTTTTTTCCATGGGGGCGCGCTAGCGCACCCACTGGGTGTAGTCCCCGAGATCCGGGCCGACTACAGTGCAGTCGGATCGGATCTTTCTCGACGGCTATCTTAACTCTGTTTTCTGTCTGGTTTTTAGGATTATCACAACTCTCGTGCCGCCTCCTTCAACTCCCAGGCTCGGGAGCTGAGCCGGAGGACCGAAGATTTGGCCAGCAGCCGTCGTAAGTATATTGCCTTTATCTGTCTCTCGTGGGGGCGCGACAGCGCACCCACTGGGTGTAGTCCCCGAGATCCGGGCCGACTGCGGCGCAGTCGGGTTGGATCTTTCTTGATGACTTTTCCCTTATTGACTTTTTCTCTTTGTCTCTTGCTCATGTAGGGGCCAACGCCAACTTGCAGAGGGAGCTCGGCGAGGCGCAGACCGCTCTTCGTGCCAGGGACGCCGAGTATGCCGACTTGGTTCAGGAGCGCGACCGCCTGGTCAAGAAACTGGCCGACCAGGAGGAAAGCCATAAGGCGGCCCTGCAGAAGGCGCAGAACGGCGAGGGTGCCCTGAAGGCGGAGTTCGAGATCAAGGCGGCGAGCTGGGCCGAGACGCGCCAGGCGCTGGAGGAAGGTTTTGGCCGAATCGAAGATCTGATCGATGGTAAGCCGCCTTTCTTACCCTTCCTCCATCTGCCGGCCGCCTGGGGTTTTATTCTGACTTGTGCTTGTTACTTTGCGCAGATTACTTTCCCGGCCACTCCGTCCTCGCCACCCAAGCCATCGAGGCCCATCGCGAGGCGCGCCGTCAGGCTGGAGTTGTCATTTCGCCAGATGCAAATCGAACGCTGTCGGAGCAGCTCATTGCCATCCAAGCACGACTGCAGCCGGCCCATCGGATGCTCCGCCGGCTCCAACGTGCTGGGGCGCAGGTGCTGGCCGCGCTCTGGCCCGGCCAGATGATTCCCCGCACCCCAAGTGGGGCCGCCGACTGGCTAGAAGTCACAGTCGGCCGCTTCGAGGCTTGGAAGGCATCAGCAGCCCGTCTTAGAGCCGGGCGTGCGTTGGAGTTCGTCCGCGCGTGGTACCCAGGGCTAAGCCTGGACCAGCTACGGACTTGGCGGTTGGAGGCCGACGCGGAGCTGGAAGAGGTGCGGCCGGCGATCGCGCAGCGCGCCTCGACGATCGCCGAGTGCACCGACATCAGCGTCTTCGCGCCGGAACTCAATGATGACGGCATCGCCCAGCCGGAGGAGTGGTTCGGGCTGAACCCGGCGGACGGCGAGGACTCGGCCGAGGAGATTGCCTCCAGTGATGAGGGCGAGGATGACGAGGAAGAAGACGGCGGAGACGCCGAGCCGGCTGGTGAGACGACCGACCGCCCTCAAGCCGACCGTGCCTCCAGCAACAAGCCGCGCGGGAGCGCGCCCTCTGTCGGAGGTGGTGATCAGGCCGAAGTTGGCCAGCCGGCCTCTCCTTCAGCCGGCACGACCGTCTCCACCGCCCAGCCCGGCTCGTCAGCGGCCCCGCCGGCTTGATCTGCCGTCCCTGTTGTTCCTACTTTTGCCTTTTCGAACAATTTTTAAGTTTCCGCAATTCCACCCACTGGGGGTGTATCGAACAATGCTGGATACTGACCACTCTGGAGGTCCTTTGTGTAAATATTATTGTATGCATGTGTTGGCTTCCATTCAAGTGCACTTTTTTATCCTTAGACTTTTTTCCTTTGCCGCCTTCCCTCTTTGGGAAGGCAAGTACTCGAGCTTTCTTGGATTTGAAGAAGACTGAATGTAAGCCGGCCGGCCGGCTACTCTGGTAGTCGGTCGGCGGGAGGCGGCAAGCCGACTTTTGTTATATAAGCCCGTTAGTCCCTAGCCGTTTTTCGTGTGCGCACCCTTTCCGGCTTATGACTCTTGCCAGCCGGGCAGTCGGTTCTTCGAACTGCGATTTTGGCAAGAGCCAAGCCTGGGTGTCAGCACATTACTTGTCTGACCTCGGGTAGGGCTCCTAATATAACTCCAGTCGGCTAGTCCCCGGGCCGACTCATCGAACCCGGTGCCGGACAAAATAAATGAACAGGCGATACCATACGCATGATAACTTTCATTCATAAAATAAAAGATGGCAGTCCCTGAGTTCTCCTCAGGGAGCCTATTGTTTCGTACTTAATACAAAAGTGGACGTGATACATACTGCATTTTAACTGTAAAATTTCCGAAGAAGATTGGCATTCCATGGTCGCTCAGACTCCTTGCCGGAGTCGTCTCTCTTGCATGCCTTCGGCTTCTGCGCGTCGATGAGGTAGTAGGAATTGTTGCCTAGAGCTCTGCTGATGACGAAGGGACCTTCCCAGGGGGCTACGAGCTTGTGCTGGCCGGCTGTTTGCTGGATCAGCCGGAGCACAAGGTCGCCCTCCTGGAAGGATCTTGGTCTGACCTTCCGGCTGTGGTAGCGGCGCAAACCCTGCTGGTAGATGGCAGACCGGCTGAGGGCTAACAGCCGGCCTTCTTCCAGCAAGTTGATGCCGTCTTCTCGTGCTTCTTTGGCCTCCGCTTCCGTGTACATGGTTACCCGAGGTGAGTCGAACTCGATGTCTATTGGGATGACTGCCTTAGCACCATATACAAGGAAGAAAGGAGTGAAGCCGGTTGATCTGTTTGGGGTAGTAAGCAGACTCCATAGGACAGCCGGAAGCTCATCGAGCCAACAGCCGGCTGAACGCTCCAGGGGTACGACCAGTCGGGGCTTGATGCCGGACAGGATGAGGCCATTTGCTCGCTCCACTTGGCCATTTGACTGCGGGTGGGCGACGGACGCAAGGTCCAGCCGGATACCTTGTGCGGCGCAGAAACGTGCCAAGGCACCTTTGGCAAAATTCATGCCGTTGTCGGTGATGATGCTGTGCGGTACGCCGTACCGGGTTGTTATATCTGCAATGAAAGTCACCGCAGTCGGCCTAGTCAGCTTCTTGATCGGCTTCGCCTCAATCCACTTGGTGAATTTGTCCACGGCGACGAGAAAATGCATCATGCCGCCGCGCGCCGTCTTGAATGGGCCCACCATATCCAGTCCCCAGACGGCAAAGGGCCAGGTGAGGGGAATGGTCTTGAGTGCCGAAGCCGGCATGTGTTGCTTGGAGCTGAAAAGCTGGCAGCCTTTGCAGTGTTTGACTAGCTCTTTGGCGTCGTCCAAAGCAGTCGGCCAGAAGAAACCGTGGCAGAAGGCTTTGGCGACAAGTGATCTTGATGCGGCGTGGTGGCCGCACTCTCCTTGGTGTATATCTCTGAGGATTGCAATGCCTTGTTCCTGCTCGACGCATCGCTGTAAGACTTCGGTGACACTGCGCTTGACAAGTTCTCTCTTGATGATTTTGTATGCTCCGGCTCGACGTTGGACTTGTCTCGCTTCGGTTTCGTCAGCCGGCAGATCTTGGTTCACCAAAAAGTTGAGGATGGTTTGGGCCCATGATGGAGCTGCGACTTCTCCTACCGCCAATGTGGCTACAGCCACCAGGGTGGGCGGGCTGGGTAATGAAGTGCTGGAATCGGCCGTCGCTTGCTGTGCTGAAGAAGTCCCCGGGCCGGCTACCGCAGTCCCCGAGCCAGGTACCGCAGTCCCCAAGCCGGGTGCGGCAGTCCCCGAGCTGGCTACTGTAGTCCCCGAGCCGAGTATTGAAGTCCCCAGGCCGACTGCTTGATTCTTTGAGCCGGACCCGGCCCCATCGGGGTTAGGTGGCACGAAGATGGAGTCGGATTCTGGCGACGGCTTGATGGACGGCTTGAGGAGGCGTTGTAGGGCGACGCCGGTTGGTATTTCTTGCCGCGTGGAGCCTATTCGGGCCAGGGCATCTGCTGGCTCGTTGTCGGCTCGCGGCACATGGAGAAATTCGCATCCATCAAAGTATCCACTGATTTGCTGCACTAGGAAGCCGTAGCTTGCCATGTTTGCGTCCTTGGCGTCCCAGTCGCCAGATGATTGTTGAACCACCAAATCCGAGTCGCCATAGCATAGGATCCGGCGGATGCCGAGTTCCTTGGCAAGCCGGAGCCCGTGTATGAGCGCTTCGTACTCGGCTACATTGTTGGAGGCGGTGAAGTGGATCTGCAGCGTGTATCTGAGCTTGTCGCCCTTAGGAGAGGTAAGGACGACGCCGGCTCCCAAGCCGGTGCGCATCTTGGATCCGTCAAAGTGCATGCGCCAATGGGTGGAGTCGGGAGCTGGCGGTAAGTACTGGGTCTCAGCCCAGTCGACGAGGAAGTCAGCCAGTGCTTGCAACTTGATGGCGGTGTGGGGTTGGTAGAAGATCGTGTAAGGGGCCAGCTCGATGGCCCACTTAGCCACCCGGCCGGATGCATCCCGGCTGCCTATGATCTCGGCCAGCGGGGCAGTGCATACGACCGTGATAGGATGTTCTTGAAAGTATGGCTTCAGCTTCTTGGTGGTGAAGTACACGCCGTAGCACATCTTCCGGTAGTGCGGGTAGTTCTGTTTCGAGGCGGACAGCACCTCTCTCAGGTAATAAACCGGCCTCTGGACCGGCTGGGCTCGGCCTTCTTCGGGGCGTTGGACTATAATGACGGTGCTGACCACCCGGCTAGTGGCGGCAATATAAAGGAGCATGGGCTCTTTCTCAATCGGCGCCGCCAAGACAGGCGGCGTGGCCAGCATTTTCTTTATCTCGTGGAAAGCTTGGTCGGCCTGGTCATTCCACTCGAAGTGGGTGCTCTTCTTCATGAGGCAGTAGAGAGGGAGAGCTTTCTCTCCAAGCCGGCTGATGAAGCGGTTCAGAGAGGCCAGGCACCCGGTGAACTTCTGGATCTCTCGAAGCCTGGTTGGGACCGCCATCCTCTCGATGGCCTTGATCTTCACAGGGTTGCACTCGATGCCGCGTTCGGAGACCAGAAAGCCTAGGAGCTGGCCGGCTGGCACTCCGAACACGCATTTCTCGGGGTTGAGCTTGATTCGGAACCGACGCAGGTTCTCGAATGTCTCCTTCAGGTCTTCCAGCAGAGTGCCGCGCTTCTCCGTCTTCACCACGATATCGTCCACGTAGACGTGGGCGTTTTTGCCGAGCTGCGTGAGGAGGCACTTCTGCATGCAACGCTGAAAAGTGGCGCCGGCATTCCTTAAGCCCAACGTCATGGTCAGGTAGCAGAAGGCTCCAAATGGCGTGATGAAGGCGGTCTTCAGTATGTCATCCGGGTTCAGTTTTATCTGGTGGTATCCCGAATAAGCATCCAAAAAGCTCAACAGCTCGCATCCAGCTGTGGAGTCTATCACTTGGTCAATTCTGGGCAGGGCGAAGGGATCTTTTGGGCAGGCTTTGTTGAGGCTTGTGTAATCTATACACATGCGCCACTTGTTATTCTTTTTCAGCACGAGAACCGGGTTCGCGAGCCACTCGGGGAAGAAAACTTCCATGATGAAGCCGGCTGCGAGAAGCCGGGCTATCTCCTCCCCTACGATCCTTCTCTTCTCCTCTGACAGTCGGCAGAGAGGTTGCTTGACTGGTTTGGCGTCCTCCCGCACATGTAATTTGTGCTCGGCGAAATCCTTCAGAACACCCGGCATGTCCTTGGGGGACCATGCAAAGATATCCCGATTCTCACGGAGGAAATCAACGAGCTCGCCTTCCTATTTGCTGCTTAGGCTCGCCCCAATGACGGCGAACCTCTCGGGGTGCTTGGGGTCGAGCTGTATTTTCTTGGTCTCCTTGGCAGGCTGGAAAGATCCTTGGGCATCATACTCCTTGGAGTCGGCGGGCTGGTTTAGCTGCTTGTTGGCCAGGGCCACGACCCTGTCCAGCGTCTTCTTTTCTTCGGCAATCACGAGGGATTTGGCCAGCCGGCTGCTGGCCGCGGCGCAGTCGGCGGACTTCTTGTAGTCGCCGGTGATGGTGATGATGCCCTTGGAGCTTGGTATCTTCATCTTGAGGTATGCGTAGTGGGGGACCGCCATGAACTTGGCCAAGGCGGGTCGGCCAAGCAAGGCATGGTAAGGGCTCTCCAGGTCCACCACCTCGAACCAGATTGCTTCTCGGCGGAAATGATCCTTGCCCCCAAAGAGTACATCGATCTTGATCTTGCCGATGGGGGCGCAGGACAAACCGGGTACGATGCCGTGAAACACCGTCCGAGTCGGCACAAGCTGTTTTGCCCTGATACCCAACTTCTCCATGGTGTCACGGTACAGGATGTTGATGCTGCTTCCACCATCGATCAGCACGCGGGAGAAGCGCGCGGCACGCGTGTCCGTCGCAAGGGTGGCCTCCAGGACCAAAGCGTAGGAGCCGGGGGACGGCATCACCTCTGGGTGGACGGCCCGGCTCCAGTTGATGGATTTCTCTGACCAATGCATGTGGCCGGCTGGGTTGGCGGCGGCCACATTGACTTCTTGTTGCTCTTGTCTGCGCCGGTCTTCGGGCTGGCTCGTAAAGACAACGTAAGATGCTTGCTCATCGGGGAACTCGTCTTGCACGGCGTCGACTGCGGGCCGAGCGGCCTTGGGCGGCAGAGCCGGAGGCGGCGGGCCGGCAGGCGGAGTCGGCGTGAGCCCTTCGCTCTTGGAGATTCGGGCGAGCCAGTTACACTTTCGGGTCGTATGGTTGGACGGCTTCGCGCCGCTATGGAACTTGCACGGGGCGTCAAGGGTTTGCTCGTAGGAGAAGGCCGGCTGCCAAGCCGGCCGGCCGGCCTAGGGTTTCTTGGGCGCGGGCCGCCCCTCGGGCGGCGCATCTTCGACCGTGGCCACCTGCCGGCTAGCGGGAGGCGGCGCAGGGCCTTTGCGCTTCTGATCATTCTGGTGTTGGCGTCGGCCGGAATCTCCAGCCGGTGCTTGGGGCGCTGGATTGAGCACTTTCCCGGTCGCGTCCACCCGGAGCTCGGTCTTCATCAAGGAGTCGGCGGTGGCGTACTTGTCGGCGATGTTCAGGAGCTCGTCGAGGGTAGTCGGCTCGTCGCAAAGAAGCTTGTGCTTGAGGAGGGTGCCCTCTCGGCACCCGGCAGTGAAGTATTCTATGGCTTGCACCTCATGCACCCCTTCGCAGGAGTTGCGGATCCCGGCCCAACGCGTGAGGTACTCGCGAGTGGACTCGGCTGGCCCTGTATGCACAGGGAGAGCTGTCTGGGCTTGGGAGCCCGCTTGTAGGTGCTGGTGAAGTTGCGAACGAAGGCTTCAGTGAAATCTATCCATCTGTTGATGCTGAGAGGCTTGAGGCTGTTAAGCCAAGTCCGTGCCGTGCTTTGCAGCATGAGGGGCACGTACTTCACGGCAACACACCGGTTGCCATTGGCGATGCTGACGGCTGTGGAGTAGTCGGTCAGCCAGTCTTCCGGCTTCACCGAGCCGTTGTACTTGGGCGTGTCTCTTGGGAGCGAGAACCCTTTGGGGAAGGGCTCGTCGCTGATGCGGGGGCCAAAGCAAGGCGGGCCGACATCGTCTTCTTCTTCCAGCGCCAGGGATCTGGCCAGGCGGTCGATCCGGTGGTGGGCGTCGTTTTCGCCGACTCCTTCGCGGCGACGAAGTCGGCCGCTGAGAGTCGGGTGCGCCACTGGAGGCGGGGTGGGGTATCTCTCTCCACGAGCTCGTGGCGGAGGCGGGGTGCCCCGCCATTCCATGGCCCGGGGGCGGCCGTCCGCGTCTCGCTCGATGGAGATTTGGGTCCGGCTTCAGCTGGAAGCCGGCTCTTTCTCGCGCCGCGCGCGGGTGTTGCTCGTAGTCGGCGACCGGGAAGTCGCGCAGTGGTCGCGGCGCGGGGGAGGGATCCCCGCGCAGGCGTCGGTTTCGTGCCGCCGAGTGGCCGCGTCAATTAGTTGCTGTATACGCCGCGTCATGTGGGGGAGGTCTTCGTCTTCCAAGCCGTCCAGCTCATCTACGACCGCCTGGGCGGTGCGCAGGTTCTGGAGCGGAGTGGCGTAGACCGGGCGATCGACTCCAAGCGTGTCGGCGATGACGGCGCCGCGTTGCCTGACAGCACCAGCCCGACTTGGGCCAGCCGGAGCCGGCATGCCGAAGGCGGCGTGGTCAGCTTCGCGCTGGTAGGCCTCGGTGAGGCGTCTTACGGAGGCCAGCCGCCGGCCCGCCGCGAGGAGGGCGAGGCGACGCGCCTCCAGTACTTCGTCGTTGGCGTCAGCCGGAAGGGGAGCGGACAAGTCGTGGGACGCCGCGCGCGGGGTGCCGCGGGCGCCCTCGTCAGTCGGGCCGTCGTGGCCGATAACCATCACCTCCGTAGTGACAGCATCGCGATCGCTGGCCGGAGGGAGCGGGTCGTTGTAGATCGTGACGTTGGTGGGGAAGGTGTCGTAGGATCCCGTGTCGGAGTCGACAGGCATCGGGTCAGTGGAGCCAACCGACTCCAAATCCGCAGCGGGCTCGCTGGAGACGTGGAGCTGGCCGAGGAGGTTGGCGAGATGGTCGGTGCCCGCATCGGAGGCAAGCTCGTCGGAGACGCGGGCCTTGTCGAAGAGGTCGGCGAGGCTGCTCGCCGCGCAGATGTTGGTGACGCCATGCAGCCTGTCGTGGCAAGCGCCACCGGGCGAGCCGGGCTGGCTACGCTCGCGGGGGAGGAAAAGGGTTCCCGTCCAGAACAGGTCTCCGGACGACGGTGCACCTGGCCCCACGGTGGGCGCCAAATGTCGGGTGGTAGGTGTGACATATGCCAACGGGTGGCTTATCATTGTGGGAGCCAATAAAACGTCGCCGGTGCCTGGAAACGGGATAAGGCGAAGACATGCACGCCGGCGAATCTTACCCAGCTTCAGGGCTCTCCGAGGAGATAACACCCCTACTGCTGCTCTACGGGGTCTCCGCATGGTTACTAAATGAACAAGTAGCTACACAATGCTCCTCGAGCTGTTTTGGGTGGAAGGAGGAAGAAGGGCACAACTAGCTTGCTTCTTCTCCTTGTGTGGTGTCTAAGTCTAGCTTGAGAGTCCAACCCTTTGCATGGGTGCACCGGGGGGTTTATATAGGCCTACCCCCCGAGGGTACAATGGTAATCCAGCTGGGCGCGGGGCCCGGCTGTCTGTGACTGTGCTCGCCGGCTTCTACGCCGGCTGCTGGGGCCCGCCGACTGGGGGGTCCCGCCGGCTGCCGGATCCTTGGTCCACATGCAGGCCCCACTGTCCACGGCCTGGTCGGTGGCTGGTTACTGTTGCTCCGTGCTGTTGACGCAGGCTTGGTCGGGGTAAGCGTGGCTACCGTACCGCCGCCCTAGTGGGCGATTACTGTAGCCCCGCCGTATCTTGTCTCCTTAATGGGCGTCTCCCGCGAGGAGAGTGGCAGGCCGGCTATCGGAAGCCGGCTCTCTATCTCCCCGGCTTGGGAAGAGGTGCGGCCGCCTTCGGTATCTCTCTGCTCGAAGGGGCCCACTGCCTCGGGGGCCACGCTGGTGGCCCGTCGTGGACGGCGTCAGAGCCGCCGTGGCAACAGTGCCGTGCCGGACGGGTCGTGGCCACCCGTACGGCGCACTGTACCAGGCGTGCTCCGGGTTTTGGGGGTGGCAGGATCTACTGTAGCCACGCCCTGCTTCATCATCGCGGGGTGGACGCGTACGCTGCAGGTACGGCTTTGACTACTTTATGGGAGCCGATCTCCTGCAGTCGGCCTTGCTGTAGCCGGTTTCTCGTAGTCGGCCCTCCACAGCTTTCTTCATGAGGGTAAAGGGCGGGCCGCCCCCGAAGCCGGCCTAGGAGGTAGCCGGCAGAGGAGGGAGGTGGCCCCAGGTCTTGAGTCTTCTTGAGAGCCGGACGGGCTCGTAAGTTTTCCTGATGGGCCAGGGGACGCCGGCTAGGCTACCCATGGCTATTTACTCCGACACAACGAGCCAGGCTTCGACTTGGAGTCGATCGGCTCCACCGACCCGATGCTCGTCGACTCCGACACGGCCTCCCTCGATGCTTTCCCCACCAACGTGGTAGTCATCGACGATCCTCTCCCATGCACGGAGAGCAGCGGCAGCACCGTCACGGAGGTGCTTGTCATCAGCCACAATGGGGGCTCCGGAGTAGCTGACCAAGACCAATTGCCGCGGATGCGGACGCCGAGACGCTGGAAGCCTGCCGCGTCTCGCTTGTGGAGAACGCCAACAAGTTGGCTACCATTCGCCGCCTCTCCGAAGCTTTCCAGTGCGAAGTTGATCGCGCTGTCGGCGGCACGCCGACTGCTGCCGGGCCCAACCGAGCTGGGGCGGTCAGGCAGCGAGGCGGAGCCGTCGCCAGCATGTTTGGAGTGGACTGCCCGGTCTACGCCACGCCCATGGAGAACATACGTGCTGCCCAGGCGGCAATACATGACCTGGACCACTTGGAGGGCGACGAGCGTCCCTATATGACCAAGCGCGTTCACCAGCTTATTGATGTGGCTGCTGCCCAGCAAGAAGCCGACTGTCACGCTGAAGAGCTTCACCAGCGGGTGGAGAACCCGCCCCCTCGCCAAGAGCATGCCGCGACCTCCCGGACGCTGACTGGTGGCCCCCGCGACAGATGAGACAAAGAGCCAGCTGCCAGTCGCAGCCGGACTCGCATCACCATTGAGCGCGACCAAGACGGCCGCCCTCGAGCAGTCGAACGACAGGACGATGATCTATTGCCGCCAGCTCCTCGAAGGGAGAGGTGCACCTCCCTGCCGCTTGTTGATCATCCAACTCTTGGCGACTGGCTAGGCCACCGAGGAGTCGGCGAGAATGATGCCCGCCACCGGATCGACCGGCTGGCTCGATCCCTGGCGCTAGAAGAAGAAGACGCGATGGGTCAACCTTGTTTTGGCCCCCGCATCCGTGATGAGCCTTTTCCCAATGGGTTCCCACTCCCGAGGGACACGCCCAAGTACAACTGCTCCATAAAGTCAGAAGATTGGCTGGTGGATTATTCCACGACAGTCAGCATAGCAAACGGCAACAAGCATGTTGCCGTGAAGTATGTCCCGCTCATGCTCCAGGGCATAGCCCGGACATGGCTAAACAGTCTCAAGCCATACAACGTCAACAGCTGGGTAGACTTCACCGAGGTGTTTATCCAATAATTCACCAGCACCTACAAGCGGACTCCCAAGCCTCGTCAACTCTCGCTGTGTGTCCATGGCCCCAACGAGTCCACCCGCGATTACCTGAAGCGGTAGGAAGATCTGCACAACTCCTGCGAAGGAGTACATGAGGTCCAAGCTATCGAGTACTTCACCGCCCGGTGCCGAGAAGCCACCCTACTCAAGCACCAGCTTCTCTGCAACGAGCCGGGACTCTCGACGAGCTGCTGATCATAACAGATAAATACGCCACGGCCGTCTCCTCCATGAAGTCGGAGCTCCAGGTGGACACTTCTGGGAAGGTGCTCCCCCCGGCTCCTCGAACACCGGCTGGAGACAACAGTCGGTGCCAGCAGTCGAATGACAACAAGTGCAAAGCCCCCCATCCGCCTTCCACCAGCCGCCAGGTGGCAACTGTTGAAGATCAACAACCCAAAGGGCAACCACCTCCCAAGCGTTAGAAGGGTGGCAAGTCGACTTGGTTGCCCGCTTTCTCCTTCGAGCAGACTCTTGATGCCCCTTGCAAGTTCCACAGCGGCGCGAAGCCGTCCAACCACCTGAGTCGGAAGTGTCACTGGCTTGTCCGCATTGCCAAGGGAGAAGGACTGCCTCCTCCGCCTGCTAGCCCGCCGGCTCCGCCTCCTCAATAGTCGGCCACCCATCCAGCAGTCGGCCAAGTCCAAGATGATTACCCTAAAGAGCATGGCGCTTATGTCATCTTCACCAGTATGGCCAGCGATAAGCATAGCCAATGCCAGCTACACCGCAAAGTAAATGCGGTTGCGTCCACTGCTCCGCAGTTCATGCACTGTTCTGAAAAGCCCATCAGCTGGAGCCGGGCCGACCACCCAGAAGTGATGCCCCCTCCGGGTTCCTATGCCCGGGTTTTGGATGCCACCCTTGCAACAGAGAGGCAAGCTGCTCGTTTCCCCCAAATCCTAATAGATGGCGGCAGCAGCATCAACATCCTTTACCGGGACACCATGGAGAAGCCGAAGATCAAAGAGAAGCAGTTGCTACCCAGTCGGACTGTGTTTCATGGCATTGTGCCCGGCTTTTCCTACTCACCAATCGGCAAGATCAAGATAGATGTCCCCTTCGGAGACAAGGATCATTTCCGCCGTGAAGCCATTTGGTTCGAGGTGGTTGACCTAGAGAGCTCGTACCATGTGCTCCTAAGCCGGCCGGCTCTAGCCAAATTCATGGCAGTGCCGCATTATGCCTACCTCAAGATGAAGATGCCAGGAACTAAGGGCAATATCACAATTTGTGGCGACTATGAAAAGTCGGCCGCCTGCGCCGTGGCCAGTAGCCAGTTGCCGAGTCCCTCATGATTGCGACTGAGAAGAAGCTCCTAGACCGGGTGGTGGCCAGGGCCGGCAAGTAGCCGGACATGTCCCTAGAAGCCCAAGAGTCAGAGACCCTAGGCTCTTTCAAGCCGACCAAAGAAATAAAGAAGATCCCATTGGACCCTGAGCACCCGGAGAGGTACGCTGTCATAGGTGCAAACCTTGATAGCAAATAGGAAAGCGAGCTCGTCGATTTCCTCCGTGAGAACCGGGACATCTTTGCATTGTCCCCCAAAGACATGCCGGGTGCTCCGATGGATTTCGCCGAGCACAAGCTTCATGTAAGAGCAGATGCCGAACCAGTTAGATAGCCCCTTCGCCGACTGTCAAAGGAGAAGAGGAGAATTTTTGGAGAAGAGATCGCCCTCCTGTTGGCAGCCGGCTTCATCATGGAAGTTTTCTTCCTAGAATGGATTGCCAACCCAGTCCTTGTGCTGAAGAAGAACAACAAGTGGCGTGTGTGCATTGATTACACCAGTCTTAATAAGGCCTGCCCGAAGGATCCGTTTGCCTTTCCATGGATTGATCAAGTGATAGACTCCAGAGTCGGATGCGAGGTGTTGAGCTTCTTGGATGCCTACTCAGGTTATCATCAAATCAAGCTGAACCCGGCAGACTGCCTTCATCACACCATTCATAGCCTTCTGTTACCTAACGATGACGTTCGACTTGAGGAATGCTGGCGCACCTTTCAGCATTGCATACAGAAGTGCCTCCTCAAGCAACTCGGCAGGAATGCCCACGTCTATGTGGACGATATTCTAGTGAATACGAAGAAGCGCGGTACCCTATTGGAAGATCTCAAGAACACCTTTGAAAATATGCGCTGGTTTCAGATCAAGCTCAACCCAGAGAAATGCGTGTTCAGAGTACCATCCGGCCAGCTTCTTGGCTTTCTGGTCTCAGAACGCAGCATTGAGTGCAACCCTGCAAAGATCAAAGCCATCGAGGGGATGGAAATACCCACCCAACTATGAGATGTCCAAAAACTCACCG
This sequence comes from Triticum monococcum, assembly GCA_034509565.1. Taxonomy (NCBI): domain Eukaryota; kingdom Viridiplantae; phylum Streptophyta; class Magnoliopsida; order Poales; family Poaceae; genus Triticum; species Triticum monococcum. The sequence goes on along the minus strand of CM067847.1, from coordinate 387,276,313 downwards.
GCTACCTGGCATCCATCAGCCGCTTCCTCAGTCGGCTGGGCGAGAAGGCCCTTCCCCTTTACCAACTCCTGAAGAAAACCACTCATTTCGAGTGGAATGACAAGCTGGACGAGGCCTTTCTCCAGCTCAAGAAGATGCTGACTACGCCGCCTTTCCTGGCCGTGCCGACTGCTAAGGAGCCCATGCTCCTCTACATCGCCGCCACCAGCCGGGTGGTCAGCACGGTCATGGTAGTAGAACGCAAGGAAGACGGCAAGGTTCTGTCGGTCCAGAGACCGGTATATTATTTGAGTGAAGTGTTGTTGGATTCCAAGTAGAACTACCCCACTACCAGCAGATGTGCTACGGCGTACACTTTACCGCCAAAAAGTTAAAGCCATATTTTCAAGAGCACCCTATCACGGTTGTCTACACTGCCCCACTTGCCGAGATCATAGGCAGCCGAGATGCTTCAGGCCAAGTGGAAAAATGGGCCATAGAGTTGGCCCCCCACACCATCTTCTACCAGCCTCGCACCACCATCAAGTCCCAAGCACTGGTCGACTTCCTTGTCGACTGGGCCGAGACCCAGTACCTGCCACCAGCACCGAACTCCACCCATTGGCGGATGCACTTTGATGGTTCGAAGATGGGCACCGGTTTGGGAGTCAGCATCGTCCTCAGCTCTCCCAAAGGCGACAAGCTCAGATACACATTGCAAATCCATTTTGCCGCCTCCAACAATGTGGCCGAGTTTGAGGCACTAATACACGGACTCCGGCTTGCCAAAGAACTCAGCATTCGCAAGATTCTATGTTACGGTGTCTCCGACTTGGTGGTCCAGCAGTCGAGTGGCGACTGGGACGCCAAGGATGCAAACATGGCAAGCTACCACTTCCTCGTCCAACAACTCAGTGAATATTTTGAAGGGTGAGAATTCCTACAAGAGCCACAAAGCGATAATAAGCAAGCAGATGCTTTGGCGCAGATTGGCTCCGCCCGGCAAGCCATACCAGCCGGCGTAGCCCTCCAGCGACTCCTCAAGCCGTCCATCAAGCCTTCGCCAGAATCAGATTCTACATTCGTGCCAGCTACTCCTGAAACAGTCAGATCTGGCTCCAAAATTCCAGCAGTCGGCCTGGGGACTTCGGCAGGCGGACCGGCGACTGTAGTAGTCGCACCCGGCCCGGGGACTTCAGAACCCGGCCCGGGGATTTTGGCAGTCGGCCCGGGGACTTCAGCAGTTAGGTCAGGGACTGCAACAACACAACAAGCGGCAGTCGACTCCAGCCCGCCACCTCCCAACCCAGTCACCCAGTGCAAGTGGAAGTATTCACACTAGAGGAAGTCTCAGCACCATCATGGGCTCAGCCCATCCTCAACTTTCTGGTGAACAAGGAGCTGCCAAACGATGAGATCTCGGCCCGACAGGTGCAACGTCGGGCAGTAGCCTACACCATCATCAACAGAGAACTCGTAAGGCATAGCGTCACTGGAGTATACCAGCGATGTGTAGAGCCGGAAGAGGGCCAAGCAATCCTCAAAGATATCCACCAAGGCGAGTGTGGCCACCATGTGGCCTCAAGATCACTTGTGGCCAAAGCCTTTCGCCATGGTTTTTTCTGGCCGACTGCCCTAGAAGATGCAAAAGACTTGGTCAAGAGATGCAAGGGATGCCAGAAGTTCAGTTCCAAGCAGCATTTGTCGGCTTCTGCACTCAAGAACATTCCCCTTGCCTGGACTTTCGCCGTCTGGGGACTGGACATGGTGTGACGATTCAGGACAGCACGCGGTGGCATGACTCATCTACTCATTGCCGTGGATAAATTCACCAAGTGGATAGAGGCAAAACCAATCAAGAAGTTGAATGGTCCGTCTACTGTCACTTTCATCGCAGACATCACCACTCGGTATGGCATACCTCACAACATCATCACCGACAATGGCACAAATTTTGCCAAGGGCGCCTTGGCTCGTTTCTGTGCGACATAGGGCATCCGATTGGACCTAGCATCTGTTGCCCACCCACAGTCAAATGGCCAAGTCGAGTGAACAAACGACCTCATCTTAATCGGAATCAAGCCCTGACTGGTCGAGCCTTTGGAGCATTCGGCCGATTACTGGATCGACGAGCTGTCGACCGTCCTCTGGAGTCTGCGCACCACTCCAAACAAGTCAATCGGCTTCACCCCCTTCTTCCTCGTGTATGGTGCCGAGGCGGTCATCCCAACTGACATCGAGTTCGACTCACCTCACGTCACCATGTACACTGAGGCGGAGGCAAAGGAAGCACGAGAAGACGGCGTCGACCTGCTGGAAGAAGGCCGGCTGTTGGCACTCAGCCGGTCCGCCATCTACCAGCAGGGTCTACACCGCTACCGCTGTCGGAAGGTCAAGCGGAGATCCTTCCAAGAGGGAGACCATGTGCTCCAGCTGATCCAGCGAACAGCCGGCCAATACAAGCTTTCAACTCCTTGGGAGGGCCCTTTCATCATCAGCAAAGCCTTGGGCAATGACTCCTACTACCTGATTGATGCCCAGAATCCCAAGGCGCGCAAGAGGGACGATTCCGGCAAGGAAACAGAGCGCCCAGGGAATGCAAACGTCCTTCGAAGATTTTACAGTTGAATGTAGTATGTGCCAAGCTATCTTTTGTATTAAGTATGAAGACTACCCTTTCCTTTACCTATATGATAAGTATTATGCCTACAAGATGTGTTATTTCATTTCTCAGCCTGAAACCGGGTTCGACTAGTTGGCCTAGGGGCTTGCCACCTTGTACTATGTCGGTGCTTCTTGTAGTCGGACAAGTAGTGTGTCGGCACCTACGCCCCCTCTTGCCGTAAGGCACAGCTCGCAGAGCGGCTGTTCGCTAGGCAAGAGGTAAAGGCAAGAAGTAGTGCTCACATGAAAAATGGATAAGGACCAAAAACATTGACATAGGACAAGTCGGCACTCCACCTCATCGACCGGCTTCTTACTTAGCTAGCAAGATTCCAATCGGTCAAAGTACTTGTCCTCCCACAATGGTGAAATACATGACCAGGCTGCAGTCCGTAGAGCGGCTGTTCGGCTGACAAGTAGGAACCAAGGGAGGGCGGCAAAGGAAAAAACCAAGGAATAGGAAAGCAACAAAAGTCGGAATTCGGCCAAAGCACAGATTGTGTGGAAGACAATTTACATATCAAAAGGCCCTCGACCAACATTCAACATAGTTTGAATACACCCCATGGGTGGAATTCTGCAAATTTAACAAAGTTTGTGGGAGAAGCTACTTAACAGGAAAAACTATGATAAATTGGCGGCCTAGACCAAGGGAGTAGCAGGCGAGTCCGGCATGTTGGCGGAGTTGGGGGCGCCGGCTGGTGGAGTGGCCGGCTGGCGGGTCTCGGCTTCGCCGCTTCCAGCAGCAGCCGGCATTCGGGCACGTGGCTTTGTGCTGGAGGTGCGGTCGACTTGAGGCTGGCCGTCCGCTCCGACCTCCGACGCGTCGTCTTCACCATCCTCGCTTTCCTCGTCTTCCCCATCATCACTGGAGGCGATTTCCTTCGCCGAGTCTTCGCCGTCATCCAGGTTCAGACCGAACCATTCTGGCGGTCGTTCAGCACCGTTCTCGCTCAGCTCAGGGACGAAGTTACCGGTGTTGGTATACTCGGCAATCGCCGACGCACGAATGCTGAGGTCGCGCTCCACCGCCGCCAGCTCGGCGCTGGCTTCCAGCCGAAACGTGGCCAACTAGGCTAGATCTAGCCCAGGATACCATGCCTTGGCAAACTCCAAGGCTCCCCGTGCTCCTGCTCGGGCCACGGAGCCCTTCCACACTTCAAGACGGTTGGCAGCCCCTTCCAGCCAATCGGCAGTCCGACTGGGGGTGCGTGGGGCTTGTCTGTCTGGCTAGAAAGCGGCGACCGGCTGAGCCCCAGCGCGTTGCAGCCGGCGGAGAATCCGGTGGGCCGACTGAAGACGAGCCTGAATGCTGAGGAGCTGCTCGGCAAGGGTCTGAGGTGCATCGGCGGCGATCTCCGTGCCACTCGCCTGTCGCTCCTCGTAGCGAGCCTCAATGGCCTCGCTGGTAGCGGCGGAATGGCCGGGGAACAAGTCTGCACAAGCAAAAACAACAAGACAGAAGTCAGAAGCAAGAGGCTGGCTCGATCGACCGCCAACAGAAGAAGGAAGAGAAGAAAGCTCACAATCGACTATGTCTTCAATCTGGCCATAACCAGTAGTCAGTTCCACCCCCTTCTCGGCCCAACCCGTGCGCTCGGTCTCGAACTCGGCCAAGAGACGGGCCTCGTTGTCCTCCGCCTGCTTCAGGGCCGTCTTGTGAAGTGTCGCTTGGTCTGCCAACTGCTTGATCAGGCGGTCGCGCTCCTGGGCTGCCCTGTTGCACTCGCCCTCCTTGGCGCGCAGTGCAGTGTTGGCTTCGCCCAATTGCTACTGCAAGGTGGCGTTGGTGTCTGAAAAAGCAAGATAAGAAAAATATCAACGATCAAGAAAAGAAGGAGAAGCAGTTGCCGGGAAAATCCAGCCCGACTGCTCAGCAGTCGGCCCACATCTTCGGGACTACAACCCATGAATGCGCTTATGCGCCCCCACGGAGAGAAGAAGATGGAGTGCTTACTCCGGCTTTCCGCCAAGTCGGCGGTCCATCGGTCCAGCTCTCGGACATGAGCATTGAAGTTGGCCGTGCGGATGTTGTGATAGTCTTGCAACAAGGCAACAAAAAGGATGTCAGTCAGAAGCTCGGAACCCACTAATGAAGTTCCAGGCCGCCTGCTCAACAGCCGGCCCAGAACTCGGGGACTACACCCAGTGGGTGCGCTGGTGCACCCCTGCCGATGAATACAGAAAACAAAAACGGGAAGCAAATTGCAAACCCGAACGGCAGCCCACGTCTTCACGAACGCCTTCACGCATTGCGAGAGGACGGCGGCTTCGGCCTTGAAGTCGTCCTGGATGTCCTGCGCCGCCTTGATCAAGGCACTCGTCCCGCCTCTGTCGGCGCAACGCTAGTGGCTTCAACCTCGGGATCCGACGAGTTGGCGCTCCCAATCTCCATCGGCCTTGGCGCCGACACCGCTTTCTATAACATCCCAAATTTTCAATTTGGAATGTTATACACTAGATCATCATGCATATCATATTTTCTTGCATTTTGTCGATCCTAGAAATTTCACACAACTCAAGGACCCTCGGAGAGAGTTGGAGATTTCGTCATTTTCATATTTGAGTCTTCTCAAATTTCGAAAAGAGGATCATTGGTTTTGTCGGAGTTTTATTTGCCTTTTATTTGGATTGGGAAAAATGCGCGTTCTAAAAAATTGCATTTTAGGCCCGGAGAAAAGTTCATTTTGTTCGACTCAATTTTAGGAGTCGGGAAAATTTACTTTAGCAGTTTTGGAGTTCGTTTAGTTCTCTTTTCTGTTTTTTTTTCTGCGCACGAAACCGATTTAAAAAAAATCTTCGCAGCACCTGGGCCAAAGGCCCAAGCCAAGCCGCCGGCCGGGCCAAGTCCCTCCCCTCGCGCGCCGCGCGTCAGCGCAGGAGGCGCCCAAGGCCGCCGCTGCCTAGGAGTCCTTCTAGGACTCCGATTGCCTTTTTTTTCAATCTCCCTCTCCTTCTCTTTTTCCTCCTCTTTTTCTTGCCCCCTACCCCAAGCAAACTCTCCCCTCACCAATATAAATACCCCAACACCCCCCCCCTCTAAACATCAAATCAAAACCCCAAGCCCTCCACCGCGCCCCTTGCCCCGCCGCCGCCGCCCTGCATCGCCGCCGCCCTGAGTCACCCGCGCCGCCGCCCCCCTTAACCGCCGCCGCCGCCGCCCTTGCTCGCCGCCGCCGGAGTCCCTCGCCGGAGCCTCGTCGGAGGTACCGCACCGCGTCTCTTTTTTCCTTTTCCTCGGATCGGTTTTCTTCTAAATCGTTCCGGTTCTTTTCTTCTCTTCCGATTCGTTTTCTAGATCGGTTTTTCGTTCGGTTTTCTTTTCTCTGAAACCCTAGATCGGATCCGTTTTCTTTTCTGATTTAGTTGCCTAGCGACCATTGGCCGGACCGTTCTTCCTAACGAACGTGATCACCGGATTCTTCTAGGTTAACGAACGTCCGTTCGTTCGACCGTTCTTTTTTTTCTTGTCGTCGGATTTATTCTGCGATCGCGATCTCAGATCCGATCGTCGTTCTAGTTTATCTTCTCGCTCGTTTATCGGAATCAGGTGATTCAAGCACCTGGAGTTTCGTTTCGAAACCGCCGTTCCGACTAATCAACTTAAACAAGTTTTTGCTACGGTAAAATTTGACCTAGTTTCAACTTGCTAGAACCAAGTTGTTTCTTTTCCGTCATTTGTTTTCGGTTACTTTGTTCGGTTCTTTCTTTCTTTGCAACCGGAGTTCTTGAATTGAACTTTCTGGTTCAATCTCTTGTTCGAGTTTTACCTGTGCATTAGATGAGTACTTATTGTATTCCTGTTGTTTGTCTGTGATAGATTACCCGGATTGCGCCGCCTGTTACTTCGAATCCCTAGGACTCGCGGATCATCAGGAAGGCAAGTAACACTTTGATCATACCTTTTCTACAACCCAGTTTTATTGCATTAGATCCATCCTCACACATTGCATGATTAGGATCTAATTAAATTGTGGGATGGGAAGTAGATGAGGTAGTACCTATTACCTGTTTATTATGAAACCTTTGGGAGTTACTTCTACGTTTGCTTATTATGCCATGCTATGCTAGTAGACGTGGATTGGGTGAGTGATATCCATGACAGATGTGAGATTGATAATTTTAATGGTTTATCTAAGGTGGCAACTTAAATACACATCTGGGTGGATTGAGGCACCTGATGTCTATCAGGACTTGCCTGTTTTTCCTGGGACCGCCACCCAGGCTCAAAGGGATCATAAGATCTTTCATGCTAAATACTTACGTGTGTAGCCACAAGCCAATATGGGCTCTGGCATAGTTGACTAAGTCGTGCGAACTCTTATAGGGGTAGACTAGCAGATGTAGGGGATGTAGGTGGTACGGTCTACTCCATCGTAAGGTGCTAGCGCTTCTGAAAGACTATGTCTCGGTCATCCGTTTCTCAAACACCATGTAGTGCGAGAAATCCAACGGAGGCGATCGAGTCTTGTGGGGAAAAGTGCGCAAACCTCTGCAGAGTGTAATAAACTAATCATGATTAGCCGTGTCCCCAGTTATGGACAATCTTGAGTATCTAGTACTTGCATATCATGTGAATCTCAACATGTTACTTCTAATTAATATTGTTGGGTTGTAATGACTACTTTTAATTGGGATTGAGAATGTTGTCAACCATTTTCAATGTTTAACAACCACCATGATAGTTAAATAAATTTATTCCTTTGCAGTAGGGAAAAACTGGCTTTACGCAAAACAGTAACCATAGAGCTTTCCACCAGCCAAATATGCATATAGTATAGCTGTTTCATTCCATTATTCTCTATGTGTTACCTTGCCAGCATATTCCATGTGATGACCCGTTTCGGGCTGCAATGTTAATGTTGCAGACTTTTCAGACGACGATTAAGGTGCTTTTAGGTCGTGGTCCTATACTCAGTGATGCCGTTGGAGTTGATGGACCCATTTACCTTCCAAGTCTTCCGCTGTTATTTATATTAGATGGCCTTAAGCCATATTATTGTAGTAAGTTCTCTTCGGAGACATCGATGTAATAAGTGTGTGTGTCAGGACCCCGATATCAAGCCACATCGATCTAGCTGGTAACACCTCATATCACTTTGCGGCCTCACGCACGGTATCCCACGGGTGTCGCCTTACCATGGCCCGGGACTGTTAGCGCCTTTTGGCTCACGTATATGATAGTGTCGCTAGCATCCATATGATAGAGAAACCTGGCCGACATGGCTAGTCGTGAACCCAAAGCGGCACTAACCTGTGGGGACAGGCATACATGATTCACATCGAGCATGTCGGTCAGCAGCATGTGAATCCGGGCTGTAGCACTGGGCTAACAGGACTCCGGGGACCCGGGCTGTAGCAGGCTAAGCAGGACTCCGGATGTCACTGCGTGACATTTCCCCGAAGGGACAGACACAAGAACAAAGTGAAACACATGCCGGCCAGTCAAGTGTCCTGAGCAGTAGTGCTGGGCTAGCAGGACTCCGGTGAACCGGGCTGTAGCGGACTACTATGGCTCATGAAAGCACTAGACTACATTTCCCCATAAGAGAGGCTGCCAAGGATAAACAACTAGATTGTCGGATCCCACACATACCAAGCATTTCAATCATACACACAATATGCTCGATATGTGTAAATACAACATGGCATCACAACAAGACTCGACGACTCAAGTATTTATTCATTAGGCTCCGAGGAGCGAGATATTACAAACATAGTCTCATGACCCAACAATCACAGCATACAAGTCGAAACACATGCGGAAGCTTAACATGTCTGAGAACAGACATCTACAAATGAAAAAGGCTAAGAAGCCTGAGTATCTACCAGATCATGCCGAGGGCACAAGATCGTAGCTGAGGTATCAAGCTAACGTCGAAGTCCACGTGAACTACTAGCGAGACTGGAGTCTCTCTGCAAAACATAAATTAAGCAAACGTGAGTACAATTGTACTCAGCAAGTCTTACATCAGAACTAACTACATATGCATCGGTATCAACAAAGGGGGTGGTGGAGTTTAACTACAGCAACCCAGCTTTGACTCAGTGGCTAACCTGAACTACGATTGCAAGCAACTCTTTTGAGGTGGCGCACATGAGTCCACATATTCACCATTCAATACACCACTATGGATCCGCTCCCGTCTCCCTAAGAGAAGGCCATCCATAGCACTCACACTTATCTTGCGAGTTTTAGAGTATCCACTTTCACTTGTCTATGAACTATGCAAGGGGTCCAAGTTTCCATATCCGAGGAATCCGGCTATTCGAATAGATAATGATAACCCTGCAGGGGTGTACTTCTTCACACATGCTCCCACCACTTACCGTCGTGTACACGACATGTACTCGACAACCTTCAAGCGGAAGCCCAACGAGGGTGTCGGCCATGGCCTACCTAAACACCTAAGTCTCTAGTCCAGGTTTATCGCCTATCCAGGTTCCATCCGCAGGGAGTCCGGCCGAGGTTTCCACATACGGCCCCGAACGATGTGTGCAGGGTTCCGAGACACCAAACGGGCGCCCGGCATGCCCGGCCACGGTGTATCTACCGCAACATAGCCCACCCTTGGGGTCAGCGCTACGCACGGCCGCCAACACATATCCTACAAACACCAGAAACTAGTTGCAACTCCTAGACAAAGTACTAGGGTGATTAAGAAGCCGAGTGGGTCAATTAAGGATCCCAATGAGTGGTAGTAGCTATTCATGGATCACAGACATAGAACTCAGTTCCTGAGGATGGCTGCAATGAGACAACCCACCATGTACTCCTACATGGCCTCTCACCGCTACCTTTACCAAATCGTGTTCACACACTTAGCTCACACACCGTAGGACATGTTTACACACGTCCGATTCATCCCCAATGAATCAAACCTGACTCAACTCTAAGCAATAGCAGGCATGACAAACAAACATGAATGAGTAGGCACATCAGGGCTCAAACAAATCCTACTCATGCTAGTGGGTTCCATCTATTTACTGTGGCAATGACAGGTCATGCAGAGGACAAGGGGTTCAACTACTGCAACAAGTAACAGATGAATCATTGTTGTCCTATTGTAGTAAAAGAGAGAAGGAGCGAGAGAGTGGGCTTGTATCGGAATGAACAAGGGGGTTGTGCTTGCCTGGCACTTCTGAAGATAACATTGAGTCTTCATCAGTGTCAACGATCACAGCATCGGAGCAGCGTCTACCGAGAGGGGACAATTACCGGCAAACAAGTTAGAACACAATCAATGCGATGCAACAATATGATGCATGATCATGACATGGCAATATGCTGTTGATTGAGCTAATGCAACTAACAACAAGTTAAATGGAGTTGGTTTGAACACTAGGTTCAAATTCAAATTCAAACTATGAATTCAAATAGTGCATTATCATGTTTTGGACTAAAAAGTGAGGTTAAGTTGTTCAAACATGCATGAAAATGCCATAAACAGATTCCTTGAATTTTTCTGATAATTTTTCATATATAAATTATTTCATTTGGAGTTACGGTTGAATTTCTATGATTTTTAGAAGTTTTAAACATTTTCTGGAATTTCCTGGTTATTTAGAAATAAATCAAATCCAGAAAAGGACTTATTGCGTCGGCATGACGTCACCCTGATGTCAGCAGGTCAACTGGGCGCCTCCAGGTCAAACCTGACCAGTGGGGTCCACTGGTCAGTGACACAAAGCTGTCTGGGTCACAGACATGTGGGGTCAGGTCAGCAAGTCAGCACTGACGTGTGGGGTCGGTCAACATGTGACATGGCAGGGTCAAACAGACCTGTGGGGCCGGTGTGGTTAGTTTAATCTAAACAAAAACAAAACCATATTGAATTAGGCAGTGGGGCCCATGTGTAAGTGGCATAGGGGGTTGGTTAGTGGGGTGATTAGTCGCTAACTAATCTCCTGAGCGGCGGGGGCCACCGATTAGCGGCTCAGGCGACGGCTCGTCGCCGGTGACCACTCGTCGCGGTAGAGTCCGCGTCACAGGCCATGGGGCGGCGGATGAGGGCACCGGGATGTGGCCCGTGCACTCCCGCATCTGGTGGGGCAGGTGGGAGGCTGCGGGAACGCCGGGGCTGGCCGGAACGGAGCTCGCGGCGGCGCTGGAGTTCGGGTGGTAACGGGCGCGAGGCCCTGGTGGGGTTTTGGACATGCTGAGCTGCGCATGGGCTTCCTGTGAGCTCCACGAGCTCAAGGCCGTGCTTGGACGCCAGGACGGAGACCTACAGCACCGATGGCGACAGGCGCGGCGGTGGCAAGCTTGCGGCCATGGAGGGGGATGGGGCTAGAGCATGCGAATGCGAGTGGGAGAAGAGGGGTTCGGGGTAGGGGCTCAGAGCGAGGCCAAAGAGCACGAGAGCAAGGTCGGGGACGGCCGGGTTGCTGCGGATCGACGGAATCGAGCGCTGGTGCTGAAGCTTGAAGATGATGGCAGGGACAGTGATGCGGCCGTCCGGCGATGCTTGGCTTGGCGAGGAAGTATACGACGTCGAGGCGGATCCTTTGGACACGGCAGATGCTCGAGGGACGGCCGGTGAGTGCAGAGGCAGTGTGCGGCGGCGATGGATGCGTTCGGGTCTGAGGTGCGGAGCGAGAGGGAGAGCAGAGAGAGAGGAAGAAGGTTCAGGGCGTCCAGGGAAGCTCCACGACGCCAGACGAGGGCGCAGGGGCGTCGACAGCGCGAAGCAGGAGGTGGAGGCCTCCCAGCGTGCGCGTGTGTCTTTGCCTCTGCCTACTGGCAGAGGAAGACGACGAGCGATGAGGTAGGTGGGCTAGGCTGGCCAACCGGGCCGGCCAGGTGGCTTTGGTGGGCGCCAGGTAAGTTCCAGGTGAGCCTCTGTTCTTTTCCAAACTGCTCATGGCCATTGTTTGGAATATATCTAACATGGAACATTTCAGTTTAGGATTATTTGTACATTTTAAATATTTTATAGCATTTAATTGTCCAAATGCAAATAACATAAGATTTAATTCAAAAATCTAGGATGGCCTAAAAATATGTGCATCATTTTTGGCTTAGGTTTTCACCTTTATAGAAAATAATGAACTTTTCTAAAGGGCATTATGGGTTCATTGCAAATATTTTTATTTTGATCCTAATTGCATTTCATTTGGTGCTAGGGCTTATCATCCCCATTTCAAAATTAATAGGATTTAGACATGATGCATGGAGGCTAATGCAAAGGCAGGCAAGGCCTGAACTGGGCTATGACAACTCACCCCCACTAAACAAAAATCTCGTCCCGAGATTCAAGACGTGAGGTAAGAAGACAGAGGGAACGCCAATAAAGAATCTTCACGATCCGATTGCCCTTCTCGAAGATGTTGATTCATTGCATCATGTCGATCTTGACATCCTTGCTTTTGAGATCTTCATCCACGCGATGACGATGGAAAGAAACTCAACTAGGATTGAGCTGCTCGAAGATCGAGCTAAACAATATCAACTCGCAGAATGAGATGTTGAAACATCTTGAGTTGAGACACAGAACACATCGAGAGGGATGGAAGAACAACGACGGGGTTTGATTTGTGGGTAGCAATTCCACGCTTAGAAAGATGGTGGATGGTGTCAAGGTGGCGAGGAAATAGTTGCCATGATACCATAACGAGACATCTTAAGGCAGGTGACTCGCAGAAATATTCCCTTAAGTGGCAAAAAGAATTACTTTTGATTCATAGATCATTGAAACTCTTTATACCAGCCTAAGGCAATCACAAACAATCGCGTGAAGGAGCTTGAAGGGATGGCATAGTCATACTAGAATGGATGATGTGGACTACCTTGTTGAAGACGACGCAATGGATGATTTTTCTTATCGTCGGAAATGGATGAGACCCATGGTAAGTCCACTTTTGAAGATGATCCTGAACAACAGCTACTGAGGCGTAAGCTGGGAACAAAATGCAAATGTTGGGAATGATTCTAGTAACTGGGGAGAAGGTTCACCGGCAAAGGTGATTCCACCAATTGGATGGCTATCATACAACTGCGAGGACGGAGGCACATTCCAGTTAATGACAACGTCAGAACCTAGTGCCTGAGCGTGCTCTCAAGAACTTGAGCATTTCCGTATTCATCAAGGTTCTGCCAATATCCGTGTCAAGGATCCTGGCAACACAACATGCTACCATGATGAATAATGGTGGAAGATGCAGATGCAAAGAAAGATAACACTTCTCAGATTTCACCTTAGCGAGGCCAAGGAAACAAAATCTGGATAATCGATCGAGAGACATTTAGCACTCCGCTTCTAATGTTCTCCTTGATGTGCTAGGATAGCTCATTTATTGATATGGTTTGGTATCTAGGACATCAAGAGGTCGGACTTTGGGAGCACAAGAATCCGTAAGCATTAACTACGGAGGTAAATCCTACGAAATCCTCATGGGAAGGTGGCCAACTTTCTTCAATCGAGATACTACAATAATAGGTCTTTCGGCTGGATGTGTTGGCCACGACATCCACTCTACCGGTTATCGAGAGACCAATTTTATAGTTCTTGGAAAATGCTCCAACCATCATATCTGCCTGAGATTCAGATCTGGTTGGTGTCAGGATATTCCAGACTCATCGAGTCTAGGAAGGAAAATGAAGGTTTGCAACACAAATCGACGAGACGACGTTGCGAGATTCTCGGGGAATGAACTACGGTAGTAAGCTCCAAAACATGAGCTGGTTCTGCTAAACACATGTGAACACGATGTCCCAGACAAGCATGACCACATGGTAGTCTTATAATGAAACACTACCGAGTTCAGGTGGGGAACCATTATCGAGGATAACAAAGTCCTAACATAAGTCATGATTCTTAAGAAGGAACTTCTTCTCCTTGAACAAATCAACCAGTGGCTTGGTGTGCTAGGGATACGTATAGAATGAAGATGATCAGTCTATCAGACCATAGAATACTTCGCACGTACATGACTGACTTGGGACGATTCCAAAGGAAACAAAACAATCTTTCTCAGATTCACGGTGACAACTTGCACCTAATGCAAATGAACTTGGAGAAAGTCACTTCTTACACCAAACATGTATTTCATGAACGGGACATGAAGATAATGCTTACAACAGTTTCCAACACTAACTTAGATGTTCAACATGAATTATGGGGGAGACAACATGCTGCTGATGGGCTCAATAGCAACTCATCAAAATTTCCATATCACTGAACTTCCACCATCATGTGAACACGGTGGTAGCATTGGTCAGACCAAAGGATGTAATGGTGTATGCTCGAGGGATCAACCACAAGTAAACAACATTACGAACATCGTTGGTTCTGATTTGACTTGATGATAGCCCATACTCAAGTCAAAGTTTTGACAAGACAATAGATCCAACAACTGATCACGAGGACCAATTGGTGAAGATATCATCTTTCTTCAACACACGCACAAACACAAAGATATCCCTTAACATGAACTAAGTCAGACAAGCTTTTATCTTCCAACTCTCCAAGTTGTTGTTAAGCCTAACCAACTAGCTCAGGGGTATCCAACACAGGTTCTTGGGGAAAAGTGGTTTATCGGAAAACCAACTTGATCATGAACTCAACATAACGATGAGGTGACAACCTGGTGACACTTCCGAGAAGATATTCAGAAAATCACGAACCACCGGTATGTTATTAAGCTCGAGAACAATCTTGCTTTTCAGGGCAAGACGATATGATCAAGGAGCGAGGGATTCACAGTCCTAACTGATTGGTCGATGAGTGCACCCGGAAATATGATATTGGTAGCACGATCAATCTTAGGATGGTGATTTAATTACCAGCACACTAAGAATGAGAGTATTGTCCATTAACTACCAAGCAACGGAGTTGCTAGGAATATTGCTTTCACACATCATGACTCACTTGCCGGCATTCCGGTTACAATAACACGGGAACCGAGGAATGAACAATGATGGCAAGAAGTATCACTGCGTCAAGAATTCATAGGAGAAGGTGCAGTTCTCATGACGCTCTTGACATAAAGTGGGTAATAATTCAGGGTAGAACATAACCAAAAGCAGGATTGGCATTTGATCTGCAGAACACAACTACTTTGACCCAATCCTGGATATGGATGAGGTACTGGAGTTTGGTTCTCCTAATTATTCTGAAATGGAATGGCTTAACGTACCACGAGAATAATAAACATCAATAACACGGGTGCACAATTACTCGTGACTATCAATTGATAGACGATGGTCGGAATAACAAATGAAGATGGACAACTCAAGGAACATATGATTTTCTCAGTTGTTGATGCATAGATTAATATGTCGAGCAAAGCTCAACATTTCTTCCAGACAACCCATGCAGAACGGTAGGACTGGCAGAATCACAATATAGAATGGGGAACTCATCGAGAGCACTCTTGTTGTGATCTTTTGATCCAACAAACTTCTGCCATAAGTGGTTCATAGTATTTGGAAGAAGGAAATACCACGGACCTCGAGGACTATCGCAAAGGTTACTAATATCTTAAGGGAACTAGCAAATACTAACGACATGAAGTAGGGTGAATCTCGGGTTCAAAACCCAGGAATAGAATACCTACCACTACATGGCATCACAAGATGCTTTTGAGAATAATGGCCAGAATCACACACTGGGAATACAAAACATGGCTAGATCACTAGGTGACTCCCTAAAACACCTAGGGTCATAGTAATAGCTCCAACATATATGTCGAGGTAACAAAGTACCTCAACTCACCATTAGTGTGGTTAATCTGACCCAAAAGGATATCAGAAATGGAAAGAAAGGATTTGCAAATGCATCAGACTATTTAGAGACCTGGGATGACTCGGACAGCATAACGGCTGTAATTGCTCAAAAAGATTTGAGACAATATGCAAAAATGGTGGCATAACCACTTAACAACATCATACCAAGGTTCTGGTGCCAGCTATGAACATATGGAAGTAGTAGGAACTGAACTGAGGCTTGAACTCAATAATCCTAGGCAACTATGGTTTAGTAACACGTCATCCTGATAGATAGATGAGAAGGCCTAATTCTTAATCCCCGTAGAAAAGAAGAGGTTGACTCAGATCAGAAGGGCATAGGGTAAAGGAGTAAAAAGAACCTTACGTTCCCTTCCACAATCAATTCCCTTACATATAACTAAAGCATTTCTAGACTCGACATTGACCAGTTGGCTTGGTAAACCTACAGGCAGTCAGGCTCTGATACCAACGCTGTCAGGACCCCGATTCCAAGCCACATCGATCTAGCCGGTAACACCTCATATCACTTTGCGGCCTCACGCACGGTATCCCACGGGTGTCGCCTTACCATGGCCCGGGACTGTTTGCGCCTTTTGGCTCATGTATATGATAGTGTCACTAGCATCCATATGACAGAGAACCCGGGCCGACATGGCTAGTCGTGAACCCAAAGCGGCACTAACCTATGGGGACAGGCATACATGATTCACATCGAGCGTGTCGGTCAGCAGCGTGTGAATCCGGGCTGTAGCACTGGGCTAACAGGACTCCGGGAACCCAGGCTGTAGCAGGCTAAGCAGGACTCCGGATGTCACCGCGTGACATTTCCCCGAAGGGACAGACACAGGAACAAAGTGAAACACATGCCGGCCAGTCAAGTGTCCTGAGCAGTAGTGCTGGGCTAGCAGGACTCCGGTGAACCGGGCGGTAGCGGACTACTATGGCTCATGAAAGCACTAGACTACATTTCCCCATAAGAGAGGCTGCCAAGGATAAACAACTAGATTGTCGGATCCCACACATACCAAGCATTTCAATCATACACACAATATGCTCGATATGTGTAAATACAACATGGCATCACAACAAGACTCGACGACTCAAGTATTTATTCATTAGGCTCCGAGGAGCGAGATATTACAAACATGGTCTCATGACCCAACAATCACAGCATACAAGTCAAAACACATGCGGAAGCTTAACATGTCTGAGAACAGACATCTACAAATGAAAAAGGCTAAGAAGCCTGACTATCTACCAGATCCTGCCGAGGGCACAAGATCGTAGCTGAGGTATCAAGCTAACGTGAACTACTAGCGAGACTGGAGTCTCTCTGCAAAACATAAATTAAGCAAACGTGAGTACAATTGTACTCAACAAGTCTTACATCAGAACTAACTACATATGCATCGGTATCAAGAAAGGGGGTGGTGGAGTTTAACTACAGCAAGCCAGCTTTGACTCAGTGGCTAACCTGAACTACGATTGCAAGCAACTCTTTTGAGGTGGCGCACACGAGTCCACATATTCACCATTCAATACACCACTATGGATCCGCTCCCGTCTCCCTACGAGAAGGCCATCCATAGCACTCACACTTATCTTGAGATTTTTAGAGTATCCACTTTCACTTGTCTATGAACTATGCAAGGGGTCCAAGTTTCCATATCCGAGGAATCCGGCTATTCGAATAGATAATGATAACCCTGCAGGGGTGTACTTCTTCACACATGCTCCCACCACTTACCGTCGTTTACACGACATGTACTCGGCAACCTTCAAGCGGAAGCCCAACGAGGGTGTCGGCCACGGCCTACCTAAACACCTAAGTCTCTAGTCCAGGTTTATCGCCTATCCAGGTTCCATCCGTAGGGAGTCCGGCCGAGGTTTCCACATACGGCCCCGAACGATGTGTACAGGGTTCCGAGACACCAAACGGACGCCCGGCATGCCCAGCCACGGTGTATCTACCGCAACATAGCCCACCCCTGGGGTCAGCGCTACGCACGGCTGCCAACACATATCCTACAAACACCAGAAACTAGTTGCAACTCCTAGACAAAGTACTAGGGTGATTAAGAAGCCGAGAGGGTCAATTAAGGATCCCAATGAGTGGTAGTAGCTGTTCATGGATCACAGACATAGAACTCAGTTCCTGAGGATGGCTGCAATGAGACAACCCACCATGTACTCCTACATGGCCTCTCACCGCTACCTTTACAAAATCGTGTTCACACTGTAGGACATGTTTACACACCTCTGATTCATCCCCGATGAATTAGACCTGACTCAACTCTAAGCAATAGCAGGCATGACAAACAAACATGAATGAGTAGGCACATCAGGGCTCAAACAACTCCTACTCATGCTAGTGGGTTTCATCTATTTACTGTGGCAATGACAGGTCATGCAGAGGATAAGGGGTTCAACTACCGCAACAAGTAACAGATGAATCATTGTTGTCCTAATGCAGTAAAAGAGAGAAGGAGCGAGAGAGTGGGCTTGTATCGGAATGAACAAGGGGGTTGTGCTTGCCTGGCACTTCTGAAGATAACATTGAGTCTTCCTCAGTGTCAACGATCACAGCGTCGGAGCAGCGTCTACCGAGAGGGGACAATTATCGGCAAACAAGGAAGAACACAATCAATGCGATGCAACAATATGATGCATGATCATGACATGGCAATATGCTGTTGATTGAGCTAATGCATCTAACAACAAGTTAAATGGAGTTGGTTTGAACACTAGGTTCAAATTCAAATTCAAACTATGAATTCAAATAGTGCATTATCATGTTTTGGACTAAAAAGTGAGGTTAAATTGTTCAAACATGCATGAAAATTCCATAAACAGATTCCTTGAATTTTTCTGATAATTTTTCATATATAAATTATTTCATTTGGAGTTACGGTTGAATTTCTATGATTTTTAGAAGTTTTAAACATTTTCTGGAATTTCCTGGTTATTTAGAAATAAATCAAATCCAGAAAAGGACTTATTGTGTCAGCATGACGTCACCCTGATGTCAGCAGGTCAACTGGGCGCCTCCAGGTCAAACCTGACCAGTGGGGTCCACTGGTCAGTGACACAGAGCTGTCTGGGTCACAGACATGTGGGGTCAGGTCAGCAAGTCAGCACTGACGTGTGGGGTCGGTCAACGCGTTACATGGCAGGGTCAAACAGACCTGTGGGGCCGGTGTGGTTAGTTTAATCTAAACAAAAACAAAACCATATTTAATTAGGCAGTGGGGCCCATGTGTCAGTGGCATAGGGGGTTGGTTAGTGGGGTGATTAGTCGCTAACTAATCTCCTGAGCGGCGGGGGCTAACTAATCACGTCGCCGGTGACCACTGGTCGCGGCGGAGTCCGCGTCACAGGCCATGGGGCGTCGGACGAGGGCACCGGGATGTGGCCCGTGCACTCCCGCTTCTGGTGGGGCAGGTGGGAGGCTGCGGGAATGCCGGGGCTCACTGGAACGGAGCTCGCGACGGCGCTGGAGTTCGGGTGGTAATGGGCGCGAGGCCCTGGTGGGGTTTTGGACAAGCTAAGCTGCGCATGGGCTTCCTGTGAGCTCCACGAGCTCAAGGCCGTGCTCGGACGCTAGGACGGAGACCTACAGCACCGATGGCGACAGGTGCGGCGGCGTCAAGCTTGCGGCCATGGAGGGGGATGGGGCTAGAGCATGCGAATGCGAGGGGGAGAAGAGGGGTTCGGGGCAGGGGCTCACGGCGAGTCCAAAGAGCGCGAGAGCAAGGTCGGGGACGGCCGGGTTGCTGCGGATCGACGGAATCGAGCGCTGGTGCCGAAGCTTGAAGATGATGGCAGGGACGGCGATGCGGCCGTCCGGCGATGCTTGGCTTGGCGAGGAAGTATACGACGTCGAGGCGGATCCTTTGGACACGGCGGATGCTCGAGGGACGGCCGGTGAGTGCAGAGGCAGTGTGCGGCTGCGATGGATGCGTTCGGGTCCGAGGTGCGGAGCAAGAGGGAGAGCAGAGAGAGAGAGGAAGAAGGTTCAGGGCGTCCAGGGAAGCTCCACGACGCCAGACGAGGGCGCAGGGGCGTCGACAGCGCGAAGCAGGAGGTGGAGGCCTCCCAGCACGCGCGTGTGTCTTTGCCTCTGCCTACTGGCAGAGGAAGACGATGAGCGACGAGGTAGGTGGGCTGGGCTGGCCAACCGGGCCGGCCAGGTGGCTTTGGTGGGCGCCAGGTATGTTCCAGGTGAGCCTCTGTTCTTTTCCTAATTTTATTTCTCTTTTCTATTTTCTGTAATTGTGTTTGGCTTTATTAAAAATACTTAGGCACACTCAAAATTCACCAAACTGCTCATGGCCATTTTTGGAATATATCTAACATGGAACATTTCAGTTTAGGATTATTTGGACATTTTAAATATTTTATAGCATTTAATTGTCCAAATGCAAATAACATAAGATTTAATTCAAAAATCCAGGATGGCCTAAAAATATGTGCATCATTTTTGGCATAGGTTTTCACCTTTATCAAAAATAATGAACTTTTCTAAAGGGCATTCTGGGTTCATTGCAAATATTTTTATTTTGATCCTAATTGCATTTCATTTGGTGCTAGGGCTTGTCATCCCCATTTCAAAATTAATAGGATTTAGACATGATGCATGGAGGCTAATGCAAAGGCAGGCAAGGCCTGAACTAGGGCTGTGACAGTGTGATTGCCACTCTGCTATAAATCCTTCGATGTACTGTGTGGTGTCAGCATTACTGATCCAGGGATGACACCGGAGCATAGTAGACTTGATCCATTCGGGTCGGTCGCTATAGAGATGGTATCAGAGCACACGCTGACTATAGGACACGACCACTAAGTTAAAGCCATAGATCACTATTCTCTCCTCATTTTCTAACTCCTCATATTTTCTACTCTTTAGGATGAAGGACGCGAAGATTAAGTACGCTCAACCGGATGAAGGCACACCTTTTGGATTTCACTTGAAGGAAGTCACCAACTACCTAAACATTGGATTACCAAGCTTCACGGGAACATTCAACGCCACTCTGCCTGAAGAGGAGCGCTGGAAGATTCAAGCTCACGTTCCGGGAAGGACATTCGCGCCAATCGCGAAGCCCATAGATAGTGTTTTCAATGCACCAACTTGGAGTCTAGGAAGGAGCATGGCCGCCCATATCACCATAGGACGCATTGGAGAAGTTTATCAAGAAGACCTCAAGGACACTATCTACCAGATTTGCGGACGCCGAGATGAACAATGGGACTTAGTCAGCACCAAGAAGGATAGATCCATTGCAGCATTCATCGAGGAGTTAAACCAGCACATTCGACACCACGAGAATCAGATGTGCAATGATATGATAGAGTTGAAGAATGCGAAGGCGAGGATCATCGAGCTAGAAGGAGAACTGAAGGCTACACGCAAGGACTACATGGACGAGATCATAGCTCTAGCAAGACACAACTGCGATCTTAAGCAGGAGATTGAAGAACTCAAGAGGAAGTTAGCATCCAAGGAGGAAGACGAGTACATCGCATGTCTGGATAATTACATCATCATCGACGACACCGATTCGGATCCAAGTGAACCCGAATTTGAAGACGAAGCTGGAGCGGACATCATGGAGTCTTCCACCGGTTCAAATTTCTAGATGACCACCAAATATTAGTAGTATTCCCCCATGTAAACACTATAGTTCGAGCACTTTTGCGATAGCTAGATCGATTATATGCCCTTGTTTGATTGAATGAAGTGATTTTGTGTGAATTTGCTCATGTGCATTGGGGTAGTGTTTTCTCTTTAGACCTCACTCTATTCTTATCTCTCGTCTTTTCTAAACCCTCAGATGCCTCCGAGACGTGACAATGGATTTCCACCGGAGCTCACTGAGTTGATCCAACAGCAGAATCAATTGATGCAGATGTTAGTTCAGAATCAGCAGAACAACAACAACAACAACAACAACCCACCACCACCACCACCTGTTGACCACTTAGCCCGTTTCCTTAGGCTAAATCCGCCGGTGTTTTCTAGTAGCACCGAGCCGATAGTAGCAGATGATTGGCTCCGCAAGATAGGAAGGGAGTTGACCACTGCAGGATGCACGGATGGTGAGAAGGTGAAGTTTGCCGCACATCAATTAGAAGGACCCGCGGCAGCATGGTGGGAGAATTTCACAGCCACCTTCCCGGTTGACACTGTCACATGGGATCAGTTCCATCAAGCTTTCCACACTGCACATGTTTCAGCAGGAGCTATGGCCATGAAGAAGCGTGAGTTTCGCAACTTACGCCAAGGAGGAAGGACAGTTGGCCAGTACGTTGACGACTTCAGCAAGTTAGCACGTTATGCCCCAGATGACGTTGCTACGGATGCAACCAAGCAGGAGAAGTTTCTGGAAATTGAATGATGAGTTAAGCATGCAGTTGATGGTAGGAAGTTTCAACAACTACCAGGAGTTGGTAGATCGTGCCATCATGATTGAAGGGAAGCAACAGCAGATTGAGAACCGCAAGAGGAAGTATGGACAGGGGAAGTATAACTCTGGAGCCCAGCAGAAGCCCCGTTTTACCCCTAAATTGGGATTTCAGTTTCAGCATACCCATGGAGGAGGTAGTTCGCACAACCACAATGGCCACAAGAATGGTAATGGGAATGGAGGAAGCAACGGCCAGAACCGGACCACCCCATCAACCCCATCCAAGAGAGACCTGAGTCAAGTCACCTGTTTCAAGTGTTCCAAGACCGGACATTATGCAAATGAATGTCCTGAAGGCCAGAATGGAAATGGCAATGGAAGCTTAGGGAAGAAGCCAAACCCTTTCAATAGGGGATAGGTGAACCACATTAGCGTGGAGGAGGTTGAAGATCATCCTGATGTAGTGATCGGTAAGTTTTTGGTTAAGTCATTTACCACACTCATTCTTTTCGATACTGGTGCATTGCATTCATACATATCAAGGGGATTTGTGGATAAATATAACCTGCCAACCCAAGCCCTTAGGTCACCCATGTTAGTAAGCTCACCAGGAGCGGACTTTATGGCTAGACGATGGTGTGATCGGTTACCATTAAGGATTGGTAACTATGTTTTTCCCTCAGACCTAATAGTATTGGAATCTCAAGGATTGGATGTGATATTAGGCATGGATTGGTTATCAAAGTATGAAGGGAGTATTGAGTGTGCTAGTAAGTCAACTTTGCTTACCACACCAGAAGGAAGAAGGATCAAGTATGTATCCCGGCATGTGCCAAATAGGACCCAAGTAAATTGCCTAACAGGAGTAGTGCAGGAAGAAGTACCAGTGGTAAAGGATTTTCCTGATGTATTTCCTGAAGAGTTGCCAGGCATGCCACCGGATAGAGACATTGAGTTTTTGATTGAGTTATTGCCAGGTACAGGCCCAATATCAAAGAGAACATACCGGATGCCAGCAAAGGATTTGGTAGAAATTAAGAATCAGATTAAGGAGTTATTGGAGAAAGGTTACATACGCCCAAGTTCTTCGCCTTGGGGATCAGCCGTACTTCTAGTGGAGAAGAAGGATGGATCATTAAGGATGGTTGTTGATTATCGAGGATTGAATGAAGTAACCATCAAGAACAAGTACCCACTTCCAATGATAAATGATCTGTTTGATCGTTTGCAAGGAGCTAAAGTGTTTTCCAAGATCGATTTGCGATCAGGGTACCACCAGTTGAAGATTCGAGAGCAGGACATACCTAAGACATCATTCAACACGAGATATGGATTGTACGAGTATACCGCTATGTCATTTGGATTGACTAACGCGCCTGCCTATTTTATGAACCTGATGAACAAGGTATTTATGGAGTTTTTGGATAAGTTCGTCGTAGTGTTCATTGATGATATCCTGGTTTATTCGAAGAATGAAGAAGAGCATAAGGAACATTTGCGTTTTGTTTTGGAGAAACTAAGGGAACATCAGTTATATGCCAAATTTAGCAATGTGAGTTTTGGTTGAAGGAAGTTGGATTCCCCGGACATGTTATATCCGGAGAAGGGATAGCAGTTGACCCCGCAAAGGTTGAGACCGTAACCGAATGGGAAGAACCAACGACAGTTGGAGAGATCCGGAGTTTTCTTGGACTCGCAGGATACTACCGGAGATTCATTGAGAACTTTTCAAAGATTGCGAAGCCAATGACGGAGTTGTTGAAGAAGGATACCAAGTTCAAATGGACTGAGGAGTGTGAGGCTAGTTTCCAGGAGTTGAAGAAACGATTGGTTACCTCACCAGTGTTGATTTTGCTAGATCAGACCAAGGATTATGAGGTGTATTGCGACGCTTCACGTCGAGGACTTGGAGCAGTGCTTATGCAGGAAGGGAGAGTTGTTTCGTATGCTTCACGACAACTGAAGCCTCATGAGTTGAATTATGCTACGCATGATTTGGAGTTAGCAGCCGTAGTGCATGCATTGAAGACATGGAGACATTTCCTCATTGGAAATAATTGTGATGTGTACATGGATCACAAGAGTTTGAAGTACATTTTCACGCAGAAGGAGTTGAATCTCAAACAAAGGAGATGGTTGGAGCTCATCAAGGATTATGATATGAGATTGCATTACCATCCCAGTAAAGCTAATGTAGTAGCTGACGCATTGAGCCGTAATAGCCACGTCAATACGTTAATGACGGGAGAAATACCCAAGGAGTTAGCAGAAAACCTTCGTGAACTAAGTTTAGAGATAGTTCCGAAAGGCTATGTAGCAGCATTGGAGATTCAGTCAACATTGATGGATAAAATCAGAGAAGCTCAGAAATCTGACAAGGAGATTGCTTCTATAAAGAAGAAAATGAGTGAAGGAAAAGCAAAGGGATTTCGTGAGGATGAGCATGATACCCTATGGTTTGAGGACCGTGTTTATGTGCCAAATGA
The DNA here is from genome assembly GCA_034509565.1 of Triticum monococcum. Lineage (NCBI taxonomy): Eukaryota > Viridiplantae > Streptophyta > Magnoliopsida > Poales > Poaceae > Triticum > Triticum monococcum. Next base: position 387,252,047 of record CM067847.1, on the reverse strand, counting down.
CCCGGAGATCAGGAACTTGATTCTACAGGAGGCACATGATTCACCCTATTCGATTCACCCAGGAAATACCAAGATGTATTTGGATTTGAAGGAGACATTCTGGTGGACCGGAATGAAGAAGGATATTGCAGCATATGTAGCAGTTTGTGATGTATGTCATAGAGTGAAGGCCGAACATCAGAAGCCAGCCGGATTGTTGCAACCATTGCCGATACCCGAATGGAAGTGGGATAAGATAGGCATGGATTTTATCACAGGACTGCCCAGGACGAAGTCAGGATATGACTCGATATGGGTAGTAGTTGATCGTTTGACGAAGGTAGCACATTTCATTCCAGTTAAGACCACTTACACCAGTGCTAAGTTGGCAAAGATATACATGACTAGGATCATTTGTTTGCATGGAGTTCCGAGGAGTATTGTATCGGACAGAGGAACCAAATTTACCTCAAAGTTTTGGAATCAGTTGCATGAAACTTTAGGAACCAGGCTAGAGTTCAGCACCGCTTTTCATCCGTAGACAGATGGACAGACCGAGAGAGTCAATCAGATTTTGGAGGATATGCTGAGAGCTTGTGCACTAGATTATGGATCTAGTTGGGACGATAACTTGCCGTATGCGGAGTTTTCGTATAACAACAGTTAACAACCAGTTTGAAGATGGCACCTTTCGAAGCTTTGTATGGAAGGAGGTGTAGGACACCGTTGTCATGGGACGAAGTTGGAGACCGTCAATTCTTTGGACCAGATTTGATTAAGGAGTCTGAATGGAAAGTTAAGTTGATTCGCGATAGGCTCAAGGTAGCCCAGTCCAGGCAGAAGACCTACGCAGATTCTAAACGCAAGGAGACAGTTTACAAAACCAGAGACAGCGTGTATCTCCGAATATCCCCACTTCAAGGAGTTAAGCGCTTTGGAGTTAAGGGAAAGTTAGCACCCCATTTCGTTGGACCGTATAAGATCTTGCAACGTATGGGAGAAGTTGCTTATAAGTTGGAATTACCAGAGGGACTGTCAGGAATTCATGATGTATTTCATGTTTCTCAGCTGAAGAAATGTCACGCCGAGATGGCAGAGGTACCCCTAAGAGATATCGTGCCATTGGAAGCGATTCAGTTGAAGGACGACTTAACATATGAAGAGAAACCAGTCAAAATTCTCGAGTATGCCAGCAGAGTTACCCGCAGCAGGGTTATCAAGTTTTGTAAAGTTCAGTGGAACCACCACTCAGAGGATGAAGCCACCTGGGAGAGAGAAGAAGATTTGCTCAAGGACCACCCTCACCTATTTTCTAGCCAACCCGAATCTCGAGGGCGAGATTCATCTTAAGGGTTTTCCATTTGGAATGTTATACACTAGGTCATCATGCATATCATATTTTCTTGCATTTTGTCGATCCTAGAAATTTCACGCAACTCAAGGACCCTCGGAGAGAGTTGGAGATTTCGTCATTTTCATATTTGAGTCTTCTCAAATTTCGAAAAGAGGATCATTGGTTTTGTCGGAGTTTTATTTGCCTTTTATTTGGATAGGGAAAAATGCGCGTTTTCAAAAAATGCATTTTAGGCCCGGAGAAAAGTTCATTTTGTTCGACTCAATTTTAGGAGTCGGGGAAAATTTACTTTAGCAGTTTTGGAGTTTGTTTAGTTCTCTTTTCTGTTTTTTTTCTGCGCGCGAAACCGATTTAAAAAAAATAAATCTTTGCAGCGCCTGGGCCAAAGGCCCAAGCCAAGCTGCCGGCCGGGCCAAGTCCCTCCCCTCGCGCGCCGCGCGCTAGCGCAGGAGGCGCCCAAGGCCGCCGCCGCCTAGGAGTCCTTCTAGGACTCCGATTGCCTTTTTTTTCAATCTCCCACTCCTTCTCTTTTTCCTCCTCTTTTTCTTGCCCCCTACCCCAAGCAAACTCTCCCCTCACCAATATAAATACCCCAACACCCCCCCCCCTATAAACATCAAATCAAAACCCCAAACCCTCCACCGCGCCCCTTGCCCCGCCGCCGCCGCCCTGCGTCACCCACGCCGCCGCCGCCCTTAGCCGCCGCCGTCGCCGCCCTTGCTTGCCACCGCCGGAGTCCCTCGCCGGAGCCTCGCCGGAGGTACCGTGCCGCGTCTCTTTTTCCTTTTCCTCGGATCGGTTTTCTTCTAAATCGTTCCGGTTATTTTCTTCTCTTCCGATTCGTTTTCTAGATCGGTTTTTCGTTCGGTTTTCTTTTCTCCGAAACCCTAGATCGGATCAGTTTTCGTTTCCGATTTAGTTGCCTAGCGACCGTTCGCCGGACCGTTCGTCCTAACGAACGTGATCACCGGATTCTTCTAGGTTAACGAACGTCCGTTCGTTCAACCGTTCTTCTTTTTCTTCTCGTCGGATTTATTCCACGATCGCGATCTCAGATCCGATCGTCGTTCTAGTTTATCTTCTCGCTCGTTTATCGGAATGAGGTGATTCAAGCGCCTGGAGTTTCGTTTCGAAACCACTGTTTCGACTAATCAACTTAAACAAGTTTTTGCTACGGTAAAATTTGACCTAGTTTCAACTTGCTAGAACCGAGTTGTTTTTTTTCCGCCGTTTGTTTTCGGTTTCTTTGTTCGGTTCTTTCTTTCTTTGCAACCGGAGTTCTTAAATTGAACTTTCTGGTTCGATCTCTTGTTTGAGTTTTACCTGTGCATTAGATGAGTACTTATTGTATGCTTGTTGTTTGTCTGCGATAGATTACCCGGATTGCGCCGCCTGTTACTTGGAATCCCTAGGACTCACGGATCATCAGCAAGGCAAGTAACACTTTGATCATACCTTTTCTACAACCCAGTTTTATTGCATTAGATCCATTCTCACACATTGCATGATTAGGATCTAATTAAATTGTGGGATGGGAAGTAGATGAGGTAGTACCTATTACCTGTTTATTATGAAACCTTTGGGAGTTACTTCTACGTTTGCTTATTATGCCATGCTATGCTAGTAGACGTGGATTGGGTGAGTGATATCCATGACAGATGTGAGATTGATAATTTTAATGGTTTATCTAAGGTGGAAACTTAAATACACATCTGGGTGGATTGAGGCACCTGATGTCTATCAGGACTTGCCTGTTTTTCTTGGGACCGCCACCTAGGCTCAAAGGGATCATAAGATCTTTCATGCTAAATACTTATATGTGCAGCCACAAGCCAATATGGGCTCTGGCATAGTTGACTAAGTTGTGCGCACTCTTATAGGGGTAGACTAGCAGATGTAGGGGATGTAGGTGGTACGGTCTACTCCATCGTAAGGTGCTAGCGCTTCTGAAAGACTATGTCTCGGTCATCCGTTTCTCAAACACCATGTAGTGCGAGAAATCCAACGGAGGCGATCGAGTCTTGTGGGGAAAAGTGCGCAAACCTCTGCGAGTGTAATAAACTAATCATGATTAGCCGTGTCCCCGGTTATGGACAATCTTGAGTATCTAGTAGTTGAATATCATGTGAATCTCAACATGTTACTTCTAATTAATATTGTTGGGTTGTAATGACTACTTTTAATTGGGATTGAGAATGCTGTCAGCCATTCTCAATGTTTAACAACCACCATGATAGTTAAATAAATTTATTCCTTTGCAATAGGGAAAAACAGGCTTTACGCAAAACAGTAACCATAGAGCTTTCCACCAGCCAAATATGCATATAGTATAGCTGTTTCATTCCATTATTCTCTATGTGTTACCTTGCCAGCATATTCCATGTGCTGACCCGTTTCGGGCTACAACGTTAATGTTGCAGACTCTTCAGATGACGATTAAGGTGCTTTTAGGTCGTGGTCCTATATTCAGTGATGCCGTTGGAGTTGATGGACCGATTTACCTTCCAAGTCTTCCACTGTTATCGATATTAGATGGCCTTAAGCCATATTATTGTAATAAGTTCTCTTCGGAGACATCGATGTAATAAGTGTGTGATTGCCACTCTGCTATAAATCCTTCGATGTACTGTGTGGTGTTAGCATTACTGATCCAGGGATGACACCGGAGCACAGTATACTTGATCCATTCGGGTCGGGTCGCCACACTTTCTCCGCACGGCCGCGCACCAGAGTGCTTGCTGTGGGAGCTGATACCACCACCAACTCGCCTCCGGCTGGTGGTTCCAATGAGGTGGCCGGCTGGGCGCCTAGCGCGTCTGCGGTCGGCGGTTGTGGAGGCGCCTCTATCTCTAGCAGGACGGCGTCACCACCATCCCTCTCCATGGCCGGCTGGTCGTCACCAGCTCCTCCAGCCGGGGCCGGGATCTCTGGCGCTGGCGGCGTGGAGCGTAGGGGGTGATGAGTTGGGGGGGGGGGGCTAATGACGCGCGGCATCCGCTGCCCGCTTCTCAGCCTCAGCATCGGCTTAGGCCTTGGTCGCTGCGTCTGTGTCCTCCTGTGCAGCCCTGGCGGTAGCCGCCCTGTCAGCCTCCACCTTCTTGGCAGCGTTCTCCTTCTCCTCCTGCACCTCCCGCGCATTCTGTTCCTGCGCCTCCCATAGGTCGATGGCCGGGTCTATACGGCAGGTGTTGGTGGATACCTCCGCCGTCCTTACGATGGAGGTGGAGGACAACCACTCAAGAGAGAGTGGAGCCCTGCTCGAGAGAAAAAGAAAAAATATAAAAGGAGGTTCTGAAGGAATCGACAAGATAAAGAATAAAGAAGACACAAGGGAGGTTAAGGACTTACATCGACACCATTGGAGGCTGCTTGGGGGCCTTCTGGAACCTGGCCGCTTTCGCGGCGGCCTCGCTCCGCTTGGTTGCTCCGGCCGTGTCCTTGGCAGTGGCGGCCAAGTGTCTGGGCTTCTTGGGGCGGCTGCCGAAAAGCAGTGCGCCTTGGTGTTTAGGCCCGTTGCCTGGTGCTGGTGGAGCGGCTGAGGAACTCGGCCCCGCCTTGTGGGGAGGCAGCGGACGGCAAGGCGCCTCCTCCTCCCCCTCGTCCTCGTCCTCGTCCTCGTCCTCCTCCTCCTCCTCATCGTCATCCGGCCAGTCCTCCATGCCGCCTCTTCCTCCAGAGCTGCCTGCTCCTCCACTGCCTGTGGGGTCGTCTTCCAGGGCGGCCGCACCCAAGTCGGGGTCCGCCACATCGCTCACGTCTCGGTCCGGCTTGTAGACTATGTCGGCATCCAGTTGGGAGGGGAGGATCTGCATTACAGTCAGCCTGGTCAGTCGGCAAAACAAAGCCCGACAGAAAGAAGAATCAGAAACTTACCATAGGCGGGGGGTTGGCATGGGAGTACGGCCGCTTGCCGAATCGCCACCTCCCCTCGTTTAAGCTTGAGGTCCATGATCTCGTTCACCACGAGAGCCACCTCTGCAGTCAACATCTCCTTGGTGCATGTCCGGCATGGGTCGCGATGCCCGCTCATCTGACTAATCATGTGCGGCCGGCGTTGAAGCGGCAGAAACCGGCGCACCACAAAGGCGACCAACAAGTCGGACGCCTTGAGAACCTCCGACTCCTTCATCACCTGAAGGCGGGCGATGGCGGCAGAGGCGTCTTGTGACAACGGCTTTGGCTTGAAGCCCCAGTTGACATGGGGCATGGCAGGCGGACCTACCACATAAGGCTGCAGGTTGATGAAGTCACGTGTCGGGTCGATGTTCTTTACGTAGAAATACGACTTCTGCCACAGCTTCACCGACTGGATCAGCTTGATGGCGGGGAAGTCGTTTCTGGAACCCGAACGCCACACTGCGATGAACGCACCGCACTAGGCCACCTCCTCCTTGGCAGAGGTGCCGAGCTTGGTGTAGAAGAAAGCTCCCAGAGCTCAATGGTGGGGAGGACGCCAAGATACCCTTCACACAAGGTGACGAAGGCCAACAATAGCACCACCGTATTTGGTGTGAGGTGGTGCGGCTGGAGTCGGTAGAAGGTCATGAAGGCGCGGAGGAAGTTGCTTGCCGGTAGGCCAAAGCCGCGGAGGAAGTTTGAGCGAAAGACGACTCGCTCGTCTTCCTCCGGCGCCGGCAAGATTTCTTTGGCGGGCGGCACGCGCACCCTGACATGGTCCGCGCCGGGCAGCCACCATGTGTCGCGGAGGAACGCGAGGTGGTCAACATGGGCGTTGGAGCCATCCCAGTCGCCGGAGCGCCTCATGGCAACTCGAGCTCGACGAGCGCGCAGACTCACGGTGGAGAGGAGAAAGGGCCCGAGAGGGAGAAGCTCGACGACGGCAGCAGATCTCGGCAGCACTTCAGCGAGCGTGGAGTGCGGCAACGGTGAGGAAGAAGAAGGAGTGAGGGGAGGGCATGCATGCCTCTGCCCCTCCCCTCTCTCCCTACTTATAGCCCTCTGGCTGCAAAGCCGAGGGGACGGGGTGGGGGATCGTGGGATTTATCGCGCCCATGACCCCACGGCCCCACACTTATCGCACTGTAATGGTGCATGGTAAAAGTGCGCGGGATCCAAGTCGGCCGGCTCGGCCATAGGGGATCTGCGTGCGTGCCGAGGCCCGGTAGTGGCGGGCCCGGTCTACTCTTGCGTCCCATCGCGCCTGGGCTGGCAGGCCGGCCCGGCCAGCAAATGCTGCGTGGCGCGCATGCGGCGGGCAGCTAGCCTAGGCGCCTAGCTAGCGCACCATGTGCTCCCCGCCATGACTTTTCAAATTCCACTAGTCGGCTTGCCAGGCCCAGGATGGCTCGTGGCAGTCGGTGCTCCAGAAGACGGACCGTTCATGTAACCAAGACTTTACGGAGTGGGAAGCTGCCGGGGCACCCCTCCTTATCAGTCGCGGCGACCCGCCAGCTTCAGGGACTACTGTCGGAGTTATTGGCCATGGGTAGCCTCATCCCCCCATGGCATTTCAAGATATCGGGGCCGACCGTGCCCCTCAAGCCTCCAAGATCGATCACCGTGTTCTTGTGGCCGGCTGGTCCAAGCGGCCGGCTGCGAGAGGGTTCGCCCCAAACGCCCTCAAAGTCTGAGCCACCATGAATGCAATGAAATGAAGCGTGGCTACAGAGAAGCCTGCCACCCTTGAATCCAGGGCGGGTCGTGGCTACAGTGCACCGTACCGGCTGGTGATCGCCCGCACGCCGCGGCATTTAGCCCTACTGCCCATGACATCACCCAAGACAGAAGGGCCCCAGCTCCCACGACGGGCTATCGGTATGGCCCGCACGCGGCGGGTCCTACCAGCCTGTGCTTAGCCAGAGGGGCCGGCTTCCAGCAGGCGGCCCTCCCCTTCTTAAGAATTTATGCACCATTAGCCGGGAGAAATAGGGAATGGCTACAATAAACAACCGCCAGGTGGCGGGACTATAGCCACGTCTCCTCTGACAAAGCAAGCGTCATTCGAAGCACGGCTACAATGATGAGCCGCCAGCAGGGCCCGCAACCGGCGGGTGCGGCCTGTCGGCCAAGTAGAAGACAGTCAGCAGGGCCCACCAGTCGGCGGGCCCCATCTACCAGTGGAGAAGCCGGCGACAAGAGACACTGAGGACCTGGTCCTACACCCTGCCAGTTTACCATTGTACCCCTGGGGGGTAGGCCTATATAAGCACCCCAGGGCACCCATGCAAAGGGTTCATACTCTTAGAGAAACACACACACATAGAGAGGGAGTTAGGGCTAGCCTTGTTCTTCTTCCTCCTCTAGAGAAACAGCTCAAGGAGCATCCTATAGCCACTCATGTTGAGTTAGTGATCATGCGGAGACCCCGCAGAGCAGGACTAGGGGTGTTATCTCCTAGGAGAGCCCCTAACCTGGGTAAGATTCGCCGGCATGCATGTCTTCGCCTCATCTCGTTTCCTGGCACCGGCGATGTCTTATTAGCCCCCTCCATGATAAGCCATCCTTTGGCATATGTCGCATGACACACCCGACACTTGCTCTACTGTTGGTGCTTGATCTCCAATAGCTTCCTTGCTATTTTACCCCTTTATGACTTCCTTTGGTTCTTCACACTTCACGTCCATCTTCATCAACCAAGCATCCTCTTCCACGTTGTTGGAGGAGGGAGAAGACATGATGCCTGGCTTGAAAAACTCTGACAAAAATCAGCAAGAAACAAGAACAAAAGATTTCACCGCGATATATTAGTCAATAGGTTCCGGGAGTATATAATTTTTTTATCTTGGGAAACAAGCAACGGGAGAAAAATGGAGTCCGGAAGGTACCCGAGGTGTGCACAACCCACCTGGGCACGCCACGCAAGCCAGGTGTGCCGTGGTGTCTTGTGCCCTCCTCGGTTGCCTTCTGTGTTGTTTATTATTTTCCTAATTTTTGTAATATTCCAAAAATGACAAAAAAATATTTTATCGGATTTTTCAGAGTCCGTTTACTTATCATGTCACGTACCTCCTATTTTTCATGATTCTGGAGTGTTCCGGAAGGTTTCTTTTATGTGTTCCTCGGGTGTCATAGTTTGGATAATATTGCTTTCAACATTAATAGGCGTACCTGAGATATAGTGTTTGATTCTTTGCCCATTGACAACCTTCCGGTTAGTACCTTCGGCATTATTTATTTTGATAGCTCCAGAGCGATAATCCTCTTCGATAATATACGGTCCTTCACATTTGGAGAGAAGTTTTCCTGCAAAGAATCTTAAATGAGAGTTGTACAAAAGAACATATTCTCCAACTTTGAACTCTCGCTTTTGGATTCTTTTATCATGCCATATTTGAACGTTTTCTTTAAATAGTTTGGCATTTTCATAAGCTTGGGTTCTCCATTCATCTAGTGAGATAATATCAAATAACCTCTTCTCACCGGCAAGTTTGAAATCATAGTTGAGTTCTTTAATCGCCCAATATGCTTTATGTTCTAACTAAAGAGGCAAATGACAAGCTTTTCCATAAACCATTTTATAAGGAGACATACCCATTGGATTTTTATATGTTGTTCTATAAGCCCAAAGAGCATCATCTTATTTCTTAGACCAATTCTTTCGGGACCTATTGACAATCTTTTGTAATATTAGTTTTATTTCTCTATTTCTCAGCTCAACTTGACCACTAGATTGGGGATGATAGGGTGATGCAATTCTATGGTTAACATCATACTTAGCAAGCATTTTACGGAAAGCACCATGAATATAAAGTGTGAACCACCATCAGTCATTAAGTATCTAGGGACTCCAAACCTTGGGAAAAATACTTCTTGAAGCATTTTAATAGAGGTCTTGTGATCGACACTACTAGTCGGAATAGCTTCTACCCACTTAGTAACATAATCAACAGCAACCAAAATATGAGTATGGCCATTAGAGGAAGGAAAATGTCCCATATAATCGAAACCCCAAACATCAAATGGTTCAACAACAAGTTAATAATTCATAGGGATTTGACTACAAAAAAATAAACTTCCGTGATGATACGTGTTTGTCACAGTAGGTCGCGTTTTTTGTCATGCATGTACATCCATGACGATTTTATGACAGAATCAAGATAGTCATACCTGTGTTGTCGTAGAAGTGTTCCATGACATTACCAAAATTATCATCACGGAAGTGTCCACTTCCATGATGATAAATCGCGCGTCACGGAAGTGCTTTCGTCAAGGGTGACCGAAACGTGGCATCCACCATAACGGAACGCCGTTAAGCTAGCGGGTCGCATTTTGGATCCGATAACCCGTTAACAGCCCTGACCAATGGGAAATTCCCACGTGCAAAATTTTGATTGGCCGAAGGGAACACCTGTCAGCTCGTCAGTGGGCCAGATGTCGCCCGTCCATTGGACGAGACATGCCTATGATACGTCGACACGTGGCTGGGCCCAACAGAGGCCCATATAGGTTAAAAAGGCCGGCCCAGTCAAAGGCTCGTAGAACTTAATCAGGTACTAGTGGGCCAGCCCAATAACGGCCTGCTTAATAAAGGCCCATTTATGGCCCGAAGCCAGATCTGGCCCGTTAATTTTTCGCCCAATATTTGGGCCCATTTACGGCCCGAAGCCAGATCTAGCCCTTTAACTGTTTGCCCAATATTTGGGCCCATTTGCGGCCCGAAGCCAGATCTGGCCCGTTAATTGTTCGCCGAATATTTGGGCCCAACTACAGCCCAGTGACTTTCTGCCTGTTAGAGGCCTGATGTAACATGGGCCCATTTCAGCCCGGTGTGACTTTCGGCCTAGGAATGGCCTGTGCTGCCCATGGTCCATATATGGTCCGACGGGACATCAGGCCCACTAATGGCCCGTGCTAAAGGTGGCAACAGTTAATCCCAACGTGACTTTGGGCCTGTTAAAGGCCTGTCGCGTAATTCAGCCCGTTGATGCATGTGCTAAGCTTTCAGCCTCTTAAAGGCCCATGATATCAGTGGGCCAACTAAGGCCCGAGATATGTTTCGGCATGGTAACGGCCCATGAGCTAACTGGGCCCAAAACGGCCCGATCTACATTTCGGCCTGCTGAAGGCCCGTCGACGACTAGTGAAAATTGAGGCCCAACATGCATTTTGGCCTGCTAAACGCCCGTGGTTTCATCTCGGCCGTAACAGGCCAGTACAATATTGAGCTTGTTAATGGCAAAACGCTACCTAGGCCAAAGGAAGCGCTGGGTCGACAAAAGGCCCAACTAAAATATAGGCCGGTGTAAGTTTGGGCATGGCGCAATGTGCGAAGGCCTCAATCATTCGGGCCAAAGAAAGACGCAGGCCGGCCCAATTGTGGCCCGCTAAAAACCTGGCCCATTAGAATCGAATGTTTTGGTCCGGTCTACTACATCTGATTTTTTTCAGATAGCGAATGATGGAAGTAATAGTAGGAATTAAGAACAAACCTACTCTATACAATAAAAAAGACGGCATAGTAACTAAGAATAAACCTACACTATACAATAAAGGATTTAAGGTATATTACATCCACTGGGCATCGAAGTTCGCCACCAGTGATCATAAAGTGCAACGAAAAAGCAGATTACAAAAACTGGGCACCATTGCAGCATAACAAAATAATACTGAACCGAGACCACTTCCAAGACAGTTCAAGAAAGGTTAGCACTGCGGGGGAACTGCTGCACAAGCTGCTGAGCAAGGCTGTGAGACCGTCCTAGCATGTCGGTCATAGCTTCCAGGTGTAGCTGTTTAGCAATGAGGTTCTCATTGGTGTTCTCTGCAATCTTTCTTAGAGATAGGATTTCATGTCGAGGTTGAGTTGCAGAATACCTTTCTGCTAGAATTTGGGACTGAAGAAGTCGAACTGATTCAGACAACGAATTCTGTGAGCTTGACTGACTGTTAGTCTCAAGTAACTTTAACACTTCATCAAGACAAGACTTTGGGGTTGTTTCGCTACCTTCAAGATGTTTTGCCTTCTTTGTTGCAATATATGTTGGGTTTGCCTCACAGCCTTCAGCAGACTTGTGCATGCCATCAGGCATATCACCCTGAAACAAAGCAGAGAGATGACAGGTTTTGCACGTGTATAAACAAAGATGATAACTCTTCTATCAATTCTATCCAATTTCAAATTAGAAAATAAAGAGCAAGTTCAAAATATCAATAGCATAATTTGGCATTGTTCATAATGCGGGGAGCTTCACCACACTAATGGATTACCATGTCAACATAACAAGCATAGATGAAGGGCAAAGAAAATAATTGTATCTATTTTGGATAATGTGCATGGCATGTTGTTCATATCATTAGCCACACCAGTAAGATAAAATAGGAGATGGGTGCAAACATGGGCTGCTTCACCACACACTGGATTATAGATCCGCAAAAACAAGCATACATATAGGGAGTATTAAGTAATGTGCATGGTATGAATAAGGAATTTGGTTTTACAAGTAACACTTAGAACTTACGGTTCTTACGAACATGCATTTTGGTAGAAACAGCAAACTAAACAGCAGTAAACGATAGGGAGTATGAGCAAATTAAATAGCAGTTGAGGATAAAGGCTTTAGAAGGACTGACTTACATTAACAGTTAACACCTGCTTTATAATGCCCTTCTCCATGTCAAGGGAAGGATAACTCAAGAATTTCAGCACAGAATCTTCTTCATAAGCATTCCCTGTACTCTACATTTTGTAGAGAGTAATTATAGATATGATAATACTGGAAGGGATAGAGGATAATGAAGATAAAATGCAGATTGATGCTACATAATCAACTACCAATCCCTGGAAGTACAAGCGTTATAGGACAAAATGTACTGACAAGAGCAATGGGCTACACTTCTGCACTGGCATTGTCTGTGTATTCTACTTATTGGTAAGATTAAATATAGATCCGATATTTTTTAGTAAATGGTGGGCGAGGGAGATAAGATGCAGAATGCTACAAAATGAACCAATCCCTCTTCCCATAATACAAGAGTGTTTTGAACACTTGTGTACTGTACAAAACGTTCTTATATTATGGGACGGAGGGAGTAGCTGTTAATGTAAGTATAGTGATAGACCACGTTCAGTCCTTACAAGAGGACTGCAGAGCTAAACCTCTTCAAAAGCATTGGGTTGATTCTAAATTTATGTAAGAGTCCATATGGATCTTATAATGTCCACCAAATGGATGATTACGAGGATAACATGTGAAGTGATGCTACAAAATCAAACAGCTATGAAAGTAAGTATGGTCATACAGGGCAAGAGGTACTCACAAGAGCAATGAAGTGTGCAGTATAGTTGCGATATTCTGTGGTCCCTTGAGAACGAATGTTCTTCTGCTAACAGTTTTCGTACAAGTGAGACATTAAGGCAAACGCAGAAATGTAGTTCAAATTGTGATGTGATATCATAGACAGTACCTTACGCTGCAGCCGAGACCAATGTGTAACAACATTATTCCAGTCAACGTCAGGCAAATGTAGCACCGGAGACTTTACAGAAATTTCATTCAGAGGCTTGCCATCGAAGTGCGCTTGCCTCAGGTAGGAACGATACTTTATCAACGAGTGCTTGAAAAGCGCAACCAACCCTTGCTCGTCATCACAATCTAGTTTGCTCCTCGCCTATTTAAAAGAATGAAATCTTGTGTCTTCTGTCAGCAGAAACATATGCAGTAATGACCATGAATAACATTAGTACATTACTTACGCGTAAGTTGCGGAGGAAGACTGAAAATTGTTCTGTGTCTGCGATATAATCTTTCCATGAAGGAAAGATACGCACAAATTTCCTGACAACAACATAAGCTTCGTCTTCTAAACTGGGAAGAAATAGAACAGGGGTCCTATTTGCTGCAATTGGGGCTCTCTCTGGTTCGAGAAGGGATTTGGCAACTGGATTTGGTGTACTCTTTGCTGGAATGGGGGTTTTGCATCGTACAGCTGGTGCTATGTCAACTAGCATAATCATACTGTTTGCTGTAGTTGGGGCATCAGAAATGACCAGTGTAGTAGGGCTAGAGTCTGCTAGAGTTGGGGTATTTTGTGGGTTAGGTGATATTGCAACTACACCAAATGGGCTATTTGATTTATCAGGTGCCACTACCTTTTCCAAATACTTTGCTTGTGCTCCTCCATGATCAGCAATTGCCCTCTTCCTTTTGAACGTCTGATACACAAGAACAACATTTGAATGGATAAATATGGTATGATGATAGATGGAATATGTACTGAAAATGGATAGGCAGGGCGTATTCACATACACGATGTGTAAACTAAGCTAATGGCAGTTTAACAAAGTAGAAGCAATGCAAAGCATCAGTTGCAAGATATGTGCGAGAAATGCAACCTTGGAAAGTCAGAGCAAGTACCTTGATTGGCGAATAAGATAGGGCATCTTCCTCTGACTCCTCCACTAGGGAGCTACATTGACTTAGGTCTCCCTCTATCTCAGAATCACTGTTAGGATCATATTCTAAGCATGAATCTGTAGGTGGAGAGCGTTTGCATTGCATTGCATCCAGACTTTATTTCAGTCCCTTAATGCCAAGTTTGACAGCCATGGCATTGTTCTGCTTTATTCTTTTCATGCACGCAAGCTCATAATGATTATGATGCTGTTCAGAATCTGAGATTCATGAAAACATAAAAAGTAGTCAGATTATCTATGGAATGCATTGCAGATTCAACTCGGAGAGTGTCTCCCTATAAACCCCTGCATATGCAAAGTTCACCTCCCCAACCATGCTAACCAGACCACACACAGAAATACAAACCCCTTATGTCTCTATAACAGGCAGGCACACATTTCAAAACTGAAGTAGGAACATTATAATCATATGAATTCATATTTGAACAAGTAAACTAAGCAATTATGAGGGCGTAATGTTTAGCTTCAAGGGTGGAGTGTTGGTAGTGCAACACAAAGCAAGTAGGCAGATTGTATTCCATGTAAAAGATCGAAACCTATGTAAAAGCTGGAAATGACACTTTCTTTCTATACAATGCAGTGTTCGTTACCCACACATGATGGAAGAGATCACATAGAGAAATACTATTCACTCATGTCTAGAGTTCCAGTATTTAGAAACAGGGTGGTCCACCCTAAAAGAATATTGACAACAAATATGACAAGGCAAGCATAGATGTAGTGAATCAATCATTTACTTTTGAGCTTACTAGGAAAAGTATGCAGACTTGTAACTGCAGTAAGAGACCGTCCAAAATCTGAATGAAGAAGTTTGTCTAGAACTTATTGTTTGCAACTAATCGACGTGAATAATTGGATATTATATTGCATGAGTAAGAAAGACAAGTAAAATTGTCAACAAACCTAGCTTGCAGTAGTAATATGGGTCAATGTCACTACGACCAACAATCCAAAATGACTAGTTTCTGTTCCGAGGGCCGGAATTTTGAAAACCCTGTGAACTTTAGAGGTACTAAAGATTACCAAAATACATCTGAACCATTAAGTGTAGGTAGCACTGAGCACACAACAAACCCTAATGATATTCCTGCCTAATGTGTAATGGATCAATTAGAAAGTGGGTGATAAGGAGTGGCTGCTGAGTGTTGAGGATGTATCTTAGGATAAATCGGGTTGGCTTGGTGGGTGCTGCACGCCTGAGCCCTGAACGGACTGGGAAGGTAGGCACGGCGGCGCGCCCGGGCAGCGGTGATGCTATTGGGCGAGCGGCTCCTGGCCTCCTGTTAGTCCGGCGTCTCCTCCTAGAGTCATGCCGTCCGAGGACGGCAAGTCGCCGGCGAGGCAGGCGGCTGGGGGCGAGTAGAGATCAGAAGCACGCAGTAGAACAAAGGGGAATCAGGACCTGGGATGACCCAAAATCCCAGGGTGGGCCGGCCCACCGTGGGCACCCTGTAGAGATACACACCCGAGCGGTGAACATGCATTTTTGAAACTAATTTAGGAACATTTAGCTTACTAATTAAACAACTCTGTTTTATTAATATCATATTCGTATTTCAACAACTAAGCTTGTTTAGCTTGATGGGTGGAGCAGTGTTATTATGACACGAAGCACGTATTCTGATCGTATAGTGCTCATAAAAGGGGAAACTCTAAGCATATTTTTTTACCAAAAGAGGGTTTTCCCTCCGATTTCTATTAAAGAAACTACCACGGAACCAACATGATAAATTAAACCCTAAGCATGATCAATTAAACCGTATTATGGTTGTGCCATGGCAGATTTGAAGCTGCAACCGGAGAAATGATATTTAGCATCCATTGTTTGCTTCGAACTAAGAACTAAATTCTAAGAGCTGAAAAGAAAGTAGAGTAACCAAGTTAAGATCTATTTTCTGGTTGAGATCAAAAATTTGAGGAGATATGAAGTACCACCTCTCTTGCGGCGCCGTGTAGGTATCGGGGGTGCGATGGCTGTCGGTGGCGTTGAAGCAGATCTGTTATGGTAGATAGGTGCATCGGGGGATAAGTCCCGTTGCGGTGGAAGAGAAGGTCGTGTGAGCCGCCCCGGCAAAGAGGACGACGGCGCCGATGAAGCGAGAGGACGCGATGCAAGGCTATTGGTCCGTCGCCGTGGATGAGGAACGTCCATCTCTAGCAGTGGACGACGTGGTCTGGGTAGGCGCTCCGACATGGTGGAGGACCGTGGTGATGGATGTTGTGGAGGATGGCGGTGATGGATGGGGTGGCGGACGGAGGCTGGTGTGGGGATGGGGTGTTCTAGCGCGGACGGTGTATGAATGGGAAAATGGAGGCAAAGGTACGGGGAACCATGTTTTTGGGACGCGCTTGTCTGAAATATGGGAAAGTTACGAACTTAGCCCCCGTTTAAAATTTGGACGTCTCGTCGGTTGGGGATAGGACGGTAATCTGGCATCTCGCCAATATTTGCCCAGAGCGATTTCGGGCGAGGAGAGGGTGGTTGGCGCCCATTGTCGGTGTCAAAACCGGCGGATCTCGGGTACGGGGTCCCGAACTGTGCGTCTAGGCCGGATGGTAACAGGAGGCAGGGAACACGATGTTTTACCCAGGTTCGGGCCCTCTCGATGGAGGTAAAACCCTATGTCCTGCTTGATTAATCTTGATGATATGGGTAGTACAAGAGTAGATCTACCACAAGATCGAGGAGGCTAAACCATAGAAGCTAGCCTATAGTATGATTGTTGTATGATGATGTCGTCCTACGGACTAGAACCCTCCGGTTTATATAGACACCGGACAGGGTTAGGGTTACATAGAGTCGGTTACAATTGTAGGAGATCTCGAATATCCGCATCACCAAGCTTGCCTTTGTTGGAAAGATGCCCTAGAGGCAAAATAAAAGCATTATTATTATATTTCCTTGTTCATGATAATTGTCTTTATTCATGCTATAATTGTATTATCCGGAAATCGTAATACATGTGTGAATAACAGACACCAACATGTCCCTAGTAAGCCTCTAGTTTACTAGCTCGTTGATCGACAGATAGTCATGGTTTCCTGACTTTGGACATTGGATGTCATTGATAACGAGATCACATCATTAGGAGAATGATGTGATGGACAAGACCCAATCCTAAACATAGCATAAAGATCGTATAGTTCGTTTGCTAGAGTTTTTCCAATGTCAAGTATCTTTTCCTTAGACCATGAGATCGTGTAACTCCTGGATACCATAGGAGTGCTTTGGTTATACCAAACGTCACAACGTAACTGGGTGACTATAAAGGTATACTACGGGTATCTCCGAAAGTGTCTGTTGGGTTGACACGGATCAAGACTGGGATTTGTCACTCCGTATGATGGAGAGGTATCACTGGGCCCACTCGGTAATGCATCATCATTATGAGCTCAAAGGTGACCAAGTGTCTGGTCACGGGATCATGCATTACGGTACGAGTAAAGTGACTTGCCGGTAACGAGATTGAACGAGGTATTGGGATACCGACGATCGAATCTCGGGCAAGTAACATACCGATTGACAAAGGGAATTGAATACAGGGTTGCTTGAATCCTCGACATCGTGGTTCATCTGATGAGATCATCGAGGAGCATGTGGGAGCCAACATGGGTATCCAGATTCCGCTATTGGTTATTGACCGGAGAGTCGTCTCGGTCATGTCTGCATGTCTCCCAAACCCGTAGGGTCTACACACTTAAGGTTCGGTGACGCTAGGGTTGTAGGGATATGTAGATGCAGTAACCTGAATGTTGTTCGGAGTCCCGGATGAGATCCCGGACGTCACGAGGAGTTCCGGAATGGTCCGGAGGTAAAGAATTATATATAGGAAGTGCTGTTTCGGCCATCGGGACAAGTTTCGGGGTCACCGGTATTGTACCGGGACCACCGGAAGGGTCCCGGGGGGTCCACCGGGTGGGGCCACCTGCCCCAGGGGCCGCATGGGCTTTAGGGGGTGCGCCTTGGCCTACATGGGCCAAGGGCACCAGCCCCAAGAGGCCCATGCGCCTAGGGTTTCAAAAGGGGGAGAGTCCCACAAGGGGAAGGCACCCCCTAGGTGCCTTGGGGGGGAGGGAATCCTCCCTTGGCCGCCACCCCCTAGGAGATTGGATCTCCTAGCGCCGGCGCCCCCCCTTGGCCCCCTATATATAGTGAGGGAAGGAGGGCCTCTTGGACCACGCCTTTGGTGCCTCCCTCTCCCTCTCCAACACCTCCTCCTCCTCCATAGAGCTTAGCGAAGCCCTGCCGGATTACTGCAGCTCCTCAACCTCTCCTTCCCCCTTGATGGATCAAGAAGAAGGAGACATCACGCTGACCGTACGTGTGTTGAACGCGGAGGTGCCGTCCGTTCGGCGCTAGGATCTCCTGTGATTTGGATCACGTCGTGTACGACTACCTCATCCCCGTTCTTTGAACGCTTCCGCTCGTGATCTACAAAGGTATGTAGATGCATCCGATCACTCGTTGCTAGATGAACTCATAGATGGATCTTGGTGAAACCGTAGGAAAATTTTTGTTTTCTGCTACGTTCCCCAACAGCCTTCCACGCCAAGGGAAGTCCCATCCGGACATGGGACGAAGTCTTCAATCTTGTATCTTCATAGTCAAGGAGTCCGGCTGAAGGTATAGTCCGGCTACCCGAACACCCCCTAATCCAGGACTCGCTCAGTAGCCCCGGAACCAGGCTTCAATGACGATGAGTCCGGCGCGCAGATTGTCTTCGGCATTGCAAGGCGGGTTCTCCCCCAAATTCCTTGTACCTGTTGAATAAAGTCCAGTTTCTTGTAAATGTTGCGCTCCTTGGCTTCTACGCCCAATAATGGCCATCTTCCACGTGTCAAACGAATGCAAAAAGCCGGGGCATTTTTACATCAACACCCCCAGCCATATGAACGAGCCGCCTATTTAACGGGATGGGGATTCAGGTTAAAACCACATCTTCTCCTCTCCGCGAGTTATCATCAGAGCGCTTCCAGCAAAGGTCCATTCCAACATGTCCAGCCGTCACAGCTCCTCCCCTTGCCCCTCCGGTCCCAAACCCGGGGACTGGGAGAGTTGCACCATCCCGCACAGCGAGTTAGTGTCGCTTCAGGCCAATGGATTCCTCCCCCCGGCATACATGGTCCCGGTCCGAGCCGGTCTCGCCACCTACAATGGCGGAAAACAGGCGGAGAGCACCCCCACTCCTTCTAAAGGAGAGAGGGTATGCCTCCTCCCCTATCTAATAAGGGGACTGGGATTTCCAATTCATCCATTTCACCGCGGGCTTCTGAAGTTTTACGGTCTCCAGCTGCACAATCTCACGCCCGCTTCCGTATTACATATCGCGGGTTTCGTCGCCCTTTGCGAGCTATTTTTTGGCATTGAGGCTCATTTTGCGCTGTGGAAGAGGTTATTCTGCCTGGTGCCCCATTCTCAAGAGGGGTCTATCTATCAAGTGGGCGGAGCCGAAGTATGGCGCATCGCCGGGACCGGATACCTATCCGGAACCCCGAAGAAGGCGTCCGAGGACTGGCCTTTGGAATGGTTTTACATGGATGGCGTCCGCTACCGGACCCTATCCGGGTCGGTCTCCCTGAGTTCAACAACGCCCCATTGAAGAAACGCTTGAGCTGGCGTCCATAGAGCTCTCACAGAGAAAGCGACAGAGACGTCCTTTACCTGATGGGCTGGATAAGACTGTTGGCTCATTCCGGACTAACCATGATTGGAGTCATGACCGCATGCATTATGCGGGGGGTGCAGCCGCTTCAATATAGAGGCCACCCCATGTGGGATTTCAACGGGGAGGATGACGCCACCCGTTACGGTCGTAAGGGGCTGGCCTCTACCGCCGCCTTAGTAAAGATCTTATCCTCTTTGTACAAGGGAGAAAAGGAGGAATTCCTCCGCGTCAATCCGCAGGCCGGATTCAGTATGTACGATCCTCCAAGTTGGCTAAGTGAACAATTGCGCTCGCCCGTTTGTTTTATACTCCCACGGTTAGATAGGTAGTCTAATGATTTCAATGCAGGAACTGCGACAGGAGGTAAAGGATATAAACAGCCGTCCTCCATAGCCCGAGGACCCAGAACGGTCCCTCAATCCGGACTCCGAAGAAGATCTGGACATATCGGTGGAGCTTATTGACGGGGTGTTCTATCAGCTAAGTAAGGATGATACCTTGGTGGCCATTACGGCGGATTACCCAGGGTTAATCCTGGCCTCCCAGGTGAAGGAAACCGGAGTCCCATTCCCTTGAAAGAGATTCCATTCTCATGTATTCCGGTGTTTCTAATGACAACCGTGTTTTGTAGGGGAGATTTCCGAGGCAGGAGGCCGAACCTGTGGCGGTTAGCCAACGAGGGGCCGCATGGCCCCGTGGGGCAAAAAGGAATGTAGTCCGGACTGAGATGCCGGCGCAAAGGTATAGCGCACCCTCTGTTTCCCTATAGTTATTCTGTCAGGGCATATTAATGTTCGTGCTATCTTCAGAACGAAGAAACCTCACTGAACAACATCCGGAGAGGTGCCAATCACGCCTCCACCAGCCAGGCTCCAACGTCTGGCCAGGAAGCGGAGGCGAGCATAAGGCGCGCACCGGACGCTCCTCCGACAGAGGATGAGGACAGGCTGTCTGCCACAAATTCTGAAGTGGAGAGTGCCATGAACCACAGGCGTCGCCGGACAGTTCTACGAGACGGTTGTTTCTCCCAAGAGGCTTTAGATGCCTTTAATTCAGGAGATGCGTACCTCCGTGCCACTCAAAATGGTTTAGCCAGAGCCACGGAGCAGTATGTAAAAGACATACGGGTAAGAAAATTTTGGTTAATTATATATATATGCCAGTAGCCCACGAGACTTGAAGCAGTTAGAGAAACTGATTTAAGGATCATTTAATATGCAGGTTCTTACAGAGAAGAATACCGTACTGTCCCAGTAGCTGGAAAAGTGCAAGGCCCAACTAGAGGCCGCACTAGCCGCAGCAGGGGACCCAAAGAGACCCCCTCAGGTAAGATACACTTCGAAATATTAGTATTGTGCGGTGTGGATGCAAATCTAACAGATCATATTGCAGATGGCGCCGGACTCGATCCAGACAAGCAACAACTCTTACGCCGGGTAAAGGCCGGTGAGAGTGTGTTGACCAAGGTGAGGCTGGAGAAGAATGATCTTCAGGATGCCAACACCAAGCTGGACGTCGAACTTAAAGATGTTCGTGGCTAGCTGTCGGACTCCACGAAGGAGAATCAGCGGCTTCGACGCGGCATATTTAGTAAGTGCTTGAACGAACTTTGAAAAAAAAAGTTCGGCGAGGAAGTCGACTAACAGAGTAATGTCTGTAGGTATGCTCATAGGTCGTCCTGCAAAGGAGATGCCCGGTTCTACGGGTGACCTTCTTCCCGAACTCCTGCAACTGCACGAGCGAATTCGGCAGGCGATGCGAGGTATTGCCCAAGCCTTATGGCCTGCCCACTCCGTGCCCGAGGGCCTTGGAGAGCTTGCGGAGAAGCTGAAGGGAGCTCAGCGGCGCTTCCGGTTGTGGAACATATCGGCCTGCCAACAAGGCGCTAGGGAGGCTTGGGCCATGGTGAAGACCCGTTTTACGAAGTCTGACCCAAACCACATGGCCGAGGTCGGACCAGTGCGGCCTGACGGGAAGGAGATCCCTGTAAGCTTAGTATACGGCCAAGTAGAGTTCGCCGCAAAGTATTCCTAGCAGGACTGTAAATTAGACAGCCTGTTAGATGGTATAGAAGAGGAATACAATCAGTCAGAATGACTGTGTAATTTTAAATTGACATGTGTAATGCCTTCTAGCCGGATTGTAGATCGTTTGTCGTTGCCGACCTTTTCGCTTCAACCTCGGGATCTGACGGTCCGGAGTGTGTCCGAATACCCTAACGGTTATATAAGATCCGGGGTATGCGTGGAGACCAGGCGTAGGGGTCATCAGTGCTTTAGCAAACAAGTGCCCAACTAGTTCTGTTATATTACATGGTTAGTAAGAAACATCTTCCAGAGAGAATAGTTCCGTTAAGGGTTCCTTTCGCTGGGAGGCATGCCCTAAGGTGCATGTCTGGACTGCGTGAAGAGACGTAGAAAAAGCATCTGGGGGCGCATAAAATGAGTAAAAAGATCATCTTTTATTTCACCGACCGAATATTCCCTTAAGAACGCTAGCTTTCGGCTTCACCCAGACTGAGGTACACATCCGGCTGACCCGGCAGTAACAATCGTAGAGGTGCTCCCTTTACCGCCTAGCCGAACAATCGGGAACGTAGGGGTAAGCACAGGAGCCAGGCAACCCATCTTGGCCAAAACTTAAGTCATATCGATGCATATAATGGTGAAGAAAAAGGTACATGCGGAAGTTTGACGCATGTGTTGGGCGTGAAGCCCGCATAAATAAGCTTCTGTTAAAGAAGCCCCCAGGTTTAATGAGCGCGAGTGGCGCGTCACTATATGAGCCTTTAAGGGCTATAAAAGGAAAAATGGGAAGGAGAGAAATGTAAGGCAGAAAAATTCAAAAAGGAATGGGCAGAGGAAGGAGACGAACACAGAGTCCGGCGCTAGGCATAGAATCTTCGGAGACGGGTGGCGTTCCACGGGTTCGGCTCGAGTCGGTTGTTCGACGCATCACACAGGCAGTACGCCCCACCAGTTAGGACTTGGTCGATTATGAATGGACCTTCCCACTTGGGCTTGAGTTTGTCCTTTTTCTTATCCGGCAGTCGTAGAACTAGTTCGCAAACATTGTAATTTTTGGCCTGGACTTCTCTGCTTTGATATCTTTGGGCCTGCTGTTTATAAAATGCGGAACGGGCTTTTGCCACGTCACGCTCCTCCTCCAAGGCGTCCAAGTTGTCCTGCCGATTGAGCTCGGCTTCTCTTTCTTCGTACATGCGCACTCTAGGTGAGTCATGAATTATGTCGCAGGGCAGAACTGCTTCTGCGCCGTACACCATAAAAAATGGTGTGTATCCGGTGGTGCGATTTGGCGTGGTCCGCAGCCCCCATAGCACGGAGTCGAGCTCCTCTACCCACTGCGTGTTAGATTCCTTGAGGGACCGCTCTAGTCTGGGTTTAATGCCGCTCATAATAAGACCATTTGCGCGTTCGACCTAGCCGTTGGTTTGTGGGTGATAGACGGAAGCATAATCGAGCTTGATGCCCATGTTTTTGCACCAGAGTTTTACCTTGTCGGCGGTAAAGTTTGTACCATTATCAGTTATGATGCTGTGGTGGACGCCATAACGGTGTACGACCCCGGATATGAAGTCTATCACAGGTCCGGATTCGGCCGTTTTAACGGGCTTGGCTTCTATCCATTTGGTGAACTTATCCACCATGACCAGTAAGTATTTTTTCTTATGGGTCCCACCTTTAAGGGGTCCGACCATGTCAAGCCCCCAGACCGCAAAAGGCCAGGTGATGGGTATAGTTTGGAGTGCGGTGGGTGGCATATGGCTTTGGTTGGCAAAAAGTTGGCAACCAGCGCATCGTTGGACTAAGTCCTGAGCGTCTGCCTGGGTCGTCGGCCAATAAAAACCAGTACGGAAAGCCTTGCTAACAAGGGACCGAGCAGCGGCGTGGTGACCACCGAGTCCGGCATGAATTTCAGCCAGAAGGTTCCGCCCTTCCTCTTCGGAGATGCACCTTTGAAGGACTCCGGTAGTGCTTTTCTTGTAAAGCTCTCCCTCATGGACTCTGTAGGCTTTAGATCGCCGCACTATGCAGCGGGCCTCGTTTTGGTCCTCCGGGAGTTCCTGCCTAGTAAGGTAGGCTAGGAATGGTTCTGTCCATGGGGCGATAACCGCCAGTATTACGTGGGCTGAAGGTGTAATTTCGTTGGCAGAGCCTCCAATTGTGTCAGATTGTTTGGCGTCGAGTGGTGCGGCTGGGTTCGGGCTGTTATTTGCGGGTTCCCCCTCCCATGCTACAGATGGCTTGAACAATCTTTCCAGAAAGATGTTGGGGGGGGGACTGCATCGCGTTTTGCTCCGATGCGTGATAGGACGTCCGCCGCTTGATTGTTTTCTCGGGCTATATGGTGAAACTCCAGCCCTTCGAACCGAGCTGACATTTTCAGGATGGCGTTGCGGTAAGCTGCCATTTTTGGGTCCTTGGCGTCGAAGTCTCCGTTTATTTGGGATATCGCGAGGTTTGAATCCCCGCGTACCTCTAGGCGCTGGATACCCATGGATACTGCTATCCGGAGGCCATGTAGGAGGGCCTCATATTCGGCTGCATTGTTGGAATCCGTGTACATGATCTGGAGCACATATTGGACTGTGTCTCCTGTGGGGGACGTCAGGACGACACCAGCCCCCAGTCCGGCCAACATTTTGGAGCCGTCGAAATGCATAATCCAGTTTGAATATGTGTCGTACTCTTTAGGGAGCTCGGCCTCCGTCCATTCTGCAACGAAGTCGGCCAAAACTTGCGATTTAATAGCTCGTCGTGGCTTATAGGTTATATCAAACGGGAGAAGCTCGATGGCCCATTTTGCAATCCGGCCCGTTGCATCGCGGTTGTTGATAATATCATTGAGTGGTACTTCCGAAGCTATTGTTGTGGAACACTCTTGAAAGTAGTGTTGTAGCTTCCGAGATGCCATGAATACCGCGTATGCAATCTTTTGATAATGCGGGTACCGTGATTTGCATGGAGTGAGGACAGTGGACACGTAGTAGACCGGCCTTTGAAGGGGGAATTTGTGTCCGTCCGTTTCCCACTCGACAACGAGCACTACGCTGACAACTTGGTGTGTTGCTGCAATGTACAATAACATTGGTTCGCCGGTGTTTGGCGCGGCCAGGACTGGGTTTGTTGCCAATATGGCTTTTATTTCATCGAGTCCGGCCGTGGCGGCATCCGTCCACTCGAAGTGTTCGGTGCGCCGAAGTAGGCGATAGAGGGGTAGTGCCTTTTCTCCGAAGCGGGAGATGAAGCGGCTTAAAGCCGCCATGCATCCGGTTAATTTTTGTATTTGTTTAAGGTCCTTTGGGACATCCAATTGTGACAAAGCTCGGATCTTGGCTGGATTTGCTTCAACTCCTCTACCGGATGCAATGAAGCCCAAGAGCTTTCCGGCTGGAATGCTGAAGACACATTTTTCCGGGTTGAGCTTGATCTCGTATTTTCGGAGGTTATCGAATGTAAGCCTCAAGTCGTCTACTAGAGATTCAACATGTCTTGATTTAACGACCATATCATCCACGTATGCCTCCATTGTTTTGTCGATCTGGTTTGCCAGACATGTCTGGATCATGCGCTGATATGTTGCGCCGGCATTTTTCAGCCCGAAGGGCATTGTGTTGAAGCAGAATGGGCCGTACGGTGTGATGAATGCTGTTGCAGCTTGGTCTGATTCTGCCATCTTGATTTGATGGTAACCGGAGTATGTGTTGAGGAAACACAACGAATCGTGTCTTGCGGTGGCATCGATAATTTGATCGATACGGGGGAGGGGGAAGGGATCCTTTGGGCAAGCCTTGTTAATGTCTTTGAAATCGACACACAGGCGCCAGGATTTGTTCTTCTTTGGTACCATCACCAGGTTTGCTAGCCAGTCCGGATGTTTTATGTCTCTGATGAATCCGGCCTCCAATAGCTTGGCTAGCTCCTCTCCCATAGCCTGTCTATTGGGTTCGGAAAAACGCCGAAGGGCTTGTTTGACATGTTTAAATCCTTTTTGGATATTTAAGCTATGTTCGGCCAGCCCGCGTGGGATCCCTGGCATGTCTGAGGGGTACCAGGCGAAGATGTCCCAGTTCTCTCGTAGGAACTCTCGCAGTGCAGCGTCTACATCAGGGTTCAGTCGTGCCCCGATGGAAGCTGTTTTATTGGGGTCCATTGGATGGACCTGGAATTGGACTATTTCGTCAGCTGGCTTGAAGGATGTGGATTTGGATCTCTTGTCGAGTATCACATCATCCCTGTTAACCGTGGAGCACAGCGCAGTTAGTTCCTCGGCCGCTAAGGCTTCGGATAGTGCCTCAAGGGCTAATGCGGCTGTCTTGTTTTCGGCACGGGGTGCTATGTCCGGATCACTAGCTAGAGTGATGATTCCATTCGGCCCGGGCATCTTAAGCTTCATGTACCGGTAATGGGGTATCGCATGGAAGATTGTGAATGCTTCCCGCCCTAGTAAAGCGTGATATCCGCTCTTAAACGGGGCCACCTGAAATGTGACTTCTTCGGACCTGTAATTATCCGGCGTGCCGAACACCACATCTAGTGTGATTTTTCCTATGCAGCGCGCTTCCCAACTGGGGATTATTCCTCTAAAGGATGTGCTGCTTCGCTCGACGCGGTTCCAGTCTATTTCCATTTTTTGAAGGGTTTCCTCATAAATGAGGTTCAGTCCGTTGCCTCCATCCATGAGCACCTTGGTGAGGCGAAAGCCGTCCACTATGGGACTGAGGACCAATGCGGCTGGTGCTCGGGCTGTTCGGAATCTAGGTTCATCACTTGCGTTGAAGGTAATGGCAGTGTCGCTCCATGGATTTATTGTTGCAACTTGATAGACTTCGGCGAGGTTGCGGAGTGTTCTTTTTCGCACATTGTTTGATGCGAAAGTCTCGAAGACTGTGAGAATGGTACTGGTGTCCTTGGGCTGGCTTTTTGCGGCCTCCGGAATTAAGAGGTCCTCGCCAATTTTGGCCACCTGCCGGAGTATCCAACATGCTCTAAGGCTGTGAGTTGGTGTGGCGTCCTCTGCACTATGAATTCTACAGGGTCCATCAAGCCATCTTTCCAGTAGGGTTCCATGCCCTATAGAGTGTTTTGGCTTTTTGGTGTTTATCCCGGGTGTCCTATGATGATGCACCTCTTAGTTCAGACGGGATTACTATTCAAGGACGGATTATCCCAAAATTTTATTTCGGTTTTCCAGGCGCTTTCCATTGCACAATATTTTTGTACTATGGACGCCAAGTCAGCGAAGCGTGTAATATCACGACGACTTACGGCGTTGAGGATTCCCTTGACCGTGCAATTACTATAGAAAATTGAGATTGCGTCTCCCTCGCGGCAATCCTTTATCCTGTTCATAACCAGGAGGAATCTGGCCCAGTAATGATGTACTATTTCCTCGGGCCTCTGCTTGATTTGGGAGAGATCGCTTATGATCGGGTGGGCGGGTGTCGTTGAATCTGAAACCTCACCCAATCCAAGATTTGGAGGCCGAAGAGTTTCCGAACTCTGAAGTTCGGATTCTTGGGTGTTGTCCAATGAATCTGGCCCGTTGCCTGATCCTAAGCTCAGGTCTTGAGTTACATCCTCCCCTCCGCGGGTATCCGGCTTGGAGGAGTCGGGAATTCAGACGTAGCTAGTCCTTAAAATAGATGAAGGGTCGCCGCACTGCGCCTCTACCACGGCAACGTGGTGGGTGACTTGGGGAGAGTTAATTTCTCTTAGATTGGGTTTAAGCCCAACCTGGTCATAATCCGTAGCGACCCCCAGGGCGGCGATGCGATCCAAGAGCTCGTTTATGGAAGAGAGCTCCATTGGATCTAGCTGCTCGGCGAGCTTCGAGCTGACGTTTAGGTTGCTTTTGATGACCCGAGAGGTCACCGTCGGTGCAACAGCCGAACAGGCGGTCATGAGGAAACCACCTAACCGGAGCATTTGGCCGACAGCCAAGGCTCCCTTAGCAACGGCGCCGTCTTTATAGACGGGAGGAGGAATCCTTCCTGATTGCGACGGCACAGAGGAACTCTCAATGAAAGCACCAATGCCGGTGTCAAAACCGGCGGATCTCGGGTAGGGGGTCCCGAAATGTGCGTCTAGGCCGGATGGTAACAGGAGGCAGGGAACACGATGTTTTACCCAGGTTCGGGCCCTCTCGATGGAGGTAAAACCCTACGTCCTGCTTGATTAATATTGATGATATGGGTAGTACAAGAGTAGATCTACCACGAGATCGAGGAGGCTAAACCCTAGAAGCTAGCCTATAGTATGATTGTTGTCTGATGATGTCGTCCTATGGACTAGAAACCTCCGGTTTATATAGACACCGGAAGGGTTGGGGTTACATAGAGTCGGTTACAACGGTAGGAGATCTCGAATATCCGCATCACCAAGCTTGCCTTCCACGCCAAGGAAAGTCCCATCCGGACACGGGACGAAGTCTTCAATCTTGTATCTTCATAGTCCAGGAGTTCGGCTGAAGCTATAGTCCGGCTACCCGAACACCCCCTAATCCAGGACTCCCTCACCCATGGTTGGAGCCCACGGTGTATGAACGGGGCTGACAGGTAGGGCGGTTGTGTCACGTCTGAGTGAAGTTACAAACCTGCCCCTATTGAAAATATTTGCCTACATCGATTTCAGTTGAGTCGAGTTTGTTTTGCTGCCCACCGTGTATGAATGGGGAATGGAGGGAGAAACAGAGGTCTTTCGGACGAGCTTGAATCAAATGAGTTTTGACGCCCATGTTTGACGCCCACCGTGTCGGAATGGGCTCAGAGGCGGTCGTGTCACGTCTAATTGAAGTTACTAACCTACCCCTATTTAGAGCAGTGGAAATCGGGCCGATGGATTGTCCGTGTAATGGGTAGACAGTAATTTCCATCTCCCAAACACTTGGCTTCGGGCAGCCAACTGCGAGTGGACATTTTGCTGCTTCTTTTGAATTTTGGGACAATAAGCATCCACGTTTACCCTGGCAACTAAATTCGAATCCATTTTATATTCCTATATGAATCTTTATAAATCATTCTATGTGTTTTTATATATCTTCAAAAGGATGACAAAGATGTATTCCACTGTCATATATGAATATGGTTTACAAATGTCGATACTCAAATTCAGAAACTAGAATCCAATTTAAGGTGAATTCGAATATTTGGAACACTTCATGTCCAACTCAAATGTCACATGCAGCTTAATGTGTACTCCCATTTAGATATGTACACAAGCGATGTATCAAGATTCAAATACCGAGCCAATCAACCAAGAATGTACAGAACTAGCAGACATATAAACACTTATAGAGTATATGGATCAGTAATATCAACTAACATACATAAGGCAGGCCGTTGTACTTTTTTTGGCTACAACATCATGCTTTTCTTAGCCAGCATCTTGGCCCTTTCCGATGCGTGCCACTTATGGTCCATCTATACTACTACTATTGATGAATGCACATTCATCCTGATTGGCATGTTTGTAGGTCTGGCACAGCAATCCAAATGAAATGTCTCTGAGTCTTATCAATTAATACAGACTTGTGCTCAAATAAAATTACAAACCAAAAAACAAAAAACAATTATTACATGATATCTAAAACAAATGGTTTGATTGATTACATGAACAGACAACACAAAGGTTATTCAACTATGGAAAGAACATTTCACCCATGATTTACCAAGTAGGAATTTAATTTCGTTTTCTCCTTCAGGACCTTAACAATCTGGTCAGTCTCAGCTTGCTTCGTTTTGAAATCCACCAAATATTTAATTGTTGTCTTGAGTACTGCTTGTGATTGTGCTGTTTGCTTCCTCAACATGTCAACTTCATCTCTAAGCGCGGAAGCAGAATCTCTTTCTACCACTAGTTTAGCCTCTAGAGCATCAGCAGTTGGCAATTCATAATGCACGATTGGGCCGGTGCCACTGCTGTGGGAGTGGGATGATGCAACGTCCGTGGGGACCTCGCTCTTTGATCTTGGGCTAACCTGTTTTGCCATTGAAGTTCCGATTGGATTCAGAAAAGTTGAAGTTAGCAAAACATCTCAACTGGGAGTTATAACTGCAAACCAGTTAAACAAACAAGGAATTAAAGAGTTTCAATTGGATGCTGAAAAGTAGTTATTAACATCATTGTAACCCGCTGTTGCAGCAGCAAAGAAGTTAAACAAACAAGTAGATATTTAAGTTAAGGCAAACAGGTAATTCTTAACAGTAAGTATCAAACACATAGATAGGCGCAGTCTACAATATGATTAACAGGCTGTGCCATTATGTAATCAGTAGAAAACTAAATTAAGCCAAGCAACATAATTGAACAATTTTGCAATAAGTGGCTAACTAAAATTCCGAGAAGCAGGTAACTGAACTTACTCTAGTTCTTTGTACAGGCACACTGCAACTTGTTTTCCGCTTACAAGGTTGTACGAAGGAGTCCATGGCATCAATTGCTTGGATACGCAGTCCCAATACTTCTTTCTTCCCACACTGCATGGCTAAGTCGAATGGTTAATCTGGTAAGATGGTGCGTCCTTGATATGTTATATGAGGACATGTAGTCAGACTAGTTGTAGCCAAACACATCACACTGGCTTTTACTGTATATTTCATGTGATTACTTTTGGCATATCGCGATCTAAGCAATGTACAATAGGATGAAAAGACTGGCATCCTTCACATTATTGGCGAACTTAGTTCATAGAAACAAGCAATTCAACCATTCTATGGGTAAATCAAAAGTGCCCCTGGAATATTTTTCACTATCCAATCATACAAACAAAAAGGGGCGACGCCACCATAGGGGCTGGTATGGGTGGCCGCCTCAGGTGGCTGGAAAGTGTGCACCTAGTTTGAGTCATCCAGGTTGGCCCACGCTAGTTTTGTTCGTCCCAACGCACGAGCAGGCAATGTAAAAAATGAAGAAAAATGTTTCAATTTGGATGGGCCAATAACATAAGTGCAAGGAAGGCCCTATAGCAGGCTCGTGACCCAAACGAGCACCTCCCATATCGATCGACAACAGGAAAAATCCCAATTCATTCGCTCTAGCCTCCAGTCTGGTTCGCTCCTAACCTAGCCGCCACTGGACAGACCGACACAACACTTCCTCGCGCCCTCGTTGGAGGGTGGTTCCCGGGCTTCAAGCGAACGAAAGGACAAGAAGATGAAGATCCAACCCTGGGTGTAGCCTGCGTGGGAGGCAGCGGCGGCAGCACGGGCATGGCATCGAGCTTGCGCAAATGGACAGTCGCAGCTTGCAAGAGTAGCATGCGCAACGAGCAGGTACATCACATCCCTGATTATATCTAATTCAACTCTTCAATTTCTGGCCAATAGTTAAACCTGGTGGTGTTGTAAAACTGCTTGTATGTAGGGAATCTATGAGAAAATGAAACCAATTTCTACTTATTTTATAACTCCCCCAATCAATACTGAACTGACTGAATCTGATGTATCTAATCAAGTTTCCGGTTCAAACATACAAGCTCATGTTGTTCTTGAGCCTAAAGTGTCTAATGAATAGACTGCTAATGAAGGATTTGATGCAAACATTTTACATGCTCCTAGTGATCAACATATAGTGTCTAATGAGGGATCTAATGCAAGCGTTTGGCAAGCTCATTGAAGGATTTAGTGTCTAATGATGATATACTATGTTGAGAGAGACAAAGATTTGCAGGCATTGATGACAAGCAAATTATAGTGCATTTTCATAGCTTGAGGAAACATCGAGGCCATCTACCAGAAAGTCCCCGTATCATGACAACATAGCGTAAATACTTCTATAATCTGTTGTTTGAAACTATTGGCATACTTGTGCATGATAGATATATTGATATGCAGTTTGTGCACTGGTTATACGTGCAATTACACTTCGATATTTTCAGCCAGAGAACGAATAATTCTAGAAGGTACATACCATGTTTGTAGTCCTTGTACACCATGTTGCATTTTGTGTTTTTTGGTGCTTGCTTCATTTAGTGTTTATAATTTGAACTACTTTGGATCATTAGCTGGTTTTCAAAGTGCATGTAGCTTCACATTTCTCAAGTTATGTTGATTTCCGGAGTGCAAGTGCCTTCGTATTTTTTAAGTTAAATGTTCGCCCCTGGTAACTTGGATTCGTGGATCAGCCACTGCACACAAATCATACATGAATGCCAGTACGAATTAAATGAAATGCAGGGACATATGCTAGCTTGTTGTACAGGCTCACTTCAGCTCTGCTTGCGCTTGGGATGTTCCATGTACAAGTCCATGTTACCACTTGCTTGGATGTGCAGTCCTTGTGCTCCTTGCATCCCCCTCTGCATTTTTGACACGGTGAATGGTTGATCAAATAAGAGGAATCGACCTTGATGTTGTACCGGAGGACAGATACTTACAAGGTTATACGGGTGTGCAGGATGTGTACCATATCCCGTAGCGCCATCATGCTTCGCTAAAAATGGATTTTCTTGTTTCAGATGATATCTCCAGAAGAAATAAGAGTTAAAGTCAGAGTTGCATAGGCGTGTAAGCTAAGAGAGCAGTGAAAGGATATCGAAACATCGTCGGAACAGTGCACAAGGGAGTGATGTGTGGATACCTTGTTCGGGCCGGCGTTTGGGCATGCTCCCTAGCTAGAGTGTGGGTCACTTCAGAGCCGTTGAGGGTGATGCGCTGGCGTTGGCTGGCCGTGCACGGATGCAGATCTTGAGTGGCAGCGGAGCGCTACGATGTGGTGGACGAAACTGTTGGTGAAGCCCCAACGGCCTCGGGGGGCGGAGGTGCGATGATGTGCTCGGTGAAGTAGCCCCGGTGAGTTGGGAGACGACGTCGGTGAAGCGCACCTGATGCGGTAGAACTCGGTGTCTGTGAGGCACGTCGGTTGCGGCGGCCGACGTTGTCGGTGGACCACCCGGTGCAGTGGACGAGGGCGTAGATGAGGTAGCTCCGGTGCGGTGGTGAAGCACGACAGTCATCTTCGTCATCGTCGTTTGGCATAGAGGTGGGGAACGGTGGGGAAAGAGACGAGACGAGGGGTGATTCGAGGGTTGGCAGCGAATTAGGGATTTGAGCAATCTGGGCGCTAAAGGGGACGGTGGAGAAGAGATATTTTGCAGGGCTGGAATTGGGGCCGCCAGATATTTCAATCCGAAACATGGAAGCGCGAACTTATATTGTCGTCGTCCTTTTTTGGGGGGGAGGGGTGGGTGGCTGGGTATTACGCGTCCGTCCGACACAGGCAACCACCCTGACAGGACTATGCTTCGGTGCCTTAAGGCACCTGCCTTTGTGTCCATGACATGTGGGCCCAACAGGTGGCTGGCCCACATGTCAGTGACCCAAAGGCAGTTGCCTTTAAGGCACCGAAGCAACGTCCACCCCGACACGACCCTGGTCTACCTGGTGCGCCTACATTTGAGAATGCAAACGAATCTTCTTTCATTTGCAAATGAATCTGTATGTATTACCATGCCCGTGTTTTCCTTGCAATAATTAGTCATTCGAAACGAGATACTCCATTCGTTCACTTTTGTAAGTCGTTTCAGACAACTTAAAATGAACTGTTTTGCACATTGTCTGAAATGTCTTCAAGGTCTTATAAAAGTGAATAGAGGGAGTACAATAAATTAATTAATGAGGAGTTATTTGAAAAAAAATCGAAACGGTACCCACGCTAACGTGGATTAGAGTGTGCGTAACGTAGTTAGTTATTTGAATTAGAG
The DNA here is from genome assembly GCA_034509565.1 of Triticum monococcum. Lineage (NCBI taxonomy): Eukaryota > Viridiplantae > Streptophyta > Magnoliopsida > Poales > Poaceae > Triticum > Triticum monococcum. The sequence continues at coordinate 387,218,953 of CM067847.1, read as the reverse complement.
TGTGTGTCACGTAGCGATCTCCAATTCTAACGTGGATTTCGCATTTCACTGTATCCACGCTACTTTTTTAATACAAATTCATATGTATATGATGAACACCATGGTAGTGAGAAAACTTTTGGATGGATTCAAACATATGACCTACAAAATAGCACAACAAACTAAGTCAATGTCAACTTTTCGAAACTTAGTATGGCACGAATTCGAAATTATTACCCGTATGCCTGGTCCTCGGTTCAAATCTTACAATGTACACCGAATTGAAACATCGATATTAAGTCTTGTACTACGTATATTCAAATGTTGTTTTTAGCCCCCTACCCCCCCCCCCCCCCCCGCACAAACGCTACATACTTCCTATATCGGTCAATCTTCCTCTCCTAACCATCTTAGGAAGCTATCGGTTTCCAACACACGTTCATTCTCTCTCTCCATGTTTCGATCTCTAAGTCTCTCAACTACACAACCCCTTTTTCCACTATGTTGCCAAAAGTATTTACCTCACAGACCCGCCATTGCACCCTAGGCCGAGCTCTCTCTCTCTCTCCCCCCCTCTCCCTCTCACCCTCTCGCACTAAATACTTGCATTGCCTAACTAGCCCCCCAACCTCTCATGCGCATGCACGCACGTTGTATATCTAGGTCACTCCCTAGAGACTGTCTCACTCTTTCTTCCGCACGACGGGCCACACTCGCTCAATCTCGCTCTCTTTATCTGAGTCTCGTTTAACCTCGTTTTCTTTCACACACAAATGATATATCTCCCTGTTCGGGCCTCGATCAACACACTCTATACTCTCTCACGCAGATTGTCTATCTAGGTCAGTCCATCCAAGCCGCTGCCACTCTTTCGACCTCATGGTGGGCCACGCTCACTCAATCTCTCTCTCTCTCTCTCTCTCTCTCCGTATGTCTCGATTGACCTTGCTCTTTCTCGGACAAAAATGATATATCACCATGTTTGATCCCAATTCGACCTATTCACATTGTATACTCTCTCACGCACATCATCTATCTAGGTCACTCTCTCCAACCCGTCTCACTCTTTCGATTGCACGGCGACCCTATGTGATCAGTTGACCTTGCTTCCTCCCACGCACAAAATATATCTACACGTCTGTGACTGGATCATCTCTCAAGCTCTATCTTACAGCCCTCACCCTTGCCAAAAAGCTCAATCGGACTATCGGCGTTCTGGGAACGGGGGTCCCCAGACTTGCCTGCCTGCGGCCTGCGGCGTGGCTCGAATGGGGGCCCAACATGGCCCATCTTCATCAACACAAGACTCAAGACCCTCGCGAGGGGCCAAGCCTCTCGAGGCAGACGACACGGCGCATCCTCAGGCGCGGCCTCCTTAGGCCGGCTCGCGAGGAGGCGGAGAGTTCAAGGCGGGGTACCTCACGAGGTGCCAGTGACGCAAGCCATGACGATCGAGGGCGCCAGGCGGGCGCCAGCGCGCGCAGCGTCCTTCTTTCCTCTTTGGTGCAAAGGGGGCAAGCGCATCCGCGGAGTACCGAGGCATCAGGCAAAGGTTGCCATTTCGGTGCAACAAGACCAGGACCAAGCGGACTACGAGATGGAGGTCACCATGGAGCCCAGTGCGGCGTCACCACAGAGCCTTTCATAGGCGAAGACCACCTTTAGTCAGGATAGATGTACTTGTTGTCCCCCTTCAAATTAGCCCGCCATTGTTGGCTCCCTTCCCGCTCAATATTTGGGAAGAGGACCAGGGCCTCTATAAATAGGGACCGGCCACCCACGTAGCAAAAGGGTCTGGTTTTGATGAGAAGGCACACAGAGTAGAGAAAGAAAGAGAGAGAGAGAGAGAGAGAGAGAGAGAGAGAGAGGTGACCGAACTCCTCCCAGAAGTTCATCACCCCAGCCAAGGACAGACCCTCGCGAGGCTGTTCTTCCTTGTATTGTTCTTCATCACCAGCCCCAGGAGGCAATCCATCCACCACACACTGGTGTAGGGTATTACACCACAATGGTGGCCCGAACCAGTATAAATCTTGTGTCTCTTGTGTGATTCCTTTAGTAGTTTAGATCTTTGTGAGACGGGGATGTTGAGGACGTGATTTCCGCGCGCACCCCAGTGTTCGAACCTTAAGGGTCTGCTGGAACCCGAAATCCGACACGGACAATATCTCTACAGAGCATATATATTTGTTCAATGAATGTTGGACCACACTCACTTTGTCTCTCTATCTATATGTCTCTCGATTGACCTCACTTTCTCACACCGTATCTTCCACGCGTTAAAGCTACTACCTCTCCATCCCTCGCAAAGCTGGAGCTATTTACATTGTGAGGGGCACTCCAACCTTGGATTAATTTATGTAGGCATTTATTCCGGCCGGTTTAGATTATATTTTCATAGCATTCGGCCCACAACTACTGCAAACACCGTTGCAACCCACGCAAATCCCCTAGTTGATTTCCCTCTGGCTCAGTCATCGCTCTCTCGCACATCCTTTCTCGCCTTCAACGTCGCACCATGGTATTATTGAAAAAACTATGTTGTTCTCTTTAATCATTATAAATAAGCTACAAAACTACACACTGATAGTCCACTTGGAATGGAACAAATTTCGACCCACAAATTAAAGTCCTACAAACTACACACCAAGGGGCCCACATGTCATGAAACAAATTTGGACCCATATACAAATTAAAAAATAAAGGACGAGGATCGAACATGCGACTGGGCCTTCAAGCCGCACGTCAATAGGCAACATACGTAGAATAGCAATGTTTGTTGTACCCCCTTTGTTCACATAATGTTTTTATATTACCACAACCTAATTAATGGATAACATGTAATATTATTTTTAGTACTATTCGCCTTCACTTACTGGTGGGTTCCATGTGTTCTCTCTCTCTCCTCCCCATCTGTGTTTAGACGCACGGGCAAACAGGAAGAACTCGTGGGCGATGTTGCCGTTGACCATACCTGGACGCGTACACAAGTCACGGCACAAGTTTCACGTAGTAGCAGCACTAGTCAGTGTGTACATGCAATGCACGTTAATTTTGAAGCATATTAAGTGCATGCGGATATTGACTACTAGGATATTATTTGCGTGTTGTCATGTGATTAGCACTATTTTGGCATGAAATTAACTGCACGCTAAACGTGTTGAGCGCTCGACATTGCAGCAGTCTAGGTCGTTGGATGACAAGGAATACATGTGGCTTGATGAAGTTTTATATTTAATTTGATATGGCTCTAGCAGAACATTCAATCGATCAAACCATACATTTCGTTCAGTCTGACTCCGACTTTAAATTATATGATGATCGATATAAAATAAACAGAAATGATAAACGTTCAGATTTTAAGCATGGCAATCCGAACGTTTTTCATGGTGAATTTAGATTACACGGCGGCGGTGGGGGCGTCTTGTGGTGGGAAGCGGCTCCTCTGTCGTGCTCTGTGTGTCGTCGGGCCACTGACCGACGGCGACGGCGGTGTCTTGCGCCATTGTTGGCGTACTCCTGGACGTTGGCCTAGCTTCAAGCAAGGCCAAAATGTTCTGGACTGCGGTGCGAGTCAACTGGCGAGAGGAGGCGACTGGCATTGGTGCAAGGAAGTGGTCGACGGCAGCCATCCATGCCACTTAGGGGGGCACTGGCACCCGCGCGGCATTAGGCGCTATCAACGGTGCGGAGGAGAAATTCGTGTGCACGGGCATCGGCACGGGTAGGTGCATGGGCACCGACACGGGCGTGCGCGTCAGACGCGCAGGCTCATGCGCTGGCAGGTGCACAGGCATGTGAAAGTCAGTGGGGAGTTCGTAGAACCCCTTGGGATCAAGCTCGGCGACAATGTGCGGCTCCCAGCCCATCAATGCCACGGGGATGGGCGCTGGCGCAGTCGGGGGGATGGGAGCCGGAACGGGAGCGGGGATAGGCGCGGCGTCTTCCCGCAAGGCCAGTTCAAGCTCATCCCAAAGCGCCTTATGTTCTTGAGACTCCGGGTGGGTGTCTTCCTCAGGAAACTGGAACACTAAGGGCAGACCATCGTGATGCGGCTTGGCGTACGTTTAGGTCACGCTAGTTGGAGGTAGACGACAGGAGAATCGGAGAGGAAGAGAGAGGACTGTAGTGATACCGGGTAGTGCGGGGTTGATTTTAAACTGCGGCGCCGGCGACATCACAAGTGGGAGCAGTTGGGACGACGGTGGGCGGCGGAGCCTGGTCAAAGGGCTCGCCTCCCAGTGAGCCTGCACAGTGGTCTGCTCGCACGCCTCCTGTCGAGTCACACGCTTGCTCGGACAGCACCTGCCGATGAGAAGCGGGGACTCGTGGAGGCACGTAAATGCCCACAGTTTCAATAGTGAAAGTGTTCGCCTTAACGTCACAGGTCTTTGTTCCAAAATACCTTGGCTCTTCATTTGTGCAACTTTTCATAAGCAGCTTGTCTCAAATTGAAGAAAAAACATACGAAGTAATATTTGTGCCATATCACGTGACCATGCTTAGTTTCAAGAAATTATGCTCACTTTTGGATTTTCTGAAATTTAAGATCTAGGATTTGAAACAATATCATAACCTACATCATGCAATAAATTTTCAAGCCGTACATCTGTCCTGTTGTATTTCTTAAGAAAGGATTTGGTCAAACATTTTGCTTCGTTAGACTTCAGACAAGTTATATATGCAGAGTAAAAGGATAATCCCTCCGTACCAGTGCATTGCCTGATATATTAACTCAAGTACTAGGCACGAAGAAACGGGCTCAATTCTGTGCTCATCCTGGTGTAGTAGTAGTAGTACTAGGCAATGAAGTTGATGGGTGACCTTGGCGAGCGACGACCGAGGGAAATTAACCATGCTCGGCACGGTAGGTAACGTTGTCTAGTTACTAAAGCATCCCTCCGTTGTTCATCGGTAGTCATTATGGACCGGGGACATGAGGGGAATTTCCTAAGGCTGGAATTTTGGCTGCCAGATATTTCGACTTGAAACGCTGAGGCTCGACTGGTTGGGGTTGCCTAATGTGCGTACCACGCACGCCACCGAAGGACACGAGCCCGGGTTTTTTTAGGATCAACACGAGCCAAGGTCTGGCTGGTACACCGTTGGGTCCTACCATTCGAGAATACGAAAGGAACCTTTTGAATTGCTGAACAAATCTATGTGTATTATAATACCCATATTTTCTTTGCAAATACTAATCTCAACGTGGGAATTGATTTATGACGAGTTATTGAATTAGAGTGAGTTTGTGATATAGTGATCTCAACATGGATTTCACATTTCATGGTATCCCTAGTAAGTTTTCCAATGCAAATTCAAATTTAAAAGATGAACAATATGGAGGTGAGAAAACTTTGTATGTATCAAGCATATGACCACACACACACACAGACACACACGCACGAACACAACAACAATCCAATAAGTATAGTGCATCTATTTTTCCAAACCATGCATGTATGACACGAATTCAAAAATACTCCTTGTATTCCTAAATATTAGTATTTTAGAGAGTTCAAGAAGTAACTACATACGGAGCAAAATGAGTGAATCTAGACTCTAAAATATGTCTATATACATCCGTATGTGCCAGTCCATTTGAAGCGTCTAAAAAGACTAATATGTAGGAATGAAGGGAGTAAAATGTAAGACATCCATGGTCCTGAGTTCAATATTTAAAATGAACATGAAACTGAAACATGAATATTAAGTCTAGTACTATAGTACATGCAAATGTTGTGTTTAGGCGGAGCTATGATTGCCGGGGGTCAACCCCTCGACCTCAGATAAAATTGTGGAGCTCTATTTAGGGTTGTTTAGATTATGTTTGTCCCCACCCTCCCAACCACCGATTGGTTGTGCACCCCCACCCCTCCTCCCCGGGAGAATATCATGTGCCCCCATACCTTAGATGCTATATGCCGATACAAGTTGCTTGGAGCTTGTAGATCTGAGATATAGCAGCTCACATGATGTGTAACACCCTCGATGCGACTATATCTCCCACGTGTCGAGGCACGACTTAGAGGCATAATCGCATTGAAGGCATATGTCGCAAGTCAGGCAATCATCACAAACATCCCATGTAATATAGATGAATAAAAGGGATAACATAGTTGGCTTACACTCGCCATGTCAATCAAGTACATAAATAACATACATCATCCAAACACTCATGGCCCGACTACGGCGCCAACATGAAAGATAACCCAACAAGAGACATGGTCCCGATCACCCCAACATAGTAACGCTGAGAGTCCTCGTCGAACTCCCACTTGAGCTCAAGCGCGCCATCTGGAGCTGTATCATCTGGCCCTGCATCTGGTGTAATAGTAATCTGTGACCACAGGGATTCAGCAATCCTGCACCCTCGCGATCAAGACTATTTAAGCTTAATAGGTAAGGCAAGGTAAATATATGTGGAGCTCCAGCAAGCGACTAGCATGTATGGTGGCTATCCTATTCGCAAAAGAGAGCGAGAAGAGAAGGCAAAGCGCGAACGCATAACTAAAGAGGGCAATCCTGCAGCAAACATTACTCCAACACCATGTACACTTCCCGGACTCCGCCGAGAAGAGGCCATCACGGTAACTCACACTGTTGATTCATTTTAATTAAGTTAATGTTTAAGTTATCTACAACTGGACATTAACAAATTCCCATCTGCCCATAACCGCGGGCACGGCTTTCGAAAGTTCAAATCCCTGCAGGGGAGTCCCAACTTAGCCCATGACAAGCTCTCACGGTCAACGAAGGAATAGACCTCCTCCCGAGACGTTCTGATCAGACTCGGTACCTCGGTTCTTCAAGACATTTCAACTGGTTAAAACAAGATCAGCAACACCGCCCGAATGTGCCGACAAATCCCGATAGGAGCTGCACATATCTCGTTCTCAGGGCACACCCAGATGAGCCAGACATCGTGTAGGCCAGCCCAGAGTTGCCCCTGGTAGCCCCGGACATCGCTCGGTTGGACCAACACTCAGAGGAGCACTGGCCCGGGGGTTTTAAAATAAGATGACCCTCGGGCTTCGGAAACCCAAGGGAAAAAGAGGCTAGGTGGCAATGGTAAAACCAAGGTTGGGCATTGCTGGAAACGCTTTAATCAAGACGAACTATCAAGGGGTTCCCATTATAACCAAACCGCGTAAGGAACGCAAAATCCGGGAACATAACACCGATATGACAGAAACTAGGGCGGCAAGAGTGGAACAAAACACTAGGCGAGAGGCCGAGCCTTCCACCCTTTACCAAGTATATAGACGCATTAAGATAACATGGCAATATAATGATATCCCAACAAGTAAATAAATGTTCCAACAAGGAACTGTCTCCAATCTTCACCTGCAACTAGCAACGCTATAAGAGGGGCTGAGCAAAGCGGTAACATAGCCAAACAACGGTTTGCTAGGACAATGGTGGGTTAGAGGCTGAACATGGCAATTTGGGAGGCTTGAAAGCAAGTGGTAGGCATCGTAGCATTGGCATAGCAAAAGAGCGAGCAAACTAGCATAGCAAAGATAGTAGTGATTTCGAGGGTATGATCATCTTGCCTGCAAAGTTGTCAGAGTTGACTGGATCCTCGAAAGCAAACTCAATGGGCTCCTCGTTAGCGAACTCGTCTCCCGGCTCTACCCAAACAAGACAAACAAACAACAAGAACACAATCAACCACGTGCAAGGATCAAACAATATGATGCAAAGATGATATGCTATGTGGGATGCGATGCGGTATGCATATGCAAGATGTGACAGGAAATGCATGAACCTGGCCTCAACTTGGAAAACCAAGTGTGCCACTGGAAAGATGAGATGAAATCGCTTGAAAACGATATAAAGATCACCGGAATCGGAGTTACGGTTTGGAAATGGCAAGCAATTCAAATATGACACCGGTCTGCGATTTACAGCAAGTAGCCAACTAGATGCAATGAGATGAACATGCTACAGCACCCAAACATGGCAACAAAATACATGCAGGGATGCATTCAAGATGCTTAACAAAATACTAGCACTGAATTACGGCAAATTCATCCATTAAGAGGTTCAAACAAGCATGGCAAAACTACATATGGTAAACCAATCTCAGACTTAGTGAATTTAACACTTGTCTGGAATTTCAGATCAGGTAGCCCTCTTCGGAGCAACAAAACTACATGCTACAGGATCTGAACAAGGCAAAGTAAAACATGGCATGGAGCTACTCAAAGATCTTAACAAAAGTCCCTTAGTGACCTTGAGCCAAAAGGGATCACAAAATACATTTGCAAGCATGTGAACATAGCAAAAACATAATCAGTTTTCAGACTTGGTGAAAACTGGGACATGCTGAAAACAGATATCAAGTAGGCATGTTTACGAGCTCGATGCACTCACTATGGAGCAAGTCATGATAAGCTAAGCATACATCCATTAAAAATACACAAAATTCAATCTAGACATGGAAAGAACAATAACATAGCATGCACGGGTCAACTACAACATCATCAGCAAAATTGCAAACAAGTTGACAATCTGCCCAGATTCACAAAGTAGAAAAAGTAGAGCTCGATTGACTCAAGCTAGGGTGCTCCATATATGCAAACAAAGACATGGATGGATAGAGCACTACAAGATTAACAAAACATCCTTACTGATCATCCTCAAAAGAGGCACGAATCACTAGGAAACAACATGAAATATGGCATCATAAACTAAACAGCTCAAGGACTTAGTGGAAATGCTAAGTCCCTGAAAACAGAATTAGCAAGTGCACCACTTTGCAAGCTTGCACTAGTCACCACACACATCACAAAAATACATGGGTTGCACCTCTGGAAAGATGACAAAACCCTTAACAAAACATATGTAGAGCATCAGGGCAAATCATGCACACAATAATCATGGCAAAAATGACAAATGTCTAAGACGGAGTAGCAGATCTGACAATTAACTCAAGTAGCCTCCTTCTAACTGCATTTCGGGCATCAAGTTGAACTCAAATGAAAATGATGCGATGGAACGAAATGATGTACTCTCTTAGACGAACATTTTGATATGCTATATGCATGAATCGGAGCTACGGATGCAAAGTTACGAAGCTATGAACATGAGCACTTGGATCTGCAATTCCGAGGACTTAGAAGAAATTTACCCCGCGCGGATCTAGGGTTTACAGTTCACGGATCTGGATCTCGCGAAGGCACTGTAGCAGCTCGCCGGAAATGGCGCCATGGTGGCCGGAGCGATGAGGACGCTCGCCGGAGCCGAGGGAGAGGCGAGGGCGAGGCGGGGGCAGCGGCCACCGAAGCTCGGGCGGCGGCGTGGAGGCGAGGCCGGCCGAGCGGTGGAGTGGGCCGGGCGGCAGCGGGGGTCGGCACTGGCGAAGATCCGGCGGGCGGTGGCCGGCAGGCGAGGAGAGGGGCGGCGTGGGCGGCGCCGTGAGCCGGGCGGATGCGGGGGAGGTCGGGGCAATGATGGGCCGGGCGGGCCTGCTGCGGGCTCGCTGGGCCGCGGCGGCGGCTGGCGGCGGAGGTGCCACGTGGAACCACGCCATTGGCTGCGGACAGTGGCGGCGTTGTGTCCAGCGGAGCTCGGACGTGTACGGCGCGACAGAGGACGGATTTAGGGTTTCGGGGGAGGAGGAGATCCGAATTTGGAGGGGTCTTTATATAGGCATAGAGGGAGCTAGGAGAGTCCAAATTGAGCACGGTTTTCGGCCACACGATTGTGATCGAACACTCTAGGTGATGGAGCAGGGTTAGGTGGGTTTTGGGCCAAAATGGAGGGGTGTTGGGCTGCAACACACACGAGGCCTTTTCGGTCCCTCAGTTAACTGTTGGAGCATCAAACGAAGTCCAAATGGTACGAAACTTGACAGGCGGCCTACCGTTAGTAAACCAAGGCCGCTTGGCAAGTCTCGGTCCAATCCAGAAATGTTTAATCCCCACACACGAAAGAAAGGTAGAAATGACCACCAGAGGAGAAGGAAGCGCCGGAACGCAAAACGGACAACGGGGAAAATGTTCGAATGCATGAGATGAACACGTATGCAGATGCAATGCGCATAATGACATGATAAGAGATGCATGACAACGATAACAACTCACGAAGACAAAGACCCGAACCCGAGAAAATAAAATAACTTAAGCCGAAAACGGCAAGAATTGGATTACATATTGGGTAAATCATATCCGGGGTGTTACATGATGTATCTTAATATTTTTGCAAGAAACCTTGATGAGTTTGAGAATTGCACACAATTTGTACAAAAACTACTTAGATGCCCTTTGATCCCATATCCAACGACCTCGAAGCTCGTATCACCGTAGCATCTAAGATGAAGGAGGACATCATATTCTCCTGTATGTAAGAATATCATGTGCTACCACACCTTATATGCTTTGGTGATACAAGCTCTTCGGAGGTGTTGGATTTGTGGCCCAACACCTCCTCAGTGGTTCAAATGTTTTTTTGCAGAAAAGCCCCAAAAGAGTTCAGCCACTGCTTACAAGTACAAAGACTGCTCAGGAGCCATTGGATCTCAGATCAAACGACCTCCAAGCTCGTATCACCGTAGCATCCAAGCTACGATAGCACCTTATGTTTTCTCGCACGGGAGAGTAGGAGGTGCTCCCGCACCGTAGATTCTATGGTGATACGAGTTCACTGAGATCTAACGGCCCATAGTAGGAGGTTTGAATGTTTTTGCCATATATAGCTGATAGAGTTTGGGAAGTGCGCAGAAAGTACAAGTACTACGCATGTGCCATCTGATCATTGATCATACGACCTAGATGCTCATATCACCATAGCGGGTAATTAAGCTATGGGGAGCACCTAATATGAGCACCGGGGAGCCATTGGATCAAAGATGCAGCAGCACACACGAGGCCTAAATGTTTTATTTGCAAAAAAAAACCTTTGGAGAGTTTGAAAATTGGGCATAATTACAAAGACTACTCCCAAGTCATTGGATCTCACTTCCAATGGTGTAAAAACCCGTATCACCATAGTATCTAAGCTGCAGGGTGGATGTGATATTCTATGCCACTGTCATTTTTGTTCGTAAACTTGCAAAATACGTGTAACTCGTGTCGTTACTTGTCTAACCGCACAAAGTGTTTGTTAAAAAAACCATCCTACACTGAAATATCGGAACAACACACGGGGGTCGCACTTTTCATTAATCAAATTTTGACCGAAAACTAACAAATCTGAAAGACGAGATTCAAACTGGCAACCTGGACTACAAAGCGTAAGTCGATAGCCTGAAAAAACGAACAGTTGTTGGCTTTGTCCCATAACTTGATTTTATACTGTACTTGCGTTGAGTAGAGTAGAGGGAGTGCTTCGTCAACACGTGCATGACCGTTGTCTCACTTACTAGTGGGTCCCAGGTCTGGATCTCAATCTCTCTTCTCTCCATCATCTAACCTTTGCACGAGCACACACGAAGAGCAGCGCTAGCTTGCCGTGGTGTTATTACAACTAAAAAAAGCTTGGAAAATAGAAGAATCGCCTAGAACAGGAGACGTTGTGGCTGGTCGAGATGGAGCTAACCACATCTATCCGCCGTGCCACGTTTGCATAATGAAGTTGTGTGGCTAGTGGGTTGTTTTCGACCGACTGGCTGGGTCCCGAGGTCGAACCATAGGTACTACGTCTGATATAGTATATTTTTACACGCACATTTTTCCTCCATGCCGAGACATGGCAAACCATACCGTGCGGTTTCGGGGTCCTCCCGAGTGGTGCACGCATATATTCTTCCTGAAGTGGGACGCCCTATCGCGTGTTTTCTGGGTCCTCCTCGATCGTAGCACCGAAGCAAGTAAATTAGTCGTCAAATCACGAAAGACCACCTTTCCCGCTGAGTACATCAGTGAAGCACGGTGGCTAGCTAGTTGGGCTAGTTCGACCGATTAGCTAGGTCGCCACCACATTTGTTTTTTCACCCTTTTTTTTATCTACTTGTCGGCAGGTAAATTTAAATATCTACCATGGTGTTGCTCTGGTGTTTGGGTGCGGCAGGATTTTTAATTTTTTGATTGACGGGAGCAGGGGCGGCAGGATTTTTAATTTTTTGACTGACGGGAGCAGGCACGGTAGCAATTAGTCACGATGACTTCGCCTGTAAAAACCCAGTGCTCCCTGATGTGAGAAGTCGTCGACTGGTGTGTTACCGTGGTGAAAACCAAAAGATTCCCCGCTCCTGCTGCCTTCTCGTAGATTGCATTGTCTTTCATCCGTTTCGCCCCCTTTGCTTCCTCTCCCCATTGCTTCTACCAGGTGCCATGGCGGCGCAGCAGATCATGGAGTCCGAGGTGAGGCACCTGACACAGGAGCTCCATGCCAAGGATGCGAAGCTCAGGGCCAAGGACGTGGAGCTCCGTGAGCTCAAGGAGGAGAGGAGTGCCATGCTCCTCCGTTATGTGCGGGAGTTCACGGAGCTTCAAAAACGGCAGGCGTCCACCACAAAGATGCTCGAGGCATCGGCGGCGTTGCTGCAGAAAGCGGGAGATACGATAGGTCGTCAGGGGAGCCTGCTGGAGTGCGAGCGGGCCCATCATGACGAGGTCCAGGATCGCCTTAGCCACTTGGTGAACCAAGTTGCCACGCACGTGTTGCGGCTGCGCGATGCCTACCGTCGTGCCAGCGCGACGATGCCGGCCGTCGGTCTAAACCCGTTCGACCACCCGGTCGACTTCAACAAGTTGTGGCTTCCTGACCTGGTCTCCTTCTTAACCTATATCTCTGAGGAGCTGAGACGTCTCCACGCGATGGTGGGGGCTGAGCTGGACAAGGAGGGGTTGCATGCTGCCGCCGTCGTTGCCGGGCGAATCCTTTCAGGGGTCCGTCACCGGAATCCATTCGTGCCATTGGACGCCGTATTTGACGAGCTGGCTCCCATCGACCGGGAGCAGGCTCTATGGGCGGTTGCACCCTGCATCACCAACGTCGTGCGCCTCGGCATGGGCATGTTTAGGAGCCCTCTGCATGGGCATGTCCATGTCTCGGCGCAACATGACCGTTGGATCAAACTCAGACGGTGGAGATCAGTCACTGTAGCACAAAGCGTGTGGGTGTGTTTGGTTGCATTCTCATCCCAATATAGTTGTTTCCTCTTCATGTATGTTTGTCAACCTACTATTGTGGACTCATGCACCCTTCATGCACTCTACCAAACACCCAAAAGTGGGTCGAGAAGGGAACTTTTGCTCCCATCCCGTGCACCCTTCATACACCCTACCTAACACTGTTTGTGCTTCATATGGTTCATGTTTTGTGGAGTACTGTAGCACCATACTCTTCGTGCGCTGTGGACCTAGTTCTGTTAACATTGATCTCACCGTTCATTCTCGACCGAACAGTCGAAAAAGTGGTACTATGATACATATAGGAGTAGTTGACATGCGCACAACATCATTTGTTATTGTCATATCTTACTACACTAGCAACAAGATTGTGTAGTACTGACGTATGAACCACTGCACATGCCTAGTAGTAGGAGCACTATGTATGTTCAAGTGGCTGCCGTGTTTCGCACTCCTCCGTCGTAAGTGTGGAAACACTTGTTGTAATCATTTTTTCTTCAGAAAAACCGTGGACACGCTCTACCGTGCGGATCCTCCTCCCGCCATGCACCAAATTACTCACTTTCGTTGACGTGTGGGACAGCCAGCACCTGGGTCCACTAGCCATGCACTAAATTACTCCATAGTAGAGTGACGGTAGACTACCCCGATCGGACCACCGTAGTAATGCCCAATGAGCCGTCAAATCACAGAACCCCCTCCTTTCCAGCAGTAAATTGGACAGACGAAGCAACCATCATTTCACTCTTCTCTCTCAGCTTCCTCTCTTGAATAAAACCCCCACTCTCTTCGCTTCTCCCTCATCTTGTTCCTCCTTTCACTCTTCTCTCTCAGCTTCCTCTCTTGGATGGACACCGGAGCACCGGCCGACATGATGTCTATGGCTCTGGCCAAAACCGTCGAGGCTCATGGTACGAAGAAGCGCAAGCACCCCGCCAAGACTACCACAGACAAGCTCAAAGCCATCGCCCTGTCCAAGCCCCCCTCTCCGAGATCCCTCATTAAGCAAGTCCAGGTAATGTCTCTTATTGACGGTCTTTTTCTCGGGCTTGATCGTGTTTTTTCATCTAACACGCAGTACTAGTACTGGTAGTACAACTTTCTGGGTGATCTTGCATGTGATTTTAGTGTGCCAAATGACGGTTATAAATTCCTCTTTTGACCAAAACATGCGAGAGGTTGACACTGATTTCTTATAGATTACTTTCAACTACTACCTTTGTCCCAAATTTCTTGTCTTAGATTTGTCTAGATATGGATGTATCTAATACTAAAATGTGACTTGACACTTCTGTATCTAGACAAATCTAAGACAAGAATTTTGGGACGGAGGGAGTACTTTATGAACATCAATTCTACCCTTTAAGAGGGTATATTTGCCTCAGTAACTTGTGTTATGGATATTGCATGTAATCCCTCTGCTCTCATGCCTTTGAAGACATGTTCTAGTGTCTTTGTTCAGTCATTTATGTGCGTATATGTAGTCATATATGGAGTATAATATCGAAATCTTATATTTCTGAACAGAGGTAGTAATAAAATATGGTTTCTGTTTGAATTAGAACCAGGTCTGCGGTGAAGACGAAGTTCTCAAAGTCATGCCATGTGAACTAGAAGACCTGATGATGAGTTATACTACTGAACTATCCAGCTGCTGTGTCCTTGTCGCCACGTGTCCTGAACTAATGTTTTCCTATAGCATTGTTGTTAGGCGTGTTCTCGAGGTTGTACTTGACCACAACAATTTCCTAGTTGTGCCTTCGATTATGAAGGGTGTGGTTCTTGTAAAGTTCCCAACAAATCGGATGCGGCCTGTCTTCATCATCATGTTTATGAGTGGAAAGACCACTCTGTTAGGTTCTCCAAGGTTAACAAGATGGTGATGGTGCATGTAGACATCTCACACGAAGTCCATGGCCTAGTCAGTTATGCGGGGTTCATCCCGTAGGTCGGTGGCAAGAAATAGTCTGCAGAGTTTAGTTAGTGCAACTTTGCTTGTCTGTAGTAAGTACTATTGTTCAGTACTTCATTTGTGTTTCTGAACCCTGTATTGTTTATTAGTACTGCCGCTTTTGGTGTGTGGTCAGTCCTAATAACGGTTTATGTTAATGTTTGCCCACTCAATTTAGTCTCTATATTTCGAAGTATCCAGATCATATTTTTTGTGAGGACGGTTTATCAATTATGGTTACACTCCAATATCTGTATGCATTGCAGGGTTTATCGCACCCACCAGGATTTCCAGTCCCATGGATGTTCGGTCCATATGATTTATCACGACCTTTGGACTGTCCTGCTTGTGGGAGTAGGCGGGCCCCTGCATGCCACGTGTAGTTGGACGATCAATCTTCTGTTTAGTACTTCAACATAGTGATTTCCTGGTAAGGATTCGCTTGTCTCACATCAAGTAAATCTTATTGATTTACTATCTAAATCTTATTGATTTAATGTCATGTTTTCTTTCTTTTCCTGCAATTTTACGATGCAGGTTTTGCCATGTGACATTCATCACAGAATAAACGTTTGGTTTGCTCTATGATGGCTATTTTTGCAGGTTTCACTTCTTATGTCGTGTCAGTAACAAAGGCACTATCCATCACTTATATTACTAGAAAAAATTGGACTAGTCTGTTGTCTGAGTACAAGCTCAATCCCTATGATGAACTGCAATTTGGTTTAACAAAAACGCCACAATTAGTCCTTCTCGCGTTTAAAAGAAATGAAGAAAAAAACTGGATCACGGTCACGGATCCTAGTCAAGTTAGAAAGCTGATCATAGCAGACCAGACACGATCGCCGTTGTCTCGCATAGATCAAGCACCGACAGTTGCTCTAGCACTGATAGCGGCAGCAACTCAGTCTGATCCAGCTGAGGATTGGGCACCGACCGCGTCAGCGGATCAGTCTGATCTACCGGAGGATCGGGCATTGACACCGGCACCTTCTCCGACACCAGCACTAGCTCTACAAGGAGCACCATCTCCGGCAGCAGCAGCGGCTTCGGCACCTGCACCAACACT
The DNA here is from genome assembly GCA_034509565.1 of Triticum monococcum. Lineage (NCBI taxonomy): Eukaryota > Viridiplantae > Streptophyta > Magnoliopsida > Poales > Poaceae > Triticum > Triticum monococcum. Next base: position 387,202,875 of record CM067847.1, on the reverse strand, counting down.
TGCACTTGCATCTACTCCGGCCCGTGCAGTTGCACCGGCAACAGACTGGGCTGAAGTTCGCACTTCATATACCAAAGTCCTTACAAAAACCGACATATCCACCTTCTTGGTAAGCATTGGCCGCCCAAGTGCTTCGTTCTTTTTTCTTTCCATGTTGTTTCACATGATTAACTGTGTTGATCTAACTGTTGGGGGTATGTCTTCTTGTTTGCAAATAGAGAATTCCTAGAGCAACGAGGGAGTCGTTCAACAATATGGGAGTCTTACCATGCGCAGCCTTGGTGTGAATGAACCTGCTCAATATACCATAAGTACAAAGTATGGTCGCATGATGATTGATGCTAAAGGATGGTCAAGGTTCAAATCTAAATCATATCTTGCGGTAGGGGATGATGTCAAAATCGAACTTTCTCGGCAAGGAGAGCTAGTCCAAATCAACTTTGAAATTCTTCAGTAGCAGCACGCAACTGCCGAACTGATCTATCCTCCAAGAGATTTTGATGTAATAATCTGGCATGGTGAAACAAGTGTCCTGTGTGTATAAGTAGTACGACAGTATTATTTATCACATGGTATATCGTTGATAGAATTGCAACTCTGATTGCTGGTTAGGAACTGTCGTTCGATTTCATTCCAACAGCTGTCGTGCTTTATTCAATTTTGTGTATTCGCCTTGTGACAGCATCTAAAACCAGCGTTGTACCGATCGCTTGCAATATGAAAAGCGCTGAGGTAGAACACATGGCCCCCCAAACATGCAGGGTCGGCCTGTGGCCCAAAGTACGGAACCGTGAGCCTATCTGAGTATTATATTGTCAGCTGAACCACCACAAAAAAAGCTGAACCCCCATAATGCCCGTGCGTTGCAGAGGGAGTATATTTCTCGGCAAGGTGAGCCTGCGATATAGAAGATTTGTACATTTCTTTATAGAGGGAGTATCTCTCTATCAAAAAATATATTTATGTGTAACTAGTTACTCCTGTCTTTCTGCTTCCTTTCGCTGATATGTGGGGCAACCGGCAACGGGGTCCATGTGCCATATGCACAAATTAGAGTGCACAACTTCACGGTAGACACACCCCGGTCGTAGCGCCGCAGTAATGCCCAATGAGACGTCAAATCACAACCCCCCTTTCCAGCTTTAGCAGTAAGCTGGACGTATGAAGCGACAATATTTCACTAGGCCTGAATCCCCTTTTCCCTCGTTTGCTTGTTCAGAGAAAACCCCCTCTTGGCGATTGCATAGGGTTTTCTCATGGAGAACCAGGTAGGAATTCTTCATCCATCCCCAATAAATCCAAGTCCCTTGGTCGCAGGTAATCCTAGGATGGCAGCCGCCGCCGTTGATGCATTTTTCTTCCTACTGAATCTAGTGTGTTTGATTTGCAGTGCCCAGAGTGCGAGGACCCTTTAGGTTTCTGTGCCCTCGGCGAGACGCCACACTTGTTCCTTCTCATCCTAACATAGCATTTTGAAATGCGCACAGTATGTTCCTAGAATCCTCTTTTCTATCCGGGAGGGTGGGTTTTTTTTGAACATGCTGTGTTCTCATATTATTTTTCCTGCAGTCTATTATTTGCTCTGCCAGAACACATGTACTCAAGATGCTCAGCCTTGCCATAACTGAATACACTAGTTTAATGGTCACAGTGAAGGCAAGCCATGGATATAAGTTCCAAGTTGGGTTCATGAACCAAGAAGATCGCTACTTTTTTATGGCCGAACTTGAATAAACTTTTTCAAGTGTTACGGATTGAAAGTTGGCGCACGAATGTTGATGGAAATAGCAGAACCTGGTCTCATCTTCACTGCGATCTTCCACCCAGACGTCATTCCAATTGTTCATCCATGTTACTTTTGTATCTGGTTCTTGCTTGTTGCCTCGATTACTTCTTAATCCACCTATTTTGTCTAACTAATCACAATTTAACTTTAGAAGTAGCAACGAATCTCTCACGAAGATGCTACTTGTAACTAATATGTTCTTATAATTGGTGGCATGTGTAGATTTTTTAGAGTTAAGCAGTCTTCTCGTTTCTTACTCTGTAATAACTCGGCTGTTACTAATGGCACTGAAGTTGACTGGATCGACATCCACAAGTTCCTACACTTTATTGATCGTCTTGAGGTCCTTGTGGGGCGTTTCAATGGTGGAAGGCCACGTGGGATATATGTGCCACTGCTGCACTCGTTGAACAGGTCCAACTGTGTCGAGAAACTTATGGTATGAGCTGTTTTCTGTTATATATGTTGTTCATAAACTATTTCTTATACACAGTTTTACAGCTGTGATCTTCTTGAAACAAGAACTGCCAAGTTCTATTGTTCCTATACAGATGCCTGACCATGGTCGGGTCAGACTTGCGCTGGGTCACAACATGATGTTTATGTCGACCTACTCAATTCCCCTTGGAGGTGAAAATATACTTATTAATGGGTGGTCTCAAATAATGAAGGCCCGTCCATCTTGGAGAATAGGACAGAAGATTATGTTCATGCTTTTCCATGGCTCTAAAGCGAATATCCTGTTTATTGACCACGTTGAGAGATGAAGCCCCTTTCAGAAGGGTGTGGATGCGCGGGGTGGCGCCTGGGCCTTGTCCTGGGGCTTGGCGGCCTCACCCTTGGTTAACTGTAGGCAAAGTAGCACTGTTCGAGGCGTGCTTTGTACGGTTGAACATATATAAGTACTCATACTGCTTTCAACTTTGGTTGTTAAGTGCCCCTGCTGGTTTCAGTTAAGGTTGTTAAGTACTCCTGTTGCTTTTACAGTCTGTCATGTTTCTTTAGTCTTGTCTTCCTCCAGCCGCCAAAACCAAACCAGCGCTGGCAGGGTCGCCTGCTTCCGCCTCCCATGGCTGGCTGCGCCTCAGTGCACGCATCGCCGCCCCACCGTCTCCAAAATCATTAATGTCGATGTCCTCCACGTGCTTTGGTGCGCTCGCCGCGACACCGCCCTCTCGCATTGTCAACAAAAAACAGGAATCCGCAGAAGTACGTGGAGAGGATGACAGTAGGGGCCCACCATGTCAGTGTATGGAAAAATAAAATGCTTCCTCCTAGTGTTTTCCTGACATCTGGGACCCACGACATTGTCAGCGTATCTATACTACTATATAGTGTATCAGTTTCGAACTAGACCTAGAGCATCACTCATAGCCGTTGGTCACCTAAATCCAATGGCTGAGATCATCTGGATTCGCCATGAATAGTAGACTGATACTGCCTCTACTGTGTTCTGGAACAATCACATGACCTTTCAAGAACAAAAGAAGCCCATGTTCCCTGTGTTATGGGCCGTATTGCCGCTTGAGTACATGGCAGTTTGAGCCCAAACGAGATTGTTTGGGAGTAAAACAGGGAGCAAAAAGTAAGGTGCAGTCTTTTTAGATGTGCACATATAGTTTCTTGTATGAATAATAATCCCTGCCTTTATAATACTTATCAATCATAATTAATTAATATCTATATCCGCACATTTCTATATTTTCTTTTTGCCTTTTATCTATCAGCAAATCTATGGCTTATTCTCTTTTACCAAAATCACTCTCTTCAACTAAGACGTGCCTTGCACGTGTATACATACTAGTATAGTCAATAGACAAGAGCACAACACAAGATCGGCTGACACCTAGGACGTAGCTACTCGAGCAGTATTTTTTTGTTTGGTATTGTTGAGACGGAGCAGGGTTTGAACTGGGCTATGGCCCATCTAGCCCAGGCTTATATTTTATGTTCACCATGTGACCAGCCCGGCTATTTTTTCTTTGTGAAAATGAGCCCAGTTTATTTTTCCTAAAAAATACCCAATCCAGGCCTACTTATTTTTGTACGCCCTAATGGGCTGCAACTCTTTCAAGACGCCTGCAAATCTTGAAAGTAATATGAAATGGGTTGTAAATATAAAAACAGATGACAAATTGGCAATTACTTTATAATTTCTGAATTTTTTCACATTTTCAGATTCCTATTTCACTGGGCATTAACCTAATTTAAATATATCTTCAAAGTGCTTTAAATCTGGCTCGACATTTCGGTATTAAAAATAGTTTGGAACCCACAGAAATATGCGAAATTGGCCCTGGCCAACCAAAAAAATGACTGCAATAAATTGCATAAGAAGATGCCATGAGCTATATATAAATTATTAAAAAAAAGAGGGAGTGGTCTGACTTGTGGGCCTGTTTAGTTGACGTGTATGCAAGATTTTTTTAGTTATTATATTCGTCAACAAATGATTCCAGCAGACGTAACCGTTGGATGTCAATCCAACGGCCGCCGTGTTTCTTCAATCTCTGATCTTCTTGCTCTGGCCGCCAAAGCAGCGCCGGCGGGACCGCCTACTCCCGCCTCCCGTGGCCGGCTGTGCTGCCCCGTAGGCCTCAGTGCCCCCTACTACTCCCACCGCTGGTCAGGGCATTCCTCTACTCACCCACACCCCCTATTATTCTGCGGCGACGGCAGCCTCACACCGCAGCCGAACCGGTGAACCCTCGTACTCCTCTCCGCGCGGGCTTCCACTACCGCGTCTTCCCCGGCTCCGCGTCGTCCCCTTCCTAGGTCAATTTGGTCAACGACCGACTTCCATCGGAAGAGTACTGTACGTGGAGAGGCTGACAACTGGGTTCACGGCAGCCGCAAGGAAGCGCCTCCTTATTACGCGGAAAATAATTATTCCTCCACCTGACAGCAGGGACCCACCGGACGGGCCACCAGTATTTTGCGAAAAAAAAATTCCCCCTGACTGTTGGGACCCACAGGATGGGCCACCGTATTTCGCGAAAAAACATTCCCCCCACTGTCAGCTTGGACCCACCGGAAGTGCCTCCTTATTAAGCACAAAAAAAATGAATACCCCCTGCTAGCTGGGACCCACCTTGGTGGGAGGCTGACTTGTGGGCCTACTAAGTTGACTGGGACAGAGGCCTTTGTCAACTTTAGTCAATATATGAACGATTCTAGCTCCAGTGACCGTACGATGTCCATCCAACAGCCGTAGTGCTTCTTCAACCTCTGGTCTTCTTGCTCCAGCCGCCCAAAGCAGCGCCGATTGTGCCGCCTGCTCCTGCCGGCTGTGATGCCGCGGAGGCCTCACCGCCCCCTACTACTCCCACCGCTGGCTAGGCCATCCCTCTACGCACCCACACCCCCTGTTATTCTGCGGCGACGACAGCCTCACACCGCAGCCGAACGAGTGAACCCTCATACTCCTCTATGCGTGGGCATCCACTGCCACATCTTCCCTGGCTCTGTGTCGTCCCCTTCCTAGGCCTCGCCGTCGTCCACCGCCCTGGGGCTCTCCGCGCGGCGTAGTCAATGTGTTCAAGGAATGGTTTCCGTCGGACGTGGACTGTACATGGAGAGGCTGACAGCTGGGTCCACGGCTGCAGCAAGGAAGTGCCTCCTTATTATGCGCAAAATAATTATTCCTCCACCTGACAGCAGGGACCCACTGGACGGGCCACCGTATTTCACGAAAAAACTTTTCCCCCTGACTGCTGGGACCCACCAGCTACATCTTCGCATGCAAGGAAGTGCGTCCGAAAAAAATGATTCGCCCCCGTGACTGCTGGGACCCACTAGCTACATCTTCGGACGCAAGGAACTGCGTCTGGGCAAAAAAAACAAAACGATTCCCCCCTGACTGCTGGGACCCAGCAGCTACACCTCCGCACGCAAGGAAGTGCGTCCGAAAAAAAACAAAACGATTCGCCCCCCCGACTGCTGGGACCCACCAGCTACATCTTCGCAGGCAAGGAAGTGCCTGACAGTCGGGAACCACCTAGTCGAAGCGTATGTAGCGTTGTCATTCTGGTCGCGAACGTGTACGTACATATATATTGGTCAATGTCGAGGCGCGCACGTGTCGTAGTAGAGGCGCGCACGTAGCATGTACACGTACGTACAACGGCCAGGGTGCAAGAAAGAAAATACGGCCACGTACATACATACGGGCAGGGTCTCGAACGCCTACTCGCGGATACGTACGGCCGATGCTCGTGTACATGGCTGGGTTGGAATGGAGAAATAGTGTTGTCACCGTGTTCATGGGGAAGCAATGGAATGTGTCGTGTTCATGGGGAGGCAACGGAATGCGTCGTGTTCATCGGGAGGCAACAGAACGCATGGGAGCCAACCGGCTGGGTCGGAACGGAATGCGTGGCCGTGTTCATCGGGAGGGCTTGGACGGAACAGGCAATGGAAACGAGGCCTGGCATACCGCAAAACGGAGGAAACGGCCTTGTGTTAGACCGGCCACGTTCGAAATAGGATCCTGTTCATCGAGAGGGGTCTCGCATACCGCAAAACGGAGGAAACGGACCTCCTACGGTCGAAATGGGGGTCCTGTTGATCGGGAGGGGTGTGGCGTACCGCAAAACGGAGGAAACTGACTTGTGTTGGAGCGCTACGGTCGAAACGGGGGTCCTGTTGATCGGGAGGGGTGTGGCGTACCGCAAAATGGGACTCCACGGGATAATTTTCATCTCCACCGTCGACCTCCTCCAGCCTCCATGGGCTACCGTCAACCTCCTCCAGCCTCCACGGGCTCCTGTTCATCCAGCCTCCACCCCGCGCTACTCCACCGGCTACTGTTCAACCACCCCTCCATGGGCACCCCTCCACCATCTACTATTCATCCAGCCCTCCACACCATAGGGTCCTGTTCAACCACCCCTCCATGGGCACCCCTCCACCGTCTACTGTTCATCCAGCCCTCCACACCACAGGGTCCTGTTCAACCACCCCTCCATGGGCACCCCTCCACCGTCTACTGTTCATCCAGCCTTCTACACCACGGGGTCCTATTCATCCAGAGGTAACGCCACCGCTCACTATTGATCCAACCCCCCCCCCCCCCCCCGCAATGCTCACAATTCATCCAATCGATCGGTTTCAGTTAGCAGTAGTAATGAAGGAATCGCTCGATCAGGTTCAGTTAACAGCCATCGATCGATTGCTCGGGTTCAGTAACGTGTAGCCTGCAGTGCAATCGCTCGGGTTTAGTTAGAGCCTAACGCCTCACTCGGGTTTAGTTAGAGCCAACGCCTCGCACACACGTGCGTACGTGTACGAGAGAAATGCGCATCGCTCGGCCCCCAACCTCCCACCGTAACTGGGAACTCCCTGAAATTTTCCTCCCCCTCGCTTCTACCATGGTTTTTCCCGTCATGGACGGCCCAAAGAATGTCATGCAGCTGCGTCTCCGGCCCGCCCAGGACGAAAAGCCCATTTTCTGTCATGATTTTTTTTTTCACAGAAGTACGAGCCCACCACATCTATGATGATACTGGGTTTTGTCACAATTATCATCATAGAAGTGTCATATGTATGATAGAAAAAAATTTCGTTTGGCCCAAAAGGTCACGGATGTGTCTTTTTTTGAAGTGTTTCTTGACGCTTACCAATATTACCAATTCTTTGGCATTCATCACATGATAAAACATACTTATGGGAATCCTTGAAGAGAGTAGGCTAGTAAAAACCAGATTGGAATACCTTATGAGCAGTTATATCTCCCACATGATGTCCTCCATAAGCTTCAGAGTGACATTTCTGTAGGATTTGTTCCTGTTCATGCTCAGGTACACAACGTCTAATAATACCATCTGCCCCTTCTTTATAGGGGTGTGGGTCATCCCAAAAGTAATGTCTTCAATCATAGAAGAAGTTTTTCTTTCGTTGGTACGTGAAACTAGGTGGTAAATATTTAGCAACAATATAATTAGCATAATCAGCATACCAAGGAGTGTTATGACAAACATTTATTGCAGCAAGTTGTTCATCAGGAAAACTATCATCAATAGGTACTGGGTCATCAAGAACAATTTCTAACCTAGACAAGTTATCGGCTACGGGGTGCTCAGCTCCTTTTCTATCAGTAATATGTAAATCAAATTCTTGTACCAAAAGAACCCACCTAATGAGTGTAGGTTTAGCATCTTTCTTTTCCACAAGATATTTTCTAGCAGCATGTTCGGTGGGTACAGTTGTCAGATTTTGGGTTCTGGCAAAACCCTTGAGGTTTAAACACTGGGGTGTGCACGAAGATCTCTTCTCCCCCAAGCACTCACCCTCACAGCGATCTCAAGGCTCAGCGCGTCGAACTCGCAGAACAAAGGGACACGAGATTTATACTGGTTCGGGCCACCGAGGTGGTGTAATACCCTACTACAGTGTGGTGTGGTGGATTGCCTCTTGGGCTGAGGATGAACAGTTACATGGGAAGAACAGCCTCCTGAGGAGAGGTGCTCTTGTGCTTGGTGAGTTTGTGTGGTGGCCTTGGTGGAATGGATCTGGTCCAAGATGATCTTTCCTCTCTCTCTCTCTACGGTGGAGGCTAGCCCTATATATCGAGGCCCGGGTCCTCTTCCCAAATGTTAGGTGGGAAGGGATCCCACAACTGCCAATTTGAAGGGGGACAGCTAGCACAAGCTACCCTGACAAAAGATGGTCTTCACCTGCCAAAGGCTCTGGTGATGACGCCGTCTTGGGCTCCACGGTGACCTCTGTCCTGCCATCCTGCTAGTCTTATTTTTGTTGCACCGATATGGAAACCTTTGTTTACGCCTCGGGACTCCGCGCCCGCGCTTTCCTCTTTAGCACCAAAGAGGAAACGAGGATACTGCACGTGTTGTCGCCCGCCTGGCCTTGGTCGTCATGGATTGCGTCACAGGAACCTCGCGAGGTGACCCATGCCTTGATCTCTCCGCCCCTCGCGAGCCAGTCTAGTGAGGCCGCCCCCGAGGAGGTCTTGCGTCATCCGCCTCGCGAGGCTTGGCCCCTCGTGAGGGTCTTGAGTGTTTGCTAGTGAAGATGGGTCGTACAGGGCCGCTGGTGGAGCCACGCCATGGGCCGCAGGCAGGCAAGTCTGGGGACCCGCGTTCCCAGGACACCGACAGTAGCCCCCGGGCCCAAGGCGCGCTCGGACTTGGCTTCAAGGCGAAGCCAAGGGGCAAGTGTGGAGCGCCGCGGGCCCCAACAGCCTACGGCCTCGTTTGACGCATGGCGGTCGATTGGACGTGGGCGTCTCCGCTTCCCCATGCAGCCTCGGCAACTGCCCAACTGACAAAAGACTGGCGTGGGTTGTATCTTCCTTCATTACATTCCTTTTTTTGCTCCAGATCCCCTTTCTTGCCCTTCGCTTCCAGAGACTCTTGATCCACCCAGATCCTCCTTCGAGATTGTCGTCGATGGCGCCCAAGAAAGCCTAGGTTATTCCTTCACCATCCTGGTACGAGCCCGCGCTCGATTCGCCGAGCGTGTCGGAGAAGGACCTTGCCGTCGTGCACTTGATGACGGCGGAGGGTGACAAGAATAGGAAGACTGTGCTCCGGGTCAGCTCCGGCAAGCCTGAGGCCCCTGGCAGCATTTCCTACCCCTTCTTCATGAGTAGCATCGTTGCCGAGTTGGTTCCCCCCTTCTCTGACTTCTTCTACTCCGTCGTCATTCACTATAAGATCAACGCCCTCCATCTTCATCCCAACTTCGTCCTTCTCCTATCGATCTTCGCCTTCTAGTGCGAGGCGTATGCTAATTCTTGAGCACTGCATTGGTTTTCCCTTGAAGAGGAAAGGGTGATGCAGCAAGAGCATAAGTATTCACGGTGGGTAAACAAATTACTATTGAGCAATTGACATAATTGAGCATAGTTCTGAGAATATCTAGGTATGATCATGTATATAGGCATCACGTCCGAGAGAAGTAGACCGACTCCTGCCTGCATCTACTACTATTACTACACACATCGACCTCTATCCAGCATGCATCTAGAGTATTAAGTTCATAAGAACAAAGTAACACTTTAAGCAAGATGACATAATGTAGAGGGATAAACGCATGCAATATGATATAAACCCCTTTTTTAATACTTGATGGCAACAATACAATACGTGCCTTGCTGCCCCTACTGTCACTGGGAAAGGACACCGCAAGATTGAACCCAAATCTAAGCACTTCTCCCATTGCAAGAAAGATCAATCTAGTAGGCCAAACCAAACTGATAATTCGTAGAGACTTGCAAAGATAACCAATCACACATAAAATAATTCAGAGAAGATTCAAATATTGTTCATAGATAAACTTGATCATAAACCTACAATTCATCGGTCTCAACAAACACACCGCAAAAGAAGATTACATCGAATAGATCTCCACAAGAAAGGGGGAGAACTTTATATTGAGATACAAAAAGAGATAAGAAGCCATCTAGCTAATAACTATGGACCCGAAGACCTGAGGTAAACTACTCACACTTCATCGGAGGGGCTATAGTGTTGATGTAGAAGCCCTCCGTGATTGATGCCCCCTCCGGCGGAGCTCCGGAAAAGGCCTCAAGATGGGATCTCATGGATACAGAAAGTTACGGCGGTAGAATTAGGGTTTTGGCTCCGTCTCTGGTAGTTTGGGGGTACGTAGGTATATATAGGAGGAAGGAGTACATCGGTGGAGCAATAGGTGGCCCACAAGGGTGGAGGGCGCGCCGAGGGGGTAGGCGCACCCCCCTACCTCGTGGCCTCCTGGTTGATGTCTTGACGTAGGGTCCAAGTCCTCTGGATCACGTTCGTTCCGAAAATCACATTCCCGAAGGTTTCATTCCGTTTGGACTCCGTTTGATATTCTTTTTCTGCGAAACTCTGAAATAGGCAAAAAAATAGCAATTCTGGGCTGGGCCTCTGGTTAATAGGTTAGTCCGAAAAATAATAAAAAGTGTATAATAAAGCCCAATAATGTCCAAAACAGAATATAATATAGCATGGAACAATCAAAAATTATAGATACGTTGGAGACGTATCAAGCATCCCCAAGCTTAATTTATGCTCGTCCTCTAGTAGGTAAATGATAAAAACAAAAAATTTGATGTGGAATGTTACTTGGCATAATTTCAATGTAATTCTTGTTAATTGTGGTATGAATATTCAGATCTGAAAGATTCAAGATAAAAGTTCTATATTGACATAAAAATAATAATACTTCAAGCATACTAACTAAGCAATTATGTCCTCTCAAAATAGCATGGCCAAAGAAAGTTCATCTGTACAAAATCATATAGTTTAGTCATGCTCCCTTTTCGTCACACAAGAATGCTCTCATCATGCACAACCCCGATGACAAGCCAAGCAATTGTTTCATACTTTAGTAATATCAAACTTTTTTCAACCTTCACGCAATACATCAGCGTGAGCCATGGATATAGCACTATGGATGGAATAGAATTAATGATGGGGGTTATGTGGAGAATACAAAAAAGTGAGAAAGTCTCACATCAACGAGGCTAATCAATGAGCTATGGAGATGCCCATCAATTGATGTTAATGCAAGGAGTAGGGATTGCCATGCAATAGATGCACTAGAGCTATAAATATATGAAATCTCAAGAAAAGAAACTAAGTGGGTGTGCATCCAACTTGCGGAAGACCTAGGGCATTTGAGGAAGCCCATTGTTGGAATATACAAGGCAAGTTCTATAATGAAAAGTTCCCACTAGTATATGAAAGTGACAAAACAAAAGACTCTCTATCATGAAGATTATGGTGCTACTTTGAAGCACAAGTGTGGTAAAAAAGATAGTATCATTGTCCCTTCTCTCTTTTTCTCACATTTTTTTGGGGCCTTCTCTTTTTTATGGCCTTTCTCCCTTTTTCTCACTTGGGACAATGCTCTAGAAAATGATGATCATCACACTTCTATTTATTTACAACTCAACGATTACAACTCGATACTAGAACAAAGTATGACTCTATATGAATGCCTCCGGCGGTGTACTGGGATATGCAATGAACCAAGAGTGATATGTATGAAAGGATTATGAATGGTGGCTTTGCCACAAATACTATGTCAACTACATGATCATGCAAAGCAATATGACAATGATGAATGTGTCATGATAAACGGAACGGTGGAAAGTTGCATGGCAATATATCTCGGAATGGCTATGGGAATACCATAATAGGTGGGTATGGTGGCTGTTTTGAGGAAGATATAAGGAGGTTTATGTGTGAAAGAGTGTATCATATCACGGGGTTTGGATGCACTGGCGAAGTTTGCACCAACTCTCAATGTGAGAAAGGGCAATGCACGGTACCGAAGAGGCTAGCAATGATGGAAAGGTGAGAGTGCGTATAATCCATGGACTCAACATTAGTCATAAAGAACTCACATACTTATTGCAAAAATCTACAAGTCATCAAAAACCAAGCACTACGCGCATGCTCCTAGGGGGATATATTGGTAGGAAAAGACCATCGCTCGTCCCCGACTGCCACTCATAAAGAGGACAATCAAAGAACACCTCATGTTTCTAATTTGTTACATAAAGTTTACCATACGTGCATGCTATGGGACTTGCAAACTTCAACACAAGTATTTGTCAAATTCAAAACTACTCAACTAGCACAACTTTGATATCACTACCTCCATGTCTCAAAACAATCATCAAGCATCAAACTTCTCTTAGTATTCAACACACTCATAAGAAAGTTTTTTACTAGTCTTGAATACCTAGCATATTAGGATTATTTAAGTAAATTACCATGCTATTTAAGACTCACAAAATAATCTAAGTGAAGCATGAGAGAATAATAGTTTCTATAAAACAAAACCACCATTGTGCTCTAAAAGATATAAGTGAAGTACTAGAGCAAAAACTATATATCTCAAAAGATATAAGTGAAGCACATAGAGTATTCTAATAATTTCCGAATCATGTGTGTCTCTCTCAAAAGGTGTGTACAGCAAGGATGATTGTGGAAAACTAAAAAGCAAAGACTCAAATCATACAAGACGCTCCAAGCAAAACACATACCATGTGGTGAATAAAAATATAGCTCCAAGTAAAGTTACCGATGGAAGTAGACGAAGGAGGGGATGCCTTCTGGGGCATCCCCAAGCTTTGGCTTTTAGGTGTCCTTAGATTATCTTGGGGTGCCATGGGCATCCCCAAGCTTAGGCTCTTACCATTCCTTGTTCCATAATGCATCAAATCTTGTGAGCTCCATTAGTGAAAGAAAACAAAACACCACTTCAAGATACTGTAATGAACTCATTCTTTATTTATGTTGGTGTTAAACCTACTGTATTCCAACTTCTCTATGGTTTATAAACTATTTTACTAGCCATAGATTCATTAAAATAAGGAAACAACACATGAAAAAAAGAATGTGTCAAAAACAGAACAGTCTGTAGTAATCTGTAGCTAACACAAGATATGGAACACCAAAAATTCTAAAATAAATTTCTGGACGTGAGGAATTTATCTATTAATCATCTTAAAAAATAATTAACTGAATACCACTTTCCAAATAAAAACGGAAGCAATTCTCGTGAGCGCTAAAGTTTCTGTTTTTTACAGCAAGATTAGAAAAAAAAGACTTTCCCCAAGTCTTCCCAACGGTTCTACTTCGCACAACACTAATTAAACACAAAAAACAGAACCAAAATAGAGGCTAGATAAAGTATTTATTACTAAACAGGAGAAAAAAATCAAGGAATAAAAATAAAATTGGGTTGCCTCCCAACAAGCGCTATCGTTTAACGCCCCTAGCTAGGCATAAAAAGCAAGGATGGATCTAGGTATTGCCATCTTTGGTAGGCAATCCATAAGTGGCTCTCATAATAGATTCATAAGGTAATTTAATTTTATTTCTAGGGAAGTGTTCCATGTCTTTCCTTAACGGAAATTAGAATCTAATATTCCCTTCCTTCATATCAATAATTGCACCAATCGTTCTAAGGAAAGGTCTACCAAGAATAATAGGACATGAAGGATTGCAATCTATGTCAAGAACAATAAAATCTATGTGCACATAATTCCTATTTTCAACAATAAGAACATCATAAATTCTTCACATAGTTTTATTAACAGTGGAATCCGCAAGGTGCAAGTTTAAAGAGCAATCATCAAAAACACGGAAACCTAGCAAATCACACAAAGTCTTTGGGATCGTGGAAACACTAGCACCCAAATAACACAAAGCATAGCATTCATGATCTTTAATTTTAATTTTAATAGTAGGTTCCCACTCATCATAAAGTTTTCTAGGGATAGAAACTTCCAACTCAAGTTTTTCTTCATAAGATTGCATCAAAGCATCAACGATATGTTTAGTGAAAGCTTTATTTTGACTATAAGTATGAGGAGAATTTAGCACGGATTGCAACAAGGAAATACAATCTATCAAAAAGCAATTATCATAATTAAATTCCTTGAAATCCAAAATAGTGGGTTCATTAATACTTAAATCTTTGACATCTTCAATCCCACTTTTAACAATTTTAGCATCAAGATCTAAAGACTGTGAATTTTTGGAACGCCATCTAGGTAAAGGTGGATCATATTCAATTTTTGCGAATTTTTGGGCTCGACATGCGTCCGACATGGATGCGGTGGAATGTGGATCAATGGAAGGAAAGCTTCAGCGCACCCCTACCTGACACGCCAAATGCCGGATTTCGGGTTCCGGCAAAACCCTTGAGGTTCGAACACTAGGGTGCGCACGAAGATCTCTCCTTTCCCAAGCAGTCACCCTCACCTTGATCTCAAGGCTCAGCGCGTCGAACTCGCAGAACAAAGGGACACGAGATTTATACTGGTTCGGGCCACCGATGTGGTGTAATACCCTACTCCAGTGTGGTGTGGTGGATTGCCTCTTGGGCCGAGGATGAACAGTTACAAGGGAAGAACAGCCTCCTGCGGAGAGGTGCTCTTGTGCTTGGTGAGTTTGTGTGGTGGCCTTGGTGGAATGGATTTGGTCCAAGATAATCTTTCCTCTCTCCCAACGGCTGAGGCTAGCCTATACATCAAGGCCCGGGCCCTCTTCCCAAATATTAGGCAGGAAGGGATCCCACAACGGCCAATTCGAAAGGGGACAAGTAGTACAAGCTATCCTGACAAAAGATGGTCTTCGCCTGCCAAAGGCTCTTATGATGACGTCGTCTTGGGCTCCACGGTGACCTCCGTCATGTCGTCCTACTAGTCTTGGTCTTGTTGCACCGATCTGGAAACCTTTCCTTGACGCCTCGGGACTCCATGCCTGTGCTTGCCTCTTTAGCACCAAAGGAGAAATGAGGACACTACGCGCGTTGGCGCCCGCCTGGCCCTGGTCGTCATGGCTTGTGTCACAGGAACCTCGTGAGGTGCCCCTTGCCTTGATCTCTCCGCCCCTCGCGAGCCAGTCTGGTGAGGCCACCCCCGAGGAGGTCTTGCATCGTCCGCCTCATGAGGCTTGGCCCCTCGCGAGGGTCTTGAGTGTTTGCTGGTGAAGATGGGTTGTACAGGGCCACTGGTGGAGTCACGCCATGGGCCGTAGGCAGGCAAGTCGGGGGACCCCCGTTCCGAGGACGCCGACAACAGTTACTTTAGAATCAACAATATAAGATCTGAATTTATCACAGGAAAACACAACTGCTAAAAATTCCTTTTCAGTAGTAGCATAATTTCGTTGAGCAGGGATAACAATTAATTTTTGTATCAACTCTTTATCCTAGAACAGTACCAACATCATAATCACTAGGATCACACATAATTTCTAAAGGCAAGTTCCAGTCAGGTGGTTGTACTATAGGTGCAAAAATTAAGGCTTTCTTGAGTGTTTCAAAGGATTCTACACAATCATCATCAAAAACAAATGGAATATCCTTTTGTCAAAGATTTGTAAGAGGCCCAGAAATTTTAGAGAAGTCTTTAATAAACCTCCTATAGAAACTAGCATGACCAAGGAAACTACGAATACCTTTAATATCTTTAGGACATGGCATTTTCTCAATTGCGTCAACTTTAGCTTTATCCACCTCAATACCTCGTTCATAAATTTTATGCCCCAAGAAAATACCTTCATTAACCACAAAGTGGCACTTCTCCCAATTCAAGACAAGTTTAGTTGCTCACATACCTGCAAAACTCGATCAAGGTTGCTTAATAAATCATCGAAAGAAGTTCCGTAAACAGAAAAATCATCCATGAAAACCTCAACAACCTTTTCACAAAAATTAGAGAATATAGTCCTCGTACATCTTTGAAAGGGAGCAGGTGCATTTCATAAACCAAAAGGCATACGTCTATAAGCATAAGTTCCAAAAGGGCAAGTGAAGGTGGTTTTCTCTTGATCAGGTTGTGAAACAGGTATTTGAGAAAAACCAGAATACCCATCAAGGAAGCAAACGTGTGTGTGCTAAGATAGTCTTTCTAGCATTTGATCAATAAAAGGCAAAGGGTAATGATCTTTTCTAGTTGCTTTACCATTCTATAGCCAGTAACAATTCTTTGTGGAATGAGTTCATTTTTATCATTAGGAACAATAGTAATACCTCTCATCTTAGGGACACGATGAACGGGACTTACCCATCTACTATAAGCTATGGGATAGATTATACCTACTTCAAGAAGCTTTAATATTTCAGTTCTTACCACTTCTTTGATCTTAGGATTCAATCATCGTTGGTGATAAATAACAGGTTTAGCATCAGGTTCCATATTAATCTTGTGATGACATAGAGTGGGGCTAATGCCCTCAAGATCATTAAGAGTATACCCAATAGTAGCTCGGTGCTTCTTCAGAATTTTCAATAATCTTTTCTTCTTCATGTTCTAAAAGGTTAGAACTAATAATAACATTGATGAGGACATGACTACCTTGGATACGACCAAAAATATTGCATACATGCATATTTGTCAGGTGATTTCTAATGCAAATTATTCAATAATCTATTTATGTTATCCAGAACAAAAATACTTCACACACTTTTGTGTTTTGTCTAATTGTAGGTGTATGGGACATTTGTACAATCCACATATGAAGATAAGGGAAAAGGAGAAGTTTAGGTTGTGTTCAAAAAGTTCTCTCACGTCACTTTTGGGTCAAGAGAAGATAGAGTCCAAGTCTCTCACGTTCTGGATTCAGATTCGGACTGCACAGACATACCTGACTCAAAACGCCAACAACTTTTTCATACGGACTCCGAATTGGGTGATTCTTTTTTTGTTGGAAACTAGATTTCGTGCTCTTTCCAACCCAATTGGATTCACCTTCAAATTCGTCCAGAGCGTTGAGTTATGGATGAAACAATCTGACGTTGCAGCAGAATCCGAGTCAAACTACAAGCCCAAAGGTGTTGCATCACCTCCACTTGGGCCCATGAGCCTTGTACGACCTAGGGTTAGTTTTAGGCTGCCTTGGGACGTCCTCCCACCTCCTTGGCCACCACCCCTTGCTCCTATATAAGTAGATCCATCTAGTAGCTTTTTCCTGGGGATTTGTTTAGTTAAAAGTTAGCCATTGCAACTTCGTGTACTTCGTTTGTGTCCAACGACCAGACCAAGACCGCTTCCGGATCCCCACTTTTATCAATACTTCATCCATATTCGCAATATTCAGATTGCTTAATCATATTCTTGCTTGTTCTTCGATTGCTTGCAGGAATAGACCTTCGTGGTCAGGTTGATCGTGCTCCGGCGTGGTCAATAACCTCTCGGAGTTGGTTTAGCGATTGCTAAGGCGCAACGTCGTTGCACGTTTGTAGTCGAATCGTCAAAGTCGTCTCTACCAAATCGATAGTTATCATCTCATCGAAAGATCGGGACCCTCGCCTCTATCAAACATGATATATCTTTTTCTCATCAAGATAAGCATATTTCAAAGTGTCTGGCAATTGTATTAATTCAAACACGGGATCACCCTTAGGTGGAGGAGGACCTCCTAGAGTTTCAATAGGAAAATTGTGTTTGAGCAGAGTTCGTTGTTCAAAGATGATTTTATCAATTTCATTTTCTTTCATGCATATGCATATCATTTTCATGGTCTAGCAAATATTGTTCTAGTGGATCAGTAGGAGGCACGACAATAGAAGCAAGACCAATTATTTCATCCTTGCCAGGTAATTCTTTCTTCTAACGTTTTGTACTAAACTTAGAAAAATTAAACTCAGGAGACTCATCACCAAAACTAACACCAACAGTTTTTTCTCACAATCTATTTTAGCATTAACAGTGTTCAAGAAATTTCTACCAAAAATAATTGGACAAAAGTCATCTTGTGGGGAATCAAGAACTAGAAAATCAGTAGGGTATTTTACTTTCCCACACAAGACTTCAACATCTCTAACAACCCCAAGTGGTGTGATGGTGCCTCTATGTCTTCTATTTCGGCGGGTGCTATATCATCCATAATTTCTTGATATAAGGTAAAAGGAATAGCACTCACGCTAGCACCTAAATCACATAAACCATGATAACATTGATTTCCTATTTTGACTGAGACAACATGCATGCCGAGAACATGTCTATGTTTATTTTTTTCATCGGGTTTGGCAATTCTAGCAGCTTCATCACAGAAGTAAATAACATGCCCGTCAATATTTTCTACCAAGAGATCTTTAACCATAGCAACACTAGGTTCTCTTTGATTTGTCCTGAAGGTCTAGGTGCTTTGATATTACTTTTGCGGACCACAGTTGAAACCTTAGCATGTTCCTTTATTGATAGAGGTGAGGGTCCCGATCTTTCGATGAGATGATAACTATCTATTTGGTGGAGACGACTTTGACGATTCGACTACAAACGTGCAACGACGTTGCGCCTTAGCAATCACTAAACCAACTCCGAGAGGTTATTGACCACGCCGGAGCACGATCAACCGGACCACGAAGGTCTATTCCTGCAAGCAATCGAAGAACAAGCAAGAATATGATCAAGCAATCTGAATATTGCGAATATGGATGAAGTATTGATAAAAGTGGGGATCCGGAAGCGGTCTTGGTCTGGTCGTTGGACACAAACGAAGTACACGAAGTTGCAATGGCTAACTTTTAACTAAACAAATCCCCAGGAAAAAGCTACTAGATGGATCTACTTATATAGGAGCAAGGGGTGGCGGCCAAGGAGGTGGGAGGACGTCCCAAGGCAGCCTAAAACTAACCCTAGGTCGTACAAGGCTCATGGGCCCAAGTGGAGGTGATGCAACACCTTTGGGCTTGTAGTTTGACTCGGATTCTGCTGCAACGTCAGATTGTTTCGTCCATAACTCAACGCTCCGGACGAATGTGAAGATGAATCCAATTGGGTTGGAAAGAGCACGAAATCTAGTTTCCAACAAAAAAAGAATCACCCAATTCGGAGTCCGTATGAAAAAGTTGTTGGCGTTTTGAGTCAGGTATGTCTGTGTAGTCCGAATCTGAATCCAGAACGTGAGAGACTTGGACTCTATCTTCTCTTGGCCCAAAAGTGACGTGAGAGGACTTTTTGAACACAACCTAAACTTCTCCTTTTCCCTTATCTTCATATGTGGATTGTACAAATGTCCCATACACCTGCAATTAGACAAAACACAAAAGTGTGTGAAGTATTTTTGTTCTGGATAACATAAATAGATTATTGAATAATTTGCATTAGAAATCACCTGACAAATATGCATGTATGCAATATTTTTCTTCGTATCCAAGGTAGTCATGTCCTCATCATCCTCCCCTTTTTGAAAACAAAGCCGTCCTCGGCGTTGCTTAATCTAAAATGTGGCTAACAAAAGAGACAAGGTGTACACGTTGTATATGTATATGTCATCCATTTTAACTGATCTCAGTTGTGGCACATATGACACAGTTATACAAGAGCACCCTTCAAAAGTCGTGAAAAATAAAGCCAATATATTATCACAAGAAGTCAAAGGCACGAAAATATTGCAACTCAGTTTGCACATATAAGTGAAGCTCTTATTCATATCAAAAGATTGACAATGCTTATCATTAAACCATCCTAACATTGATGAATCATCACCAAGATTAGAGGTCATATCAAAATGATTAAACATTGGCACAATTATTTTCAAACGTATTTGATCCAAATATGATTTATTCCCTGATTCACATGATTCATTTGCGTCAATAGTTAATTCAATGGGTTCACTCAAAATTGTTTGATCACATGGCAAAGTCAAATCATGAACATAGTCCTCTAAAATAGCTGGTGTGATCAAAGTAGTGGGTAGCTCATTGCATGGTTCATTTAAATTGACAAAGCATTCGTCATACTCATGTGGAGGTGGAAGATCGGTACCTTTGTCATTACCTCTTATGTTTAACAAAGACGATGTAGGCACTCTAGGTGGCGACACGGCACATGGTGGAGGTGATGTAGTGCTCTCAACAATGGATGTTGTTTTCATAGGAGACGTGGTGGTGGAAGGAACAACCGTCGCAACTCTTGGGATTTGCTCCTTCCGCTTGTTTGTCTTGTGGGCAAGACGTCTTGTTATCTCCTGTTCAGCTTTGCAAGCAAGACGAAACAAACGGTCCATAGGATAACATGGCTCATGAATTAGTATATCCTGAATGTCACGGTTTAATCCTCCCCAAAATCTATCCATAAAATCTTCTTCACTTTCTTCTAAAGAGGAATGCAACAAGGTAGTTTGTAAATCATCATAATATTTCGATACGGTGTCACTACCTTGTTTTAAATGTTGCAACCTTTTCATCATGTCACGAGTATAATAAGCAGGGACAAATGTATGTCGCATGGCAAGTTTCAAATCATCCCAAGTAGTAGGTATATAATCAGGGTGTAACCGACAATATTCACTCCACCAAACTAAAGCATAACCGGTGAAAGAACCAACCGCAACCTTAACTTTTTTATGTTCATCAAAATGATGGGAAGCAAATATATTATTTATGTCAAACTCCCATTCAATATATAAAGAAGGTCTAAAACGTCCATTAAATGGTGGTATAGAAACATTAACCTGATCATGTGCATTTGGATGTTTGTGCACCTCTCGCGACGGTTGTGATATTTGCATAGGTGGTGGTACGTCTCCCACGATCGACAAAGCCCATGAACTGACTCTAGATCCTGTCATGATTAGTAGAAACAAGAACAAAATCCAAAAATAATGCTCCTATAACTACTACGATGTGGTGGTAAAATGATCACAGTAAAGCAAATATCAATGTCTTACAAGTTCTTACCATGCAGCAGGCGGTGATCGGCAACCAGCGGTGTCAAGTAACTCCAAAAGTTGGGTAAAGCGATTGCCAGGTGAACGTATGTATGCACGATGTAGAAATATGTGGAGCTGGGTTGGCTATATATGGTAGCAAAATATTAGCAATAATCAATTCAGAGATGCAATGTTGAATAAACGCTCAACGACGGTACTGTGCTGGTCCTAGGCTAGACCGGACTAGAGACGCGAGCCTAGAACACTAATGAGGTCACGGTGTAGCACAACTAGCATCAATGAAGGATACTAAGTAGCTCTGGAAGGCAAAATATAAGTGAAGATCACAACGGCAGTAAAGATAATGATGAAAAACAACTGCCAAGCAGGATATACAACAACTCTCTCTCCAACTTTCCTCTTGAAAAGATTGAGCCAATTTTTTGATCAATTTTTTCAAAGAATGCTACTAACTAAAGCTTCCCAATGCAAAAAGAATAACTCAATTCCGAATTGATATGAGGAGTCAAAGAATTATAAAACTGGCCTGAAAAACTAGAACAAACTGTATGCGCGAACTTCGGAGGGCAAAAAGACCTATCTAGAAGCCGATTTTGATGTGTCAAATACTGAACAAGCTTCTGCAACTATTTAGATGCGTATCGTCGCTAGCTTTCATTTGAGTACTCGCGGAGCCAAAACGGACTTCGTATGAGGAAGTTATGTCTGTTTTACTGAACAGTGCGCAAAACAGATTCCAATCTGAATTCAACTACGAGATTGAGTCTAGATATATCCGAATTTTTTTTTCTTCTCTCTTTTTTTTCTTCTCACACTTTTTTTCTTTTTTTCTGACTTTTTTCTTTTTTTAATCTCTTTTTTTTCTCTGTCTTTTTTTTTCTCCCTCTTTTCAAGACAAACTAGATAAGATGCAGATTGGATCAAGCGAAGATGTGAACGACCTCAACTATGATTGTGACAATGAACTATGGGTAACATGTGGTGGAAATTGATGGATGATGTGGTGGACAGCGGAAGGGGTAACGATGCAGCGGCGACGTGACTAATGTGAACAGAACTCGAAACTCTAAACGAACTAGACACTAAGACTAGCAACTCGACACGGCGATGCAACCGATAATTCAATAATGCAAACAATGAAAAGAAAATTGCAAAGGCTCAGACTGGCTTGGACAAAAAGGATGAATAGATCTAACTTTTTTGGGGCTTTTTCTTGGACAATAGGAAAGAAAATAAATCTAATCTAGGGGAAACTGGAAATTCTCACCGAGCAACCTGAAAACTGATACCACTTGATAGAGGCGAGGGTCTCGATCTTTCGATGAGATGATAACTATCGATTTGGTGGAGACGACTTTGATGATTCGACTACAAACGTGCAACGACGTTGCGCCTTAGCAATCGCTAAACCAACTCCGAGAGGTTATTCACCACGCCGGAGCACGATCAACCTGACCACGAAGGTCTATTCCTGCAAGCAATCGAAGAACAAGCAAGAATATGATTAAGCAATCTGAATATTGCGAATATGGATGAAGTATTGATAAAAGTGGGGATCCGGAAGCGGTCTTGGTCTGGTCGTTGGACACAAACGAAGTACACGAAGTTGCAATGGCTAACTTTTAACTAAACAAATCCCCAGGAAAAAGCTACTAGATGGATCTACTTATATAGGAGCAAGGGGTGGCGGCCAAGGAGGTGGGAGGACGTCCCAAGGCAGCCTAAAACTAACCCTAGGTCATACAAGGCTCATGGGCCCAAGTGGAGGTGATGCAACACCTTTGGGCTTGTAGTTTGACTCGGATTCTGCTGCAACGTCAGATTGTTTCGTCCATAACTCAACGCTCCGGACGAATTTGAAGGTGAATCCAATTGGGTTGGAAAGAGCACGAAATCTAGTTTCCAACAAAAAAAGAATCACCCAATTCGGAGTCCGTATGAAAAAGTTGTTGGCGTTTTGAGTCAGGTATGTCTGTGCAGTCCGAATCTGAATCCAGAACGTGAGAGACTTGGACTCTATCTTCTCTTGGCCCAAAAGTGACGTGAGAGGACTTTTTGAACACAACCTAAACTTCTCCTTTTCCCTTATCTTCATATGTGGATTGTACAAATGTCCCATACACCTGCAATTAGACAAAACACAAAAGTGTGTGAAGTATTTTTGTTCTGGATAACATAAATAGATTATTGAATAATTTGCATTAGAAATCACCTGACAAATATGCATGTATGCAATATTTTTGGTCGTATCCAAGGTAGTCATGTCCTCATCATTTATCCTAAAAGGGAAAGGTGGTTTTTCAATATAAGCAGTAGGAACAACTGGATCAACATTGTAAATAATAGTTTCTTCTTTATCTATTACCGGTTATTAAATGTATTCTTTAATAGGGGATGATATTTAAACCACTTCTCCTAAGGGAGATCAAAATGAGTAGCAAATTATTCACAGAAATAGGCTACTATCTCAGAGTCAAGTCCATATTTAGTGCTAAACTTGTGAAAGGCATCAGTATTCATAAAATATTTAACACAATGAAACTAAAGCTTAATACCTAACTCTTTACCTTCATCAATTTCCCAATCTTCAGAATTGCGTTTAATTCTTTGTAAAAGACCCCACCAGAATTCAATAGTCTTCTTCATAAAATAACCAGCACAAGAAGTATCGAGCATGGATCGATCATCATGAGAAAGCCGAGCATAAAAATTCTGGATAATAATTTCTCTTGAGAGCTCATGATTGCGCCATGAATATAACATTGACTTAAGCCTCCCCAAGCTAGAGCGATACTGTCTCCTTCATGAGGCCAAAAATTATATATATATATATATATATAATTCCGATCACGATGAACTAGATGCATAGGATATTTTTTTCATGAAATTCCAATTTCAATCGATTCCAGTTCCACGATCCAATATCATCACATAGCCTATACCATGACAATGCCTTTCCCTTCAAAGATAAAGGGAAAACCTTCTTCTTAGCTTCATCACCGGGTAAACATGCATGCTTAAATAATCCACAAATTTCATCCACATATATCAAGTGCATATCAGGATGTTCAGTTCCATCTCCTGCATAAGGATTAGCTAACAGTTGTTCTATCATACTCGAAGTAATTTCATAACCAATATTTTCAGTAGGTGTAGTAGGTTGAGGGGCAACTAATTGTGGTTCCGTTCGAGGTAAAGATACCCTGAACAAACCCCTCAAAGGATGATTCTCCATAGTAACAAGTGATAATAAATTTCAGCACGTAGTAACAATTTTCCTTTACCAATTTCCACTTACTAAGAGCGCTTCACTCCCCGGCAACGGCGCCAGAAAAGAGTCTTGATGATCCACAAGTCTTGGGGATCAATCTTAGTGCTTTCGATAAATAAGAGTGTCGAACCCAACGAACAAGTGGTTTTCTGCAAAGGTAATTTTTGCAAGCACTGAAATAGTCGGTAATAGGTAGTTTGATAGCAAGAGAATTTGTAACGAGCAAGTAACAGTAACAGTAAATAAAGTTCAGCAAGGTAGCCCAATCCTTTTGTGGAAAAGGACAAGCCAAAACGGTCTCTTATAATAAGCAAAGCATTCTTGAGGGTACACTAGAGTTTCATCTAGTCACTTTCACCATGTTGGTTCGATTCGCGCTCGCTACATTGATAATTTGATATGTGGGTGGACCGGTGCTTAGATGTTGTTCTTACTTGAACAAACCTCCTACTTATGATTAACCACCTCACAAGCATCCGCAACTATGAGAAAAGTATTAAAATAAAATCTAACCATTGCATTATACTTTTGGATCCAAATCGTCCCTTACGAAGTAGCGCATAAACTAGGGTTTAAGCTTCTATCACTCTAGCAACCCATCATCTAATAACCACTACACAATGCATTCCTTTAGGACCAAATATGGTGAAGTGCCATGTAGTCGATGTTCACATGACACCACTAAGGGAATCACAACATACATATCATCAAAATATCGAACACATATCAAGTTCACATAATTACTTGCAACAAGATTCTCCCATGACCTCAAGAACAAAAGTAACTACTCACAATGGATAATCATGCTCAAGATCAGAGGGGTATTAAATAGCATAATGGATCTGAACATATAATCTTCCACCAAATAAACCATATAGTATTAAACTACAATATGTAATCAACACTACTAGTCACCCACAAGTACCAATATGAGGTTCCGGTATAAAGATTGAACACAAGATATGAACTAGGGTTTGAGAGGAGATGGTGTTGTTGAAGATGTTGATGAAGATTGCCCTCCCCCCTATAAGAGGGTTGTTGGTGATGACAATGACGTTGATTTCTGCCTCCAAGAGGGAAGTTCCCCTTGCGAATCACTCTGCTGGAGGGGAAAAGTGCTCCTCCCAAGTTTCGCATCGAGACGGCGGTGCTCCATCCCGAAAGTCCTCTCCTTATTTATTTTTTCAGGTCAAAATGACTTACATAACAAAAGAGGGGCACCGGAGGTGGGCCGAGGAGGGCACAGCCCACCAGGGCGCACCTGGGGTGCCTGGCGCGCCCAGGTGGGTTGTGCCCACCTGGGGGGCCTCCTCCGATAGTTATTTTCTCGAGTATTTTCATATAATCTAAAATAATTCTCCGTAAATTTTCAACTCATTTGGAGATGTGCGGAATAGGTAACTCTGATGTAGCTTTTCTAGGACCAGAATTCCAGCTGCTGGCATTCTACCTCTTTGTGTAAACCTTGCATATTATGGGAGAAAAGGCATTAGAATTACTCCAAAAAGCATTATTATGCATAAAAACATAGTAAATAACAGTAGGTAGACATGATGCAAAATGGATGTATCACGCCAAAATATTCCGAGATAGTAATCATACACACAATTCAAGTTTAGAACTTGATAGACCATCTGAATATCTTAAAGTCTAAAGTGTAGTGATGGATCTATGAATTGAGAAAGATAAAAATGTGTTATAATGCTTGACTTGTTGCAAATAGTTTATTACAAGATCAAGGAGTTGATTATGACAAGATTGTCTCATCGTAATAATACTTAAAGTCGGTTTGGAATAAACCCTGAATGATCCCTTTCTATTAACTGAACTCGAGTGATTCCTTCGCTACTACTGCTAACTGAAGCCAATCGATGCTGCCTCTTGATGAACAGTGCGTGTTGTTGGGGGGTTTGGATGAACAGTTCCCGATGGGTGGGGGGTTGGATGAACAGGACCCCGTGGTAGTAGAGGCTGTTGCCGCTGGATGAACATGACCCTAATCGAGCCGGTTGTGAGTGGATGAACACGACCCTGTGGAGGGCTGGATGAACAGGACCCCGTGGAGGGCTAGTTGAACAATAGTCGGTGGAGGGTTGGATGAACAGTAGCCCGTGGAGGGGTGGTTGAACAGGACACTAATACGTCTCCAACTTATCTATAATTTCTGATTGCTCCATGCTATATTATCTACTGTTTTGGACATTATTGGGCTTTATTATCCACTTTTATATTATTTTTGGGACTAACCTATTAACCGGAGGCCCGGCCCAGAATTGCTGATTTTTGCCTGTTTTAGGGTTTCGAAGAAAAGGAATATCAAACGGAGTCCAAATGGAATGAAACCTTCAGGAACGTGATTTTCTCGCCGAATACAACTCAGGAGACTTGGACCCTACGTCAAGCCAATTAACAGGAGGCCACGAGGTAGGGGGCGCGCCTGCCCCCCCCCCCCAGGCGTGCCCTGCACCCTCGTGGGCCCCTTGTTGCTCCACCAACGTACTTCTTCCTGCTATATATATCCACGTACCCCCGAACGATCAGAGACGGAGCCAATAACCTAATTCCACCGCCACAGCTTTTTGTATCCACGAGATCCCATCTTGGGGTCTGTTCCGGAGCTCCGCCGGAGGGGACATCGATCACGGAGGGCTTCTACATCATCATCCAAGCCCTTCCGATGAAGTGTGAGTAGTTTACTTCAGACCTACGGGTCCATAGTTAGTAGCTAGATGGCTTCTTCTCTCTTTTTTGATCTCAATACAATGTTCTCCCCCTCTCTCATGGAGATCTATTCGATGTAATCTTCTTTTTGCGGTGTGTTTGTTGAGACTGATGAATTGTGGGTTTATGATCAAGTCTATATATGAATAATATTTGAATCTTCTCTGAATTCTTTTATGTATGATTGGTTATCTTTGCAACTCTCTTCGAATTATCAGTTTGGTTTGGCCTACTAGATTGGTTGTTCTTGGCATGTGAGAAGTGCTTAGCTTTGGGTTCGATCTTGCGGTGTCCTTTCCCAGTGACAGAAGGGGCAGCAAGGCAGATATTGTATGGTTTCCATCGAGGATAACAAGATGGGTTTTTATCATATTGCATGAAACTATCCCTCTAGATCATGTCATCTTGCTTAAGGCGTTACTCTGTTTTTAACTTAATACTCTAGATGCATGCTGGATAGCGGTCGATGAGTGGAGTAATAGTAGTAGATGCATGCAGGAGTCGGTCTACTTGTCTCCGACGTGATGCCTATATACATGATCATTCCTAGATGTTCTCATAACTATGCTCAATTCTGTCAATTGCTCAACAGTAATTTGTTCACCCACCGTAGAATACTTATGCTCTTGAGAGAAGCCACTAGTGAAACATATGGCCCCCGGGTCTCTTTCTCATCATATCAATCTCCATCACTTTAATATTGCTTTCTTTTTTTACTTTGCCTTTTACTTTTCACTTTGCATCTCTATACCATAAATATTATTTATTATCTCTATCAGATCTCACTTTCGTAAGTGACCGTGAAGGGATTGACAACCCCTAAGCGTGTTGGTTGCGTTGAGCTATTGTTTTTGTGTAGGTATGAGGGACTCGTGCGTAGCCTCCTACTGGATTGATACCTTGGTTCTCAAAAACTGAGGGAAATACTTATGCTACTTTGCTGCATCATCCTCTCCTCTTCGGGGAAATCCAACGCAGTGCTCAAGAGGTAGCAAGAAGAATTTCTGGTGCTGTTGCCGGGGAGGTTCGCGCAAGTCAAGACTTGACTCCCGACAACGAGCCATTTCTGGCGCCATTGCCGGGGAGTCTACGCAAAAGTCAACATACCAAGTACCCATCACAATCCCTATCTCCTGCATTACATTATTTGCCATTTGCCTCTTGTTTTCCTCTCCCCCACTTCACCCCTGTCGTTTTATTCGCCCTCTCTCTCTATCCTCCCTCTCTTTTCCCGTTTGCCTCTTTTGCTCGTTTCTTGTTTGCTCGTATGGTTAGAATAGTCATTTATTTATTACTAAACAGAGAACCTAAGATTTATGGATCCTCATCTGCTTGCTAATCTTTTTAAGAGATCCAGTTATGTTGAACCAATTGCTAGTGAGTTTTGTGCACTAGATTATCTTTATGAAGTTTTGCTTGAAATTTGTGAATCTGAAAATTGCGATGAAGTATTTTATGAAGTGATTCACGATAGATCTTTGAGTAAAAAGCATGATTGCAATGATGTTATTATAAATTCTATTAATGTCAATTGTGCTAATAATATGCAAAACCCTAAGCTTGGGGGTGCTAATTTTGTTATGCCCTCTACTTGTTGCAACGATCATGATTGGGGTGATTCTTCTTTTGATCTTGAAAATTTATTTAAGCCCCATGATGAATATGAGATTGATTATAATGTTTGCAATGATATTGAAAGTGGGTTTGGGAGAATGTCAACTTTAGATCCAAATATTTTTAAAATTTTCAATCTTATGAAGTTTTTGATAAAAGTGTGTTTGGGAAGGTCATGACTTTAGTTAATGTTAATCCCACTATTTCGGAAAAGTGCCAACTTTGCATGCATGTGGATCATGTTGAGAATATTTTATGTGATAGCTATATTGTTGAATTTGCTTCTGATTCTACATGTAATTACTATGAGAGAGGAAAATATGGTTGTAGAAATTTTCATGTTACTAAATTACCTCTCGTTATGTTGAGATTGCTATTGTTTCTTTCCTCTCCCTTGCATATGCTAGTTTTTGCTGGCCTTGGTAATTTGTTTGCCTATAAGATGCCTATGCATAGGAAGTATGTTAGACTTAGATGTGTTTGTCACATGCTTTATGATGCTCCTTTTGTGCTTCAATTCTTGTCTTTCATGTGAGCATCATTAAAATTATCAATGCCTAGCTGTAAGGCTTTAAAGAAAAGCGCTTGTTGGGAGACAACCCAATATTTTTCCTTGCTGTTATTCAATAAATAATTTATTTAGCCTCTGTTTTGGTTGTGTTTTTTGTGTTTAGTTAGTGTTTTTTCCAAGTAGAACCGTTGGGAAGACTTGGGGAAAGTCTTGTTGAACTTGCTGTAAAAAACAGAAACTTTAGCGCTCACGAGAACTGCTTT
Source organism: Triticum monococcum (assembly GCA_034509565.1). NCBI lineage: Eukaryota > Viridiplantae > Streptophyta > Magnoliopsida > Poales > Poaceae > Triticum > Triticum monococcum. The sequence goes on along the minus strand of CM067847.1, from coordinate 387,173,546 downwards.
CATTTTTATTTAGAGAGTGCTATTTAGTTAATTCTTTTTGAAGATGATTAATAGATAAATTCCCCACGTCCATCAATTTATTTTAGAATTTTTGGGGTTCCAGATCTTGCGCTAGCTACAGATTACTACAGACTGTTCTGTTTTTGACAGATTTCTGTTTTTCGTGTGTTGTTTGCTTATTTTGATGAATCTATGGCTAATAAAATAGTTTATGAAACATAGAGAAGGTGGAATACAGTAGGTATAACACCCATATAAATAAATAATGAGTTCATTACAGTACCTTGAAGTTGTCTTTTGTTTTCTTTCGCTAACGGAGCTCACGAGATTTTCTACTTTAAGTTTTGTGTTGTGAAGTTTTCAAGTTTTGGGTAAAGATTTGATGGATTATGGAACAAGGAGTGGAAAGAGCCTAAGCTTGGGGATGCCCATGGCACCCCCAAGATAGTATAAGGACACCTAAAAGCCAAATCTTGGGGATTCCCCGAAAGGCATCCCCTCTTTCGTCTACATCTATCGGTAACTTTACTTGGAGCTATATTTTTATTCACCACATGATATGTATTTTGCTTGGAGCGTCTTTTATGATTTGAGTCTTTGCTTGTTAGTCTACCACAATCATACTTGCTATACACACCTTTTGAGAGAGCCATACATAATTTGTAATTTGATAGAATACTCTATGTGCTTCACTTATATCTTTTGAGTTATATAATTTTGCTCTAGTGCTTCACTTATATCTTTCAGAGAACAGTGGTGGATTTGTTTTATAGAAACTATTGATCTCTCATGCTTAACTTAGGTTATTTTGAGAGTCTTAATAGCATGGTAATTTGCTTAATAATAAATATTCTTTGTATTCAAGATTTGTAGAACTTTCTTTTGAGTGCGTTGAATACTAAGAAAAAAATTGATGCTTGATAATTGTTTTGAGATATGAGGATGGTGATATTAGAGTCATGCTAGTTGAGTAGTTGTGAATTTGAGAAATGCTTGTGTTAAAGTTTGTGATTCCCGTAGCATGCACGTATGGTGAACGGTTATGTGATGAAGTCGGAGCATGATTTATTTATTGATTGTCTTCCTTATGAGTGGCGGTCGGGGACAAGCGATGGTCTTTTCCTACCAATCTATCCCCCTAGGAGCATGCGCGTAATACTTTGCTTTGATAATTCCAGATTTTTGCAATAAGTATATGAGTTCTTTATGACTAATGTTGAGTCCATGGATTATACGCACTTTCCTTCCTTCCACCATTGCTAGCCTCTCTAATACCGCGCACTTTTCACCGGTATCATACACCCACCAAATACCTTCCTCAAAACAGCCACCATACCTACCTATCATGGCATTTCCATAGCCATTCCGAGATATATTGCCATGCAACTTTCCACCGTTCTATTCATTATGACATGCTCCATCATTGTCATATTGCTAGCATGATCATGTAGTTGACATCGTATTTGTGGCAAAGCCACCGTTCATAATTCTTTCATACATGTCACTCTTGATTCATTGCATATCGCGGTACATCGCCGGAGGCATTCATATAGAGTCATATTTTGTTCTAAGTATTGAGTTGTAATCGTTGAGTTGTAAGAAAAATAAAAAGTGTGATGATCATAATTTTTAGAGCATTCTCCCAAGTAAGGAAAGGATGATGGAGACTATGATTCCCCCACAACTCGGGATGAAACTCTAGACGAAAAGTAAAAAAAGAAAAAGAGGCCATAAAAAAAGAGAAGGCCCAAAAAAATAAGAGAAAAAGTGAGAAGGGACAATGTTACTATCCTTTTACCACACTTGTGCTTCAAAGTAGCACCATGATCTTCATGATAGAGAGTCTCTCATTCTGTCACTTTCATATACTAGTGGGAATTTTTCATTATTGAACTTGGCTTGTATATTCCAATGATGGGCTTCCTCAAAATGCCCTAGGTCTTCGTGAGCAAGCGAGTTGGATGCACACCCACTTATTTTCTTTTGTTGAGCTTTCATATACTTATAGCTCTAGTGCATCCGTTGCATGGCAATCCCTACTCACTCGCATTGATATCTATTGATGGGCATCTCCATAGCTCGTTGATACGCCTAGTTGATGTGAGACTATCTTCCCCTCCTTTTTGTCTTCTCCACAACCACCATTCTATTCCACATATAGTGCTATATCCATGGCTCATGCTCATGTATTGCGTGAAGATCGAAAAAGTTTTGAAAATGACAAAAGTATGAAACAATTGCTTGGCTTGTCATCGGGGTTGTGCATGATTTAAATACTTTGTGTGGTGAAGATAGAGCATAGCCAGACTATATGATTTTGTAGGGATAGCTTTCTTTGGCCATGTTATTTCGAGAAGACATGATTGCTTTGTTAGTATGCTTGATGTATTATTATTTTTATGTCAACATGAAATTTTGTCTTGAATCTTTTGAATCTGAATATTCATACCACAATTAAGAAGATTTACATTGAAATTATGCCAAGTAGCACTCCACATCAAAAATTCTGTTTTTATCATTTACCTACTCGAGGACGAGCAGGAATTAAGCTTGGGGATGCTTGATACGTCTCCAGCGTATCTATAATTATTGATTGCTCCATGCTATATTATCTACTGTTTTGGACATTATTGGGCCTTATTATCCACTTTTATATTATTTTTGGGACTAACCTATTAACCGGAGGCTCAGCCCGGAATTGCCGTTTTTTGCCTGTTTTAGGGTTTCGAAGAAAAGGAATATCATACGGAGTCCAAACAGAATGAAACCTTCGTGAACGTGATTTTCTCACGAATACAACTCAGGAGACTTGGACCCTATGTCAAGCCAATTAACAGGAGGCCACGAGGTAGGGGGGCGCGCCTACCCCCCACCCCCCAGGCGCGCCCTCCACCCTCGTGGGCCCCTTGTTGCTCCACCGACGTACTTCTTCCTCCTATATATATCCACGTACCCCCAAACGATCAGAGACGGAGCCAAAAAGCTAATTCCACCACCGCAACTTTCTGTATCCACGAGATCCCATCTTGGGGTCTGTTCCAGAGCTCCGCCATAGGGGGCATCGATCACGGAGGGCTTCTACATCATCATCCAAGCCCTTCCGATGAAGTGTGAGTAGTTTACTTCAGACCTACTGGTCCATAGTTAGTAGCTAGATGGCTTCTTCTCTCTTTTTGGATCTCAATACAATGTTCTCCCCCTCTCCCGTGGAGATCTATTCGATGTAATCTTCTTTTTGCGGTGTGTTTGTTGAGACCGATGAATTATGGGTTTATGATCAAGTCTATCTATGAATAATATTTGAATCTTCTCTGAATTCTTTTATGTATGGTTGGTTATGTTTGCAAGTCTCTTCGAATTATCAGTTTGGTTTGGCCTACTAGATTGGTTGTTCTTGCCATGGGAGAAGTGCTTAGCTTTGGGATCGATCTTGCGGTGTCCTTTCCCAGTGACAGAAGGGGCAGCAAGGCACATATTGTATCATTGCCATCGAGGATAGCAAGATGGGGTTTTTTTATCATATTACATGAAACTATCCCACTACATCATGTTATCTTGCTTAAGGCGTTACTCTGTTTTTAACTTAATACTCTAGATGCATGCTGGATAACGGTCGGTGAGTGGAGTAATAGTAGTAGATGCAGGCCCTGTTCTAGAATTCATCCGATTAACCAGTTAACTTGCCAATTAATCCTACTCGTAGGGTCACCGAGTAGCTGATAAACCGATAAATCATCCGATTAAATGATTAAATGGCCGATTAACTTGCCGATTAGCCTATTAATCCCCTACTCCCCAACCAACCGAGCAGCTACCAGTTTACGATTTCCTGAACAATGGATGCAGGCAGGAGTCGGTTTACTTGTCTCGGACCGGATGCCTATATACATGATCATACCTATATATTCTCATAACTATGCTCATTTATGTCAATTGCTCAACAGTAATTTGTTCACCCACCGTAGAATACCTATGCTCTTGAGAGAAGCCACTAGGGAAACCTATGGCCCCCGGGTCTCTTTCTCATCATATCAATCTCCATCACATTATTATTGCTTTGCTTTTTACTTTTCACTTTGCATCTCTATACCAGAAATACCAAAAATATTATTTATCATCTCTATCAGATCTCACTTTCGTAAGTGACCGTGAAGGGATTGACAATCCCTAAGCGCGTTGGTTGCGTTGAGCTATTGTTTTTGTGTAGGTATGAGGGACTCGTGTGTAGCCTCCTACTCGATTGATACCTTAGTTCTCAAAAACTGAGGGAAATACTTACGCTACTTTGTTGCATCATCCTCTCCTCTTCGGAGAAATCCAACGCAGTGCTCAAGAGGTAGCAGACACCATGGAGAGGGGTGGCTGAACAGTAGCCGGTGGAGGGGCGGTGGAGGCTGGATGAGCAGGAGCCCGTGAATGAACTTTCGCATGTGGAGGTTGGAGGAGCTTGACGGTGGATGCACAGTAGCCCGTGGAGGCTGGAGGAGGCCGACGGTTGTAGCACCCACAATGCGGCTATATCTCCCATGTGTCGGGGCACGACTTAGAGGCATAGCCAAATGGTAGGTTTGTCGCAAGAGGGGTAATCTGCACACAATCCCATGTACTATATAGAAAGGGATAAAGAGTTGGCTTACAATCACCACTTCACAGAATACATAAAAAATACATACATCATCCAAATACACTCAAAGGTCCGACTACGGAACCAAAATAAAGGAAGACAGCCCCAAATGCTAGATCCCCAATCGTCCCAACTGGGCCCCACTACTGATCAACAGGAAACGAAACAAAACAACGATCCAGATCTTCATCAAGCTCCAACTCGAGCTCTGTTGCGTCACCTACACTGGTATCATCGGCACCTGCAACTATTTGGAAGTATCTGTGAGTCACAAGGACTCAGCAATCTCACACCCGTGTGATCAAGACTATTTAAGCTTATGGGTAGGATAGGGTAATGAGGTGGAGCTGCAGCAAGCGCTAAGCAAATGTGGTGGCTAACATATGCAAATAAGAGCGAGAAGACAAGCAACGCAATGGACGAGAAGCTAGAAGTGATCAAGAAGTGATCCTGAAACTACTTATGTTCAAGCATAACACAAGACCTTGTTCACTTCTCGGACTCCGCCGAGAAGAGACCATCATGGCTACACACGCGGTTGATGCATTTTAATTAAGTCAAGTGTCAAGTTCTCTACAACTGGACATTAACAATTTGTGACGCCCCGAGACCGATGCGCCATGTGTCTTCCAGTTATTCGCCGATGTTGCCATGTCATTTGCTTGCGTGTTGCATCTTGTCATGTCATCCTGTGCATTGCATCATCATGTTTTCAAAACCTGCATCCGTCCGGGTTTCCTCCAGTTCTTTCCGTTTTCCGTTCTGAGCCCAGACACGCTTGCACGCGCCCGCGGCATGTCCGAAATATTATTTTATGAGTGGCCGGAAAATGTTCTTGGAATGGGTTGAAAGTTGGCGTGTGGTCTTATTATAGTGTAGATAGACCGCCTGTCAAGTTTCATCCCATTCGGAGTTCGTTTGATAGCCCAACCGTTAAACTATAGCGGCAATATAGTCGGTCTAACGTCGGACGTTTTCGGTCTCCGGAAAATAGTCGCCGGGCCTTTCTCTCTTCTCTTTTCTCAGTCTGAGGCTTCTACACAGTCTACTTCTCACTGCCAGGCCCTACCTAACCTCTCGTTAGTCCGCAGACCTCCTCCCGCGCGCGTCCGAAATCTGTCCCGAACCCGACCCGGAACAGTCGTTACCGCTGTGTCCGGATCATCCCCTAACGTCTACAAAACATCTCCGTTTTGTTTATTGGACTCCCTAACCAATTTATTCTCGACCGCCTGATTACGATCGGACGGACCGAGCTAACACCTCCCCTAATCCCCTACCTATATAAACTCTAGCCTAACCCTAAAATCTAGCCCGCTTGTCCCATCAGTCCATCCGCGCCGCCACCTGATGCCTTCCTCCTCCTTGCATTCCGTGCCAAGCCAATCAGATCCACCTTCTCCTACACTCCTCTCGATCCCCACCAATCAGAGCCCCAATGGCCCTTCTCGACCAGCAGAGCTCGCCCGCCTCCTCTGCCTTGACCCCGACGCCCTCCGGCTCCACCGTAGCACCGCTGGACCAGCAACCCTCGCCGCCCTTCTCCTTTTTCCTCCGTCCTACTTCCACCTCACTAATTTCTTTCTAGTTGCTGCAGGGAGTTGGAGTAGGCATGGCGCCCGAGCGCCTCAAGTTCGTCACCCGCCGCTGGCCTGCTACCTCCACCGCCCTGCATCAGCCGCCGGAGCAACGTCCTCCCCGGCGAACCCCTACCTCCTCCGAAGCTATGGAGCCTCCCTGCCGTTCCCGACCTCAACTCCCTCTCGTCTCGCCATGGCCAACCTCTCCTTCAATGTCGTGACCCGCGCCCGGATACAGCACCCTCGGCTTCCACATGCATGGATCCCCCATTCCCGATGCCCTGCTACCGTGAGGAAACCATTGGCCGCCGTGCTCTCCTCCTCCTCCCTTAATTTTCCCTTCTGACCTCCCTCTGCTCTGCCTCGTCAAGAACGAGCCGCCGTGGAGGTTCACTGGCGCTCGAGGATGCAGCCTCCCTGCTGCCAAGTTCCGTCGCTACCGCTGCGAAGGAATGGCTACGCTGCCGTCGCCGGAGTCCATCGAGCCCCATCCACCGCCGTGCCCTGCATCACCTGAAGCCGCCCCGCGTCTCGCCTCCTCTGTCTGCTTCCTCTGCATCGAGCGAGGCCAAGAAACTGCGCCCGTGTTGACTTCTCTTGTGTGGATCCACCCAGCCACTCACCAGCGCCCCCCCAAGGCCCAGCGTCCCGGCCTGCCTCCTCCTCTCCATAGTTCCGGGCCAAGGCTTATGGCGAGCTACGCCACCCACCGCCTGTTCCTCTTGGTCCGAATCCTGTTTCGGCCCGTTCATTGTTTTTTTTCCTAGACAGATTTAGCTATTTTCCAGAGAACGCCTATTTGAAAGATTAGCCCCTCATGTTCGTACATTTAATAACTCACAAACTATGCATCACATGGAAAAAAATTATATATGAAACTTGCTTAGAACTTTATCTAGTTTAATAATATCCAACTTTCATCTATGTTTAAAATGCTTAAAATGTTGTTTGTTTAAATATGCTTAAATAACTTGCTAAAATGATTTATTTCATAACTAAATAACCGTAGCTCTGAATTAAATAATCTTTATATGTAAATAGGGTAGAATTTTGCCTAGTTTAACATGGTAGCATTGCTTTGCATGTTTAACAACCCTAAAATTGTGTTTAGGGCAGAATAGTACCAAATCCATAAATATGCACATGAGGATTTTCCGGACTTGTTGCTTGTTGTTCCGGCTTCATTTAAACTTCCCTAGTTAGGTAGTTTTATTGTGCTTCACCCCTTGCCATGTTAATAAACATTTAATATTGTTGGGTACATAAACGAGATCGAACTAAATAACTTGAATGTGGTGTTTCTTCAACGTGCAACTCGGTGCAAGTTGAGCTCCACTTAATTTGTAGTATTGTTTGTGCACTTTGCCATGCCATGCTTCACTATACCGGACATGCATCATATTTGATTGTGCATCATGCCATGTTATGTGGTGGTTGTTTACTATGTTGTGTGCTTCTTTCCGGTGTTTGCTTCTTCGGGTTGGTTCCGATTACGTCGTGATTGTGAGGACCCGTTCGTCTACGTCCGTTTGTCTTCTTCATGGGCTTGTTCTTCTTCCTTGCGGGATTTCAGGCAAGATGACCATACCCTCGAAATCACTTCTATCTTTGCTTGCTTAGTTGCTCGCTCTTTTGCTATGCCTATGCTGCGATACCTACCACTTGCTTATCATGCCACCCATATTGTTGAAGCAAGCCTCTAACCCACCTTGTCCTAGCAAACCGTTGTTTGGCTATGTTACCACTTTGCTCAGCCCCTCTTATAGCGTTGTTAGTTGCAGGTGAAGATTGAAGTTTGTTCCTTGTTGGAACATGGAGATGTTGTTCCTTGTTGGAATATGTTTACTTGTTGGGATATCACAATATCTCTTATTTAATTAATGCATCTATGTACTTGGTAAAGGGTGGAAGGCTCAGCCTTATGCCTGCTGTTTTGTTCCACTCTTGCCGCCCTAGTTTCCGTCATATCGGTGTTATGTTCCCGGATTTTGCGTTCCTTACGCCGATGGGTTATAATGGGAACCCCTTGACAGTTCACCTTGAATAAAACTCATCCAGCAAGGCCCAACCTTGGTTTTACCATTCACCACCTAGCTTTTTTCCCTTGGGAGTCCCGCATCCCGAGGGTCATCATTATTTTAACCCCCCCCCCCCCCGCGCTAGTGCTTGTCTGTCGGCGTTCTGGGAACGGGGGTCCCCAGACTTGCCTGCCTGCGGCCTGCGGTGTGGCTCAAAAGGGGGCCCAGCACGGCCCATCTTCATCAACACAAACTCAATACCCTCGCGAGGGGCCAAGCCTCGCGGGGCGGACGACGCGGAGCTTCCTCAGGCACAGCCTCGTCAGGCTAGCTCACGAGGAGGCGGAGAGATCAAGGCGGGGTACCTCGTGAGGTGCCCGTGACGCAAGCCATGACGACTCAAGGCGCCAGACGGGTGCCAGCCCGCGCAGCGTCCTTCTTTCCTCTTTGGTGCAAAGGGGGCAAGCGCAGCCGCATAGTACCGAGGCATCAGGCAAAGGTTGCCATTTCGGTGCAACGAGACCAAGACCAGGAGGACTACGAGATGGAGGTCACTGTGGAGCCCAAGACGATGTCATCGCCAGAGCTTTGCGCAGGCGAAGACTACTTTTGTCAGGATAGTTGATACTTGTTGTCCCCCTTCAAATTAGCCTGCCATTGTTGGCTCCCTTCCCGCTCGATATTTGGGAAGAGGACCAGGGCCTCTATAAATAGGACCGGCCACCCACATAGCAAAGGGTGCGATTTGATTCGGTCTCTTCCGAGGGCTCGACAAGTAAAGAGGTTGGAAGCAGAGAGAGAGAGAGAGAGAGAGAGAGAGAGAGAGAGAGAGAGAGAGAGAGAGAGAAAGGTGACTAAACTCCTCCCAGCAGTTCATCGCCCCAGCCAAGAGCAGACCCTCGTGAGGCTGTTCTTCCTTGTATTGTTCATCATCATCAGCCCAAGAGGCAATCCACACACCACACACTGGAGTAGGGTATTACACCACAACGGTGGCCCAAACCAGTATAAACCCCGTGTCTCTTGCGTTGTTCTTCCCATAGCTCTGATCCTAGCATGGCGGAGGGGTGCAAGTAGGTAGGAGGTGAAATAACGCGCGCACCCCAGTGTTCGAAGCTCATGGGTCTGCCGGAACCCGAAATCCGACATTTGGCGCGCCAGGTAGGGGTGCGCCAGAATTCGTCTTCCACCGCTCCGTGCCCCGTCGCGTCGTCATCACCATGCCCGGCGACCAGGAGGGCAACCCAGACCCATGGGCGGCGTGGCCCGCCCACGTAGAGCCGCTCGCCTCAGGCGACCCTGTGCCCCAGGCAGCTCGCGGTCCGCAGGGTGTTGCGGGCCGTGGGCGACGCGGACAGGCTTCGACTGCTCTCACACCACGGCAGGCACGGTCGGCAGCAAGGGCCTCCAATCACGCCGCGACCACGACACCATACACCTGCCGGGAGCAGGCGAACTCGAGGGCCGCGCTCACGGTGGCCCGAGAGCTGCTGCAGTGCAGACTGCTGGAGGGCGGCCACGACGTGCTGCTGGAGCGAGTGGCAGAGCTCCTGGGCTTCGCCGCCTCGGGGGCTCACCCCTTCTCCACCCAACTCCCATCTCAAGCCCAGGGCGACCCGCGGGGGGGCTCCACGCGCACCCACGGGCTCCTAGGCTACTCTGACGCCAGCGAAGCTGTCAGCACCAGACCGGCGGCGGCACTGCCCCCGCCCCCGGTCTGCGAAGAAGAAGGACTCAACGCGACCCGCGGCCGCGCTGCCACCCCACGGTGGGCGCGTCAGGCTGGACCGCATGGCATGCGGGGCATTACGGCGTGGCATTCGGGATGACGGCGCCGGAGGAATACGTGCCCCTCATGATGGACCAAGGACACCCTCACGAGAATGGACAACGCTCGCTTCTCAGCCCAAGCTAGGGGGACGAGGCACTAGAAGCTGAACCTTTCCAGGAGCCCTGGTACGGTCCCACTGGCCACGCTGGAGGCAATGATTATCGGGTGCTGCTAATTCTTCAGGAGCAGGTATACGCTAACCATGGATCGCAGGAGGTGCAGGTCGCCGCAGCAAGCAGCTACCCCGCTCCCACAGTCTCCTACCCCTCAGGAGGAGGGCGCAGGGGGCTGCAGGAGAGGGGCAGAGATCCACATCACCACCGTGGTGTTCGGAGCAAGGTGTTCTCAGGAGGTAGGCCCTCTGCTGGGGAGGTGCCTCAGGGCCTGCCCCTAGCGGAGGACCCGTCGTCGTCGGGGGAACCGCTGGCGACCGCTCTACCCCATCGGGTGGCGTCCTAGTTTCCGGTCGTTGCTGATGGCACTAGAGTGTGGCGCAAGGCAGGGCCCTCATCCGGCGATATGAAGCAAGGCCAGTACCTGTGAAGAAGGCCCAGTGCGTGTGAAGCTCGCCGCCCCGTGACACTCTCACATAATAATGAGTGGGGCTGTACACGCCCTGGAGTCTCAGGGGTGCCCGCCTCAGGCCCTGGGGCTCCCTCCCATGCCCAGTGGCAGCACTTAGCTCCGCGCTGGTGAGAAGACATCCAAGACTAGACTAGGTGCTGGATGTGGCCTTTTGTTTGCTTTCGTTGCTCTTCCCTTTGGTTGTCGCTTTCCCCCGTTGGATTCAAGTTGGATTCAAATTTGAGATTTGCATGTGTTCGGGGAAGGGGTGCTTAGTCTCGTTCGAGCAATTTCTCGCGTTTCAGTTACCACTTCACCTCAACTGCCTCCCCTCGTGAGCCCCTCGCGAGCCGGGTCAGGCCTAGCTTACGCGCAGCCCAGACTGCCACCGCCACATCCTCTCAGGAGGGCGCATTACTGCAGATCCAACAGATTCAATCAGGAAACACTCAGGGCACCATAGCCTCCTGCGGGCTGCCCCAGGGCCAGCACGGGACAAAGGTAAATTAGCCGACCAGCGCGTCGCTTAAGCCAACCACTTGGCGCGGGCGCATGGGCAATGTAGCTCCTACTGATACGATAAACACACGTTTTACATGAGGGGCTCCCCCTACAAAATGCTCTCACAGCTATCAGGCCAAAACCTGAGTTCTATTAATGCAGGGTAAGGTAGTAGGAACGATGCACAATCAGTCGGATGAATCCCCCAATGCATCCTCAGGGGCACCACCGGGGCCATTGCTGGCGTCGCTGAACTCGCCGTCGCTGTCTGTGTTGCCACCAACAGCGTCAGGACCGCCCATCACACCGCCCTCGTCGGCCGCCACGATCGCGTCGTCATTGTTCGAGGCGAAGGTTCTGATAAGAGCATCCACATTGTCTTCCACCCAGTGTGCCAGCTCGCCTCGGACGGCCTGGGGGACTGGGGCGATGGCGGTGTCAAAATCAAAGTGGGGATCCATGCTCCGGAGGTGGCTGAAGACGCGAGAAAAGGCGCCTGAGCAGGGTGCGGCTCCTCTCCTCCACCAACCTGTCAGCCCTGATCGACCGGGCCTCCAGCTGCGTCACCACGTCAGTGAAGAAATGAAGATTGCCCGCATAGTTGACTGCGTGCGGCTCGCCGACGGTCTCCTCGCAGATGTTGCCCAAGGCCGCGTTGGCCCTCTCCCGGAGCGTGGTGAGCATGGGGCCGTGCTCATGCTCCAGGAGCCGCCGCTGACGTATCTCGTCCACATTCTGGCGCGCGACGGCCTCAGCCTCCTCCACCCGCTGGCAAAGAAGAAGCACCTCAGCCTGGGAGGCGGTTAACTCACCTTGCGCCACCTCAAGGGCGGCCCGGGAAGCATAGGCCCGCCGCGTCGCCTCCTCCAGCTTGGCCCTCAAGGCGGCATCCTGCCTTCAGCTTCGGCCCGGATCAAGCCCAGCTTCTCTTCGAACTCGTGCTTGAGGTTCAAATGCGCCATCGCCACTCAACGTCCGACCTCCTCCAGGACGCGGGCTTCCTGTGCAGCAACATCATCCTCCGCCTGCGTAACCAAGCACTCCCTCGTCTCCAGACGCTCGTACTCACGGGAACGTTCGGCGGCCTCCAACGTCAGCGCCTTCTCACGCCTCTGGAGCTCCGCCGAGTCACCGGAGGCCACCTTCATCGGCGCGAGGGCTGCCTCGCGCAGCTCCACCTGCTCCTCCAGCGAGTGGCACCAGGCCAGGAGCTCCTGAGCCCGCTCCTCCGCAGCCGTTCGCCGCCGGTCGGCTTCCCGAGACTCCTCAGCGGCATGTGATTGGGGATCCCGAGAGGCCACCAACGACGCCTTGGCCTCTGCTTCATCAAGGTCGCGCTGACGGCGCGCAAGGGCGATGGCGCCCTCCAGCTCGCGCCTCTCTGCAGCCAGGCGCAGGCCCTCGGCCTCAAGGCGCGCGTCTTCATCAGCAAGCTCCTCACCAAGCAGGCTCACTGCGTCAGTCGCCCTTCGAAGGAATCCTTGGTGGAGAGCGCGACGCTCCCGAGCGCGCTCAAGCACGTCTTCCACGCCATCATCTGCCCCAAGCAAGCGTCGGGGGCTGCAAGTCAGCACTCTCCCTCTGGGCTGGGGGCTGGGGGCTGGCACCCTCGCGACGGCCGGGCACGCCGCGTCAGAAGCCCGGCCTGGGGCCAGCCCGACCTTAGGAGAAGAGCACAGGAAGCGCCTCAGCCAATCGCAGTCCATGACTAGGCGAGAAGCCCATGGCAGGTTGGCTATGCCACGAGAAGGCTCGCGAAGGAGGATCGCGAGGTGCGTGGGATACGCCTCGGGATGGTTCGCCTCTTCGATCGCCCTCACCACAAGGGCTCCGCTGCTCGGAGTGCTCGAGGACGGTGGAGGGGGCGAAGCCAAAGGCGACGGTTCCTCAGCCGTCTTAGCAAGCTCGGCTAGAAGGGAACTGCGGAGCAAGGGTCAGTAAGAGCAACAGAAGGATCAGGAGCAGGGAAAGGAGAAGGCTTACTCATCAGTGGCGAAGTACTTTCTGCGCTTCAGCAGGCGACAAGGGTAACCGTCGCCCAGGGCCTCCCTTCTCTTCCGGAGGGCCCCAAAGTCGACGCGGAAGCGGCCTAAGAGTCGGGTGCAGGGATCGACCTACGACGAAGATGGAGCATCAAGACGATCAGCGTCAGGGGCGCCTGCCTGATGTGCGCCGCCAATCGCCTCCCCAAGAGAAGTAGCTGGAGCCTGAGGGGCCTTAGTCACAGGCGTGGAGGGAAGCTGTTTGTCACCCTCAGCCTCAGCGGCACGGGCCTCGATAACTGCTTCCTCATGAGCCTCGCCCGATGCTGTCACCATGCCGGGAGCCCCCTCGGCCTCTGGCGCCTCGTGCCTCCCTGCTCCGCCACTCGAAGACGAGTCACCTTGGCCGACTAGAAGGGTAGTCACCACCACTGGGTTCTCGCGAGGTCCTTGGAGGCTGGCAGGGCGCAGCCCCCACTCGTCAATGGCAGGCATCTACTTCACAAAGTCGACCCTGCTCTGGCAGAGGTACAGCAAGGCCCCTCCCTGCCGGACGCTGCCGGGGCTGGGGTCCCCAGCCAGGGTCAAGAGCGCCGTCTTCAGCACCTCAGGAGCCAGGTCCCCTTCCTGGAGCCTCATACTATCCTCGCGCCCACGGAAGGCCCACATCCGGCGAGAGTGGCGTTGAAGAGGAGCAACACAGCATAGCAGAAACTCCTTCACCACCTTGGGCGCTGTCACGCCAAGCGACCTCAAGAGCGCGAAGCGGTGCCAGACGAAGACGAGCCGGGGGCTCTCGAGCATCTCCTGGCCCCAGCCCGAATTGGGGACAGCAGGCGAGGTCGCCTCTGATAGCATGGGGCTGGGCACCCCTGCGTCCACATACAGCCACCGCTTGCGGAACCCAACCGCGGGCAGGGGGAGCTTGAAGTCAATCCCAGAGGCCGCAGTCTCGGACGCGGCAATGAAGCTCACGCACGCCCAACATTGGATAGGGTCGACAAGTCGTAGCGAGAAGAAGTGGCGCAGCAAGGCAACCAAAGGAGGGATGCCCACCATGGCTTCGCAAACAAAGGCGAAGACCAAAAGGAGGGTGATGGATTCAGGACTCAGATGCATCATGTGGATCTGATAGTGGGAGAGCACGGCATTGAAGAAATCAGAGAAGGGGGGAACCAGACCCGCCCACAAGGCGTCGGCAAAATATGGGACCTCGGTAACTATCCTGTCGATGGAGAAGTGGGACGCGGGCCAGGCCATCGTCCTCTCGCATTCATTGAAGATGGTGGCCAGAGCCAAGCTGACCTTGCCCAAGCCCTCGGCGGGGGCCGCCAACGGCGGCGGACAAGACGAAGATGCGGGTTTCTTCCCTCTCCCCTTCTTCGTCGAAGCCATGGCGATGGGAAGGGGGAAGGGGGGAAGGTTCGACATCAGGTTGAAAAACAGAAGCCGGAGTTCGAGCGGAGGAAGGACAGAGGGCACTCGAGCAATGGAAAAGGGAACGGCTGTGTACAACTACGGATCCGCCTAGCATGGCGCAAAATAAGGAGGGCGTGGGGGAATAGTGCCGCCCACGTCCAACCAACCGCCGCGCGGCGCCTAAGGCCACAGGCTGTTAGGGCCCGCGGCACTTCGCTCTTACGCTTCCGCCTCCCTGCACCGCCAAGTCCGGGCGCGCCTTGGGCCCGGCGGCTACTGTCAGCCTTCTGGGAACAGGGGTCCCAGACTTGCCTGCCTGCGGCCTGCGGGGTGGCTCAAAAGGGGCCCCAGCATGGCCCATCTTCATCAACACAAACTCAAGACCCTCGCTAGGGGCCATGCCTCGTGGGGCGGACGACGCGAAGCTTCCTCAGGCACGGCCTCGTCAGGCTGGCTCACGAGGAGGCGGAGAGATCAAGGCGGGGTACCTCGCGAGGTGCCCGTGACGCAATCCATGACGACTCAAGGCGCCACGCGGGTGCCAGCCCGCGCAGCGTCCTCCTTTCCTCTTTGGTGCAAAGGGGGCAAGCGAAGCCGCGGAGTATCGAGGCATCAGGCAAAGGTTGCCATTTCGGTGCAATGAGACCAAGACCAAGAGGACTACGAGACGGAGGTCACCGTGGAGCCCAAGAAGGCGTCATCGCCAGAGCTTTGCGCAGGCGAAGACTACTTTTTTCATGATAGCTGATACTTGTTGTCCCCCTTCAAATTAGCCCACCATTGTTGGCTCCCTTCCCGCTCGATATTTGGGAAGAGGACCAGGGCCTCTATAAATAGTACCGGCCACCCACATAGCAAAGGGTCCGGTTCGATTCGGTCTCTTCCGAGGGCTCGACAAGTAGAGAGGTTGGAAGCAGAGAGAGAGAGAGAGAGAGAGAGAGAGAGAGAGAGAGAGAGAGAGAGAGAAAGGTGACTGAACTCCTCCCAGCAGTTCATCACCCCAGCCAAGAGCAGACCCTCGCGAGGCTGTTCTTCGTTGTATTGTTCATCATCATCAGCCCAAGAGGCAATCCACACACCACACACTGGAGTAGGGTATTACACCACAACGGTGGCCCGAACCAGTATAAACCCCATGTCTCTTGCGTTGTTCTTCCCATAGCTCTGATCCTAGCATGGCGAAGGGGTGCAGGTAGGTAGGAGGTGGAATCTCCATGCGCACCCCAGTGTTCGAACCTCAAGGGTCTGCCAGAACCCGAAATCTGACATTGTCTAAGTGTTGGTCCGAACTAGAGTCCTTTGCAGCACCACCTCGGGGATACTTGAGGGCTGGTTTTAGTTGTATGGAGAGGTCGTCCGGTGTTGCCCTGAGAACAAGATATGTGTAGCTCCTATCAGGATGTCGGCGCATCGGGCGGTCTTGCTGGTCTTGTTTTACCTATCAAAATGTCTTGTAACCGGGATTCTGAGCCTGATCGGGTCTTCCTGCTAGAAGGAATATCCTTCGTTGACCGTGAGAGCTTGTGATGGGCTAAGTTGGGACACCCCTGCAGGGATATGATCTTTCAAAAGCCGTGCCCGCGGTTATCGGCAGATGGGAATTTGTTAATGTCCGGTTGTAGAAAACCTAAAATTGACCTTAATTAAAATACATCAACCGCGTGTGTAACCGTGATGGTCTCTTCTCGGCGGAGTCCGGGAAGTGAACACGGTGTTGGAGTTATGCTTGACGTAGGTTGTTCTAGGATCACTTCTTGATCATACTTTTATCGACCGTGCTTTGCCTTCTCTTCTCGCTCTCATTTGCGTATGTTAGCCACCATATATGCTAGTCGCTTGCTGCAGCTCCACCTCATACCTTTTACCTTACCCATAAGCTTAAATAGTCTTGATCGCGAGGGTGTGAGATTGTTGAGTCCCCATGACTCACGGATACTTCCAAAACCAGCTTGCAGGTGCCGTTGAACCGTGCAGATGACGCAACCAAGCTCAAGGAGGAGCTCGATGAAGATCTTGCCCTTTGTGTTGTTTCGTTCTAGTTGATCAGTAGTGGAGCCCAGTTGGGGTCGATCGGGGATCTGTGTAGCATTTGGGGTAGTCTTCTTTTATTTTCGCTCCATAGTCGGGCCCTGATTGTATTTGGATGATGTAATGCTTTATTCATGTATTTGTGTGAAGTGGCGGTTGTAAGCCAACTTTGTATCTTTTCCCTTATTGTATTACATGGGTTGTTAGCGAAGATTACCTCACATGCGACATTGCTTTCAATGCAGTTATGCCTCTAAGTCGTGCTTCAACACGTGGGAGATATAGCCGCATCGAGGGTGTTACAAGTTGGTATCAGAGCCTTCCCCAACCTTAGGAGCCCCCACTGCTTGATCGAATTAGCTCACAAGTTGGGTCTAGAAAAATGTTTTGAGTTATTTAGGATTATATATATCGGAGAGTAGGACTTCTTTTTACTCCTCAGTCCCTTCGTCGCTCTGGTGAGGCATCCTGACATAGAGTTTTGACTCTTCTCTTCTCAAATTTCACTAAAAAAATTTGGGATCACACGAGTATCTCGGAATTGTTCCGATGGTTTTGTGACGAGAACATTGTTCTTGGTGCCTCCTGACATTTAGGGGTAGTGGCAGTGTCCCGGGGAGTTGAGCTCCGAGGTGTTGTCGTCAAAATTTTATCGTTGCAGTTCTGGAATACCTGAGTTTAGTTTCGCCGACATCGAAAATCTCTTTTATGCAGTTGTTGGTGAGATAACCTCGACGCCACCCAGTACCGGGGCAGGAGTTCGGGAGTATTGCCATAACTTGTATAACAGATGCTTTTCGAAGGTTGAGGTAGACGATATCCAAAGTTTTCTCGGTTATGTGTGGAAGGATGGATACATCCGGATGTAGGATTTGATAGATTTGGGTGAGATATTATGCTTCCCCTGTATCCCCAACACCTGATTGCATAACCGGAAAGGTTCGGGAGTTTTATAAGTGGGAATTCAAGTAGCTCCTAGGATTTCTTTCCGACAGATGTATGATTTGAAATTGGGGTTCGACGTCTAGTGGTCCGCCTATTCACAGTCGGTTTTACAGTGGTCTCGTTGTGTCTTAAAGAGTCCTTGGCTATGCCGACTCGGGGACACTTCGTATGTCATCTGCACTGCCTTGTACATAATGGTGTTGTACGATCGAGCCCGTGTAGGCCCCACCACAAAAACTTCGGATGAAATCTCTATCATATGTTTGTTCTGGCTTATTCTGCAAGCCAATACTTTGTTTTTGTTTTTGAGTTGTGGTATTCGAGTTGCTTCGAAGTCAAATGTTGATTCCATACCTTCCCCAAATGGTGTTCTCATACTCCAATGGGAATACCAATCCTTCTTGATCATCAAGATTGTTTTTGTCAATCCTTTTTAACTGGCGTGCTTCTCTTCAAGTGGATCCGATCATTTCAACATCCGCAAGATCAAGTATGAGTTTCTTATGAATGGTGTTTGTTTCATCCATCTCCAAGTTGCCTTTGTTTTCCCTCCCTCCCACCCTTTTCTTCAAGGAACCAGATTTCTTATTCAAGTATCATTTTAATGTTGTTAAGTCTCTCCATTCTTTTACGTCAATGTTCTTATCCATTGTTTCTCAGGAAGATGCCAACGAAGCTTCAAGTTCGTCACCCTTCACTCATTTTTCTTCTCCGGTGGTTTAAATTCAAGCGTTATTGATCATATCTTTCTCCTCGTTTCAAATACCCTCTCATGCCGGTGCCCCTCATATTCATTCACTTCTCGTTCTTCATTTGTTCTGGACTGCTGAAGATATCTCGAAGATTTGTGTTTTCACTTTGCATCCGTTCAAGCTATTTCGAGGTCCTATCTTATTCAAGCCATTTAATTCAACCGGTGTAATCTCTCCTTCAAATCGTTCAACGGTGTATCTTTTGAGTGGGCCCTAACCCACAGGTCTTTTTCCAGGATCTTACCTAACTCTTCTTATTTTCCCAGCGTTACTCTCAAATTCTTTCTAAAGTTTGACGTAAGAATGAGTTATCATCAGTCAAATTCCTTTCTCCAAGATCGGTTAAATTATTTTCATTGTTGGTTCAACTTTTCCATTCTTCTTCATTACGGTGTGCTTCAACAATTCTTCATGGTGTGTCCCGTCGTAATTCTCAGAATTTGAAGTTCGAAGAAGAGTTTCTCTCAAATCTTGCCCCATTCTCAGCCATCATCTCATAGTTGTTTTTGGATTGTGAGGAATTTTTCACCCATCCGGAGCAATTCAAGATTCTGTTCAGTTTGATTGTCCGGAGCCCATCATCTAAGATTTATTCATTCCAGCTTTTAGCTCTCGTTCTCCAAATCTGATAGGGGCTTCATTCAAGTATATTCTCTAATAAGCTCGCGATCTTTTGTTCTCATGGATCTAATTTCCCTAAATTATTTTCATTCGTTTTCTAATCCTTTTCAGTGATTTATCCCTTTACTTCGTTCTTTGTCAATGCTTACGGTGGTTCGTTCAAGATTTTTTCTTCTTTCTTATCATATCAATTCATTCGTTGTTTCCTAATTCTATCGGTGGTTCATCGAAGACCTTCTTAAGTTTGCGTTATATCTATCTTAATCCTTTCTACGAGAATAAGCAATATGCCAAATCCGTTCATTGTCATCAATCTAATTTGGTGAAGGATACGCATAACATAATTCTTATTCTTGTTCCATCCAAGTGATTAATTTCTTATTCTGGAGGTTCATCAAATTCTTGATTTCTTTTGTTCATCTTTCTTTTCCGGAGCTCCAAGTTATTTCAATTATATCACCACGGAGATCCATCTAAATCATCGCAAGGCTTTAGCTTGTGTTTTCAACTTCTCTTTCCTTTTGTTTGATCATTATTTCATTACCTGAGTTCTTCATGGAGGCTCTACATGATGGTTCATCAAGGATTCAATTCCTTCTCGAAGTGTTCATCGAGATTCTTTTCAAAGGAGCTCAAGCATTCTTCATCTCGCATTCCAGAGTGCAATTATTTCTTCCGTATCATTAGAGGTGGTATTATGTCATTCTTGATAATTTGAGTTCATGTTCCATGATTCACATGTTGTTACGAATGAGATATTTAAACCCATCAATCTCGTCATTAGAGTTATCTTGGGTTATAGTTCACCTAAAGCCTTCCCTAAGGATTGTTGCCATTTATGGTGCTCATAAACGACCCAAGTTCTTCATTTATCCTCCTGGTGTTATATTTTATCGTCTCCTTCTTGATATCAATCCAATTCCGTTAATGGCAGAATTTCACCTCATAGATTTGAGTGTTCTCCATAAGCCCACTACCAGCTTACTCTTTCCGTTGTTGGTTTTCCAATAATTCCGTTCGACCCTTCCCCTAAAGATGCCTCTTCAAGCAATTTTGTGACAGAAGTTGGCATTTTCTTCTCAATTCTCCTATGGCAATTATCTATCTTCTATTCTTCCATTCCGGAGGCATTGTGATGTTGCTCTCCTCAACCCATCTTCTCGGATTGTCAGGACCATGTTTTGATCGTGCTTATCCTTTTAACCGGAGTATTGTGTCCCTTTTCTCAAGCTCTTTCATTTTATCAAGTTTTTCATCTCTTTTAAACCGGAGTGCTGTCCGAGATCTTTCTTACCCCTTGTTCCATTCATTCAATAGTTACGGAGGCAGTGTATTGTGATTTCATCAAGTATCTTCTCATCTTATCAAGTTCTTATTTATTTCATTTTCTTTTCAATCAAAGTGCTGCCCGAAGTTGCTCTCCCTTGTTCCTCTTTTCTAACGGAGTGTTTTCAGCTTCGATCATCTCCGTTGTTTTCTTTTCTCAAAATGGCTTAACCTTTGCAAGGTTCTATGGTTTCACTCATTGGTCAAAGAAGCAACTTAGTTTTACCTCTTCTCTTGCTCTTCTGTTTTTCCCTCCGGTGCCATGCTAGATCTCGAGACGAGATCCTCTCGTAGTGGTGGAGTGTTGTGATGCCCCGAGACCAATGCGCCATGTGTCTTCCAGTTATTCGCCGATGTTGCCATGTCATTTGCTTGCGTGTTGCATCTTGTCATGTCATCATGTGCATTGCATCATCATGTTTTCAAAACCTGCATCCGTCCGGGTTTCCCCCAGTTCTTTCCGTTGTCCGTTCTGAACCCAGACACGCTTGCACGCGCCCGCGGCATGTACGAAATATTATTTTATAAGTGTCCGGAAAATGTTCTCGGAATGGGTTGAAAGTTGGCGTGTGGTTTTATTATAGTGTAGATAGACCGCCTATCAAGTTCCATCGCATTCGGAGTTCGTTTGATAGCCCAACCGTTAAACTATAGCGGCAATATAGTCGGTCTAACGTCGGACGTTTTCGGTCTCCGGAAAACAGTCGCCGGGCCTTTCTCTCTTCTCTTTTCTCAGTCTAAGGCTTCTGCACAGTCTACCTCTCACTGCCAGGCCCTACCTAACCTCTCTCATCAGTCCGCGGACCTGCTCTCGCGCGCGTCCGAAATCTGTCCCGATCCCGACCGAGAACAGTCGTTACCACTGTGTCCGGATCATCCCCTAACGTCTACAAAACATCTCCGTTTTGTATTTTGGACTCCCTAACCAATTTATTCTTGACCGCCTGATTACGACCGGACGGACCGAGTTAACCCCTCCCCTAATTCCCTACCTATATAAACTCTAGCCTAACCCTAAAATCTAGCCCGCTTGTCCCATCAGTCCATCCGCGCCGCCACCTGATGCCTTCCTGCTCCTTGCATTCCATGCCAAGCCAATCAGATCCACCCTCTCCTACACTCCTCTTGATCCCCACCAATCAGAGCCCCCATGGCCCTTCTCGACCAGTAGGGCTCGCCCGCCTCCGCTGCCTTGACCCCGAAGCCCTCCAGCTCCGTCGTAGCACCGCTGGACCAGCAGCCCTCGCCGCCCTTCTCCTTTTTCCTCCGTCCTTCTTCCACCTCACTAATTTCTTTCTAGTTGCTGCAGGGAGTTGGAGTAGGCATGGCGCCCGAGCGCCTCAAGTTCGTCACCCGCCGCTGGCCTGCTACCTCCACCGCCTTGCGTCAGCCGCCGGAGAAACGTCCGCAACGGCGAACCCCTACCTCCTCCAAAGCCATGGAGCCTCCCTGCCGTTCCCGACCTCAAGTCCCTCTCGTCTCGCCATGGCCAACCTCTCCTTCAATGTCACGACCCGCGCCCGGATCCAGCACCCTCGACTTCCACACGCATGGATCCCCCATCCCCGACGCCCTGCTGCCATGAGGAAACCATTGGCCGCCGTGCTCTCCTCCTCCTCCCTTCGTTTTCCCCTCTGACCTCCCTCTGCTCTGCCTCGTCAGGAACGAGCTGCCGTTGAGGTTCACTGGCGCTCAAGGATGCAGCCGCCCTGCTGCCAAGTTCCGTCGCTGCCGCTGCAAGTCCCACGCCGCTGCGAAGGAATGGCTACGCTGCCGTCGCCGGAGTCCATCGAGCCCCATCCGCCGCCGCGCCCTGCATCGCCTGAAGCCACCCCGCGTCTCGCCTCCTCTGTCTGCTTCCTCTGCATCGAGCGAGGCCAGGAAACCGCGCCCGCGTTGACTTCTCTTGTGTGGATCCACCCAGCCACTCACCAGCGCCCCCCAAGGGCAAGCGTCCAGGCCTGCCTCCTCCTCTCCATAGTTCCGGGCCAAGGCACATGGTGAGCTGCGCCCCCACCACCTGTTCCGGTTGGCCTAACTCCAGTTTCGACCCGTTCATTGTTTTTTTCCTGGACGGATTTAGCTATTTTCCAGAGAACGCCTGTTTGACAGATTAGCCCCTCATGTTCGTACATTTAATAACTCACAAACTATGCATCACATGGAAAAAAATTTATACATGAAACTTGCTTAGAACTTCATCTAGTTTAATAATATCCAACTTTCATCTATGTCTAAAATGCTTAAAATGCTGTTTGTTTAAATTTGCTTAAATAACTTGCTAAAATGATTTATTTCATAACTAAATAACCGTAGCTCCGAATTAAATAATCTTTATATGTAAATGGGGTAGAATTTTGCCTAGTTTAACATGGTGGCATTGCTTTGCATGTTTAACAACCCTAAAATTGTGTTTAGGGCAGAACAGTACCAAATCCTTAAATATGCACATGAGGATTTTCCGGACTTGTTGCTTGTTGTTCCGGCCTCATTTAAACTTGCCTAGTTAGGTAGTTTTGTTGTGCTTCACCAATTGCCATGTTAATCAACATTTAATATTGTTGGGTACATAAACGAGATCGAACTAAATAACTTGAATGTGGTGTTTCTTCAACATGCAACTCGGTGCAAGTTGAGCTCCACTTAATTTGTAGTATTGTTTGTGCACTTTGCCATGCCATGCTTCATTATACCGGACATGCATCATACTTGATTGTGCATCATGCCATGTTATGTGGTGGTTGTTTACTATGTTGTGTGCTTCTTTCCGGTGTTTGCTTCTTCGGGTTGGTTCCAATTACGTCGTGATTGTGAGGACCCGTTCGTCTACGTCCGTCTGTCTTCTCCATGGGCTCGTTCTTCTTCCTTGCGGGATTTCAGGCAAGATGACCATACCCTCAAAATCACTTCTATCTTTGCTTGCTTAGTTGCTCGCTCTTTTGCTATGCCTATGCTGCGATACCTACCACTTGCTTATCATGCCACCCATATTGTAGAACCAAGCCTCTAACCCACCTTGTCCTAGCAAACTGTTGTTTGGCTATGTTACCGCTTTGCTCAGCCCCTCTTATAGCGTTGTTAGTTGCAGGTGAAGATTGAAGTTTGTTCCTTGTTGGAACATGGAGATGTTGTTCCTTGTTGGAATATGTTTACTTGTTGGGATATCACAATATCTCTTATTTAATTAATGCATCTATATACTTGGTAAAGGGTGGAAGGCTCAGCCTTATGCCTGCTGTTTTGTTCCACTCTTGCCGCCCTAGTTTCCGTCATATCGGTGTTATGTTCCCGGATTTTGCGTTCCTTACGCCGATGGGTTATAATGGGAACCCCTTGATAGTTCGCCTTGAATAAAACTCCTCCAGCAAGGCCCAACCTTGGTTTTACCATTCGCTACCTAGCCTTTTTCCCTTGTGAGTCGCGCATCCCAAGGGTCATCTTTATTTTAACCCCCCCCGGGCCAGTGCTTGTCTAAGTGTTGGTCCGAACTAGAGTCCTTTGCCGCGCCACCTCGGGGAAACTTGAGGGCTGGTTTTAGTTGTACGGAGAGCTCATCCGGTGTTGCCCTGAGAACGAGATATGTGCAGCTCCTATCAGGATGTCGGCGCATCGGGCGGTCTTGCTGGTCTTGTTTTACCTGTCGAAATGTCTTGTAACCGGGATTCCGAGCCTGATCGGGTCTTCCCGCTAGAAGGAATATCCTTCATTGATCGTGAGAGCTTGTGATGGGCTATGTTGGGACACCCCTGCAGGGATATGATCTTTCGAAAGCCGTGCCCGCGGTTATGGGCAGATGGGAATTTGCTAATGTCCCGTTGTAGAAAACCTGAAGTTGACCCATGAGAGCTTGTGATGGGCTAGTCCAATTCGGTTTGGGCTAGGGGGGCCGCGCGCCCTACCTCCTCTCTTCCACCACTTGGCCCATGAGGCCCATTACTTCTTCCTCGTATTCCCGTTACTCCCCGGTACCCCCGAAAATACCCGAATCACTCGGAACCTTTTGATGTCTGAATATAGTCGTCCAATATATCAATCTTTGCGTCTCGACCATTTCGAGACTCCTCATCATGTCCCCGATCTCATCTGGGACTCCGAACTACCTTCGGTACATCAAATCACATAAACTCATAATACAATTGTCACCAAAACTTTAAGCGTGCGGACCCTACGGGTTCGAGAACTATGTAGGCATGACTAAGACATGTCTCCCATCAATAACCAATAGCGGAACCTGGATGCTGATATTGGCTCCGACTCATTCTACGAAGATCTTTATCGATCAGACCGCATAACAACATACGTTGTTCCCTTTGTCATCGGTATGTTACTTGCCCGAGATTCGATCGTCGGTATCTCAATACCTAGTACAATCTCGTTACCGGCAAGTCTCTTTACTCGTTCCGTAATACATCATCCCGTAACTAACTCATTAGTTGCAATGCTTGCAAGGCTTAAGTGATGTGCATTACCGAGAGGGCCTAGAGATACATGTACGACAATCTGAGTGACAAATCCTAATCTCGAAATACGCCAACCCAACAAGTACCTTCGGAAACACCTGTAGAGCACCTTTATAATCACCCAGTTACGTTGTGACGTTTGGTAGCACATAAAGTGTTCCTCTGGTAAATGAGAGTTGCATAATCTCATAGTCATAGGAACATGTATAAGTCATGAAGAAAGCAATAGCAACAAACTAAACGATCAAGTGCTATGCTAACGGAATGGGTCAAGTCAATCACATCATTCTCCTAATGATGTGATACCGTTAATCAAATGACAACTCATGTCTATGGTTAAGAAACATAACCATCTTTGATCAACGAGCTAGTCAAGTAGAGGCATACTAGTGACACTCTGTTTGTCTATGTATTCACACATGTATTATGTTTCTGGTTAATACAATTCTAGCATGAATAATAAACATTTATCATGATATAAGGAAATAAATAATAACTTTATTATTGCCTCTAGGGCATATTTCATTCAGTCTCCCACTTTTACTAGAGTCAATAATCTAGTTCACATCGCCATGTGATTTAATACCAATAGTTCACATCACCATGTGATTAACACCCATAGTTCACATTGACATGTGACCAACACCCAAAGGGTTTACTAGAGTCAATAATCTAGTTCACATCGCTATGTGATTAACACCCAAAGAGTACTGAGGTGTGATGATGTTTTGCTTGTGAGAGAAGTTTAGTCAACGGGTCTGCCACATTCAGATCCGTAAGTACTTTGCAAATTTCTATGTCAACAATGCTCTGCACAGAGCTACTCTAGCTAATTGCTCCCACTTTCAATATGTATCCAGATTGAGATTTAGAGTCATCTGGATCAGTGTCAAAATTTGCATCGACGTAACCCTTTACGACGAACCTTTTGTCACTTCCATAATCGAGAAACATATCCTTATTCCACTAAGGATAATTTTGACCAATGTCCAGTGATCTACTCCTAGATCACTATTGTACTCCTTTGCCAAACTCAGGGCAGGGTATACAATAGGTCTGGTACACAGCATGGCATACTTTATAGAACCTATGGCTGAGGCATAGGGAATGACTTTCATTCTCTTTCTATCTTCTACCGTGGTCGGGTTTTGAGTCTTACTCAACTACACACCTTGTAACACAGGCAAGAACTCCTTCTTTGACTGTTCCATTTTGAACTACTTCAAAATCTTGTCAAGGTATGTACTCATTGAAAAAACTTATCAAGCATCTTGATCTATCTCTATAGATCTTGATGCTCAATATGTAAGCAGCTTCACTAAGGTCTTTCTTTGAAAAAACTCCTTTCAAATATTCCTTTATGCTTTGCAGAATAATTCTACATCATCTCCGATCAACAATATGTCATACATATACTTATCAGAAATGATGTAGTGCTCCCACTCACTTTCTTGTAAATACAGGCTTCACCGCAAGTCTGCATAAAACTATATGATTTGATCAACTTATCAAAGCGTATATTCCTACTCCGAGATGCTTGCACCTGTTCATAGATGGATCGCTGGAGCTTGCATATTTTGTGAGTACCTTTAGGATCGACAAAACCTTCTGGTTGCATCATATACAACTCTTCTTTAATAAATCCTATTAAGGAATGCAGTTTTGTTTATCCATTTGCCAGATTTCATAAAATGTGGCAATAGCTAACATGATTCGGACAGACTTAAGCATAGATACGAGTGAGAAATTCTCATCATGGTCAACACCTTGAACTTGTCGAAAACCTTTTTGTGACAATTCTAGCTTTGTAGATAGTAACAATACTATCAGCGTCCGTCTTCCTCTTGAAGATCCATTTAATCTCAATGGCTCGCCGATCTTTGGGCAAGTCAATCAAAGTCCATACTTTGTTCTTATACATGGATCTCATCTCCGATTTCATGGCCTCAAGCCATTTCGCGGAATCTGGGCTCATCATCGCTTCCTCATAATTTGTAGGTTCGTCATGGTTAAGTAACATGACCTCCAGAACAGGATTACCGTACCACTCTGGTGCGGATCTCACTCTGGTTTACCTACGAGGTTCGGTAGTAACTTGATCTGAAGTTACATGATCATCATCATTAGCTTCCTCACTAATTGTGTAGTAGTCACAGGAACAGATTTCTGTCATGAACTACTTTCCAATAAGGGAGCAGGTACAATTACCTCATCAAGTTCTACTTTTCTCCCACTCACTTCTTTCGAGAGAAACTCCTTCTCTAGAAAGGATCCATTCTCAGCACTGAATATCTTGCCTTCGGATCTTTGATAGAAGGTGTACCCAACATTTTCTTTTGGGTATCCTATGAAGACGCACTTCTCCGATTTGGGTTTGAGCTTATCAGGTTGAAACTTTTTCACATAAGCATTGCAACCTCAAACTTTAAGAAACGACAGCTTAGGTTTCCTGCCAAACCATATTTCATACGGTGTCATCTCAACGGATTTAGATGGTGCCCTATTTAACGTGAATGTAGCTGTCTCTAATGCATAACCTCAAAACTATCGTGGTTAATCGGTAAGAAACATCATAGATTGCACTATATCCAATAATAGTACGGTTATGACGTTCGGACACACCATTATGTTGTGGTGTTCCAGGTGGCACGATTTTGTGAAACTATTCCACATTGTTTTAATTGAAGACCAAACTCGTAACTCAAATATTTGTCTTTGTGATCAGATCGTAGAAACTTTATTTTCTTGTCACGATGATTTTCCACTTCACTCTGAAGTTTTTGAACTTTTCAAATGTTTCAGACTTATGTTTCATCAAGTAGATATACCCATATCTGCTCAAATCATCTGTGAAGTCAAAAAATAATGATACCCGCCGCGAGCCTCAACATTCATCGGACTAAATACATCAGTATGTATTATTTCCAATAAGTCAGTTGCTTGCTCCATTGTTCCGGAGAACGGAGTCTTAGTCATCTTGCCCATGAGGCATGGTTCGCAAGCATCAACAGATTCATAATCAAGTGATTCCAAAATCCCATTAGCATGGATTTTCTTCATGCGCCTTACACTAGTATGACCTAAACGGCAGTGCCACAAATAAGTGGCACTATCATTATTAACTTTGCATGTTTTGGCTTCAATATTATGAGAATGTGTATCACCACAATCGAAATCCAACAAACCACTTTCATTGGGTGTATGACCATAGAAGGTTTTATTCATGTAAACAGAACAACAATTTATTCTCTTACTTAAATGAATAACCGTATTGCAATAAACATGATCAAATCATATTCATGCTCAACGCAAACACAAAATAACACTTATTTAGGTTCAACACTAATCTCGGAAGTTTAGGGAGTGTGCGATGATGATCATATCAATCTTGGAACCACTTCCAACACACAACGTCACTTCACCCTTAACTAGTCTTTGTTCATTCTGCAACTCTCGTTTCAAGTTACTACTCTTAGCAACTGAACCTGTATCAAATACCGAGGGGTTGCTACGAACACTAGTAAAATACACATCAATAATCTGTATGTCAAATATACCTTTGTTTACTTTGCCATCCTTCTTATCCGCCAAATTCTTGGGGCAGTTCCGCTTCCAGTGACCAGTCCCTTTGCAGTAGAAGTACTTCGTCTCAGGCTTAGGACCAGACTTGGGCTTCTTCACTTGAGCAGCAACTTGCTTGCCGTTCTTCTTGAAGTTCCCTTTCTTTCCCTTTGCCCTTTTCTTGAAACTAGTGGTCTTGTTAATCATCAACACTTGATGCTCTTTCTTGATTTCTACCTTCATCGATTTCATCATCATGAAAAGCTCGGGAATCGTTTTCATCAACCCTTGCATACTATAGTTCATCATGAAGTTCTACTAACTTGGTGATGGTGACTAGAGAATTCTGTCAATCACTATTTTATCTGGAAGATTAACTCCCACTTGATTCAAGTGATTGTAGTACCCAGACAATCTGAACACATGCTCACTGCTTGAACTATTCTCCTCCATCTTTTAGCTATAGAACTTGTTGGAGACTTCATATCTCTCAATTCGGGTATTTGCTTGAAATATTAACTTCAACTCCTAGAACATCCACATGATCCATGACGTTAAAATGTCTTTGAAGTCCCGATTCTAAGCTCTTAAGCATGGTGCACTAAACTATCAAGTAGTCATCATATTGAGCTAGCCAAACGTTCATGATGTCTGCATCTACTCCTGCAATAGGTTTGTCACCTAGCGGTGCATTAAGGACATAATTCTTCTGTGCAGCAATGAGGATAAACCTGAGATCATGGCTCCAATCCGCATCATTGCTACTAACATCTTTCAACTTAGTTTTCTCTAGGAACATATCAAAAATAAAACAGGGGAGCTAAATGCGAGCTATTGATCTACAACATAGATATGCTAATACTACCAGGACTAAGTTCATGATAAATTTAAGTTCAATTAATCATATTACTTAAGAACTCCCACTTAGATAGACATCCCTCTAATCCTCTAAGTGATCACGTGATCCAAATCAACTAAACCATAACCGATCATCACGTGAAATGGAGTAGCTTTCAATGGTGAACATCACTTATGTTGATCATATATACTATATGATTCACGCTCGACCTTTCGGTCTTAGCGTTCCGAGGCCATATCTGCATATGCTAGGCTCGTCAAGTTTAACCTGAGTATTCTGCGTGTGCAAAACTTGCTTGCACCCGTTGTAGATGGACATAGAGCTTATCACACCCGATCATCACGTGGTGTCTGGGCACGACGAACTTTGGCTACGGTGCATACTCAGGGAGAACACTTTTATCTTGAAATTTAGTGAGAGATCATCTTATAATGTTACCATCAATCAAAGCAAGATAAGATGCATAAAAGATAAACATCACATGCAATCAATATCAGTGATATGATATGGCCATCATCATCTTGTGCTTGTGATCTCCATCTCTGAAGCACCGTCATGATCACCATCGTCACCGGCGCGACACCTTGATCACCATCGTAGCATCGTTGTCATCTCGCCAATCTTATGCTTCCACGACTATCGCTACCGCTTAGTGATAAAGTAAAGCATTACAGCGCAATTGCATTGCATACAATAAAGCGACAACCATATGGCTCCTGCCAGTTGCCGATAACTCGGTTACAAAAACATGGTCATCTCATACAATAAAATTTAGCATCATGTCTTGACCATATCACATCACAACATGCACTGCAAAAACAAGTTAGACGTCCTCTACTTTGTTCTTGCAAGTTTTACGTGGCTGCTATGGGCTTAAGTAAGAACCGTTCTTACCTACGCATCCAAACCACAATGATAGTTTGTCAAGTTGGTGTTGTTTTAACCTTCGCAAGGACCGGGCGTAGCCACACTTGGTTCAATTAAAGTTGGAGAAACTGACACCCGCCAGCCACCTGTGTGCAAAGCACGTCGGTAGAACCAGTCTCGCGTAAGCGTAGGCGTAATGTTGGTCCAGGCCGCTTCATCCAACAATACCGCTAAACCGAAGTATGACATGCTGGTAAACAGTATGACTTATATCGCCCACAACTCACTTGTTTTCTACTCGTGCACAACATCAACGCATAACACCTAGGCTCTGATACCACTGTTGGGGAACGTAGTAATTTCAAAAAAATTCCTACGCACACACAAGATCATGGTGATGTATAACAACGAGAGAGGAGAGTGTTGTCCACGTACCCTCATAGACCGAAAGCGGAAGCGTTAGCACAACGTGGTTGATGTAGTCGTACGTCTTCACAGCCCGACCGATCAAGCACCAAAACTACGACACCTCCGAGTTCTAGCACACGTTCAGCTCGATGACGTCCCGTGAACTTTGATCCAGCAGAGTTTCATGCGACAGTTCCATCAGCACGACGGCGTGGTGACGGTGCTGATGTTGCTACCGATGCAGGGCTTCGCCTAAGCATCGCTACAATATGACCGAGGTGGAATATGGTGGAGGGGGGCACCGCACACGGCTGGGAGAGATCAACTGATCAACTTGTGTGTCAAGAGGTGCCCCCCTCCCCCTATATATAAAGGAGCAAGGGGGAGGCCGGCCGGCCCTCTGTGGGCGCGCCAAGAGGAGGAGTCCTCCTCCTAGTAGGAGTAGGACTCCCCTTTCCTACTCCTACTAGGAGGAGGAAAGAAAGGAGGAGAAGGAGAAGGAAGGAGAAGGAGGAAAAGGAGGAAAGGGGGGCCGGCCCCCTAGTCCAATTCGGTTTGGGCTAGGGGGGCCGCACGCCCTGCCTCCTCTCTTCCACCACTTGGCCCATGAGGCCCATTACTTTTTCCTCGTATTCCCGTAACTCCGCGGTACCCCGGAAAATACCCGAATCACTCGGAACCTTCCTGATGTCCGAATATAGTCGTCCAATATATCGATCTTTACATCTCGACCATTTCGAGACTCCCCGTCATGTCCCCGCTCTCATCCGGGACTCCGAACTACCTTTGGTACATCAAATCACATAAACTCATAATACAATCGTCACCAAAACTTTAAGCGTGCGGACCCTACGGGTTCGAGAACTATGTAGACATGACCGAGACCTGTCTCCGGTCAATAACAAATAGCGGAACCTGGATGCTCATATTGGCTCCCACACATTCTATGAAGATCTTTATCGGTCAGACCGCATAACAACATACGTTGTTCCCTTTGTCATCGGTATGTTACTTGCCCGAGATTCGATCGTTGGTATCTCAATACCTAGTTCAATCTCGTTACCGGCAAGTCTCTTTACTCATTCCGTAATACATCATCCTGTAACTAACTCATTAGTTGCAATGCTTGCAAGGCTTAAGTGATGTGCATTACCGAGAGGGCCAGAGATACCTCTCCGACAATCGGAGTGACAAATCCTAGTCTTGAAATACGACAACCCAACAAGTACCTTTGGAGACACCTGTAGAGCACCTTTATAATCACGCAGTTACGTTGTGATGTTTGGTAGCACACAAATTGTACCTCTGGTAAACGGGAGTTGCATAATCTCATAGTCATAGGAACATTTATAAGTCATGAAGAAAGCAATAGCAACAAACTAAACGATCAAGTGCTATGCTAACGGAATGGGTCAAGTCAATCACATCATTCTCCTAATGATGTGATCCCATTAATCAAATGACAACTCATGTCTATGGTTAGGAAACATAATCATCTTTGATCAACGAGCTAGTCAAGTAGAGGCATACTAGTGACACTCTGTTTGTCTATGTATTCACACATGTATTATGTTTCCGGTTAATACAATTCTAGCATGAATAATAAACATTTATCATGATATAAGGAAATAAATAATAACTTTATTATTGCCTCTAGGGCATATTTCCTTCACAGAGGAGCACTGGCCCAGTGTGGTTAAAATAAAGATGACCCTCGGGCTCCGGAAACCCAAGGGAAAAAGGCTTAGGTTGTTAGGCAAATGTAAAACCAAGGTTGGGCCTTGCTGGAGGAGTTTTATTCAAAGCGAACTATCAAGGGGTTCCCATAACACCCAACCGCGTAAGGAACGCAAAATCAAGGAACATAACACCGGCATGACAGAAACTAGGGCGACAAGAGTGGAACAAAACACCAGGCATAAGGCCGAGCCTTCCACCCTTTACCAAGTATATAGATGTATTAATTAAAATAAGAGTTATTGTGATATCCCAACATATCCATGCTCCAACATGGAAAAAACTTCAACTTCACCTGCAACTAGCAATGCTATAAGAGGGGCTGAGCAAAAGCGGTAACATAGCCAAACAACGGTTTGCTAGGAAGGTGGGTTAGAGGCTTGACATGGCATTATGGGAGGCATGATATAACAAGTGGTAGGTAGCGTGACATAGCGATAGAATGAACAACTAGCAAGCAAAGATAGAAGTGATTCCGAGGGTATGGTCATCTTGCCTGAGATCCCGCAAGGAAGAAGTACGAGTCCATGAAGAAGACAAACGGACGTAGTCGAACGGATCCTCACAACTCCTTAATGAAACCGAAGCTAACGAGAGAAGCAAACCAGAAAGAAGAAAGCAACATAGTAAACATCCATCACATAAACATGGCATGATGCACAACCAAGTATGATGCATGTCCGATTTAAAGATTCATGGCATGGCAAAGTGCACAAACAATACTAGAAATTAAGTGGAGCTCAATATGCAATGAGTTGCATTTTGATGAAACACCACATCAATTATTTAGTCTTCTCTCGTTTATGTACCCAAAAATATTAAGTGTTGTTAAACATGGCAAGAGGTGAAGCATATGAAAACTACCTATCTAGACAAGTTTAAATGAGGCCGGAACAACAAACAACAATTTCAGAAAATCCCCATATCCATTTAGTAATTTAATGCAAACAACAATTTTGACCATTTTAAATGTTACTATCATGATGCGGATGACATGTGCAAGTTTTATGCAAGTTTCATGAAAATGTTAACATGAGCATCTTATGAAGCAATTGTCATCGTGGCGGAAACAAAAGGGGTGCCACGGCAACGACAATGGAAATGATTACACAGCAACATTCCGATTCCGGTAACTCGATTGAGATGTCGGTGGCAAAAGAAGGGCATGAGCGAGCTGAGGAAGATGGTGGGGTGATCCCGGTTACCGGGTTCCCACGGGTGGACGGCAGCAACGAGGAGGAACAACTAACGTTCATAGGCGAATACAACATCTAAACATGCATCTCAGACAACAAACATCCATTCGTTCACAAGCTTCGTCTTGGGGTTATACCTTCGAAGCGTGCACTCTCAGAGCAGATCGGGTTCCATGCGATGTAGAAGGAAGTGGACGTTCTCGGGAAGGTCGTAGGGGAAGTAGTGGTACTATTGGTCCTTAGTGACGGTAGTGGAACTAGTGGTACATGACGACAATAGAGGTGCTCATGATATTTGTGATGGTAGTCGTTCCCGTTCGTTCGGAGGGGTGCTTGATGACTTCACGCTTGCGGTGCACATGTCTTCGTCGACGGTAGTGGTACACTAGTCCGAGAGGGACTTGGCGAAAATCCCGGTCTCAGGTTCTCTAGTCGTTCACAGGGCCCAACACAGGGTCTTGGCGAAACCGGGGTGCACCTTGGCGGTCTCGTCTCGGTCATCAACCCAAAACGAAGCAAGGCAAAAGACTAGGGTGCAGTGGTACTTGGTGAACCGAAACATGCAGCACCAGACGGTCTTGGCGGTCAACGACGGGTGGCGGGCAGCGAAGCAGCAGCAACATGCGGGCTCCGATGGGCACCATGGTCGTGAGGAGGAGGGGCTCTGCACGACACCAGCAGCGAGGCATGCAGGCATGCTGGTGGATGCAGAGGGTCGCGGGGTGGCGGAGGTACGGCGGTGCGCCGGTAGTAGGAGGCGAAGCCGAATTGGCGGACATCGGCCTTGGCATGAAGCAAGGAGGCGGAGCTCCTGCTCTAGCTGAGGGCTCGGGCGTGGGTCTTGAGGCGCCGGAGACGGGAACGGGTCCCTGCTGGCAGGATCCGGCCAGGAACGGGCAAGGGTGGCGGGGGCCGGTCAGATCGGGTGGTGGAGACGAGGAACCCCGGCAAGGACGGCGGCAAGATCATGGGGTCGGGCGCCGCGCCATGGAGAGGCGACCAATGGGCAGGAGGCACGGACGCCAAGGCAAGGTGACAGGAGCGCTGCGTGGGGAGGGGGGGTGGGAGGCCG
Source organism: Triticum monococcum (assembly GCA_034509565.1). Classification (NCBI taxonomy): domain Eukaryota; kingdom Viridiplantae; phylum Streptophyta; class Magnoliopsida; order Poales; family Poaceae; genus Triticum; species Triticum monococcum. Next base: position 387,139,195 of record CM067847.1, on the reverse strand, counting down.
CACATAGGAGGGGATGAGGGAGAGGGGCGATGGGAGATGGGGAACAAGTGTTGGGGATCTCCTCTCCCTAGCGATGCGAGGCGGCAGCATGAGAATGGAGGGGTCGAGGGAGAGAACGAGAGGAGGAGGTCGGGGCTCGAGGCCTATGGTTAGGAAGGCAGGGGCGGCTGGGCCTTTGGTGACCTGAGGGGAGCAGGGCGGCCTGGCTGGCCGGCCCAGAGGAGAGGGAGGCTGCTGGGCTCTCCACTCCCTCTCTCATCTCTTATTTATTACCAAAACAAAGAAATTGGAAGAAAAAAAGAGAGAAAAGAAAATGGTAGAGAAGGAACTTGGGCACTGGGATTTATTTTCCGAGGCTCACAAAAATATGCTTGTTCCGAGAAAATAGAAAAGGCCATGATTGAAAGTTGTAAATTCAAACTCATTTCAATTTAATTCAAATGGGTTTGAACTAGGACTCGGTAAAAGGAAGGTCCAAAAATGTTCGGATTTTTGGTGTAGCTCTGGAATATGATGAAAGAATATATGGCAAGGTTGGAGACAAAGAATTAAGATAGCAAAGGCATTAGGATATTTTGCAAGTGTGTTTATGTGTGATTCCAAATTATTGGAATATAATTTTTATAGCTCGCTAAAATATTGGGAGAATATTTTTCAAAGAGAAATCACCATATTGAATATCCCTCGATTTAAATAGATTGAAATATCTATGGAATTTATTTAAGTGAGTTTTAGTTAGTTTGAGAAAAAGATGACATGATGCAAAAATGGATGCAACCAACCAAACAAATCACACAACAAGTCTCAGAAAACAGGGAAGACATCTGAAACTCCGGTCTTGGGGCGTTACAACACTCCACCACTACAAGAGGATCTCGACTCGAGATCATTGGGATGGCACCAGAGAGAAACGGAAGAGGAAGAGAAGAAGTAAACTAAGTTGCTTCTTTGACAAATGAGTTCAACCAACGAACCTCAAGAGGTAAAACAATTTGAATGAAAGAATACAACGAAGATGAGCAAAGTTAAAAGCACTCTGTTAGAAAAGAGGAACAAGGAACATTACAAGAACCTTTGTTGGTTGAAAGACATAAGAAAAGGGTTGCAATGGACAAGACGTACATGCAAGCACTCCGGTAGAAACGAGATGTACAGGGAACGATAAAGATCAATTACGACAACTCTCCGGTTAGAAATGGAATGCAATAATATGAACTTGGCAAAATGAAAGCACTTGGATGAGACTTCGGTTAGAAGAGGAATGATAGCCACAACACTCCGGTTAAAAGAAGATAGAGAAGGAAAAAGAATGATATAATTTGGACAGCACCCGATTGTAAATGGAAGGAATTGAACATGAACTTGACAAGATGAGAAGATACTTGATGAGATCAACAACACACTACCTCCGGAACTATTGAAAGAATGGCACAATGGGTAAGAAAGATTTCAGTCAGCACTCCGGTTACGAAGGGAGGTAAAACTTGATAAGATGAGAGAACTTGAAAAGAGGGCATGACACTTTGGTTGAATGGATAAGCATGAAAAGAACGTGATCTTGAGACGACGAGATGATTGGTCGAAGAGGACAACATCAAAATGCCTCCGGAAGAAAAGAATAGAAGTTCGATCATTGGAATAACAGAACAGAGAAGAAAATGCCAGCTTCTGCCACAAATGAGCTTGGAAAGCGCCCTTCCAAGAAGGTTATAATGGATTTGTTGGAAAACCAACAACGAAATGAGTAAGCTTGTAGTGGGCTTATGGAAAACTTCTCCAAACTATGAGGTGAAATTCTGCCACTAACGGAAACAAGAGATTGGATTGATATAAACAAGGAGACGAGAAACTTATTTCATCGGGAGGATAAATGAAGAACTTGGGTCATTTATAAGCACCATAAATAGCAACAATCTTTAGGGAAAGTTTTAGGTGAAATATAATCCAAGATAAATCCAATGAAGAGATTGATGGGTTGCAAATGATCTCATGAACGAATTGAAAATGATGGGTTTAAAATATGTCATTCCGGACAACTTGTGAATCATGAAACACGAAGGGAAATTGTCAAGAGTGACATAACACCACCTCAATAGATAAGATAGAAAGAATTGCACTTCGGAATGCAAGCTGAAGAATGCTTGAACTCCTCAAAACAAGACATGTGTTGAACACCATGTTTATTTTAGAGTATAGCTTGGCGGATCATAACTTCGAGAGAAAACTTGAAGAATAATTGGAGAATGAAAAGAATCCTTGACGAACAACCATGTAGAGCCTCCATGAAGAACTTCGGTAATAAAAGGATGGTAAAAAGAAAGAGAAGTTGAGAACACAAGGTGAAGGCTTGATATGATTTAGATGGATCTTCGTGATGATATAATGCGGAATACTTGGAACTCCGGATAAGAAAAGATGAAGCACCTCAAACCGAGAAATTGATATCACGAAAAATCTCCGGAAAGAAGAAACTAGATCACTTGGATGAAACAATTATAAGAATTACGTTATGCATATCCTTCATCAATTTGGATTCATGACAAGCAACGGATTTGGCATACTTCTTATTCTCGTTGAAAGGATTAAGATAGATATATCACAAACTTGAGAAATGTCTTCAACGAACCACCGGTAGGATTTGGAAAGCACAAATGCATTGATATGATAACGATGGAAGAAGAATGTTGGATGAACCACCGTTAGGATTAAAAGAAGGAGCGAAGAAAACCAACGCATCGCCAGGAGGAATTGGAAAATGAACGAAGATACTTGAGAGAATTTAGATACTAGTGAAACGAAGAGATCATGAACTGACTAGATAATACTTGAATGATGCACCGGTAGGATTTGAAGAATGTGAGATGAAAGCTGGAATGAATACTTCTGAGATGATGGGCTCTGGGGAATCAAACTGAGAAGTCCCCTGAATTGCTCCTGATGGTTGAAAAGAATTCTCACAATCGAAAACAATTATGAGAGGATGGCATCAAGCTAGAACCATTAATCTTGAAGAGAATGGAGCAAGATTTAAAAGAAACTCTTCTTCGGTCTTCAAATGTTGAGAATGATGATGAGAACCACCATGAAAGTTGATGAGACACTCTAGAAGAATGAAAAACAATGAGGTTGATTTAAAGATGAAAAGAACTTGAAAGAGATCTTGCAAAACATCTGACTGATGAAATTCATTCTTACGTTAAACTTTAGAATATTTGAGAATAGCTCCAAGAAATAGAAGAGTCGGGTAAGATCCTAGGAAAAGACCTGTGGGTTAGGGCCCATTCAAAATAAACACCATTGAAATGATTTAAAAGAGAGATTGCGCCGGTTGAATTAAATGGCTTGAATGAGATAACAAACTCGAAAGAACTTGAATGAATACAGAGTGGAAAGACGAATCTTCGAGATATCTTCAGCACTTCGGATATGAATAGAGAGATGAACGACTAAGAGGTGCACCGGCTTGGGAAAGCATTTGAAACGAGGAAGGTATACGATCACCACTGAAATCTTGAGTTGAATCCACCAGAGAAGAAAAAGAATGAAGAATGATGAACTTGAAGCTTCGTTAGTATCTTCATGAGAATCACCGAATAAGAACGTTGATTGAAAAGAATGAAGAGAATTCACATGAATAAAATGGATACTTGATTAAGAAATCAGAATCCTTGAAGAAAAAGGGTGGGAGGGCGGGAAAAACATAGGCAACTTGGGATGGATGAAACAAATAACATTGCGAAGACTTTGAGTTGATCTTGCGAATGATGAAAATGATCGTATCCACTTGAAGAGAAACACGCCGGATGAAAAAGGATTGACATGACAATCTCGATTATCATGAAGGATTAGTATTAACATAGAAATATGAGAACACCGCTTAGGAAAGGTATGGAATGAACACTTGACATTGAAGCAACTCGAAAACCACAAACCAAAACAAAACAAAGGATTGGCTTGCAGAATAAGCCGGAACAAACATATGATAGACCCCATATCGTATCATGTGTCTGTTGGAACGATATTCTAGGAGCTACTTGAATTCGCACTTATAAACTCCCGAAACTTTCTGGTTATGCAATCAGGTATTGGGGATACAGGGGAAGCATAATATCTCACCCAAACTAGCAATCCCTACATCCAGCTGTATCCATCCTTCAACACATAACCAAGAAACCTTTGTAAATCGTGTACCTCAGCCTTCGAAAAGCATCCGCTATACGAGTTATGGCAATACTACTGAACTCCCGCCCTAGTACTGGGTGGCGTCAGGTTATCTCACCAACAACTGCATAAAAGAGATTTTTGATGTCGGTGAAACTCAGGTATTCCAGAACTGCAACGATAAAATTGTGACGACAACACGTCGGAGCTCAACTCCCCAGGTAGGGATGGCAGTGGGTACCCATTACACATGTACCCTGCGGGTAAAAACCTATTAGGGTAAAGGTATGGGACAGAACGTTACCCATCGGTATATAAATAGGTAAATCTCAAACCCATCGGGTATAGCGGGTACGGGTATGGGATCACATAACCCATACCCGTGTACCCATGTACCCTTATATAATCTAACAAACATGGATAAATTACCTCTAAAATTTCTCGTGAGTTTGTCAACTTAAAATGTATGACTATGTCCTACTATTTATGACTATGTGTTGATGTTTTGTTTAAAAGAAAATGTTTGATTTTTATGGAATGTGTTGCTTTTTAGGATGTGTTGTTGTTTATAAGTACGTGTTGTTGTTTATAAATTATGGTTATATGTTATTTATAATTAAGTGATGCTTTAATTAATGTTATTCAAACGTGGGTATTTTTATTCGTGGGTACCCATTTACTCTGTCGGGTGACGGGTATGGAAAACAATTGTACCCACTAACGGGTATGGGTATGGGTGATGCGTAAGCTCAAATGGGACGGGTAAGGGTATGGGGTAGCTCCACCCATATCGAAACCCTGCGAGTGCCATCCCTATCCCCGGGACACTGCCACAACCCCTAAATGTCAGGAGGCACCAAGAACAATGTTCTTGTCACAAGAATATCGGAACGATTCCAAGATACCCGCATGATCCTAAAAAAATTCGTGAAATTTGAGGAGAGGAGAGTCAAACTTCTACGTCAGGAGGCCTCACCAGAGCGACGAAGGGACTGAGGAGTAAAAAGAATCCTACTCTCCGATATATGTAATCCTAATACTCAAAACATTTTGTTCTAGACTCAACAACGTCAGCGATTCGATCAAGCAGGGGGCTCCTAAGTCAGGGATGGCTCTGATACCAACTTGTAACACCCACAATTCGGCTATATCTCCCACGTGTCGGGGCACGACTTAGAGGCATAGCCACATGGTAGGTTTGTCGCAAGAGGGGTAACCTTCACACAATCCCATGTACTGAATAGAAAGGGATAAAGAGTTGGCTTACAATCGCCACTTCACACAATACATAAATAATACATACATCATCCAAATACACTCAAAGGTCCGACTACGGAACCAAAATAAAGGAAGACAACCCCAAATGATAGATCCCCGATCATCCCAACTGGGCCCCACTACTGATCAACAGGAGACGAAACAAAACAACGATCTAGATCTTCATCAAGCTCCCACTCGATCTCGGTTGCGTCACCTGCACTGGTATCAGCAGCACCTGCAACTGTTTGGAAGTATCTGTGAGTCACGAGGACTCAGCAATCTCACACCCGCGTGATCAAGACTATTTAAGCTTATGGGTAGGATAGGGTAATGAGGTGGAGCTGCAGCAAGCGCTAGGCAAATATGGTGGCTAACATACGCAAATAAGAGCGAGAAGAGAAGCAACGCAATAGACGAGAAGCTAGAAGTGATCAATAAGTGATCCTAAAACTACTTATGTTCAAGCAAAACACAAGACCGTGTTCACTTCCCGGACTCCGCCGAGAAGAGACCATCACGGCTACACACATGGTTGATGCATTTTAATTAAGTCAAATGTCAAGTTCTCTACAACCGGACATTAACAAATTCCCATCTGCCACATCACCGCGGGCATGGCTTTCGAAAGTTCAAAACCCTGCATGGGTGTCCCAACTTAGCCCATCACAAGCTCTCATGGTCAACGAAGGATATTACTTCTCCCGGGAAGACCCGATCATTCTTAGAATCCCGGTTACAAGACATTTCGACAATGGTAAAACAAGACCAGCAAAGCCGCCCGAATGTGCCGACAAATCCTGATAGGAGCTGCACATATCTCGTTCTCAGAGCACACCGGATCGTCCAAACTTCTGGTAGGCCAGCCCAGAGTTGCCCCTGGTGGCCATCGAAGGTTGATAGGTTGGACCAACACTCAAAGGAGCACTGGCCCGGGGGGGGGGTTAAAATAAAGATGACCCTCGGGCTCCGGAAACCCAAGGGAAAAGGCTTAGGTTGTTAGGCAAATGTAAAACCAAGGTTGGGCCTTGCTGGAGGAGTTTTATTCAAAGCGAACTGTCAACGGTTTCCAATAATGCCCAACCGCGTAAGGAACGCAAAATCAAGGAACATAACACCGGTATGACCGAAACTAGGGCGGCAAGAGTGGAACAAAACACCAGGCATAAGGCCGAGCCTTCCACCCTTTACCAAGTATATAGTTGCATTAATTAAAATAAGAGGTATTGTGATATCCCAACATATCCATGTTCCAACATGGAACAAACTTCAACTTCACCTACAACTAGCAATGCTATAAGAGGGCTAAGCAAAAGCGGTAACATAGCCAAACAACGGTTTGCTAGGAACGTGGTTTAGAGGCTTGACATGGCATTTATGGGAAGCATGATATAACAAGTGGTAGGTAGCACGACATAGCGATAGAACGAACAACTAGCAAGCAAAGATAGAAGTGATTCCGAGGGTATGGTCATCTTGCCTGAGATCACGCAAGAAGAAGAACGAGCCCATGAAGAAGACAAACGGACGTAGTCGAACGGATCCTCACAACTCTGGAATGAAACCAAAGCTAACGAGAGAAGCAACCCAGAAAGAAGCAAGCAACATAGTAAACAACCATCACATAGACATGGCATAATGCACAACCAAGTATGATGCATGTCCGATTTAAAGATTCATCGCATGGCAAAGTGCACAAACAACACTACAAATTAAGTGGAGCTCAATATGCAATGAGTTGCGTTTTGACGAAACACCACATTAATTATTTAGTCTTCTCTCGTTTATGTAGCCAACAATATTAAGTGTTGTTAAACATGGCAAGAGGTGAAGCATATGAAAACTACCTAGCTAGACAAGTTTAAATGAAGCCGGAACGACAAACAACAATTCCGGAAAATCCCCATATGCATTTAGCAATTTAATGCAAACAACAATTTTAACCATTTTAAATGTTACTATCATGATGCGGATGACATGTGCAAGTTTTATGCAAGTTTTATGAAAATGTTAACATGAGCATCTTATGAAGCATTTGTCATCATGGCGGAAACAAAAGGGGTGCCACGGCAATGACAACGGAAGTGATTCCACGGCAACATTCCGGTTCCGGTAACTCGATTGAGATGTCGGTGGCAAAAGAAGGGCGTGAGCGAGTCGACCAAGATGGTGGGGTGATCCTGGTTACCGGGTTCCCACGGGTGGACGGCAGCAACGAGGAGGAACAACTAACGTTCACGGGCGAATACAACATCTAAACATGCATCTCATACATCACACCTGCATTCGTTCAGGGGTGTTATCTTGGGGTTATACCTTCGAAGCATGCACACTCGGAGCAGATGGGGTTCGATGCGATGTAGAAGGAAGTGGACATTCTTGCGACGGTCGTAGGGGAAGTAGTGGTACTATCGGTCCTCAGTGACGGTAGTGGAAGTAGTGGTACACGACGACAGTAGAGGTGCTCGTAATATTTGCGATGGTAGTCGTTCCCATTCATCCGGAGAGGTTCTTGATGACTCCAAGCCCTTTGCGGTCGACGGTAGTTGAACTTCACGCTTGCGGTGCACATGTCTTTGTCGACGCTAGTGGTACACTAGTCAGAGAGGGACTTGGCGAAAATCCCGGTCTCAGGTTCTGTGGTCGTTCACAGGGCCCAACACAGGGTCTTGGCGAAACCGGGCTCCACCTTGGCGGTCTCGTCTCGGTCTTCAACCCAAAACGAAGCAAGGCAAAAGACTCGGGTGCGGTGGTACTTAGCGAACCGAAACATGCAGCACCAGATAGTCTTGGCGGTCAACAACGGGAGGCGGACAGCGAAGCAGCAGCAACGTGCGGGCAGCGACGGGCACCATGGTCGTGAGGAGGAGGGGCTCTGCACGAGACCAGCAGCGAGGCATGCAAGCATGCCTGTGGATGCAGAGGGTCGCCGGGCGGTGGAGGTACGGTGGTGCGCCGGTAGCAGGAGGCAAAGGCGACAGAGGGCTCGGGCGTGGGTCTTGAGGCGCCGGAGACAGGAACGGGGCCCTGCTGGCGGGATCCGGCCGGGAACGGGCAAGGGCGGCGGAGGCCGGCCAGATCAGGTGGTGGAGACGAGGAACTCCAGCAGGGACGGTGGCAAGGTCACGGGGTTGGGCGCCACGCCATGGAGAGGCGACCAATGGGCAGGAGGCACGGCCGCCAAGGCAAGGCGATAGGAGCGCTGTGTGTGGGGCTGGGAGATGGGGAACGTGCGCTGGGGAGCTCCTCTCCCTAGCGATGCGAGGTGGCGGCATGAGGATGGAGGGGATCGAGGGAGAGAACGAGAGGAGGAGGTCGGGGCTCGAGGCCTAGGGTTAGGAAGGCAGGGCTGGCTGGGCCTTTGGTGAGTTGAGGGGAGCAGGGCGGCCTGGCTGGCCGGCCTAGAGGTGAGGGAGGCTGCTGGGCTCTCCACTCCCTCTCTTATCTCTTCTTTATTAACAAAACAAAGAAATAGGAAGAAAGAAAAGAGAGAAAAGAAAATGGTAGAGAAGGAACTTGGGCATCGGGATTTATTTTCCCGGGCTCACAAAAATGTGCTTGTTCCGAGAAAATAGAAAAGGCCATGATTGAAAGATGTAAATTCAAACTCATTTGAATTTAATTCAACTGGGTTTGAACTAGCACTCGGTAAAAGGAAGGTCCAAAAATGTTTGGATTTTTGGTGGAGCTCCGGAATAGGATGAAAGAATATATGGCAAGGTTGGAGACCAAGAATTAAGATAGCAAAGGCATTGGGATATTTTGCAAGTGTGTTTATGGGTGATTCCAAATTATTGGAATATAATTTTTATTGCTCCCTAAAATATTGGGAGAATATGTTTTAAAGAGAAATCACCATAGTGAATATTCCTCGATTTAAATAGATCGAAAGATCTATGCAATTTATTTAAGTGAGTTTTAGTTAGTTTGAGAAAAAGATGACACGATGCAAAAATGGATGCAACCAACCAAACAAATCACACGACGAGTCTCGAAAAACATGGAGGACATCTGAAACTCTGGTCTTGGGGCATTACAACGGTGGAGATGAACAGTATCCTGTGGAGTCCCGTTCGGTATGCCACACCCCTCCCGATCAACAGGACCCCCGTTTCGACCGTAGCGCTACAACACAAGTCCGTTTCCTCCGTTTTATGGTACACCACACCCCTCCTGATCAACAGGACCCTGTTTCGACCGTACGAGGTCCAAGAGAAGTCTGTTTCCTCCGCTTTGCGGTACGCCAGACCCCTCCCGATGAACATGATCCCGTTTCGACCATGGCTAGTCGAACACAAGGCCATTTTCTCCGTTCTGCGGTACGCCAGGCCTCATTTCGATCGGTTGTTCCTTCCAAGATAGTTGGCTCCCGATGAACACGATGACACAGTTTCTCCATTCCGACCAAGCCATGTACATGAGCCCTGGCCATACTTATGCGCGAGTAGGCGTTCGAGACCCCTCCCGTATGTATGTATGTATGTATGTATGTATGTATGTATGTGGCCGTATTTACTTTCTTGCACCCTGGCTGTACGTACGTGTACATGCTACGTGCGCGCCTCTACTACGACATGTGCACGCCTATACTACGACAAGTGCCCTTCCTTACACGGCCACAGTTTATCGCTGCAGCCTACAGACAAACCGATCGTATGTACGTACACGTTCTCGACCAGAATGACAATGCTACGTACGCTTCGACCAGGTGGGTCCCGACTGTTAGGCACTTCCTTGCGTGCGAAGATGTAGCTGGTGGGTCCCAACAGTCAGGGGGGAAACATTTTTTCGTGAAATACGGTGGCCCGTCCGGTGGGTCCATGCTATCAGGTGGAGGAATCATTATTTTGCGCATAATAAGGAGGCACTTCCTTGCTGTGGCCGTGGACCCAGCTGTCAGCCTCTCTGATGGAAGTCATTCCGTGACCACATTGACCATGCAGCATCGAGAGCAACAAGGTGGTGGACGACTGCGAGGCCTAGGAAGGGGACGACAGGGAACCGGGGAAGACGCGACAACGGATGCCCATGCGGGAGGAGTGCGAGGTTCACTAGTTCAGCTTCGGTGTGAGGCTGCCGTCGCCGTAGAATAACAATGGGTGTGGGTGAGTAGAGGGATGGCATGGCCAGCGGTGGGAGTAGTAGGGGGCGGTGAGGCGGGATCACAGCCGGCCACGGGAGGCAGGAGCTCTTGGCACGACCGACGCTGGTTTGTGCAGCTGGAGCAAGAAGACCAGGGGTTGAAGAAGCACTACGGCCATTGGATGGACATCGTACGGTCACTAGAGCTAGAATCGTTCATATTGACTAAGTTGACAAAGCCCTCCGTCCCCGTCAACTTAGTAGGCCCACAATTCAACCTCCCATTATGGTGGGTCCCAGCTAGCAGGGGAGTATTCATTTTTTTTGTGCGTAACAAGGAGGCACTTCCTTGTGTGCGAAGATATAGCCGGCGGGTCCGACCTGTCAACGGGGGGGGACATTTTTTTCGCGAAATACGGAGGCCCTTTCTGTGGGTCCCAGCTTTCAGGTGGAGGAATCATTATTTTGCGCGTAATAAGGAGGCATTTCCTTGTGTGCGGCCATGGACCTAGCTGTCAGCCTCTCCACGTACAGTCCACTTCCGATGGATGTCGTTCGTTGACCACGCCATGCCGAGCGCATCCAAGGTGGTGGACAACGGCGAGGCCCCGGAAAACAACGAGCCGGAGATGGGAAGAAGCGGGAGTGGAGTCGCAGACAGAGAGGTGTACGAGGGTTAACTGGTTCTGGTGCGGTGTGGTTCGGTAACCGGTGGAGAAAAACAGGAGGTGTGGAGGGGTGGAGGGATGTCCTGGCCGGCGGTGGGGTAGCGCTTCACAGCGAAGCTTGCTAAGCAGAGTTGCTAGCAGCAGGAAGCGGGAGCAGGTGGTCTCGGCAGCGCTGGAGGAAGAAGACGAGAGATTGAAGATGGATGCTGGTCTTTGGATGTAAATCCAACGACTAACGATGTCAGAGTCATTTGTTGACTAAGTTGACAATGACTTGCGTTGGCTTCGACCTATTGGCCCACATTTCAACCTCCAAAAATGTGGCACATATTCAACCCATTTTTTAAGAATTTACAGTCAATTTGATCTCTTTTTTTAGAATTACAGTCCATTTGCTGGGCTGGGTGAACAAATAATTTAGCGTCCATGCGGCCCATTTATTTTTTTCCTAAAAAATTACAGGCCATTTGCACTTTCTCGAAATACACAATTTTGTTGGCTGATTCTAATTATAATGTTGGGTTGGGCGTAGCAATGTTATCAAAAAATAAACACGGGCTGAGCATTTTGTTATAAATATATTTAAATAATAAGTGATTTAATATTACATTGGTCCTTAAATCTTAGCAAGCTTTTGTACACAATCACCAGGATTTTTGTTGCCAAAAAATCCAGGATTTTATTGTAAAGAAATTATTTTTATAAATTAATAAGATGTGGGATATTGTTTTCTTACATACGTAATTATCTGTTAAATATATGATGACAATAACGATAATATATAATAACATATAAAATAATTTAAATATATATAATATAGTTAGAAGGGAAACATAAGTTGGACCAGGCGCTCCTATTCTTATATAGAAAAAGAGAACATACCTCTTCGTTTTCTTCAAAAAAATACATAAGTTGGGCTACCGATGTTTCAGGAAAAATAAAACCTCGGATGGGAGGTCCATAGGCCGGTTGATACATGACGTCCCTCAAGAAAATACAAACCGTCATGTCGTGGGCTGCGCATGTTAAAAAAGAAAGCCTAGACGGGGCAGCCCACAACCCAGCTGATACTTGATGCTCCAATGATAATAAATGATACCTGCCAGCTCCCCGGCTTTGTTGTAAATTTATCTCCTTTAGTAACTACGTTGAAGCACCTAAAAGAATGTAACTATGTTGACAAACCCGTGGGCCCCAACATTAGTATAGCATTAGGAGGAAGTATTTTTCAATGAGGCACTTGCTTGCGTACGGTCATAGACCTGGTGGGTCCTGACTGTCCGCCTCTCCATGTACAGTCCTCTCCAGATTCCTCTCGTTTGTCCAACATGTTCACAACGGCAGACAGTGGCGCCACGGCGAGCGCACAAAGGCGCATGACGAGATCGGACCACCTAGGGCAGTGCCTTATTTGTACTAAAACTACTGAAATAGCCCAGTGGCCAAGTGACACTACCCCAGTGTTGTTCCACCCGGGTTTGATTCCACCAGATGGAGGGAAAATATCTCCAAATTATTTGCCTCTGCCATTATTGACTTGTGGGTCCCCATTGTCATCTACGCACACCACGTCCAACACTTGCCAAAACTTCGTCCCTCGTTTTCTCTGTTTTTCGCACACTTGACATTGTGTGGCCATTTTGAAAATAGCATATCTTTTTGACTGTTCATCATATGAAAATGTGGTATGCATGAATGTTGATCTGCATGATGTTAACTGGCTGGTAGTTCCAATTTTGACCATGAATAAAACTTCCAACATGATGTTATCCCTGTTTGAAAAGGCTGTGTTGATATAAATGCTCTGCCTCTAAAAGTTGCAGTTTCTTATCTGAAATTGAACTTGCAGTTTCTTATATGAAACTGAAACTTGCAATTTCTTCTCTAAGAATCACACTATCTGCACTTTTATAATCCTATGAAACTACATTTTTAAGTGCTAAAAATAGATCTCTAGAATTCATAAAATACTTCATATGCTCAATACTGCAAATCTGAAATTCAAAAGATGTTCATATCTGAAAGTACTCTCAAAATACACAACACAAAACACAATTAACAACCTGCAAATACTGACAACCCTAAGCTCCTCCTGACAATTCACAACATGCCCTACTATTGGGCTGGGGGGTAGTCCCCTCCTATTCCTCGGCGGCAGACAGTCGCCCCGTGAGACGATGTGAACGGCGAGGGAGAGGATGGCGGGGAAGCGTCATCGGGCCAACTGCTTTTCTCCTTTTGTAGTTGGGTTCGGTCGACGAAGACTCCACCGGCTCGCTCTGGCACGATACCCTCACCAACGGCACCCTGTAGATGCTCGATCCTTCAATCTCTGGTGGATGCTCCATCTGGGATCGATAGTCCCACCACCGCTCCCTCACGATCGGATTCGGTGAATCTGTTTGCTCCATGGTCCAGAGGAGCAGCTCTATGTACTCCCATGTGACCCCGTTTAGGATTATCGTCGCCTTTTCGCTCTATTGCAGATATTTGGCCATGGATGTCGCCGTCGCCGCTAGTTGGTCCTTGTTGTCAAACAAAGACTATATCTCCAACATCCTAGCTAGCTTCATAGGGTCGCCGTCTGCGCTCCTCACGTATCGGTTGTACTCCTCCATCGATCTACTTCTCCACAACACCTTCACTCGTCGGCGGTCGTTTTTCAGTAGAAGAGGAGAGGAGTAGCGCTGGTTTTGGATTAGAACAGGAGAGGAGCGACGCTGGTTTTGGATTGGAACAGGAGAGGAGGGGCGGTGCTTTTGAAATTGAAGAGGAGCGGAGCGGCGCTGGATATAGATTGGAACAGGAGAGGAGTGGCGGTGGTTTAAGAGGAGAGGAGTGACGCTGGTCTTGGAAGTATTTTTTTTATTTGCGTATTTTGGGTCAAAGTTTGACCACGTACTGTATTTGACAAGCAAAATGTGAATGCATGTCACCAAAAATTGTATCGTTTGGTTCATATCTAAATGTACTTTAAAATTATATTATTTTTGCAATGTATAACATATATTTTATTTGTGAAAATCATGGTCACCGGACCACTCAGAAGGACATCTATGGAGAGGATGCAGTAGCGAATCGGGCAGATCGCCGGTGGAGACCAGGCAAAGTTAGCTAGGTTGAGGGAGGTCCTTACTTGGTTTGATAATGAGTGGGATATTTCGAGGACGATGATGGCCATGTGGCAATGTATGCGAAAGAGCGAGACGGCGGCGATGAGGGCGGTGATGTACTCCTCGGTGGCAGTCACGCTGCAGTCCTTCGAGTTCATCGAGTATCTCCTCTGCGCGATGGAGCAGATAGATTCGCCCGAGGCGAAAGTCAGGCGGAGGTGGTGGGCGTACAGGTCGAAGGTTGAGCACCCAGAGGATAACGAATCTATCGAGTACGGTGTGCCGTTTGTGAGGGTGTAGAGCCAGCCGGAGCCACAGGAGTATTTGCTTCCCACCGCAAGAGGAGGTCGGATGGTGCGATGTCACTTCCCCGCCGTTCTCCACGGTTCCCTCGACCCTTGCGTCGTTTCCAAGGCGGCGGTAGGGTTTAAGGTAAGCTTCGCACAAACCTAATCTTCCATCTACTCATGCTTACAATTAGTGTGACAGCTAATGAAAATCATGCTTACAATCAGTCTCCAAGTACTATGCCAATCACCCTAAAATAGCTTTGGACCTTTGGGTCAAAGTTGTGACACTATGTACAAATAATGAAAAATAGATTGGTGCTTCTTTCAGAAAAGAGTACTCCCTAGAAAACTGCCAATATAAGCTACTAGTATTCGGTTAGAGGATTTGCTGCTGAGAGAGATCTGTCCACAAAGAGCGCCACACATCCCACTGGTGGTGGTGGATGCCAATGCGTGCATGGAGCATGGTTGATGTCGGTAATTTTTACTTGGCACACCTCACACTCTGCATATATGTCGGTTCCATCTGTACATTTGTGCAATTCCACCAAAATGCAGCTGAATAACCCTATTTGCACAGATAATGAAAAAGAGTGATTACATTATAGTGGCACTAGTTGATGAAATATACACTAATAAATACAAGGAAATATTGCGATACTATCATAGTATGCCATGCTGCAAAGGCGAGATGGGCCCTGCGATGCCTCATACGTATGCCTCATACTGGATATCGACCCAAGTCTCCCCGATGCACCTTCTGCCAGTGATGAACATCAGTGTACAACAGTAGTACAAGGAGGGGCCTTGAGACATTCCAATCTCTATTTTTGTGCAGATCAACTAAAATTAAGCACCCCAGTTTGCGGAAACGCTTAAACATTAACAATGGGACTAGTTAATGAAACATATACTAACAAAGAGAAGCACTTTCTTTATCTACATTGGAAATGAAATGATAGAGAGGACACTCGCTCTATTTTAACTGTATTAGTACTTCATTTTATCAGTAGCACTAGGGTCGCGCAGGTGGCAAACAAGGTGTACCGTGCGTCGCAAGGATGGAGGCCGGCGGTGCTTAGACTGGGATGCTGAAGCTAGCTCTTTCAGTCCCTATCTCCCCCCTGATGTTTCGGGTTGTAATCCAAACTTGGTTGAGCTGGTGTTGCGCCCCCCTACCTGCCTAGCTTATGTGGCGAACTTGTCTCCTGCTAGTACTTAGTCTGTTCTAGTAGTAGTTGCATAACTACTCGTTTACACTGAGATGTTATCGAATAATGGTTCTCTATGGTTGGGTTTCTTTAATGAAATCGGAGGAAACCCCCTCTTTCGATATAAAAAATCAGTGGCACTAGCAGTGCCAAAACATTACCTCAAATTAATAGTGCCACTAGATTAAGGTGCAAAATAATAACATTACCGCTTTATCATGGCAGTGCCAAAACAGTAGCACAAGAGCAGACTCAACATGAAGGATCTTTGGCAAATGGTCAGACCAAAAAGGAGCATACCACATGATGGGAACCATATCTGTAGTCAACGCCATCATAGAAGGGATGACACCAGTCACCAACATGGATGATTCAATCATGGGACCTTTTGGTGCATTTCACCTAAACTGAAGCAACGTCCCATGAGCTAGCAGCTTCTTCTTCATTTTTTAAAGAAAAGGGCTCCAGCCCCGGTACCATTTCCATTAGAAAACAAAACCCATAGAGCTTCTTCATTAGTTGCAATAAGATTGAGCAACATCAAGGTTGGTTGTGAAGCTCCTGGAATGTTCAACTATAAATTGGATATCATTTGTGCAGTTCAACTATGATCAAGCGTGAAATAATATCTTTGTTTGCACAAAAAAGGTGGAAAGGAGGGTGACTAACAAGTGATGAAACGTACATCAAATGAACAGAAGCATGTTCCTTATCTGAATGGCAATCCTACAAGGACAGTAGCAATTTCTAAAGCAGCAACATTGCTAGATATTAGTATGGGCATTAGGATTAACTATGACAACCGTTAAATACGACATTACTTTAATGGTACCATTGCTTCATTTTAACAGCAACATTACACTAATAGCTGCTACAGAGTTGGTATTTGGGCACGGGAGAGTAGGCGGACCAGAACAGTTGCATTTCTAACGAAAAGAAGCAACTTATCTTAATGGGAAATTTAGCAGGACACCAAAAAAGTGCCATTGATTCATATTACTGGATGCATTACATTGAAAACAACATTGGTTTAATGTGTCCTTACTTTTAACAGTGCGACTGCTACATTTTACGAGTGGCATTACATAAGAGTGGCTCGGGGCAACAAACATCAGAACAGGATATCTGGGTTGGTCCCATTTTTGTTCGGTATATATAGCCACCTTCTACTGTGTGAGGCTAGCAAATCTAGTGCTAGACATACTCTGTTGACTTGTCGCCCAGTCCCCACTTTCTTTCCTTTTTCAACCAATAGATCGGGTTTATATTGAGTTTGTATTGCATTTCCCTTTATTTCCCTATTAGATCAAGATACCAATTGGATAGCCAGTCTCTGCTACTTTTCGCCCCCATTATTTCCTTTTTCGACCAAGTCCTAGATTCAGGTAACAAATCTTCCCCACCCCCCACCCCCTTATTCCTTGTTTGAACAAAGTAGTACTATATTTGAGTGCATGAGCTAGTTTTACCTCTTAACAGTAAAAATTTAGGTGGGTTTCGAACAGCCGATCAATTCTATCTACGAGGGGCCCTGAGATATAGTAAAAGATACAAATGCAGTGATGTCAGGAGCTCAGGAAGTAGAGCAAGGCCGGTTTTGAAGGAAGTTATACCTGAGGGTTGCCGAGATGTCGCTAGGTGGGCGGCGGGAGGTCGGATTTGCCCACACTACGGCAGCGAGGAACCAGGGGAGGGAGGCCCTCCCTAGCCAGCGGTGCTTGGGAGAGAACGGCAAGGCACACTGATTGGGATGCGCCGGCAGTGGGTAAGAGTCGTTGCCGAGGACGGCCGGGTGAACGTTGCACCTTCTCACCTTCCTCGGCGGAGAGGATCCAGCTGGATCTGTGACCAGAGAGAGAGAGAGAGAGAGAGAGAGAGAGAGAGAGAGAGAGAGTGGCCACCGCTGTCGTGCTTAGATTTTGGAGAGGACGATAAAGTGTGAAGAGAGCAACACTAGCAAGCAAGTGTGGAGGCTCCTGCCTATATAGTGGAGTAGTTTTCTTTTGTCTACCAGAGCCGGCTTGACCTCGTCAATGACTTTCGAGGAGTTTTCATCCACGTGCCCCGGAGGCGCAGTTGTCGTCATTTTGATCTGAAGCACCGGATTATAACATATAACACGAAAAAATGCCACATGACAACAAACCATAACCTCACTGCCCGAAGGAGACAACATGAATCCCAACGAACAAACTAGACGAGGATCAAAGCTCAAGTTAAAGATAAACTTGTAGAAAAGGGGTCCATCAATAGATGTCCTAATTTACATAGCCGGCTTGACCTAGATGGTAGCCGAGTAGTCTTCATGCATGTGCCCCCAATGACTAGCGCCTTGGAAGAACTAAGTTGTCGCTGTTTAACCCTCACAGTGATCCGAAGCACATGACACATAATATTGCGGGATGACAAGAAAGCTTTTTTTAGATTTCTCATCAGAACTACAGCTCTGTACAAAACAGCATGCACGATATGTAGACGATAGCCAATCATGCCGTGTCTGCTGGATTCTGGTCACATGCATGGACGAACTGATCTTCCGTGTCATGCAGGGATCGTCCAGGCACCAACGTCTATACAACACTTCTCTAGTACTATCGCTCATCTCTCTCTTCTATTAACTCACCCGACTTGTGGGGCAGGGGAGTGTGCCTATGGTCGGTTCTCAACTGCGGACCCACATGTGTGTGCAAACGCAATATGACGCGCGTTCCATTCAGAGAGCGCCATGCCAGACTGACCGACCGTCTGGAGTGCGACACGAATGCGACATGCGTGTCGTATACTTCATACATGTGTACCGCCGTTTTCTTGAGGCTTTGCTCCCTGGCGCAATCCATGGATACAAAATTAGTATACTGTACTATTTAAGAGTCGAGGGAGGGGCTTTTCCCGCGTGGTAGGCAGGGCAGTTCTGCCTAGTCGGTTCGACAAAGACGTGAGAAGATGAGGGAGTGGGCTGCTGCAAACTTAGGGATGTGTGATTTGACAGCGAGTTACTGCTGGACAGGTGGGGCCCCATGATTTGACTTGCCATTATCGTTTTAACTGCGGCTCTACGACAGGCGTGAGTCTTCCGATTCCTGACCACGTCCATGGTATACAGGTGCCTCTCCCAATGCTCCACCATGTAGAGGCTGGCTCTTGCATGAGAGCCCACTCCTCCACTTTTTCCTTACCTCTTTCCTCCACATATGCAAAAATTCCATGTAAGCGGGCTTATAGCCCACTATTGTACTTGCTCGTACAGGTGCTAAGCCAACCACATAGGCATAAAGTCTGATGTGGCAAGTTAATTAAGAAGAGAGCGACTAGTTTGGTGACTCCAGGAAGAAACGGTGCTAAGCGCGTGTACCTTGGTGAAAAGAAAATTTTGAGTCTGTAGCTAATTAAATGAAGCAAACTTAGCAACAAAAAACTAAGCACCTATGCATTGGGGACTTGAGTTGCTAAGCCATTTAATGCCCTTAGCACCTCATCTAAGAACCATTTCATTGGAAGAGGTCACTCCTTGGCAAATGCAATAAATACTATGAAGAAAGAGATAGAGAGAAGTAAAAAATACTCTTATAGCCAACCTTATAGCTAACCTTGTTGTATGAGTGACTAAGTGATGACAATGTATGACATGCCAACATTAGATAGCCTAACGCACCGTGTTAAATCTCCAAGGGCGCGAGCGAGGTGACGGTCGTGGTAGGTGCGACCATGATACAGGCTACTGGCAGCCCTTGGATCTGAGATCGAACGGTCGCATGCTAAGTTGCTGAAATTTTGCAGAATGACCCTCCAGGATAGGATATTCACCCATAGGTCTAGAATCATGCCATGCAACCGTTCGATCTCGGATCCAAGGGCTCTCGGAAGCTTCGTATCACCTGTAATTTTTCGGACGCTTGACATGACATCAAAATCCATTTAATTTGGCATCGAGTAAACACGACATTTAATAGGGCCCCCATAGTATTGTGCATGAATCCGTATATCCACCAGGAAAGCCACTACCCTGTTGTTTGAATGCCCCACTCAGCATTTTAAAAGCAAAAAACCACTGGCAGTTTGCTCCTACTTGTCCCCGGACGTCCTTTAACATTACGGCAGTTCGCTCCTAGTCATCCCGTCCTTTCACATTACGGCAGCTCCACTAATCCTAACCCTCCTCCCAAATCCATGGTGTCCCAAATCTCCATGATCGGCGGTGATTACAAGGTTAGAACAATAACCGACGATGAGTTTGATGTCATCTACACCCGTTCTTCCGTGACGGTGAAAGGATGCCTTGCTCACTTCAAACGAATGTTCGAAAACTCAAATGATGAGTGGGTCGCTAGGCTAGATGTTGAGTACACCACATCCTTGGGCAAAGAGAAGAATCTAAAGGAGGAAGAGAAGATGAAGCCTTCCGTGATCCAGGTTTGCGTGCATAACTTCTGCTTGGTCTACCACATCTGCCATGGCGACGTTGAGTGCGAGGAATTTAAGAAGTTCCTCGTGGGAAACCTAGTCAAATTCGTTATTGTAGACTTTTACGACCGGCATAAGAGTCCTGGGCCGGATAGGCCTCGTTGTAGGTAAGCCCTTCCACCTCCAAAAGAATGGACATTGATCTTAAGCATGTTCATACCGATAAGCAATTGGCGGATATATTCACCAAACCGCTTGATGAGAAAGTATTTTGCCATTTGAGAGGTGAATTGAACATCATTGATGCCTCAAACCTGGAGTAGAAACTCCATTTGGATACATGCAAGGCATGAGCCTTTAACTAATCCTTGATATTTCTCTTATGATGATGATCATATGTCTTCGATATATTTGCACCCTTGCATGCTATCTAACCCTTGTAGGTACTTGGATGAATCAAATCTATGAGATTGCAAATCACTGACATCTTGAGCAATCTCTACATCACCAAGTCTCTACAACACGATGGCTAAAGTCAAGGGTGCATGAATTCCTTCAACATATCTTTTGACAATTTCATTTGATATCAAATTTTCTTGATTATCATTTTGGATACACAAGTGCTCTTCCTTGAAAAACTAACCCATGTAGGTAGATGAACTCAAACTACAAGTGGTGCTGCCAACCATTGATGAGCTACATCAACCTTGAGCATCCCACACAAGTTCAACTACATGATCAAGTTCAACACCACCACCCGAGGTATGTTATTCCATCTTAGAGAAGCTTTACCCCAAGACATGGGTCAAAGCAGCTCAACAAGATGCGAATACATCAAAATGCTTAAACGAAAAATGGTAACCCCATTTTGAGCTTAAACGATGAGTATTACCTACGTTCAAGTGTTCTCACTTGACTTCTTAGTCAATATACTCTAACATAGGTGACTTTGTCGCCGACCAATTCTAGATGAAGCTCTCTAGTGTTTCTCTATGTTCTTGCATTTGTCTCTTGCATGCTTGTTCCTCTTCTTATTTTCTCTGTTATGTTCTGCACTCCTTGCATCCAATTCATTGCAAATCTTTCAGTTAATTCCTTGCAAATCTTTGTGAGATCTTATTTGCCTAGTGAGCTGAGATGACAATTGTTCTCTCTGTGTGTGTGTGTGTTGAACTCGGACACACCGGTTTGTCTCTTTCATCCCAACCGAACAATTTCGGTGCCACCGGAGAAAACAACTCGGTGATACCGATTTCAATGCTGAGGAGACACTTTGTCATTTGCATCCTACATATTTGTTCCAGCTCCACTCAATGATTCTTGTCCTCTACCTGCATCACATTCTACATACTACTTTGTCATGTGACTCAAGGACCAAACCTATTCGACTCACACTCCAGAAGGTCCCTTCTTGGAAATTGATGTCAAAGGGGGAGAGAGAGATCACATCAAAGAGAGAGAGCCCCAGATTCTTGGTATTCAATAGGAGAGAAGTCACATGTATTTAAGAGGGGGAAAGACATTTTAGTATGTGTTATGATTGCTTTATGCTATTTTTCTTGTTTTGCTCTGATTTTCTTATCCCTACCTTCTCCCAGTATCCCATATAAGATTTAGGGGGAGAAAGACTTCTAAGGGAAGGAAATATTTGAATTCATTTCATATATTTACCCTTGGGGACATGTCTATATCCAATAGAATACCTAGTACTCACTCACTACATGTCCTCCCAATCTTGGTACTTTTGTGGTTTGCTGTTCTTGCTCTGTTTAGTAGATGTTTCTCTGTTATCTAACCTTGTTTACTCAGGTTCATCTCTTCCAGAGCTAGCTCAAGACCACAAGGTAAGTATATGCATCACACTCATGTCCATGATGTTCTCTTGCTGATGTACATATAGTTTGCAAGAAGGACTCATGAACATGAAAGTACACTTCTTAAATCCACACCATTTGCTCTGATGCATATAGCCAAGATACATGTAACTCATTGCTTTCTATATCATGGTTATACATTCACATGATCTTATATTCTATATTTACATGATTGCATACATGTAGGGGGATCCTATGCATGTTACATGCCTTTCCAAAGCTTTACTTGCTAGTCTTCATATATTTATCTAAATCTTTGATGTATGTTGTCATCAATTACCAAAAAGGGGGAGATTGAAAGCAAAAGTGCTCCCTGGGTGATTTTGGTTATTAATGTCAACATATCTCTTGTTGGAATAATACTTTTATCTAGTATATTTCAGATGAGTTCAATAGTGGAGTGGCTTGGACAAGAGAATGTGGAACCCCTTGAAGATGCTAAGGACAAAGATTGGCTCAAGCTCAAGACTCTACATTTTCATTTTAGTGATCCAAGATCACATTGAAATCATAGGGAAAGTCAATACTATTAAAAGGGGATGAGGTGTTGCTTAATGGATTGCTTGCTCAAAATGCTTAGTGATATACTCCAAAAATCCTCAACCACTTTCTCATATCCACATTCCCAAACCAAAAGTCAAACTCGGCCCCATCGATTTGATCTATCCGGTGCCACCGAGTTCATTTGACATAGCCACTGCCAGATACCCTAATTAGTTCGGTCTCACCGATGGGATCTCGGTCTCATCGAGATGGGTTTGCAAACTCTCCATTCCCTGTTGCAATTATCTCGGTCTCACCGAGATATGCAATCGGTCCCACCGAGTTTGCTTGACCAACTCTCTGTTTTGCTTATTACCAAAATCGGTCCCACCGAGTTTGTGTAATCGGTCAAACCGAGTTGAGGTTTTACCCTAACCCTAGCACATCGGTCCCACTGAGTTGATCATATCGGTCCCACCGAAAATCCTAGCGTTCACATTTTCAACTAAATCGGTCTGACCGAGTTTTATGATTCGGTCCCACCGAGTTTGGTGAATTGTGTGTAATGGTTAGATTTTGTGTGGAGGCTATATATACCCCTCCACCCACTCTTCATTCATGGAGAAAGCCATCAGAATGTGCCTACACTTTAGGCATACAATTTCTAAGAGAGAACCACCTACTCATCTGTTGAGACCAAGATATACCATTCCAACCACAAGAATCTTGATCTCTAGCCTTCCCCAAGTTGCTTTCCACTCAATTCATCTTTCCACCAAATCCAAATCTGAGAGAAAGAGTTGAGTGTTGGGGATTGTCGGTGTCAAAACCAGCGGATCTCAGGTAGGGGGTCCCGAACTGTGCGTCTAGGCGGATGGTAACAGTAGGCAGGGGACACGAAGTTTTACCCAGGTTCTGGCCCTCTTGATGGAGGTAAAACCCTACATCCTGCTCGGTTAATATTGATGATATGGGTAGTACAAGAGTAGATCTACCATGAGATCAGAGAGGCTAAACCCTAGAAGTTAGCCTATGGTATGATTGTCTGTTGTTGTTGTTGTTCTACGGCTAAAACCCTCCGGTTTATATAGACACCGGAGAGGGCTAGGGTTACACAAGGTCAGTTACAAAGGAGGAGATATCCATATCCGTACTGCCTACCTTGCCTTCCACGCCAAGGAAAATCCCATCCGGACACGAGACGAAGTCTTCAATCTTGTATCTTCATAGTCTAACAGTCCGGCCAAAGGATATAGTCCGGCTGTCAGGAGACCCCCTAATCCAGGACTCCCTCAGTAGCCCATGAACCAGGCTTCAATGACGATGAGTCCGGCGCGCAGTATTGTCTTCGACATTGCAAGACGGGTTCCTCCTCCGAATACACCACAGAAGAATTTGAATACAAGGATAGTGTCCGACCCTGCAAAATAAGTGTGACGCCCCCGATTTAATCGTACACTAATCATACATGCAAACGTGTACGATCAAGATCAGGGACTCACGGGAAGATATCACAACACAACTCTACAAATAAAATAAGTCATACAAGCATCATATTACAAGCCAGGGGCCTCGAAGGCTCGAATACAAGAGCTCGATCATAGACGAGTCAGCGGAAGCAACAATATCTGAGTACAGACATAAGTTAAACAAGTTTGCCTTAAGAAGGCTAGCACAAACTGGGATACAGATCGAAAGAGGCGTAGGCCTCCTGCCTGGGATCCTCCTAAGCTACTCCTGGTCGTCGTCAGCGGGCAACACGTAGTAGTAGGCACCTCCGGTGCAGCAGGAGTCGTCGTCGACGGTGGCATCTGGCTCCTGGGCTCCGACATCTGGTTGCGACAACCAGGTAGAAGGGATAGAGGGAAAAGAAGGAGAAAGCAACCGTGAGTACTCATCCAAAGTACTCGCAAGCAAGGAGCTACACTACATATGTATGCATTGGTATCAACTGGGATAAGGCTATTATAAGTGGACTGAACTGCAGAAAGCCGGAATAAGAGGGGGATAGCTAGTCCTTTCGAAGACTACGCTTCTGGCAGCCTCCGTCTTGCAGCATGTAGAAGAGAGTAGACTGAAGTCCTCCAAATAGCATCGCATAGCATAATCCTAACCGATGATCCTCTCCTTGTCGCCCTGTGAGAGAGCGATCACCGGTTGTATCTGGCACTTGGAAGGGTGTGTTTTATTAAGTATCCGGTTCTAGTTGTCATAAGGTCAAGGTACAACTCCGGGTCGTCCTTTTACCGAGGGACACGGCTATTCGAATAGATAAACTTCCCTGCAGGGGTGCACCACATATCCCAACACGCTCGATCCCATTTGGCCGGACACACTTTCCTGGGTCATGCCCGGCCTCGGAAGATCAACACGTCGCAGCCCTACCTAGGCACAACAGAGAGGTCAGCACGCCGGTCTAAATCCTATGGCGCAGGGGTCTGGGCCCATCGCCCTTTGCACACCTGCACGTTGCGTACGCGGCCGGAAGCAGACCTAGCCTAGTGGCTTTCCAGTCCAATCCGGCGCGCGCCACTCAGTCGCTGACGTCACGAAGGCTTCGGCTGATACCACGACGCCGGGATACCCATAACTACTCCTGCGTAGATGGTTAGTGCGTATAGACCAAATGGCCAGACTCAGATCAAGTACCCAGATCTCGTTAAGCGTGTTAAGTGTCCGCGAACGCCGAACAGGGCCAGACCCACCTCTCTCCTAGGTGGTCGGAACCTGCCCTGTCGCTCCGCCACAAAGATCCACACAGAGGGCCGTCGGGACAAAGGTCCTTTCAGCCCCCAATCCGTGAATCACTCGCGGGTACTCCTCGAGCCAACCCGACTCTGGTCACCACATGTATCATGTTTAAAGTATATAGTATATACCCGTGATCACCTCCCGAGTGATCACGGCCCAATAGTATAGCATGGCAGACGGACAAGAATGTAGGGCCACTGATGATAAACTAGCATCCTATACTAAGCAGTAGGATAGCAGGTAAAGGTAACAACAGTAGTAGCAAGGGCAGGCTATGCAGCAGTATAGGATTAACTGAAAGCAGTAACCTGCTACACTACTCTAATGCAAGCAGTATAGAGAAGAGTAGGCGATATCTGGTGATCAAAGGGGGGGCTTGCCTGGTTGATCTGGCAAGAGAGAGGGGTCGTCAACACCGTAGTCGTACGGGGTAGCAGCGGCGTCGGTCTCGGTGTCTAGAGAGAGAAGAGGGGGAAGAAACAATAAATATAATGCAAGCATATGCTTAGTGAAGCATGACATGACAAGTAACGATGCTAGGCGTGCCCTAACGTGGTATGAGGTGGTACCGGTTAAGGGGGAATACATCCGGGAAAGTATTCCCGGTGTTTCGTGATTTCGGGCAGAGGAGCCGGAGGGGGAAAGTTGCGGGTTCGATAGGTTAGGGAGGTGTGGTGTACGAACGGGTTGCGTATCCGGCTTCGTCTCGTCGTTCTGAGCAACTTTCATGTAGAAAGTATTTTCATCCGAGTTACGGATTAAAAGATATGATTTTCTAAAGATTTAAATCATTTTCTGATTTTAATTAATTATTTAAATTAACATTATCCAGAATAGTGTTTGTTGACGTCAGCATGATGTCAGCATGGCGTCAGCAGTCAACAGGAGTGTTGACTGGTCAATCTGACGTGTGGGACCCACTGGTCATAGAATGTTTAGGCTAATCACTGTTTAATTAAACTAATTAGTTAATTAGATTAATTAAACATGATTAATTAACTTAATTAATTAATTAATTAATTTAATTATTAATCATTGAATTAATTATTTTTATTCTTTAAAGTACCAGGTTAGCACCTAACCTAGTATCATCAAAATAGGCCACTGCCAAACCTAGTTTGGACCCAAAATAAATTAGTATAATGTATTTTTATTTTTCAAAAGCAAGTAAATTATTAGTTTAGCCACTGTTTTTTAATTAGTTTAGGGCATTTAAACACTTTGTAAAAGGTTTGTTCCACCACAAAATCTAGTTAGGGATCATTTGCCACATGATGAACATTTTAGTTTTGATGTTTTGAAAACTTTTATTGTTTGCTTGATTTTAACTTTGAATTTGAATCGGTTTCGAACTAACGCGAGTTTAGCAACAGTAATCGAGGTGACATGGCATCATTACGAGGGGGTTACTGTAGCTTAATTACCCGGGCGTCACAATAAGCTCCACATACCACCGTAGAGAGAATAATATTTCCACAGATCTAATTTGCTGACCTGTCTTGGCAACACGACATTATGTCATGGCCCGGTGATTATTCGAACGGTTTCCTTTGACTAGCCCCGCACATAACGCGAGGTAGTTTTTTGACACGTCTTGTCAAAGCAGATATCGTGTCCCCTTATCACGGGATTCTCATCAATACGGGTGTGGGTAACCCAACTGCGCCATCGACTGCTGCGCTTGGGGGATAAGCGAGTTTTACCAGGCTAGTGGGGACGCATAGTTTCGTCCACCCATATAAAGGGATAAGGGTTCACATTTTCATCCACGCCTTCTTCCTCCTTTGCTCATACATTTTTCGCACACTCGACCTCTAGCGCCCAAGTCCACACTTCCCCCCTCAACCTTCTCCAACCATGTCCGGAGCGGGAGGCAGGTGGATGGTCTCCTCCGTCATGGAGGGAAACATCAAGAAGCTGAGGAGAGCCGGATACCTGCCCGACGACATCGCGCACCGGCTCCCAGATGAGCGGCAGCTCATCCCCACCCCCGGGCCGCATGAGAGGGTAATGTTCCTTACCCATTTCATTCGCGGACCGGGATTCCCTCTCCACCCATTCGTCCCGGGGCTCATGTTCTACTACGGCCTGGATTTCCACGATCTGGCCCCGAACTTCATCCTCAACATCTCGGCGTTTATCGTCGTGTGTGAGGCCTTCCTCCGCATCAAGCCCCACTTCGGCTTATGGCTGAATACCTTCAATGTCAAGCTGAAGGTAGTGGGCGGCCGCCAGGCGGAGTGCGGAGGCGCAATGGTGGACAAGATGCCCAACGTTACATGGCTCGAGGGCCCCTTCGTGGAGACCATAAAGGGGTGGCAAACGGGGTGGTTCTATATCATCGAGCTGCGTGACCCTACATGGGCAGCGGCTCCCAAGTTCCGATCTGGCATCCCCACACGGCTCACCTCCTGGAAAGAGAAGGGCCTGTCCTGGCGTAGTTCGGGAGAGCTGACCGGACTCCAAACATGTATTCAAAACATGGTGAACAAGAAGCTCAAACTCGTCAACGTAGTCTAGGTCATGCTCATCCGCCGGATCCTCCCGTGTCAACAACGGGCCTTCAACTTGTGGGAGTTCAACCCGGCCCAGCACCAAACTCTGAACAGGCTCTTCAATACAACACACGAGGATGCCTGGAAGGTGCTATTCAAGGGCACCGAGGTTCCTCCTCCTACTACCAAGGATCGCGGATTCTACGCGAAGCGCCAAGCCAGCGCGGTAAGCTGTTTTACCTCTTACAGGATACTTGTTTTTCATAGTTTGACTCTATGCGGGATCTAAGCTCCCGTTCCTTTGACAGGACTGGCAGGAAACGGCCGGACAGATCGACTGTCCGGCTCCCTTGCCCGAAGGCCAAGCAAACGCTCTCCTAACGGAGGTGCTGACTCCGGCTCCTTACAAGGTGCTAGAGAAGACAAAGAAGGCCAAGGGAACCCGAAAGAGTTCCCGACGCCAGGTGTTGTCGGACTCATCGTCCGATGACTCTACGGCACACTCCTCCCCCGAAGACGAGGAGGAAGAAGAACATGCTCCCCCTTCAGTTGGGGAAGACACGAAAAGGAAGGCCGCCCCAACCAGGGGGGCCGAAGGGTCCAAGAAGGGAAGGACTCTCCTTCCGGACAGCTCCACCGCCGCCGCTGAAGGCGAAGACGAGTGGTTGCCCAGGGCCAAGCCCCTAGGGAGGTCATAAGTATTCGGACACTAGAGTAACTCATAGCATTCCTTCGTCGCACTGCTTTCCCTAACGCCGAGTATGATTATGCAGGCCACCACAAGCCCGTATCGATGTATCGTCGGATGGCTCCCTGGGCTCGTCGGATATGGATAGCGATCCACATCTGACCGCCACCTCCCATTGCCCTGTGGACGACACCGAGGTGTTGTCTTAAGAGGCACCGGGTCGAGGGGAGACAGTCCCGGAGGCGCCTCAAGGCGACCTTCCGGACTCCGGGGGCCGAGGGGACAAGGCCCCTGAGGGCCCCGAGTTCGGCCCTCAGCCGAACACCGCACCGGAACCTCTAGCGGTTCCGGACTCGGGCAGGCGGCCTCCTTCTAAGAGGGGCAAGACGCCTATGCCGGTGGTCTCAACCCATCCAGAGGCACCAGTCAATCTGCTGGAAGCGCTTCGCAGCGATTCCATCGACGAGGAGCACCGTACTATTATGAGTGCGGTGGTCCAGAAGGTTCTGTTCGCCCAGAGCGGATTGACTGAAGCCTGTGCCAGCCTTCTAACAGGCTTTGACGTAAGTGTTAAAATATAGGAAAAATATTACCGCATAGACAGTAGCTCCTGATGCTCTGTTCGGTGTTCACCAAGAAAAGCCGAACAGAGGATCAAACAATATCGCAGGAGTCTAATATAAGTATGTCAATATGCGTATGCAGGCTTCGCTGCTGGCATCTGCCCCACTGACTGCGGAGATCGCCGCACTGAAGTAGGACCTTCAAGGATCCTAGGACGAGCTCGGCCTTGCCAAGAGGCAGCTCAAGGAGAACCAAGGTAAGTAACACCCAGTATATAGATATGTATATATAAAAGAAGACGCGATTGCGACATGACAGGATCATCTTATACTTGCTAGGGTCCACGACCGAGGTGGCGTCCCTGAAGCAAGCGCTATCTGAGGCCAAAGACAAAGCGGCCAAGGTGCACGCCGAGCAGGAAAGGCAAGAGGCACGGGTGGGCGAGGTGCAGCAAGAGCTCCAGGCTCTCGTGACGATGCATGAGGCGTTGGAGCTTGACTCGAAGACGTGAGAGTCTGAGCTTGCCGCGACCCTCGAGAGCTTGAAGAGTGCCAAGGCCGAGGTCCAAAAGGCCCTCCAGGAGATTGACGCGATGAAGAAAATAGCGGCGGGTAAGGCATTCTATATGCAAAGCAAGCATGTGAAAGTAAATTACCTATTACTTACTCGGATCCGGAGCTGTCCAGGAGCATTCGCAGATTTGCCCCGCAGTGTGTCGGATGCCGCACAATTTTACCAGGCCGAGGAGGGAAGCTCAACGGAGAAGCTGTTCTGGTCTCAGTATACTGGGACCGAACACCCGGTGCCTATGAGCGACCAGCTGAAGCAGCTGGTCGAGCTACACAAGGCAGGCGAACAGGCCATGAAGGGCTTTATAGTTCGGCTCTGGCCTGGCGACACCCTTCTGAATAGCTACTTCAGCCTGGTGAGGCAGCTAGTGGATGCCTGCCCACGGCTGTAAGTCGTCAAGCGGTATGTCTGTATTGAAGGTGCACGTCGGGCTTTTGCCCATGTGAAGGTGCAATGGGCCAAGCTAGACGCCGTGAAGCTGATCAAGGAAGGACCGCCGCAGGGCAAGGAGCATCGCACCCCCGAAATTCATTATGAGGGTGTCCTGAAGGGTGCCCGTCTTGTAGCGGACGAATGTTCAAAGGATGTAATATTTGAGTAAACTTGCTCGTGTGATCCTGTATGATGAAAACATGTTTCATATGCGCTATGCAACGCTTGTTCGAATTTAAAATATTACCTTCTGTTTGGCTATTTATCCAATCTGAGAGATGGCTAGTCCTCGGCTTCTGCCCCCATGCCGCGAGTGCTGGGGTGTTCGGGATAAACCTCAGCTCTCTTGTTCCCATGTTTGGGTACTTCGAGGGAGGTGCTCAGCACAGCGAACAAGGCAACTGGACTAATAATGCTTTATCACTCTCACTTAGCCATAGAATTCTATAACTTTAAATTTCGGCGAAATCCCTGGTATTCGGAAGGCCGAATTCGGGGCGCGATACACGCCTTTAAGCCGGACAGGACCGGCTCATCGCTCTAAGCGGCATAAGTCTTTAGGGACTCGAAACCTCGCTGAACAGTAACCAGTCTCTCGCCTTATCATGACAGCCAGTTTTAGCTTTCTCTACTGAGGTGCTTAGCCCAGCATAACTTGGGCACAATCGCAGTAGTTCTCCTAGCGCTACCTTAGCCGATAGAGCGGAACGTAAGGTACCAAAACATAGGAGCCGGGCAAACCCAACATTTGACCAAAGACATGATTCGGAGCTGATGCATATAATGCTATAAGTTCGGGGTGCCGCACTTGTGAAAGTGTTCGGACTTCTCACACCACATTGTGGTGTACTTCAGCCCCTGGTGTATTGGCCGTACCAAAGTGTATGGTTGCAAGGCGTCATTAAGGAACACATATAAAATAGAAGAATGCAATACTAGTCTTAATGCTATGTGTTGTTTATTCAAATAGATGTGTTAAAGCAGGATGATACAGATAGTGCGATAAGCAAAAAGTAGGACTATGTCCCTTCCCAAGGGCAAGCTGAGGAATAGTATTAAAGCAAATATTTCACTCGTTATCGTAATCCACCTGGTTGTTCCGTGGTGTGACGTAGCTTTTTGCCTCCTTGGTTGCTGCATCATGTGTTCGGCAATCATGCTGCCGAACAGGGTTTCTAGAGATTAAAGTCCTGAAAGAGAAAAATAACAGAGCGGGAAGCCCCTAGTGCGGTTTAGGCCGCCTCTTGGGGCGTGCCATAGTTGTGCCCCCCTCCCCAACTGTGCCCATGGTATTTTTAATGCGTAATTATGTATGCGTGGTATGGATTTTGCCACTTGGCTGGGACTGGGGTGGGGGCCGCATTGCTACGCGAGCTCAGATCATGCCAAGCGGTCTAGTTGCCGATTACTCCGAGCGCGCTTGAAGGTGTCCGGGTCTTCAAACGCCGAACTGGTGGATTGCCTTGAGAGGCTGCTTTCCGGTTCTGCTGCGAGGGCCGCAGTGTGCTCCTCCATACGGAGAGAGCGCTCTATGTTTCCATTGACTGTGATGACCCCCCGGGGTCCTGGCATCTTGAGCTTGAGGTATGCATAATGCGGTACCGCATTGAATCTCGCAAATGCAGTTCGCCCGAGCAGTGCATGATAGCCACTTCAGAACGGGACTATATCGAAGATTAATTATTTGCTTCGGAAGTTATCCGGGAATCCGAAGACCACTTCCAGTGTAATTGAGCATGTGCAATGGGCCTCTACACCTGGAATGACGCCTTTAAAGGTCGTTTTTGTGGGTTCGATCCTTGAGGGGTCTATACCCATTTTGCGCACTGTGTCCTGGTAAAGTAGGTTCAGGCTGCTGCTGTCGTCCATAAGGACTCGAGTGAGGTGAAATCCGTCAATGATTGGGTCTAAGACCAATGTGGCGAATCCGCCGTGACGGATACTAGTGGGGTGGTCCCTGCGATCGAAGGTGATCGGGCAGGAGGACCATGGGTTGAACTTTGGGGCGACTGGCTCCAACCCATATATGTCCCTGAGCGCATGCTTCCGCTCCCTCTTGGGGATGTGGGTTGCGTATATCATGTTCACCGTCCGCACTTGTGGGGGGAACCTCTTCTGTCCTCCGGTGTTCGGCTACTGGGCTCCTCTTCTTCATCGTTGTGTGACTCTTTATCTTTATCTTCGGCAATTAACTTGCCGTCCTGCTTGAACACCCAGCATTCCCTGTTGGTGTGGTTGGCTGGCATGTCAAGGGTACCGTGTATTTGACACGAGCGACCGAGTATGCCGTCCAAACTGGACGGGCCCAGAGTGCTTCTTTTGAATGGCTTTTCCGCTAACCGGGTTTAGAGCCCTTGAATCCGGTATTGACTGCCGTAACCTCAGTATTATCGCTGTTAATGCGGCGCTTATGTTTGTTGCAACGTGACCTACTATTGCCGTCCTTGGTATCCGAAGTACCATGGTTTTTCGATATGTTGTTACTACGAGCCAGCTAGCTGTCTTCTCCCGCACAAAAGCGGCTCATGAGTGTCGTGAGGGCTGCCATAGATTTCGGCTTTTCCTGTGCAAGGTGCTGGGCAAGCCACTCGTCGCGGATGTTATGCTTGAAGGCTGCTAGGGCCTCTGCATCCGGACCATCGACGATTTGATTTTTCTTTGTTAGGAACCGTGTCCAGAATTGCCTGGCCGATTCTTCTGGCTTCTGAATTATGTAGCTCAAGTCATCGGTGTCTGGTGCCGTGAAAGTTGTCGAGGAATGCGGCTTCCAGATCTTCCCAACAGCTAATGGACTCTGGTGGCAAGCTATTAAGCCAATGTCGCGCTGGTCCTTTGAGCTTTAGTGGGAGGTATTTGATGGCGTGTAAGTCATCGCCGCGGGCCATGTGGATGTGGAGGAGGAAATCCTCGATCCATACCACAGGATCTGTTGTGCCGTCGTATGATTCAATATTTATGGGTTTGAAACCCTCTGGGATTTGGTGATTCATTACTTCATATGTGAAGCATAGGGGGTGTGCGGCGCCTTTGTATTGGGCTATATCGCGACGCAGCTCGAATGGGTCTTGCCCGCTGTGTTCGGCCCAGCCGGATTGACTTTTACTGTATCCGGCGTGACGTTTATCGTCTCGCATAGTGGCGCGCCCTCGTGATCCATAGATTGATCTTGCATATTTTGCTTTGTCCTCCAATACATCCCACAGGTCTGGCATATTTCCCCATGCCTTTTTATTTGAATGGCGTCAGGGTGCAGGCTGAGCTTTTGGCTGGAATGCCTCTCTATCACGGCCACGAGGTGGCCGATCAGCCGCGTCATACGCTTCTTCCTCCAGTCGAGGTAGCAATCTGCATTTTGGGTAACTCTTGGAGGGGCGCTCGAGTTTATATTCCTCGGCCGTGAGGACTTCAGTCCATCTATGAGCTAGCAGATCTTGATCAGCTTGAAGCTGCTGCTGCTTTTTCTTAAGGCTATTTGCCGTGGCCATAAGCTGGCGCTTGGAGCGCTCTTGTTCGACGGGATCCTCTAGCACGGCAAATTTGTCATCACCAAGGCTTGCCTTGTCTTCATAGAGGGCGTGTAATTATCATCCTCCGCTTCTCCATCTGCCGCTCTCTCAAGAGGGATGGCTCCTCCATCCTCCTTCTCTAAATCTTGCTGGAGGGGATTGTTGTTATCTTCGGCACTATCCGGAGTGTTATTATCTCATGTGCCGGTATCACCACTTTTTCTTTGGCAGGACTTAGAGCGGCGCCGCTGACGTCAGCGCTTGGGTTGCTTCTTGGAGGGGTCATCCTCCATTGTCTCGTCGCCATTGCCTTCTTTGGGTGTGTCCACCATGTATATATCATATGATGAGGTGGTTGTCCAGTGCCCTATGGGCAGTGGTTCATCTTCGTCTCCCGCATCGTCGTCCATGCCGTGGATGTCTTCGGAGTCAAAGTCGAGCATGTCGGTTAATTCATCGACAGTGGCTACTAAGTGGGTGGTGGATGGGCCATGAATTTCTTCGTCGTCTACATCGCAGTCCTTCCGGACATAGTTCGGCCAGGATCCTCCTGACATGGAGAGAGACCTTAATGAGTTAAGTATGTCGCCGAAGGGCGAGTGCTGAAAGATATCCGCGAAGGTAAACTCCATGATCGGTGCCCAATTGGATTCGATAGGAACGGGCGCATGCGGTTCGGAGTCCGTGGCCGGAGAGAGATCCGGCAGTTTGTCAACACGGCTCTAGTGCAGAGTAAGGTCGATGTTCGGCTCGATCGCCGATGAGGGTAAGGCCTCCGTGGCGGGGTCCATCCACCCGTCCATGGACGGCGCAATTGGCTCCGAATTAAGGGTCGGAGCTATGCGATCTCCTGAACACTGTCGGATGGTAGAGCTAAATCATACTCATCATGACCGCGTGACGCACAAGGCAGAGGCTCGAATCCGTCAAAGATCAAGTCTCCGCGGATATCGGCCGTGTAGTTCAAGCTTCCAAACCTGACCTGATGGCCAGGGGCGTAGCTTTCAATCTGCTCCAGATGGGCAAGCGAATTGGCCTGCAGTGGAAAGCCGCCGAATACAAAAATCTGTCCAGGGAAAAATGTCTCACCCTAGACTGCATCGCTAACGATGATAGAAGGAGCCATCAAGCCTAACGGTGACGACACAGAGGAACTCTCAATGAAAGTGCCAATGTCGGTGTCAAAACCGGCGTATCTCGGGTAGGGGGTCCCGAACTGTGCGTCTAGGCGGATGGTAACAGGAGGTAGGGGACACGAAGTGTTACCCAGGTTCGGGCCCTCTTGATGGAGGTAAAACCCTACATCCTGCTCGGTTAATATTGATGATATGGGTAGTACAAGAGTAGATCTACCACGAGATCAGAGAGGCTAAACCCTAGAAGTCAGCCTATGGTATGATTGTCTGTTGTTGTTGTTGTTTTTGTTCTACGGACTAAAACCCTCTGGTTTATATAGACACCAGAGAGGGCTAGGGTTACACAAGGTCGGTTACAAAGGAGGAGATATCCATATCCGTACTGCCTAGCTTTCCTTCCACGCCAAGGAGAGTCCCATCCGAACACGAGATGAAGTCTTCAATCTTGTATGTTCATAGTCTAACAGTCTGGCCAGAGGATATAGTCCGGCTGTCTGGAGACCCCCTAATCCAGGACTCCCTCAGGGATACTATCATTTGAAGCACAAGAGCTAGGAGTTCATCATCAACACACCAACTATTACCTTTTGGAGAGTGGTGTCTCCTAGATTGGTTAGGTGTCACTTGGGAGCCTCCGTCAAGATTGTGTAGTTGAACCAAGGAGTTTGTAAGGGCAAGGAGATCCCCTACTTCGTGAAGATCTACCCAAGTGAGGCAAGTCCTTCGTGGGCGATGGCCATGGTGGGATAGACAAGGTTGCTTCTTCGTGGACCCTTCGTGAGTGGAGCCCTCCGTGGACTCGCGCAACCGTTACCCTTCGTGGCTGAAGTATCCATCAAGATGGATGTACGATAGCACCACCTATCGGAACCACGCCAAAAATCTCTATGCCTCCAATTGCGTTTGCACACTCCAATCCCATCCCCTTACTTTCTTGCAAGTTGCATGCTTTACTTTCCACTACTCATATACTCTTGCCATGCTTGCTTGAAATGTATTGTGAATGTTTAAACTCGTGCTAAAACTCCACCTTAACTTAAATAATTTAAAAATTGCTACTTTTCTTTGTTGAGGGTCTAATCACCCTTCTCTAGACACCTCTTCTCGATCCTACAATTGGTATGTAACGCCCTCGATGCGGCTATATCTCCCACGTGTCGAGGCACGACTTAGAGGCATAACCGCATTGAAAGCAATGTCGCAAGTTAGGCAATCTTCACAACATCCCATGTAATATATAGATAATAAAAGGGGAGATAACATAGTTGGCTTACACTCGCCACATCAACCAAAGTACATAAATAGCAATACATCATTCAAACACTCATGGCCCGACTATGGCGCCAAAATAAAAGATAACCCAACATTGCGACACAGTCTCGATCGCCCCAACTGGGCACCACTACTGATCATCAAGGAAAGACACGTAGTATCGGCGTGAGTCCTTGTCGAACTCCCACTTGAGCTCAAGCGCGTCATCTGGAACGGAATCATAAGGCCCTGCATCTGGTTTAATAGTAATCTGTGAGCCACAGGGACTCAGCAATCTCGCACCCTCGCGATCAATACTATTTAAGATTAATAGGTAAGGCAAGGTAAATATATGTGGAGCTGCAGCAAGCGACTAGCATATATGGTGGCTATCCTGTTCGCAAAAGAGAGGGAGAAGAGGAGGCAAAGCGCGAGCGAGTAACTAGAGGGCTATCCTGCGGCAAGCATTACTCCAACACTGTGTTCACTTCCCGGACTCCACCGAAAAGAGACCATCACGGTAACTCACATAGTTGATTCATTTTAATTAAGTTAAGGTTCAAGTTATCTACAACCGGACATTAACAAATTCCCATCTACCAATAACCGCAGGCATGACTTTCGAAAGTTCAAATCCCTGCAGGGGAGTCTCAACTTAGCCCATGACAAGCTCTCACGGTCAACGAAGGAATAGACCTCCTCCCGAGACGTTCTGATCAGACTCGGTATCCCGGTTCTTCAAGACACTTCGACAAGTTGAAACAAATCCAGCAACACCACCCAGATGTGCCGACAACTCCCGATAGGAGCAGCACATATCTCGTTCTCAGGGCACACCGGATGAGCAAGACGTCGGGTAGGCCAGCCCAGAGTTGCCCCTGGTAGCCCCGGACATCACTCGGTTGGACCAACACTCAGAGGAGCACTGGCCCGGGGGGGCTTAAATAAGATGACCCTCGGGCTTTGGAAACCCAAGGGAAAAATAGGCTAGGTGGAAAATGGTAAAACCAAGGTTGGGCATTGCTGGAAAAGCTTTAATCAAGGCGAACTATCAAGGGGTTCCCATTATAACCCAACCGCGTAAGGAACGCAAAATCCGGGAACATAACACCGATATGACAGAAACTAGGGCGGCTAGAGTGGAACAAAACACTAGGCGAGAGGCCGAGCCTTCCACCCTTTACCAAGTATATAGATGCATTAAGATAACAAGGCAATATAATGATATCCCAACAAGTAAATAATGTTCCAACAAGGAACGGTCTCCAATCTTCACCTGCAGCTAGCAACGCTATAAGAGGGGCTGAGCAAAGTGGTAACATAGCCAATCAACGGTTTGCTAGGACATGGTGGGTTACAGGTTTCACATGGCAATTTGGGAGGCTTGAAAGCAAGTGGTAGGCATTGTAGCATGGCATAGCAAAAGAGCGAGCATCTAGCAAAGCAAAGATAGAAGTGATTTCGAGGGTATGATCATCTTGCCTGCAAAGTTGTCAGAGCTGACTGGATCCTCGAAAGCAAACTCAATGGGCTCCTCATTAGCGAACTCGTCTCCCGGCTCTACCCAAACAAGACAAACAAGCAACAAGGACACAATCAACTACGTGCAAAGCTCAAACAACATGGTGCGAACATGGTATGCTATGCGGGATGCGATATGTGATGCATATGCAAGATTTGACAAGTAATGCATGAACCTAGCGTCAACTTGGAAAACCAAGTGTGCCACTGGAAAGATGAGATGAAATCTCTTGAAAATGATATAAAGATCACCGGAATCGGAGTTACAGTTTGGAAATGGCAAGCAATGCAAATATGACCACGTTCTGCGATTTACAGCAAGTAGCCAACTAGATGCAACAAGATGAGCATGCTACAGCACCCAAACATGACAACAAAATACATGGCAGGGATCCACTCAAGATTCTTAACAAAAGTCTAGCACTGAGCTACGGCCAATTCATCCATTAACAGGTTCAAACAAGCATGGCCAAAAATGCATTTGGCAAACAGATCTCAGACTTAGTGACATTAACACTTGTCTGGAATTTCAGATCAGATAGCACACTTTGGAGCAACAAAATTACATGCTATAGGACCTGAACATGGAAAATTAAAGCATGGCATGGAGCTACTCAAAGCGATTAACAAAAGTCCCTTAGTGACCTTGAGCCAAAAGGGATCAGAAAATACATTTGCAAGCATGTGAACATGGCAAAAACATAATCAATTCTCAGACTTAGTGAAAGCTGGAGCATGCTGAAACAGATATCAAGTAGGCATGTTTACGAGCTCGATGCACTCACTATAGAGCAAGTCATGGCAATCTAAGTATACACCCATCAAGAATACACAAAATGCAAGCTATACATGGAAAGAACAATAACATAGCATGCACGGATCAACTACAACATCCTCGGCAAAATCGCTAACAAGTAGACAATCTGCCCAGATTCACGAAATAGCAAAAGTAGAGCTCGATTGACTCAAGCTAGGGTGCTCCATAATTGCAAACAAAGACATGGATGGATAGAGCACTACAAGATTAACAAAACATCCTTACTGATCGTCCTCAAAAGAGGCACGGATCACTAGGAAACAACATGAACATATGGCCATATGAGATAAACAGGTCAAGGACTTAGTGGAAATGCTAAGTCCCTGAAATAAGCATTAACGAATGCACCACTTTGCAAGCTTGTGCTAGTCACCACACACATCACAAAAATACATGGGTTGCACCTCTGGATAGATGGCAAAACATATAACAAAACACATGTAGAGCTCAGGGGCATATCATGCACACATTAATCATGGCAAAAATGACAAATATCTAATTGGAGCAGCAGATCTGACAATTATCTGAAATAGCATTCTTCTAACAGCATTTCGGGCATCGAGATGAACTCAAATGAAAATGATGCAATGAGATGAAATGATGTTCTCTCTGAGACGAACATTTTGATATGCTATATGCCAAAAACGGATCTACGAATGAGGAGATACAACATGATGAACATAGCCAAAATAATTAGGGACTTGGGGAAAAAGAGAGAGGTCAACCCCTAGGGCTTACTGTAGCTGTTCAGATCTAGATTGCGGCGCGCTTCCCGAGGTTCATCGGAAATGGAGGCCGCCAGAGCGGGGATGACGGCGGCGAGGTGCTCCCGGGCCGGATCTCGCCGGATCCGGCCGACGGGGAGCCGGA
Source organism: Triticum monococcum (assembly GCA_034509565.1). NCBI lineage: Eukaryota > Viridiplantae > Streptophyta > Magnoliopsida > Poales > Poaceae > Triticum > Triticum monococcum. The sequence goes on along the minus strand of CM067847.1, from coordinate 387,100,054 downwards.
GTGGCGGCGGGAAGGAGTGGCCGGCCGGTGAGGAGCGCGGCGAGGTTCGCCGGGGTGGCGAGGAGGCGACGGGCGGCGGCGGGTGGCGTCCTGCGGCGGACGTGTCGCCAGAGACAGCGATGGAGGCGGCGGGCGCTCGGGTGCTGTCGGGCGGCGGGGCGGAGCAGGCCGCGGGGGCCGGAGTAGTGCCCGGCGGGCCTCGGCGAAGTGGGGCAACAGGGCACCACGTGGCGGGTGGCGACTGGTCGGTGGCGGTGGGCGGACGTGTCCGACCCGATTCGGACACGTCCGGCGGCAAGGGGAGCTGATTTTAGGGTTTCGGGGGAGAAGGAGATCCGGATTTCGGAGGGGGTCTTTGTATAGGCATAGAGGGAGCTAGGAGAATCCAAATGAGGTGCGGTTTTCAGCCACGCGATCGTGATCGAATGCTCTAGATGGAGAGGGTTTTGGTGGGTTTTGGGCCAAATTGGAGGGGTGTTGGGCTGCAACACACACGAGGCCTTTTCGGTCCCTCGGTTAACCATTGGAGCATCAAACGAAGTCAAAATAGTACTAAACTTGACAGGCGGTCTACCGGTAGTAAGCCAAAGCCGCTTGGCAAGTCTCAGTCCAATCCAGAAATGTTTAATCCCCACACACGAAAGAAAGGTAGAAATGACCACCAGAGGAGAACGAAGCGCCGGAATGCAAAACAAACGACGAGGAAAATGCTCAGATGCATGAGATGAACACGTATGGAAATGCAATGCATGTGATGACATGATATGAGATGCATGACAACATAAACAACACACGGAGACAAAGACCCGAACCCGAGAAAATAAAATAACTTAACACCGGAAACGGCAAGAGTTGGATTACATATTGGGTAAATCATATCTGGGGTGTTACAACACTCCACCACTACGAAAGGATCTCGTCCCAAGATCTAGGACTGAAAGAACGCCGGGTACTCAGAACGGAGGTGATCCTCGCGTTCCCAGGTAGCTGCACGGTCGGAATGGTGTGACCACTTGACTTTGAGGAATTTGATTGACTTGTTGCGAGTCTTGCGTTCAGTCTCTTCAAGAATAGCAACGGGGTGCTCACGATAGGAGAGATCTTCTTGGAGCTCAATGTCTTCGAAGTTGACGGTGCGGTCAGGAGTCTTGAAGCACTTTCGGAGCTGAGAGACATGGAACACGTCATGAACATTTGCAAAGTTTGAAGAAAGCTCGAGTTGATAGGCGAGATCGCCTCTTTTGCTGACGATCTTGAAAGGTCCCATGTATCTAGGGGCAAGCTTCCCTTTGATACCGAAGCGACGAGTACCTTTCATAGGAGAGACGCGGAGGTAAACATGATCTCCGATCTCGAAAGCCAAATCACGGTGCTTACTATCATAGTAGCTCTTCTGGCAGGATTGGGCTGCTTTGAGGTTATCTCGAATGACTTTGCACATCTCCTCTGCCTCTGTGATTAAGTCATTTCCCAAAAGCTGACGTTCACCGGTTTCAGACCAGTTGAGAGGGGTACGACACTTCCTGCCATACAGAATTTCAAATGGGGCCTTGCTCGAACTTGCTTGAAAACTGTTGTTGTAGGAGAATTCAGCATAAGGAAGACAATCCTCCCACTTCATGCCGAAGGAGATCACACAAGCCCTGAGCATATCTTCAAGAATCTGGTTGACACGCTCGACTTGACCGCTAGTTTGAGGATGGAAAGTTGTGCTGAAGCGGGTGTTGGTGCCCATGGCCTTCTGAAAAGAATCCCAAAACTTGGAGGTAAAGATGCTGCCACGGTCTGAAGAGATCACTTGTGGAACACCGTGCAGAGAGACAATCCGAGAGGTATAGAGTTCCGCCAATTGAGCTGCAGTGATAGACTCTCTGATAGGCAGAAAGTGAGCCACTTTAGTGAGTTTGTCGATGACAACGAATATAGCATCATTGCCACGTTTGGACTTTGGAAACCCAGTCACGAAGTCCATATCAATGTGGTCAAACTTCCATTCTGGAATGGCAAGAGGTTGGAGGAGACCCGCTGGCCTTTGGTGTTCTGCCTTCACTCTTCTGCAGACATCACATTCATTCACGAACTGAGCAATCTCGCGCTTCATTCGAGTCCACCAATAAGCCTGCTTGAGGTCCTGATACATCTTCGTGCTCCCAGGGTGGATGGAGAGGAGTGAATTGTGAGCCTCGTTCATGATCACTTTACGAAGGTCACCTTTGGGCACAACAATACGATCCTCGAAGAAGAGAGTATCCTTGTCATCAAGGCGGTAGCACTTGCACTTGGGTTGACTCTTGGCAATCCCAATCTTCACCTTTTTCACCATAGCATCAAGAAGCTGGGCTTGGTGAATCCGATCTTCCAAGGAAGGAGAGACTTGAAGGTTGGCGAGGAAACCTTGAGGAACAACTTGCAGATTAAGTTTGCGGAAAGCTTCACAAAGCTCGGGTTGATAAGGCTTGAGAATCAGACTGTTGCAATAAGCCTTCCTGCTCAATGCGTCAGCAATCACATTGGCCTTGCCTGGAGTATACTCGATACTCGGATTATACTCTTGAATCATTTCGACCCATCGAGTCTGCCTGAGGTTGAGATTAGGCTGAGTGAAGATGTACTTGAGACTCTTGTGGTCAGTGAAAATGTCCACTTTTCTTACCAATAAGAGATGTCTCCAAGTCAAAAGAGCATGCACAACTGCCGCCAACTCGAGGTCATGAGTGGGGTAGTTCTTCTCATTGGGCTTCAACTGGCGAGAGGTATAAGCCACAACTTTCTTCTCTTGCATCAACACTGCGCCAAGACCTTGGAGAGAGGCATCACAAAAGACCTCGTACGGCTTGGATTCATCAGGCGGAGTCAAAACTGGAGTAGTGACCAATTTCTCTTTCAAAGTGTTGAAAGCAATGTCACACTCCGGAGACCAAACGTACTTGACGTGCTTCTGGAGAAGATTTGAGAGAGGCTTCGCGATCTTAGAAAAGTTTTCAACGAATCTTCGGCAGTAGCTTGCGAGACCGAGGAAGCTACGGAGTTGCTTCACGTTCTGAGGAGGTTCCCAAGTCACAATTGCAGACACCTTCTCAGGATTCACCGCAATGCCCTTGGCAGAGATGATATGACCAAGATAAAGAACCTCATCGAGCCAAAATTCGCACTTGGAGAACTTGGCGTAGAACTGATGTTCCCTCAGCTTATCGAGTACCAAACGCAAGTGCTTGGCATGATCTTCCTTGTTCTTCGAGAAAACCAGAATGTCGTCAAGATAGACCAAAACAAAGTCATTGGTGTAGGCGTTGAAGATGAAGTTCATCATGCGAGAGAAAGTCGGAGGAGCGTTGACGAGGCCAAAAGACATGACAGTGTATTCATATGACCCATAGCTTGTCCTGAAAGCCGTCTTGGGAATATCTTGCTCACGGATTCGGATATGATGATAGCCCATACGGAGATCAAGCTTGGAGAATACTTTGGCACCTTTGAGTTGTTCGAACAGCTCATTGATGTTGGGACGTGGGTATTTGTTCTTGATGGTCTTCTTGTTCAATGGACGGTAATCAACACAGAGTTCGTCCGTTCCATCCTTCTTCTTCACAAAAAGAAAACCACAACCCCACGGAGAAGAGCTAGGTCGGATGAGACCCATTCTCTCTTGGATATCAAGTTGCTTCTTCAGCTCCTTCAACTCTTCAGGTCCAAGCTTGTAAGGACGCTTGCACACTGGTTCCGTGCCAGGCTCAAGATCAATGACGAATTCAACTGGCCGGTGCGGAGGCATTCCTGGAAGCTCTTCTAGAAAAACGTCTTGATATTCGCAAATGACTGGAATCTGCGAGATAGCATCTAGTTCACCCTTCTCATTGAGAGAAAACAGACGGATGGTATCATCACGAGCGGCAAAGACCATAACATCCTCAGACGAATGAGTCAATTGAATCTGCCTGGCTGCACAATCAAGATGCGCCTTGTGCTTAGAAAGCCAATCCATCCCGAGAATAAGATCAATATCCGAGTTGCCAAGGACCATTGGAGAAGAAAGAAACTTGTAATCGCCCAACGTGATAGTAACATCCGGAGCCATCATTTTGGTGTTCATGAACAAACCTGGAGAAGAAACCGCTATCGGATTAGGCAAATCAATAGTATGCACATCATGGATGGATGCAAAAGGCTTTGATAAAAATGATAAAGATGCACCAGTGTCAAAAAGAACTCTTGCGGGAATGTCATTAACAGCAAGGTTACCCATAATCACATCTGGCGAGTCCTCTGCCTGAGCTGCATTCAGCAAGTTAACCTTGGCGGACTTGGTGTTATGCTTGACCATAGCTGTACTTGCCGATCTTACAGGAGGAGGAGGAGGAAGACGCCTCTGGTTGAAGCACTTGTTGGCATAGTGACCCTTCTGTTGGCACTTGTTGCACATGACCTCTGAAAGCGGACAGTGATACGGAGCACTCGGTCTTGGAGCTTGAGACGAAGTCTTGTTCTGAAAGCCAGGGTTGGGTGGGTGGGAAGAACCACTGCCACCTTTGCTCTTCTGATACGGCTGACGAAACGGAGGAGGAGGAAGCCAATACTTCTGCTGCTTGGCCACTTGAGTAGAGGAAGAAGGAGTAGCATCTCTGACACGCTTCTTGGAAGCATGACACCTCAGTTGAGCGACCTCTTGCTTCAATACAATGTTGTAGAACTCATCGTACCTTAAGGGCTCAAAGAGAACAAGAGCTAGCTGGATTTCTTCTCTGAGACCACCCCTGAACTGGTATATCATGCTCTTCTCATCAGGGACATCCTACTTAGCAAAGCGGGCGAGTTTCTGAAACAACTTGTTGTAGTCATAGGCAGACAAAGAGCCTTGCTTCAGGTTGCGGAATTCCTCACGCTTGCTTTCAACCACGCTCTGAGGGATATGATGAGCTCTGAAATCTTGACGGAATTCATCCCAGGTAATCACACGTCCTCCTCTGGAATCCTTGTACTGCTGGAACCACTCTGCGGCTTGGTCTTTGAGTTGGAAGGAAGCGAACTTGACAAAGTCCTCAGGCCTGACATTACTGCACTCGAAATGCTTGCACAGATCCACGAGCCAATCGTCAGCATCAGTTGCCTCAACACAATTGCTGAAAGTCTTTGGCCCGTTAGCAAGGAACTGGTTGAGTGTAGCAAAGTGATTCTGATTGTTGCCTTGGTTGCCTTGGTTTGCTTGATTGCGCTCTTGAAGAATTTGCATGATCAACTCCGTGTTTGCATTGGTTGCGGCCATCACAGCTTGCCATGGCTCCAAAGGAGGTGGAGGTGGTGGCGGATCCTGATTCTGATTCTAATTGGTGCTCTTAGCGGGAGCCATCCTGAAGAGGGTGACAACCATTAGCACATTGATAGACAAATATTGAAGCTGAATCCAACGGAATGAAAATTGCAACATATAGTCTTCACATCCGAACAAAATGAACGAATGCATTCCACTTGAAATGGTCACATATCCATAAATTGAGAAGCCACTTAGAATTTAGGTAGAGGAATAAATCAACAAGGTGTGGATCAAGAACGAATAATCGGTAAGAAATCCCAATCTCAAACCAAATATCCATGGAAGAAGAGCTAGAGCTACAAGAATTCCCACCTATGAAACTCCCAAACCTTTCCGGTTATGCAATCAGGTGTTGGGGATACAGGGGAAGCATAATATCTCACTCAAACTAGCAAATCCTACATCCAGTTGTATCCATCCTTCAACACATAACCAAGAAACCTTCGGAAATCGTCTACCTCAACCTTCGAAAAGCATACGTTATGCTAGTTATGGCGATACTCCCGAACTCCCGCCCCAGTACTGGGTGGCGTCGAGGTTATCTCACCAACAAACTGCATAAAAGAGATTTTCGATGTCGGCGTACTAAACTCAGGTATTCCAGAATTGCAACGATAAAATTGTGACGACAACACCTCGGAGCTCAACTCCCCGGGACACTGCCACAACCCCTAAAGACAGGAGGCACCAAGAACAATGTTCTCATCACAAAACCATCGGAACGATTCCAAGATACCCGCGTGATCCTAAAAACAATTTAGTGAAATTTGAGAAGAGAAGAGTCAAAACTCTACGTCAGGATGCCTTACCAGAGCGATGAGGAGGATGGGAAGTAAAAAAGAATTCCTAAACTCTCCGATATATAATTCCTAAATGACTCGAAACATTTTTCTAGACACAACTCGGCTGCTAAAAACGATCAAACAGTGGGGGCTCCTAAGGTCAGGGAAGGCTCTGATTACCAACTTGTAACGCCCTGGATGCGTCTATATCTCCCACGTGTCGAGGCACGACTTAGAGGCATAACCGCATTGAAAGCAATGTCGCAAGTTAGGCAATCTTCACAACATCCCATGTAATATATAGATAATAAAAGGGGAGATAACATAGTTGGCTTACACTCGCCACGTCAACCAAAGTACATAAATAACATTACATCATTCAAACACTCATGGCCCGACTACGACGCCAAAATAAAAGATAACCTAACATTGCGACACGGTCCCGATCGCCCCAACTGGGCACCACTACTGATCATCAGGGAAAGACACGTAGTATCGGCGTGAGTCCTCGTCGAACTCCCACTTGAGCTCAAGCGCGTCATCTGGAACGGAATCATCAGGCCCTGCATCTGGTTTAATAGTAATCTATGAGCCACAGGGACTCAGCAATCTCGCACCCTCGCGATCAAGACTATTTAAGCTTAATAGGTAAGGCAAGGTAAATATATGTGGAGCTGCAGCAAGCGACTAGCATATATGGTGGCTATCCTGTTCGCAAAAGAGAGCGAGAAGAGGAGGCAAAGCGCGAGCGAGTAACTAGAGGACAATCCTGCGGCAAGCATTACTCCAACACCGTGTTTCCCGGACTCCGCTGGGAAGAGACCATCACGGTAACTCACATAGTTGGTTCATTTTAATTAAGTTAAGGTTTAAGTTATCTACAACCGGACATTAACAAATTCCCATCTGCGCATAACCGCGGGCACGGCTTTCGAAAGTTCAAATCCCTGCAGGGGAGTCCCAACTTAGCCCATGACAAGCTCTCACGGTCAATGAAGGAATAGACCTCCTCCCGAGACGTTCCGATCAGACTCGGTATCCCGGTTCTTCAAGACACTTCGACAATTTAAGACAAATCTAGCAACACCACCCAGATGTGCCGACAATCCCAATAGGAGCTGCACATATCTCGTTCTCAGGGCACACCGGATGAGCAAGACGTCGGGTAGGCCAGCCCAGAGTTGCCCCTGGTAGCCCCGGACATCGCTCGGTTGGACCAACACTCAGAGGAGCACTGGCCCGGGGGGCTTAAATAAGATGACCCTCGGGCTCCGGAAACCCAAGGGAAAAAGAGGCTAGGTGGAAAATGGTAAAACCAAGGTTGGGCATTGCTGGAAAAGCTTTAATCAAGGCGAACTATCAAGGGGTTCCCATTATAACCCAACCGCGTAAGGAACACAAAATCCGGGAACATAACACCGATATGACGAAAACTAGGGCGGCAAGAGTGGAACAAAACACTAGGCGAGAGGCCGAGCCTTCCACCCTTTACCAAGTATATAGATGCATTAAGATAACAAGGCAATATAATGATATCCCAACAAGTAAATAATGTTCCAACAAGGAACGGTCTCCAATCTTCACCTGGAACTAGCAATGCTATAAGAGGGGCTGAGCAAAGCGGTAACATAGCCAATCAATGGTTTGCTAGGACATGGTGGGTTAGAGGTTTGACATGGCAATTTGGGAGGCTTGAAAGCAAGTGGTAGGCATCGTAGCATGGCATAGCAAAATAGCGAGCGTCTAGCAAAGCAAAGATAGAAGTGATTTCGAGGGTATGATTATCTTGCCTGCAAAGTTGTCAGAGTTGACTGGATCCGCAAAAGCAAACTCAACGGGCTCCTCGTTAGCGAACTCGTCTCCCGGCTCTACCCAAACAAGACAAACAAGCAACAAGGACACAATCAACCACGTGCAAAGCTCAAACAATATGACGCAAACATGGTATGCTATGCGGGATGCGATATGTGATGCATATGCAAGATTTGACAAGGAATGCATGAACCTGGCCTCAACTTGGAAAATCAAGTATTCCACTGGAAATATGAGATGAAATCGCTTGAAAACGATATAAAGATCACCGGAATCGGAGTTACGGTTTGGAAATGGCAAGCAATTCAAATATGACCACGTTCTGCGATTTACAGCAAGTAGCCAACTAGATGCAACAAGATGAGCATGCTACAGCACCCAAACATGACAACAAAATACATGGCAGGGATCCACTCAAGATTGTTAACAAAATTCTAGCACTGAGCTACGGCCAATTCATCCATTAACAGGTTCAAACAAGCATGGCCAAAAATGCATTTGGTAAACAGATCTCAGACTTAGTGAAATTAACACTTGTCTGGAATTTCATATCAGATAGCACACTTTGGAGCAACAAAACTACATGCTACAGGACCTGAACATGGCAAAGTAAAGCATGGCATGGAGCTACTCAAAGAGATTAACGTAAGTCCCTTAGTGACCTTGAGCCAAAAGGGATCACAAAATACATTTGCAAGCATGTGAACATGGCAAAAACATAATGAGTTCTCAGACTTATTGAAAACTGGAGCATGCTGAAACAGATATCAAGTAGGCATGTTTACGAGTTCGATGCACTCACTACAGAGCAAGTCATGGCAATCTAAGCATACACCCATCAAGAATACACAAAATGCAAGCTAGACATGGAAAGAACAATAACATAGCATGCACGGATCAACTACAACATCCTCGGCAAAATTGCTAACAAGTAGACAATCTGCCCAGATTCACGAAATAGAAAAAGTAGAGCTCGATTGACTCAAGCTAGGGTGCTCCATAATTGCAAACAAAGACATGGATGGATAGAGCACTACAAGATTAACAAAACATCCTTACTGATCATCCTCAAAAGAGGCACAGATCACTAGGAAACAACATGAACATATGGCCATATGAGATAAACAGGTCAAGGACTTAGTGGAAATGCTAAGTCCCTGAAATAAGCATTAACAAATGCACCACTTTGCAAGCTTGTGCTAGTCACCACACACATCACAAAAATACATGGGTTGCACCTTTGGATAGATGGCAAAACATATAACAAAACACATGTAGAGCTCACGGGCATATCATGCACACATTAATCATGGCAAAAATGACAAATATCTAATTGGAGCAGCAGATCTGACAATTATCTCAAATAGCATTCTTCTAACAGCATTTCGGGCATCGAGATGAACTCAAATGAAAATGATGCAATGAGATGAAATGATGTGCTCTCTGAGACAAACATTTTGATATGCTATATGCCAAAAACAGATCTATGGATGAGGAGATAAAACAAGATGAACATAGCCAGAATAATTAGGGACTTAGGGAAAAAGAGAGAGGTCAACCCCTAGGGTTTACTGTAGCTGTTCAGATCTAGATCGCGGCGCGCTTCCCGAGGTTCACCAGAAACAGAGGTCGCCGGAGCGGGGATGACGGCGACGAGGTGCTCCCGGGCCGGATCTCGCCGGATCCGGCCGGCGGGGAGCCCGAGTGGCAGCGAGAAGGAGTGGCCGGCCTGCGGGGAGCGTGGCGAGGATCGCCGGGGTGGCGAGGAGGCGACGGGCGGCGGCGTGCGGCGGACGTGTCGCCGGAGATGGCGATGGAGGCGGCGGGCGCTCAGGTGCTGTCGGGCGACGGGGCGGAGCGGGCCGCGGGGGCCGGAGTAGGGCCCGGCAGGCGTTGGCGAAGTGGGGCGGTGGGGCGCCACGTGGCGGGTGGCGACTGGTCGGCGGCGGTGGGCGGACGTGTCTGGCCCGATTCGGACACGTCCGGCGGCGAGGGGACTGATTTTAGGGTTTCGGGGGAGAAGGAGATCCGGATTTCGGAGGGGGTCTTTATATAGGCATAGAGGGAGCTAGGAGAGTCCAAATGAGGTGCGGCTTTCGGCCACGCGATTGTGATCGAATGCTCTAGATGATGGAGAGGGTTTTGGTGGGTTTTGGGCCAAATTGGAGGGGTGTTGGGCTTCAACACACGCACGGCCTTTTTGGTACCTCGGTTAACCGTTGGAGCATCAAACGAAGGCCAAATGGTACGAAACTTGACAGGCGGTCTACCGGTAGTAAACCAAGGCCACTTGCCAAGTCTCGGTCCAATCCGGAAATGTTTAATCCCCACACACGAAAGAAAGGTAGGAATGACCACCGGAGGAGAACGAAGCGCCGGAATGCAAAACGGACAACGGGGAAAATGCTCGGATGCATGAGATGAACATGTATGCAAATGCAATGCACGTGATGACATGATATGAGATGCATGACAACATAAACAACACACGGAAACAAAGACCCAAACCCGAGAAAATAAAATAACTTAATGCCGGAAACGGCAAGAGTTGGATTACATATTGGGTAAATCATATTCGGGGTGTTACATGGTATCAGAGCATTGGTTTCCATTGCTTTGGTTTAATCAGCATTGGAGGAAGATGGATGAGTCTACATTTCTGAGTCTTAGATGTAGAGTACCTATACTTGATGGAGAGTTATTTCATTAGTGGAAAATTGAGATGCTTCAGATTTTCAATAAATATCACTTGAACAAGTACATTACTACTCCTTGTGCGCGCCTTGTCGACCCTTTGCATCTTACCCTTGATGAGTCTATTGGCATGATCCGTAATCTTAGAGCTGTCAATTTAATCACTATAGGATTACCTAGAAACTTGATTGCTAGCTTGCCTACTCTTGATTGTGCTTACACTATATGGAGATTTCTTGAGGAACGATTTCCAAACTATTCCTTGCAAAACTTAGATGAGATTCTTCATAAGTCTGTTGCCTTGAGTAAGATGAATTCCAATGATCCTAAGTTTGGTGATTGTTTATTTGATCTTACCAACCTCATGCGTGCCAAAGGAGATGTTGGAATCATTAGCAACATCATCTCCAAAGCCATTAGAATTCATAAAGATGAACATTGTTATGATCACTTATCTAATGAATCACTCACTCTAGGAATTGATCAATCACAAGACAATGTTGAACATGGATACGATGATGAGGATGATGATAGTGACTTTGATCTCGATGAGTCTATGAGGCACTTTGGTCTTATGGCTAATCTTCACGGCTACATGGCTGGAGGAAAGGAATGGGTTCTTGATAGTGGATGTACCGATCATGACTGGAGACAAGGATATGTTTCATGGGCTTGCTGAAAACAATGACCCTCGAAAGTATGTCACTTTTGGTGACAACTCAAAGGGTAAGGTGGTTGGCCTTGGTAAGGTGGCCATCACACATGATAGCTCCATACAAAATGTTATGCTCGTTGACTCCATTGGATATAATTTACTTTCCTTATCTAGATTTGCTGACTTTGGTTTGAATGTCCTATTTACTAAAGTAGATTGCCAAGTGTTTCATAGAGATAATCATAAAATGTTCTTTACCGGTATATGTAGATGTGATCTATACATTGTTGATTTCACTAAAAAGGCTCAACCTAGAACTTTCTTAATTGATCAATCTTCTAAAGGTTGGTTGTGGCATAGCAGGCTAGGTCATGTGGGCATGCGAAATATTGATAAGCTTATTAAATGTGATCATATCCTTGGAGTGAAAGATGTTATTTTTGAAAAGGATAGATTGTGCAGTGCTTGTCAAGCAGGAAAAAAAGTTGGAGGAAGTCACCCCATGAAGAACATCATGACCACGAGAAGACCGCTCGAGCTACTTCATATGGATCTCTTTGGTCCCAATTCCTACAAAAGTCTCAGTGGAAACTCATTTTGTCTAGCCATAGTCAATGATTTTTCAAGATTTACGTGGGTGTTCTTTCTTGATGAAAAATTGCAGGCCCAAAAGATCTTCAAGAACTTCACTAGGGAGGCCCAAAATCAATTTGAAGTGAAGATCAAGAAGGTTCGCAGCGACAACAGAATGGAGTTCAAGAACGCAAATGTGGATACCTTTCTTGATGAAGAAAGGATTTCACATGAGTTCTCGGCTACGTACACGCCTCAACAAAATGGAGTTGTTGAGAGGAAGAACCGGACTCTTATTGAGATGGCGAGAATGATGCTTGATGAGTACAAGACTCCAAAACACTTTTGGGCGGAAGCGGTTGAGAAAGCTTGTCATGCAACAAATCGCTTGTATCTTCACAAGCTACTCGGCAAGACGGCATATGAGCTTCTCACCGGTAACAAACCCCAAGTTGGATACTTTCGAGTATTCGGCTCAAAGTGCTATATTCTTGATAAGCAGCGTCGTTCTAAATTTGCTCCTAAATCTCATGAGGATTTCCTACTTGGTTATGGCTCAAACGCTCACACTTACCGTGTCTACAAAAATTTCACCCGAAAGGTTGAAGAGATGGTAGATGTGAATTTTGATGAATGTAATGGCTCGCAAGTAGAGAAATTGCCAATTGATGTAGGAGACAAAGACCCCTCGGATGCAACCCAAGACTTGTCTATTGGCAAGATTCATCCAACGGAGGTGAAGGAGAGTACCTCGTCCATCCAAGTGGAAGCTTCCACCTCATGACAAGGTGAAGCAAGAGTTGACATGGAAGCATCCACAAGTGGGACACACCAAGATGAAGAAAACAAGGAAGTACACCAAGATGAACCTCATCAACCTCCTTATCCACCTCGACAAGAGAATGACAACGTCAACAATGAAGAAGGACAAGAAGAAGAACAAGATGATGAATAAGTTGTTCCACCCCGACCCAAACAAAAGCTCTCACGAGTTAGAGCAACAGTTTCATGAGACCATCATGTCGAGCAAATCTTCAATGATATCCAAACCGGGAGAATCACTCGCTCTAAAACTCATTTGGCAAATTTTTTTGAACATCATTCATTCATCTCTAGCATTGAACCTATAGAGGTTGAAGAAGCATTGGATGATCCGGATTGGATAAATGCCATGCATGAAGAGCTAGACAACTTTGAGAGGAACCAAGTGTGGATATTGGTCGAGAAGCTTGACAACAACCACAACATCATTGGAACCAAATGGGTGTTTCGCAACAAGCAAGACGAAGATGGACAAGTCGTTCGCAACAAAGCATGTCTCGTCGCCCAAGGCTACACTCAAGTCGAAGGTATGGACTATGGCGAGAAATATGCCCCCGTTGCTAGACTTGAGTCCATCCGCATCTTACTTGCCTATGCTAATCACCATGATATCACCTTGTACCAAATGGACATTAAAAGTGCTTTTCTAAATGGTGAAATTGCGGAGGAAGTTTATGTTAAACAACCTCCAGGCTTTGTTAATCCTAAGAAACTCGACCATGTTTACAAACTTCACAAAGCTCTTTATGGTCTTAAACAACCTCCTAGAGAGTGGTATAAATTCTTGACCAAGTTTCTTATTGAAAAAGGATTTGAGATTCAAAAAATTGATTCTATTCTTTTTACTAAAAGGTTTAACGGTGAATTATTTGTGTGCCAAATTTATGTTGATGATATCATATTTGGTTCAACTAACCCTCATTTTAGTGAAAAGTTTGGAAAGCTAATGTCGGAGAAGTTTGAGATGTCTATGATGAGTGAACTCAAGTTCTTTCTTGGTTTGCAAATCAAGCAAACTAAGGAGGGTACCTTTGTTTCTCAAACAAAGTATACCAAGGACTTATTCAAGAAGTTCAGCATGCAAGAATGCAAAGGTATGAATACACCCATGCCTACTAGTGGACTTCTTGACTTGACTAAGGATGGAAAACCGGTTGACCAAAAGGTTTATCGCTCTATGATTGGTTCATTGTTATATCTATGTGCCTCCCGTCCTGATATTATGCTAAGTGTGTGTGTGCACGATATCAAGCGGCCCCCAAAGAATGTCATCTTCAGGCTATGAAAAGGATAGTGAGATACCTAATTCATACACCAAATTTTGGCATTTGGTATCCTAAGAGGTCTTCTTTTGATCTTGTTGGATATTCTGAATCAGACTATGCCAGAGACAAGGTTGATAGAAAGTCCACTTCTGGTACTCGTCAATTTCTTGGTAGATCTCTTGTGTCTTGGTCCTCCAAGAAGCAAAACTCGGTATACTTATCCACCGCCGAAGTGGAATACATTGCCACCGGTTCATGTTGTGCTTAATTACTTTGGATGAACGAAACTCTTAAAGATTATGGGATCTATGTGAAACATGTTCCATTGCTTTTGTGACAATGAAAGTGCTATTAAGATTTCTCACAATCCCGTGCAACATTCTCGAACTAAGCATATTGAAGTTTGTCATTATTTCATTCATGGATGACCCAAACTCGAGACCTCGTCCTCCACCTCCAAGGAGCTGCCCCGACGTTCCCCTCGTCTTTCACACCACATCCATTCCCACACCACCGCCTTCACCTACACCACCGGAAGAGCACCATCATCACCGTTTCCTCGGATGAAGCTGAGGCCTAATCGGCGCCACCAAAGAGGTTGTACACTAATCACCGCATTTTCTTCTTAATTCGATCTCATAGTGCTACCGGCACTCGGTCCCGAGCCGACATGGTGCGGCTCCATCCACGGCGGTATCGTCGGCCACTTCCCCCACGGCGTCGCTCCCTCGACGGAGATGTCCACATTAGTAGGAGTTGCTGATACTTTAACTCTCGCTCACACTGCTACTCTGCTCTTGCTCTTGATCCCCTGCCTGGTCTGCTCTTGCTATTGCTCTTGCTCTTGCTTGTGATGCTGCTCCAATTTAGCTATACTTCAGTCGACTAAATCAACTTTTCAGTCAGTCGATTTTCAGGGGGGGCTCGCCAGAGTTAAGGAAGAACCAGTTGCAGCAGGGAGGGGGACTCGCCGGAGAGGTACCCCACTATCTATCTTAGGGATCAGGGTGGGGGCGGTGGTCACCGACGGTGGTGGGCCGTTGGCGTGGGGATCGCCGGAGAAAAAGCTCAACACGGGGGGGGGGGGGGGGGTAGAGGGATGGCCGGGGCCGCGGTGAACCAGCGGTGGGGAGTGGTTTCGAGGCGGGCGAGGCGGTGCACCGCCGGCCATGGGTAGCGGGGGGCGGCGGTTTGGCCGGTGGTGGCTGGCGGCTCAGGGGGGATGGAGGTTGAATATGAACTGTAGGCCCTTGATTTCGTGTCCAATGGCTGGAAAATCGACTGACTAGAGATGAAAAAGTCAGTCGAATGACGTGTAGCCTCACCCTGCTACATGACCAGCTGGCCCGACTCTCGCACGCGCTGCTGCTCCGGGCGCTGCTGCTGCTACTATTTTTCTGCGACTAGTGCATTCAGTTTTGACAGCAAAATTCAGTTTCGACAGCAAAACTCAGTTTCGATAGTTAAGTTCAGTTTCGATAGTTAAATTCAGTTTCGACAGTTAAGTTCAGAGATGAGCGGCTGATGTATTTTACATCTAGCACTTTGTGGTTATGTATTTTGCGTCATCTATTGGATATGCTATTAGAATTCCACTCAGGTTAATGTTGTCTCTCTCGTCCTGCTTCAGCCTCGGCATCGTACAACTTACCGGAGCTGCTCCAACGAAAAAACCCTCCATCACAGCGGAGCAGTACCCCGGGCTCCATCTCCAGACACCTAAGATCTTCTTCCCCTCCTCCGACAGCCAAGTCAGCCAGAGCATCCTCACCAACCAACCCAATCACGCTGAGATCGACATGGCTTCGCCAAAGAGGTTGTACACTTGTTGCATCTCTCTTTTACTCTACATGTTATATATATTGTCCACTAAGCACACGTAGTAATGTGAAATACGATTATTTTATCCTACTATATGACAAGCAACGAGGTACCAGGCAACTTAGCTATCCGTGATGGACACTCTTGAACGCCATCATTATTTATCTCTGCATGTTTGAGGTGTGCATTTGTCGATGGACCTGGGATTTGAGCTAGTAGGGCAGTGGCCTGGGTACAAAGTAGTAGAAGTAACACAAAAACATTTTTTGAGTGTAGGATTTTCCTTGCTCAAGCCTGCCTACTAGAATCACTAGTGCGTGAAAGGAAAAGTGATGGAAAAATATAGGAATTGGAAATTTCCTATGGTACTACTATTCATGCATTTGGTTCAAAGGAATGGAGCGAAGGAAAGCTGTAAGCTTTGTTCCTTTAGTGTCTCCTTGAAAGAAAAACTGTAGGAATTTTAATATCCACTTGTCCTCCTTTTCGAATTCCTACTCATGAAGCACAAGACTAAGAGGTAGTAGCATAATAGCATTATAATTGTACATTTTCTTGTGGTTTGACTTAATCTCACCATGCTTCTTTGCATCATGTGATCTTCCGATTCTTGTGAACCAAACACCTAGATTGGCAGAAATCTTGTGTTTTTAAATTCTCTGTTTTGCACGTGCATTCCTATCCTATTCCTATGTATTTCCTATCCCTGCATTGTTAGAATCCTCAAATTCAAACACGCCCTTACACAATTACTTCTGTTACAGATATGTGTCAAAGAAAACCTTGTGTGTTTTGTCCCGCTGCTGATGCGCTGTATTCCACCCCTGCTCAGCTGCTCCTACAATGGAAGGGTTCACCACAGCAGGGAGCCGCTCTCCAGACTGTCTTTCGCCGCCTCAGATCTTCTTCCTCGCCACCGGCAGCCACGACAACTGCATTACCATCATCAACTGAGCAGATGACCTTGAGGACTACATGGGTCCGCAAGAGAGGTCACACTCTTCCATGTTTGCTTATGTTATGCATCGCTTAATATGATGACATGCTACTTTATCGTCGTGTTCACCTATTAGACTCCGAGTCAGGTCCAAACTAATAATGAAACTTGAGTTTTTAAATGGTTGTGGGGTACATATTGGGGCAGCAATCAGTACTATCTGTCTACTATCTAGTTAATCTCGGTTGTCTACTATGAGTTTCATGTTGGGTGCAAACAAACATTAAAGGAGCCATTATCTGTATTTTTAACTAAAGCTATTATATGCCTGCTATCATTGGTTTTGGGTCTATTCAAAGTTTGCTACCATCACTCTGGAATTGTGCATTCCCTCCTTACATAATCTCACTATGTTTTATTCCGATGCATGTCAGTTATTGTACACAATGGAACTGAACGTGTAGAGCAAAAGAGATGAGCCTTGCGTGGCAATAAAATTTCATGCAGACGTCGCTCCATGGTGGGCGCAAAGGCTGCCCCCTCTCCACCCATTTCGAATTGTAATCAAGAGGAAGATAACTATTCTAAGGGGGATTCAGAAGTAGAAGACCACTCATATTTACCCCCTGAGGTCTTCGCTCTAACTTGGCATGCTGATGTTGGTAATATCATGCATATGGTGCCTTGCATTGCTTACTTTATACATCAAATATGTCATCTGCTTAGTTTAGACATACTTTGTGTGAATGCCATATGTTTAGTTTCTTTATAGTATATGTGAATCATGCAATGCCATCTTGTTTAGCCAGGCATCATATATGTGAATTTTGCAATGCTACCCTGGTTAGCCAGTCATCTTATATGTGAATTATATCATGCCATATTTTTTTATTATATATTAAATT
Organism: Triticum monococcum; assembly: GCA_034509565.1. Taxonomy (NCBI): domain Eukaryota; kingdom Viridiplantae; phylum Streptophyta; class Magnoliopsida; order Poales; family Poaceae; genus Triticum; species Triticum monococcum. The sequence goes on along the minus strand of CM067847.1, from coordinate 387,082,480 downwards.
TGTCAACAATTTTAGTACATTCAATTACTCTTCATGTGCATCAGCCATTTGGCACGGTCATGGAAAAATCTGTATTGGAAACAAGGTCTTCGGAGTAGACAATGCTATCTCACGAAGCGCATGTCTTGCGGGTTATGGATAGCTCCTCAAAGGAGGATTCGGAGACAGATGACCAGTCCTACCCCCCCCCCCCCCCCCGAGGTGCATGCGCTAACTTGGCAGGGTTATGTTACTCATATTGTGCGTACGGTATCTTGCATTGCTATGTCATTTGCTTAGTTTAGACATGCTTTGTGTGAATGCCACCTGTTTATTGTCTAATTACCATATATGTGAATTATGCAATGTCGTCTTGTTGCAAGACATTATATATGTGAATTATGCAAAGCTATCTTGTTGCAAGGCATTACATATGTGAATTATGCAATGCCATGTTGTTTAGCCAAGCGTCATATATGTGAATTATATCATGCCGTCCTTTTTTTGTATTTCTCATTGCATTTGTCGACAATGTTTGTATATTCAACTGCTCTTCCTATGCATCAGCCATTTGAATTGGTGATGGAGAAATCCAGAGTAAAAACAAGGTCTTTATAGCAGACAATGCTACCTGCTGAAGCAGATATCTTGCTGGTTACAGATAGCTCTTCATAGGAGGATTCAGAGGCAGATGATCAGTCCTATTATCCCTCTGAGGTGTATGCTCAAACTTGGCAGGGTTATATTACTTGTATCATGCATATGTTGTATTGCAATGCTTAGTTTTTACATCCTATACACAATATTGAATTCCATCTCCTTAACTGAGACATCATATATGCGATTGCCCTCTGCTCACTTGCTTAGAATATAAATCATATATGTGAATTATATCATGCCATGATGTTTACATAGATAGCATGTATCTGAATTATGGCATGCCAACCCATTTTCTAAAGACATAATATAGTTATATCATCTCATCCTGTTTACATAGTCATCATATTTTGAATTATGTCATTCTATCCGTGAATTATTTCATGCCATCATGTTTCCATCGACGGCATGTTTGTGATTTATGGCATGCCAACCACTTTAATAGACACATTGTATAGTTATATCATGTCATCTTGTCTACATACTCATCATATTTTGAAGTATGTCATTCTATCCTGTTTAGTTAGCCATCATACATGTGAAATTGTGTCATGCTACCCTGTTTAATTAGCCATCATATATGTGAAATTATGTCCTGCTATTCTGTTTGGTTACACAACATAAATGTTAATTATTTCATGCCCTGTTTTCTTCCCTACTATCCATTGCACCTGTCTATCTTACAATGTATGTACATTCAATTACTTTTTTTGACTATGTTCAATTACTTTTCTTGTTTATCAGCAATTTCAATTGGAGGGGGTGATGGAAGTATCTGTGGGAGTAAAAACACGGTCTTCAGAAAAGATCGTGCTACCCGTCGATGCAGATAGAACCACGGTTGTACTTGCCCAAGAACTAGCCCCACCACACATAACCCAGACTCATGCAGATTGTACCCCTACCCAATTGGACAGAGAACCAGCTATACCCCTTCTAACCCCAACCCCAGTAGATAGTAACCCAGGTCCAGTTGACACAGCACCGTCTCCACCATAGAGCACCGAAACACGAGCAGTTAGTAATGCAACTGCAGTGCCCAAAGCACGAGGACCACCACTCTGAACCCCAAGTCAATGCTTAAAGCAGCAGAAGAAGTGTTCTCAGGCCAGGTTCTGTAGCTATGGTTCATACTACTTTCCTCTTGCATCACTATATTTACTCATACCAACTAATTTCAAATTTGAAGGATGCAATTGAAACTCCAATGGCGCAACAGGTATGGTTTAAACCTGTTTCTCTAACGTGTTTGCTGTTGTAACTTGCTCTATGTTGATTTCAGTTTCAATTGAATAAACAATTATGTTCTCATGCCATGCACATTACAAGTGTTGTTATTGTTGTGTAGTTTCCCACACTTATATTGTGCCTATGCCACTTTATCTTAACTAGATATGATTCGAACTGTCTCTATCTTGATTTGGCAACATAAACTAGAATGATATAGACCATACAGTGACCATACTACGTAGATATATGTTTGTTTCATGCTATTATCCTTTCCACCTTACCACTAAACTGGTTTACCAAAATGAGTTTCATATACAACATGGTAAACCTGTGATGTGTTTGTTTGTTTCTCTTTTAGAACGTGGATAAAATATTGGAGAAGAGTACCCCGTTATGCAGTGGTAAAGGAAGTAATGCAGATAAGGTTTAAGATAATGAGACATCCCTGTTGGTCTGCAAGAAAGCTGATAAAAACTATACTGAAAACACTGAGACAACCCCTAAGTCCTGTGTTGATGTAGTGTTTGAGTTACCGGCTACTATTGCTGGCACCAGCTCTTCTAACTCGCTACCTGAATCAGTTCGGCTTCTTGAGTCTCAACTTCAAGTTGAAAGACATCGATCAGATGTTATGCGACAGGAAGCCAAAGGACTAAGGAAGTCCCTGCAGAATTCAGATGCATACTTTCTGGTGCAACAGCAAGTGCTGGAGGATTTAAGCGCCAAACAAGAGAAAATTAATAAGCTTGCTAAGCTTCTTGCCAGCATTATGGGTACCCAGGATATTGTTTCTTGAGCTCTTCTGAAGTAGTTTTAGTTTTGGACTTGTTTTGTTGCGGCGTTTATTTGCACTGGTCAACAACTTTGACAACCAGTGTATATGATATGCTGCTTTCTTCCCTATATTTGCATTGGTGGCGAACTTTGATGCCTAGTGGATGTAATCTGTGTAATAGCCGTGATAGCCTATCATAAGTTGCTTGCTTATTTATTTCCTTGTTGTCTTGTTTATTTGTTTTCTTGTAGTCAGTGCAGTTCTTTTTCTGCGGTTTGCTAGTGGTCGCAATAACCTATTTTTTAAAACTAGGCCATAATAACCATGGGCTACATATTTACTGTAGTTACCCTGGACCTCCTACAGGCCGTAGAAACAATGGGCCTTCTAAGGGTCGTAGAAACAATGGGCCTTCTACGGGCCATAGCATCAATGGGCCTTCTACGGATCGTATGATCGATCGGCCAAACATGGGCCAATAACAGACCGAATTACGGGCCGTAAATGGGCTAGATTTGGAATCGTCCATTCATAGGCCGACCATAATGGGCTGTCGTTAATCGGGCATATTTGATGACGCTATGAGAATGGCCCAACGGATTAACGGGCCGCAAACGGGCCCATTGTAACCACACGGTGAATTTGGCCCACAAGCAGAAAAGGCCAGTAATTGGCCGTAAGTAACCGAATGCTGGAAATGAGCCCAAGAATAAATGGGCCTTGAGAAGGCCGAAAGTTAACACGGGGTGGAAACAACCCAATGGAATAATGGTCCATTAATGGGTATAAAGTGGTACACTGTTCATTGCGGGCTAGATTCACCACGGGCCATTAATGGGCCAAGATTTACAAATGGCCTCGTATGCACCAAAATACATCATGGGCCATACATGGGACAGAAGCTACAATGGGCTGGGATCATATTGGACAGCCCAGATGAAGCTACTAGGCTTAATTCCGATATGCCATAACGGGCCGTGAGTTAGCGGGCCGTAAATGGCTATATACAAATAGGCCATTAACAGGCTTTCCTTGGGCTAGCCCGTTACCTTTTGAACAAGTCAAACGAGCCGGCCTTTTCACTAGAATGGGCCTCTATTGGGTCGTGCCATGTGTCAACGTGTCATAGGCGCCTCCTGTCCAATGAATGGATGACATCTGTCACAACGGTGAGCCAACACGTGTTTCCTTCGGCCAATGAGAATTTTACACATGCAAAATCCTCATTGGTCGGGCTGTTAACGGGTTATCGGATCCAAAACCAGACCTGATAGCTTAACGGCGACCCGTTATGGCGGATGCCATGTGTTGGTTACCCTTGATGAAAACACTTCCATGATGCGCCATTTATCGTCATGGAAGTGGACACTTCTGTGATGATAATTTTGGTAATGTCATGGAACACTTCTATGACAGCACAGGTATGACTATCTTGAATCTTTCATAGAATCTTCATGGATGCACATGCATGATAGAAAACGTGACCTACTATGACAAACATGTATCATCACGGAAGTGTATTTTTTTATAGTGAGTCTTTGTATTAGACATATAATCTATGTAGGTAGTAGTGTCTAATCGAGCTTAGACAAAATACATATTGACAAAGTACTAAAGTAGTTTAGTATGAAAAATGTCTAGAAGAGTTTTCTTGTCAAAGTCACATGGAAGGAGTTCTTAGCAAGATCGGTATCTTGAAATACTGATGAGTCAAATACATGATTTCAATCACACTTGTGTTTACTCAATGGTATGTAAATAACCAGACAAGTCTAGTACTCCAAGTAAGTTGTAAGTAAACTTACCAGAAAGGTCAAATTGTTGATCATAGGACAACAGTGAAAATGTCATTGAGTACTAATGACAAGTTTCTCGCATATGAGAAAATGAAGAGATTGGTGTAAGGGGTTTACATCAATACATGCTTGATGTAAGGAGCACACCGACAAAAATCTTCAGTCGGTGCTCCAAGGGAATTTTGATTTAAATTAAATAATTTATGGTGGCACAGTAAGTTGGAATTGGTCCAAGAAAGTTATGGTGGTGAATCTATAACAGAAGGCTGAGTATATTTTTGCTTTAGAAGCAAACAATGGAGGGTAATGAATCAAAAGTTCATTTATGAGCTTGGTATGGTTTCTAGATGATTGTATCATTGGAACACTATTCTTAATAGTGGTTCCATAACTCAGTCTGAGGAATCAAAGGTTCTTCCTGTGATTCAATATATATACAAAGCTGGTTTCACATAAATTATTAATTCTTGTGAAACCATGATAGATGCATAGAAATGCAAATGATACACATGGATTTGAAGTTGTTAAGATCTGATAGGACAAAGGCTATACCACAAGCAAAGCATGGACAAACACCAGATTTTCATTGGTGTTAAGGAAAATGTGCTAAATAGACTATTGACTCTAGTGCAAGTGGGAGACTATTTGAAATATGCCCTGGAGAGAACAATATTGTATTATTATATTTCCCTTAATCATAATTAAGTGTTTATATTTCATGCTATAATTGATATGGTCCTGGAATATGCAATTCAGTGGAAAACTCATATGCATGAGTGAAATGATAAACCATAAACAATAGGTTCCCGGTCTCGCCTCTAAGGCTGGATCAAGTGTTGTTGGTGATCACGTTTTCCAGATCTTAGAATGTAACATCCCAAATTTTCAATTTGGAATGTTATACATAGGCCATTCATGCATATCATATTTTATTGCATTTTTGTGTTGCGGTCCTCGAAACGCTAAGCAACTCAAGGACCCACGGAGAGTGTTGGGCATTTCACTGTTTTCATATTTGAATTTTCTCAAATATCGAAACAAGGATCACTATGGTTTAATAATTTTTCTCCCTGAAAATATTTCATGTTAAAATTATATGAGAGGAGATAATATGACTTCTCCAAAATAAATGAAATGTTGGAGGAAAAATATTAAAAACAATTTATATATTTTATTTGGATTTTATTGCAATTTTATTCGAATTAGGAAAAATGCATGTTTCACAAAATTGCATTAGAGGCCCAAATAAATGTTCACTTTGTCCGCTATATTTTTAGAGGACGGGGTAAATTTATTTCAGGATTTTTGGAGTCCGATTAGTATTTCGTTTAATCATTTTTCTGCACGTCGGAATATTTTTTTAAGAAAAAAGTTCTAACCGACTCCGGGCCGTAACCGGCGAGGACTCCCTTGGCCGGCCCCCTTTATAAGTCGTGCCGCGCGACCCCGCAGCCCACCCGAGCCCAGCCGCCGTCCCCGCGCCCCAAACGCTAACCCTAAGCTGCCACCGCCCGCGCCAGCCACCGCCGTCGCCCGCGCCAGCCGCTGTCGTCGCCGCTGTGCCGCGCCGCCGCCGCTGCCATCCCGTTCCACGAGGTAGCCGCCGGTTTTAAAAAAACGATCGGTTTTATTTCATAAATCTAGATCTCGTTTTTTTAGAATCGGTTTTGTTTCGGTTTTTCTCGGTTTGGTTAAATAGCAGACGTTCGTCCGTTCGTTCGTTTCAGCGAACGTTGTTCATCAGTTAGCCGCAGACGGCGAAAGTTTGTTCTTTAGCCTGTTCGTCAGTTTTTCTTTTTCCAGGGTTTTCCGCGATTATTTTCAATCGTGATTTATGCCCCATTTTCATTTTAGTTTAGCTTTTCGCTCGTTTATCTAAATCATGTGAAACAAGCGCCTAGATCTTCGTCTTGAAGCCCTCTTTCTGTTTAACCTACATGAACAAGATTTTGGTACTGTAAAATTCGACTTTAGTCTAGATTAATAAACAGGTCTTGTTTCTTCCGTAGTTTGAGTTTCGTTCCTCCGTTTGATTTGGTTCTTTTTGCAAACCGGAGTTCTTTAGTTGAACTTTCTGGTTAGATCTTCTTATTTGAGTTTTATTTGTGCATCTTTTCTTGATTTCTTATGTATGCTATTGTTTGTTTGCGATTGAACACCCGGAGTGCGAAGCGTGCTACTACGAGTCTTTAGGATTTGCAGATCGTCAGCAAGGCAAGTAAAACTTTGATCATACCCCTCTATCACCCAGTTTTTATGCATTAGTTTCAACCCTCACACATTGCATGAGTAGGATCTCTTAACATGCGGGTCTGGGAAGTAGATGATGAGGTAGAACCTATACCCTTGGGAGTTACTTCTATGTTATGCTTGTATTGCTATGGTATGATCGTAGACGTGGATTGGGTTTGAGTGTATCCATGACAGATGTGAGTTGTTAATTAATGGTTCAACTTAAGGTGGCAACTTTAATACACATCTGGGTGGATTGCTTGTGGGCACCTGGAGAATCCAGTGTTGTCCTAGGCTATCCCGGAGTACCCGTGTGATCATCCTACGGTCCGCCACCCAGGCTCAAAGGGATCATAAGATTATTCATGCTAGAAACTTCCGTGTGCAGCCACAAGCCATTATGGGCTCTGGCATAGTTGAGTATGTTGTGTGACCTCTTTCAGTGGTGGGCTAGTAGATGTAGGGGAAAGTAGGTGTAACGGTCCATCTAGAGTAAAGAGTTAATGCTTCTGAAAGTCTGTGTCCCGGTCATCTGTTTCTCAAACACCCTGTAGTGCGAGAAATCCAACGGAGGAGATCGAGTCTTGTGGGGGAAAGTGCGCAAACCTCTGCAGGGTGTATAAACTAATCATGGTTAGCCGTGTCCCCGGTTATGGACATCTTGAGTATCTCGTACTTGAATTATTGATTTGATCTCATCACTCTAAATTAATTTGATGGGTTTTAATGACTACTTTAATTGGGATTGAGTTGGAGGAACCTTCTCAATGTTGTTTCAACTACCATGATAGTTAAATAAAATATATTCCTTTATTCTAGGGAAATTTTGGCTTTTTGCAAAAACATATTAACCATAGAGCCTACACCAGCCATATATGCATATAGTGATAGCATTTATCTGTTCATTACTCTACTGTGTTACATTGCCAGCATATTCCATGTGCTGACTCGTTTTCGGGCTGCAACGTATCATGTTGCAGACTTTTCAGACGATGAGTAAGACGTCGTAGGTCGTTTGCCATGCACTCACCCATGCCGTTGGAGTTGATGGACTCACTTTATCTTCCAAGCCTTCTGCTGTTATCTTATTTAGATGGCCTTAAGCCATATTTATTGTAATTAGTTCTCTTTGGAGACTATCGATGTAATAAGTGTGTGATTACTACTCTGTTATAAATCCTTCGAGTACTGTGTGTGTCAGCATTACCAATCCAGGGATGACACTGAAGCACGGAGACTTGACCGTTTGAGGTCGGGTCGCTACATAGGATAACATTAAATGTAATGATAGTTTTAAAACAACATTGAGGGTATGACGTTAGAAGAACGATCATATTGAATTGATCCAATACTTGTCTGCTATACTTTGTGCTTATATTGTCTGAAATCATATGTTATAAGATAGTGTTAGCATGTGTTTTAGTTCCTCAGACCATGAGAGTATCTCGATAATTTCCTACCAGACGGTGGACTTTGGGGTTGCTCAAACGTCATCTGTAACAAGGCGATCATATCGACAACTTGCAGGCTCACTAAAGAATTTGACAAGTGACCAGATAGCTCGAGAATGGGATTTGCTCCTCCAACTATGGAGAGATATTCTTAGGGCCCTCTCCATGTGATGGCATCCTCGTATGGCCAGACATAGGTGACTATGTCACGTGGATGTCGGAACACGTTAACAGGAAAGAAGAACAAAACTGGTAACAAGAGCAATGGTATAGTGAGCATGGTGATGACTCAGGAGGATACCGATGCACACCAGGTTCTGTAAAGTATCACGAAGCAAAGGAACATCACATAATAACCAACAGTTCACTCGAATATTATTCGTGTAATCATAGGGACCGATATGGATGTCCATGGTTCTGCTATCGGTCATTTAACGAAGGGGTTTCGTTCATGTCTATGATTTTATCGAACCTACAGGGTCACAAGCTTAAGGTAATCATGATTTGCCAAGTGTTAGTGGTACAAAAGTAATGAGAATATATTTGTGGAATTGTTTCCTAAATATTAGGAATAGTTCCATGAGGACCCGGAAGCATTTCAGGGTCAATCGAAGGGTATCAGAAAGTATCGGGTACTACCTCGTATTACCGATAAATTATATATAGGTTGAAAATGTTTCTGGGAATGTTAAATTTTATATATAATGGTCTAGAGGTATTTATAATATTTATATGTTTAATTTAATATCAACGGGCCTAAAAAGGCCAAGTGGTAGAGAAGGAATTGGGCCACCAAGGCCCAATAGGGGAGGCGCCCCTTACCCTCTTGAGGGAGGCCGAATGGGGGAAGGATCCCTCCTTCCCCCCATAGTCCGGCGCACCAAGGAGAAATCCTTCCTCCTTTGTGGCAGCCCTCCCTCTCCCCTCTAACCTATATATACTACAGGATTTCCACCCTTTTGATACGCAAGTTTTGGAGCCTCCTCTAGTTTATCTAGTTCTAGTTCTAGTTGGTCCTATTTGACTAATTAGAGCTAGCCCTAGCCACCTCTAATCCTCATAATTAGAAGCTTGATACTTCTCCAACGTATCTATAATTTTTGAGTGTTCAATATTGTTATATTATCAATCTTGGATGTTTTATAATCATTTTATATCATTTTTTGGTACTAACCTATTGACATAGTGCCAAGTGTTAGTTGATGTTTTTTGCATGTTTTCTACATCATAGAAAATCAATACCAAACGGAGTCCAAATGCCATGAAACTTTATGGAGATTTTTTATGGACCAGAACACACCTAATGGGCCCTAGCTGTGCCTGGGGGTGCTCTGAGGAGAGCCCAACCCACCAAGGCGTGCCAGGAGGCCCAGACGCGCCCTGGTGGGCTGTGCCCACCTCAGGTGCCCCCCGGACTTCCTATTTGCTCTATAAATACCCCAATATTCCCAAAACCATAAGGGAGTCGATGAAATATTGATCCAGCCGCCGTAGAGTCCATAATCACCAGATCCAATCTAGACACCATCCGGATGGGGTTCACCACCTCCATTGGTGCCTCTCCGATGATGCGTGAGTAGTCCTTTGTAGACCTTTGGGTCCGTAGTTAGTACCTAGATGGTTTCCTCTCTCTCGCTGAATTCTAATACAATTGTCTCTTGGAGATCCACATGATGTGACTCTTTTTGCGGTGTGTTTGTTGGGATCGGATAAACTTTGAGTTTACGATCAGATCTATCTTTTTATATCCATGAAAGTATTTGAGTTTCTTTGATCTCTTTTATGCATGATCTCTTATAGCCTCATATTTCTTCTCCTATATTTGGGTTTTGTTTGGCCAACTTCATCTATTTATCTTGCAATGGGAAGAGGTGCTTTGTAGTGGGTTCGATCTTACGATGCTTGATCCTAGTGACAGAAGGGGAACCGACATGTATGTATCATTGCTACTAAGGATAAAATGGTGGGGTCTATCTCTACATAGATAGATCTTGTCTACATCATGTCATCGTTCTTATTGCATTACTCTGTTTCTCCATGAACTTAATACACTAGATGCATGCTGGATAACGGTCGATGTGTGGAGTAATAGTAGTAGATGCAGGCATGAGTTGGTCTACTAATCTTGGACGTGATCCCTATATAATGATCATTGCCTGGATATCGTCATGATTATTTGAAGTTCTATCAATCGCCCAACAGTAATTTGTTCAACCACCGTTTGCTATTTTTCTTGAGAGAAGCCACTAGTGAAACCTATGGCCCCCGGGTCTCTTTCTCATATATTTGCCTTTGCGATCTACTTTTATTTGCCATTTATATTCAGATCTATTAATCCAAAAATATAAAGAATACTTTGCTGCACTTTATTTTATTTGTGACCTATTTATTCAATCTATTACAACTTTATCCCGTCCGCGCACCAATTTCTGGCGCCATTACCCGAAAGGTATTGACAACCCCTTAAACACGTCAGGTTGTGAGTGGTTGTTATTTGTGTGCAGGGGCTGTTTACGTTGGGTGTTGCTTGTTTCTCCTACTGGTTCAGTAAGCTTGGTTTGATCACTTAGGGAAATACCTACCGTCGCTGCGATGCATCATCCCTTCCTCTTTGGGGAAATACCAATGTAGTCCTAGCTGACATCAAAAGGAATTTCTGGCGCCGTTGTTGGGGAGGATCTTCAACATATACCAGGTTCCTAATCACAAATCTCATCTCCTTGCAATTTACTTTATTTGTCATTTGCCTCTCATTTTCCTCTCCCCCACTTCACAAAAATTTGTTGTTTTATTCGGCCCTCTTTTTCCGTTCGCCGTTTTCTTGCCGGATCAGTTTCTGCGTGCAATCTTGTTGTGTGGTCATCATGACTCAAGAGAACACCAAGTTAGGTGATTTCTCAAATACCAATAACAATGATTTTATCGGTACTCCGATTGCTCCTCACGCCACTAGTGTGGAGTCTTGTGATATTAATACTGCTTTGCTGAATCTTGTTATGAAATATCAATTTTCTGGTACTCCTAATTAGGATGTTGCGTCCCATATTAATACCTTCGTGGAATTATGCGATACGCAAAAGAAAAAAGATGTGGACAATGATGTGGTGAAGATGAAATTATTTCTGTTTTCTTTGCGTGATTCTGCAAAAAATTGGTTCTCTTCTTTGCCTCAAAATAGTATCAATTCTTGGAATAAGGGCAAAGATGCTTTTATCACTAAATATTTTCTGCCCGCAAAAATTATTTCCCTTAGAACCCAGATCATGAATTTCAAGCAACTTGAACATGAGCATGTTGCACAATCTCGGGAAAGTAAGAAAACGATGCTAAGGAATTGCCCAAGTCATGGGTTAAATCTTTGGATGATCATACACATTTTTTATGCGGGATTGAATTTTGTTTCTCGCAATCTTTTAGATTCCGCCGCCGGTGGTACTTTTGTGGAAATTACTTTGGGTTAAGCCACCAAATTTCTTGATAATATCATGCCAAATTATTCGCAATGGCATACCGAAAGAGCTCCTACTAGTAAAAAAAGTTAATTTAGTTGAAGAAATTTCTTCTTTGAGTGAAAAAGTTGATGCTCTTATGAAATTGGTTGCTATTAAAAGTGCTCCTATTGATTTTAATGATATGCCTTTGTCTACTTTGATTGAGTAAAATAATGATGCCATAGATGTGAATTTTATTTCTCGAAATAATTTCAATACCAATGCTTATAGAGGTAATTTTAATCCTAGGCCTTTTCCTAGTAATTCCTCTAATAATGATGGTAATTCCTATGGAAATCAATCTTATAATAATAATAGTAGTCACACCTCTGATCTTGATAATAATATTAAAATTTATCAACACGCAAAAAGTTTTCAACACTTCCATAGAAGAAAAGTTGAATAAGATTGATGATTTGCCTAGAAGTGTTGATAGAATTTCCCACTATGTGGAAAATCTCAAGATGATAGTTTTTGTGCCTAAGGCTGATGAATCAATTAAAGCTCTTTATGTTTCTATGGATGAAAGTAACAAAAGAACCACTATGCTTAGAGCTAAAAGAGATTTTTTTGAAAAAAGCATTTTCTAGTGATTACTTTCGCAAAAGTGATGAAGATCTTAAAATGATTGGTGTTTATTCTATTGATTCCTTGTTTAGAAAAGTTAAGATTGATGAAAAAGGGAATGGAGAAGAGTCAACTCTAGCTATAAGGCATCCTGATATTTTGGAGGGTGAAAATCTTGTTGAGAAAATTGATAAAAGTGGCTTTGAAGAGGTCAAAACTTTAGCTAGTGATGTGCCCACTCTTTTGGATTACAAAGACTTTCATTATGATAGTTTCTCTTTGATTGATTGTATTTCTTTGTTGCAGTCCATGATAAATTCACCCCATGCCTATGAACAAAATAAAGCTTTTATTAAACATATTGTTAATGCTATGATGAAAGCTTTAGAAGAAAAGTTGGAATTAGAAGTTTCAATTCCTTGAAAAATGCATGATGAATGGGAACCTACTATCAAAGTCAATACTAAAATTTATGAGTGTTTTGCTTTGTGTCACTTGGGTGCTAGTGTTTCTACTATTCCAAAATCTTTATGTGATGTGCTTGGTCTTACCTATCTTGAAGAATGTTCATTAAATTTGAACTTGGCGGATTCTACTATTAAAAACCTATGGGAAGAATTAATGATGTTCTTATTCTTGAAAATAGGAATTATGTGCCAATAGGTTTTATTGTTCTTGATAGCGATTGCAATCCATCTTGTCCAATTATTCTTGGTAGACCGTTTTTACGCACTATCGGTGTCGTGATTGATATGAAAGAAGCGAATATTAAGTTCCATTTTCCTTTGAGGAAGGGTATGGAACACTTTCCTAGAACAGGAATTAGGCCACCATATGAATCAATCATGAGAGCATCTTATGGATCTCTAAACAAAGATGCCAAAACCTAGATCCTTGCTTTATGCCTAGCTAAGGGCGTAAAACTATAGCGCTTGTCGGGAGGCAACCCAATGAATAAAATTTATTTTTGCTTTTTGCTTCTTGTTTTTGAGTGTTAGCACAATTATGCTACTGTTATGATTGTGTTTTTATGTTTTAATTATTGTTTGTGCCAAGTAAAGCCTTTCGGATTTTCTTGGGTGATAGATGTTTGGTCTTGCTGAAAAAACAGAAACTTTTGATCTCACGAAAATAATTCTCATTCTTTACCAGAGAGATATAAAATGCTAGTTACTTTCGAAGTTGATCAATATACAAATTTATCAAGTCATCATAATTGTTTAGAATTTTTGGAGTTACCGAAGTGTTCTAAATAGTCATATTGCTACAGACTATTCTATTTTTGACAGATTCTGTTTTCTTTGCATTGTCTGCTTACTTTGATGGCTCTATGGTTTTCTTTGATGAGTTTTTTCCATAGAAAAGTTGGAATACAGTAGATATAATGGAAGAACAAAATTTGAAGTGGTTTGATACAACATGTATAGTAGTGATTTATTTTCTTATACTAACGGATCTCACGAAGGTTTTGTTGAGTTTTGTGTGATTGAAGTTTTCAAGTTTTGGGTTATCTTACGATGGATGAAGGAATAAGGAGTAAGAAGGGCCTCAGCTTGGGGATCCCCCGACATCCCCCACTATTATCCAAAAAGAGAGCAATCAACTAAGCTTGGGGATTCCCCGGAGTGGCATCCCCTCTTTCTTCTAATGACCATCGGTATTTACTCGAAGCTATATCTTTATTCGTCACATACTATGTGTTTTTCTTGGAGTGTCTTGTATGATATGAGTCTTTGCTTGTTTTATTTTGTGTTTTAAGTCTTGATTCCTTGCTGGACACACCTATTTGAGAAAGCCAAAATTATGTCATGACTTGTTAGAATTGCTCTCTATGCTTCACTTAAATCTTTTATGAGCTATGGACTTGCTCTAGTGCTTCACTTATCTCTTTTTGAGCACGGTGTGCTTTACTATTTTTGAAGAAATGCTCTCTAGCTTCACTTAGATTTATTTGAGAGTTAATGAAATTTTCAAGAAATTCTCTCTTTCTTCACTTAAATAAATTTGAGAGAAAGAAAGAAAAATTATGCTCATGATGTTCACTTATACTTGTTTGAGCTTTTCAAAAGCAACATATGAAAATTAGTTCCAAAGTGATAGATATCCAAGAAGGATATAATAAAAACTTTCATCAAGATCATTGGGCAAAATAAACTTGATTCTTAGTAATAGTTTTGAGATATGATGATGTGATATGTGAGTTATGTTGATGAGTAATTATGCTTTAGTAAGAATATTGGTGTTAAGGTTTGTGATTCCCTATGCAAGCACGAAAGTCAATAATTATGGAATGAAATTATATCCTACCTGTGTTCATTATCCGGTGTTAATGATGCTTAATGGTCGCTTATGAGATTATTCGTTTCTTGGTTGGTCGCTTCTCAATCTTTTGCTAGCCTTCAGTTTGCACTAAGTATGATCACTACTTGTGCATCCAAAAACCTTTAAACCAGTTTTGCCACATGAGTCCACTATATCTACCTATATGTGTTATTCTTTTGCCGTTCTAAGAAAATTTGTATGTGCCATCTCTAATTTTCAAAATAAACTTCTCTTCCGTGTGTTCGTTTTGCTTGCGGATCGGTGAAGGGTGGCTAATATTTTCCATGCTAGATTTGTTATTCTCACTATGAGTGTGTATTCACTTGTCATTGCACGAGAGTAAGGCAAAGGTATTAGGGATGCCCAGTCCCGAAATGAAAAATGAATTTACTTTATGTTGTCAAATAATAAATTCCTTGGATAGTGTTGGTATGGAGGGCAACCGTGGATATGGCTAGCCATGGAAAGTGAAAGTATGGTTGAAAAAGGAATAAACTTTATTTTCTGTTTGGGAACCTCCTATGATCTATCTAGCATGGAAAGTATTGGGAACTCTAAGTCATTTTCGTTGGTGGGACGGATACACCTCCCAAAATGTTTTTATCTCTAATTTTTCGCTTTGAGCTCTAGCACCTCTACAAATCCCTACTTCCCTCTATGAAGGTCCTTTCTTTTCCTTTATGTAATTTTTATTTTTGAATTTGAGTCTCCAAACTAGTAGAAAAAAGGGCTTTGGTCCAAGTCTGGCCAGCCCATTAGTGTCAGTTCAGTCACGAACCGGGACCCATGGGGGCATACGTATCGGTTCGTGAGCCTAGGGGGCCGGCCGGGCCTCGTGAGGTATTGGTCCCAGTTCATCTAGCCCCTTTGGTCCCGGTTCTAGACACGAAACAGGACCAATGGGCCTCGCTCCTTGCCCACATCCATTGGTCCCGGTTCGTGGCGGGAACCGAGACCAAAGGGGGGCCTTTAGTCCCGGTTCCAGCCATGAACCAGGACCAATGATGTGGCTATATATACCCCCTCGCCCGCGAGCAGAGCACTCCACTGCTTTGTTTTTCTGGCCGGCGAGTGGAGGGCTTTGTGGTGCTCTAGCTCACCTCCTATGCACATGAGGAGTTCGATGAAATGCCCGAGCCACACTAAAGCGTTCTCCTCTCCAAGATCGACCTCCAAGCTCCATTTTCCTCAAGATTTGTCTAGGTTTAGCAGTCCGTCGCGTCCCGTCCCTGTCTTCACCGCCGTCGATCGCCCGCACTGATCTCATCTCTGGCATCACCGTGGTGAGCCTCTTGCTCTAATATTCTTTCTAAAAGAAAAAAATTCTTAGTTGTATGATTTAGATCAATTGTTACCTTGGTTGCGGTTATGATCGCATTTTCTTACTTTTATTTTTGTTTGTTATTATATAGTGCGATGGTTTTGGTATCCGCCTCCATTGGCCCTCGTCCTATATATGATTCGGATGTCGTATATATATTATCTTTTATAACTATTTGGTTCATTTCTTGTTTATGACAATTATAATGACCAACGTGACATAGATTTTTTATTTAGGAGGTATGTGAAATTCCAACCGACCCTATTATCGAGAGGTTAAATTTAGTTGAAGAAGAAAACAATTACTTGAAGAAAAAATAAAAAATTTGAGGAGGAGAATACGATATTGGAGTTGCATGTTGCGGATGTCGTCGATGATCACAAGATCAAGATGGATGCAATGCGCTTGAAGATTAGAAAGATTAGAAAATATGTCATTCATACTGAGGCTTGGTATCATTATGCCGTTGGATCAATTGTTACCTTGGTTGCGATTATGATTGCATTTGTTGTTGCATTGAAATGTTTTACATAGTTTCAATGTATGGTTTAATTACATGCTCTAAAGAGCTATATGTTGTTCAATGAGAACTATGTATGTACTTTGGTTTTAATGTGATGATGAACTTCTATTAATTTGGTCACTTATCTATTCATGATGTTCAGTAATGGTTTTTGACACACTTAATTATATATAATGCACACAGATGAACCGGCAATGGATGTTCGCTGACAGACACACCTCCGAGTACATTAAGGGCGTGCATAATATTCTCCAAGTGGCTACGGCAAACAAACAGAATGGTTTTATGTGTTGTCCATGCCCTATATGTGGGAATACAAAGTCTTACTCTGACTGGAAAATCCTTCACACCCACTTGCTTTATAAGAGTTTCATGCCACACTATAATGTTTGGACCAAGCATGGAGAAATAGGGGTTATGATGGAAGACAGCGAAGAAGAAGAGGACGATGACAACTATGTGCCCCCTGAATACAGTGATGCTGCAACGGGGGAAGTTGAAGATCAATAAGGACCAGACGATGTGCCTGATGATGATCTCCGCCGGGTCATTGTTGATGCAAAGAGACAGTGTGAAAGTGAAAAGGAGAAGCTGAAGTTCGATCGCATGTTAGAGGATCACAAAAAAGGGTTGTACCCCAATTGCGAAGATGGCAACACAAAGCTTGGTACCGTGCTGGAATTGCTGCAGTGGAAGGTAGAGAATGGTGTGCCTGACAAAGGATTTGAGAAGCTACTGAAAATATTGAAGAAGAAGCGTCCAAAGGATAGCGAATTGGCCGACATTACATACGCATCAAAGAAGGTTGTATGCTCTCTAGGATTGGAGGTACAGAAGATACATGCATGCCCTAATGACTGCATCCTCTACCGCAGTGCGTATGAGGATTTGAATGCATGCCCGGTATGTGGTGCATTGCCGTATAAGATCAGATGACATGACCCTGGTGATGTTGACGACGAGCCCCTAGGAAGAGGGTTCCTACCAAGGTGATGTGGTATGCTCCTATAATACCACAGTTGAAACGTCTGTTCAGCAATAAAGAGCATGCCAAGTTGATGCGATGGCACAGAGAGGACCGTAAGAAAGACAAGAAGTTGAGAGCACCCGCTGATGGGTCATAGTGGAGAAAAATCGAGAGAAAGTACTGGGAGGATTTTGCAAGTGACGCAAGGAACATATGGTTTGGTTTAAGCGCAGATGGCATTAATCCTTTCAAGGAGCAGAGCAGCAATCACAACACCTCGCCCGTGACTCTATGTATCTATAACCTTCCTGCTTGGCTGTGCATGAAGCGGAAGTTCATTATGATGCCAGTTCTCATCCAAGGCCCTAAGCAACCCGACAACGACATTGATGTGTAACTAAGGCCATTAGTTGAAGAACTTTTACGGCTGTGCAATGGAAATAGTGTATGTGTGTGGGATGAGCACACACAGGAGGAATTTGACCTGCATGCGTTGCTGTTTGTAACCATCAATGATTGGCCTGCTCTCAGTAACCTTTCAGGACAGATGAACAAGGGATACCACACATGCACACACTGTTTGGCTGACACCGAAAGTATATACCTGGACAAATGTAGGAAGAATGTGTACCTGGGGCATCGTGATTTCTTCCGACCAACCATCAATGTCGAAAGAAAGGCAAGCATCTCAAAGGCGAGGCAGATCACCCGAAGAAGCCCGACATGCGTACCGGTGATCACGTACTTGCTATGGTCAATGATTTACACGTAATATTTGGAAAGGGTCCCGGCGGACTATCTATTCCGAATGACGCTGAGGGACGCGCACCCATGTGGAAAAAAATCTATATTTTTGGACCTACCCTACTGGAAAGACCTAGAGGTCCGCTCTTCAATCGACGTGATGCACGTGACGAAGAACCTTTGCATGAACCTGCTAGGCTTCTTGGGCATGTATGGGAAGACAAAAGATACACCAAAGGCACGGGAGGACCTGCAACGTTTGCGCGAAAAAAGACAACATGCCTCCAAAGCAGTATGAAGGTCCTACTAGCTACGCTCTTACCAAAGAAGAGAAGGAAATCTTCTTTGAATGCCTGCTCAGTATGAAGTCCCATCTGGCTTCTTGTCGAATATAAATGGAATAATAAATATGCCAGAGAAAAAGTTCCAGAACCTAAAGTCTCATGACTGCCACGTGATTATGACACAACTGCTTCCGGTTGCATTGAGGAGGCTTCTACTGGAAAACTTTGATTAGCCATTGTGAAGCTATGTGCATTCCTCAATGCAGTCTCTCAGAAGGTGATAGATCCAAAAATCCTACCAAGGTTTAGGAGTGATGTGGCGCAATGTCTTGTCAGTTTCGAGCTGGTGTTCCCACCATCCTTCTTCAATATCATGACACACGTCCTAGTTCATCTAGTCGACGAGATTGTCATTCTGGGCCTTGTATTTCTACACAATATGTTCCCCTTTGAGAGGTTCGTGAGAGTCCTAAAGAAATATGTCCGTAACCATGCTAGGCCAGAAGGAAGCATCTCCATGGGCCATCAAATAGAGGATGTCATTGGGTTTTGTGTTGACTTCATTCCTGGCCTTAAGAAGACCGGTCTCCCTCAATCGCGGTATGGGGGGAGACTGACAGGAAAAGGCACGCTGGGAGGGGACTCAATAATAGGTAGGGACGGGCTTCTTGGTCTGAAGCACACTACACAGTTCTACAGAACTCTACCTTGGCGACCCCGTATGTCGATGGACACAAGAACATTCTGCGCTCCAAACATGCGAAGCCGTGTGACGACTAGATTACATGTGAACACATCAGGACTTTCGGCAGTTGGTTGGAAACACGTCTCAGAGGTGACAACACTGTTTCTGATGAGCTTTACTTGTAGTCCAGGGGACCATCTTCGACTGTATTGACTTACAAAGTATACGAGATAAATGGTAATACATTTTACACGATCGCCCAAGATCAAAAGAGCACCAACAAAAACAGCGGTGCCCACCTTGATGCAGCAACCTAGCGTGGAAAGGACACATATTATGGTTACATAGTGGACATATGGGAACTTGACTACGAACATGATTTTAAGGTCCCTTTGTATCAGTGCAAATGGGTCAATCTGTCAGGAGGCGGGGTACAGGTAGACCCACAGTACGGAATGACAACGGTGGGTCTAAACAATCTTGGGTACATAGATGAACCATTCGTCCTAGCCAATGATGTGGCGCAGGTTTCCTATGTGAAGGACATGTCTACCAAACCGAGGAAAAGAAAAGATAAGGAAGTGAATATATCATATGATGAGCCAAAGCGCCACATAGTTCTTTCAGGAAAGAGAGACATCGTGGGATTGCAGGGAAAGACAGACATGTCTGAAGATTATGAGAAGTTTCATGAAATTCCTCCCTTCAAAGTCAAGGTTGCCCCAAGCACCCTGTTAAGCGATGAAGAATATCCATGGTTACGGCGCAATAAGCAAAGGACACAAGCGATGAAAAAGTGAAGACTTTCACTCCACAACTATTATGATGATGCCTTTGATCTAGAATATCACTGCAATTACATGTGAAGAAATGAAATGCCTTTTGTAACAGACGAGTTTCCGTATGAAACCGTGATACTTCGAAAGAGATTGTTCCTTTTATACACGAAGTGCATCTAGTTTTTGCCATAACCCTGTCAACATTTTAGCACATGCTATGTCGGTGAAATGATGATACCCTGCCAATTTTCAACCTCTTCAGAGTTCATTTGTAGTGCTTTGCAATTTCAGGGTCATATAGCTCAAAAAATCAGTAAATGCATGAAAAATAACAAATGACTCAGAAAGGGTTGAAAATTGATGATGTGGCTTTGAATGGTGCATTTTGAACACATAAAAAGTCTAGAGTTCAAATAAGTTCAAAACATGAAATCCCTTTGTAACAGATGAGTTTTTGTCCGAAACCCTGATACTTCAAAAGAGATTGCCCGTTTTGTACACGAAGTGCATCTAGTTTTTTCCGTAACCCTCTAAACTTTTTAGCACATGCTATGTGGGTGAAATGATGATAGCATGCCAACTTTCAACCTTTTCAGAGTTCATTTGTAGTGCTTTTAAATTTCGGGGTCATATAGCTAAAAAATCACTAAATGCATGAAATATAACAAATGAAGTCAGAAAGGGTTAAAAATTGATGATGTGGCTTTGAATGGTGCATTTTGAACACACACAAAGTTTGGAGTTCAAATAAGTTCAAAAAAATGAAATCAATTTGTAACAGATAGGTTTTCGTTTGAAACCTTGATTCTTCAAAAGAGATTGCCCGTTTTGTACGTGAAGTGCATCCAGTATTTTGCCGTAACCCTCTAAACTTTTTAGCACATGCTATGTGGGCAAAATGATGATACCATGCCAACGTTGAACCTTTTCAGAGTTCATTTGTAGTGCTTTTCAATTTCACGGTCATGTAGCTCAAAAAACTCAGTAAATGCATGAAAAATAACAAATAAATTCGGAAAGGGTTGAAAACTGATGATGTGGCTTTGAATGGTGCATTTTGAACACACAAAAGTCTGGAGTTCAAATAAGTTCAAAAAAATGAAATCCCTTTGTAACAGATGCATTTTCGTCCGAAACCTTGATAATTCGAAAGAGATTGCTCGTTTTGTAAACGAAGTGCATCCAGTATTTTCCGTAACCCTCTAAACTTTTTAGCACATGCTATGTGGGTGAAATTATGATACCATCCCAACTTTCAACCTTTTCAGAATTCATTTGTAGTGCTTTTCAATTTCGGGGTCATATAGCTCAAAAAATAAGTAAATGCATGAAAAATAACAAATGAAGTCAGAAAGGGTTCAAAAATGATGATTTGGCTTTGAATGGTGCATTTTGAACACACAAAAAGTCTGGAGTTCAAATAAGTTCAAAAAATGAAATCAAATTGTAACACATAAGTTTTCATCAGAAACCGTGATACTTCGAAAGAGATTGCCATTTTCGTACACGAAAGTGCATCCAGTTTTTGCCATAACCCTCTAAACTTTTTAGCACATGCTATGTGGGTGAAATGATGATACCATGCCAACTTTGAACCTTTTCAGAGTTAATTTGTAGTGCTTTTCAATTTCAGGGTCATGTAGCTCAAAAAATCAGTAAATGCATGAAAAATAACAAATGAAGTCGGAAAGGGTTAAAAACTGATGACATGGCTTTGAATGGTGCATTTTGAACAGACAAAAAGTATGGAGTTCAAATAAGTTCAAAAAAAATCCCTTTGTAACAGATGAGTTTTCGTCCGAAACCCTGATACTTCGAAACAGATTACCCGTTTTGTACATGAAGTGCATCCGTTTTTTGCCGTAACCCTCACAACTTTTTAGCACATGCTATGTGGGTGAAAGGATGATACCATGCCAACTTTGAACCTTTTCAAAGTTCATTTGTAGTGCTTTTAAATTTCGGGGTCATATAGCTCAAAAAAATCAGTAAATGCATGAAAAATAACAAATCAAGTCAGAAAGGGTTCAAAAATGATGATTTGTCTTTGAATGGTGCATTTTGAACACACAAAAAGTCTGGAGATCAAATAAGTTCAAAAAATGAAATCAAATTGTAACAGATAAGTTTTTGTCAGAAACCGTGATACTTCGAAAGAGATCGCCCTTTTTGTACACGAAGTGCATCTAGTTTTTGCCATAACCCTCTAAACTTTTTAGCACATGCTATGTGGGTGAAAGGATGATACCATGCCAACTTTCAAACTTTTCAGAGTTTATTTGTCGTGCTTTTCAATTTCAGGGTCATATAGCTCAAAAAATCAGTAAATGCATGAAAAATAACAAATGAAGTCAGAAAGGGTTGAAAATTGATGATGTGGCTTTGAATGGTGCATTTTGAACACACAAAAAGTCTGGAGTTCAAATAAGTTCAAAAAAATGAAATCCCTATGTAATAGATGAATTTTCGTCCGAAACCCTGATACTTCGCAAGAGATTGTCCGTTTTGTACACAAAGTGCATCCAGTTTTTGCCGCAACCCTCTAAACTTTTTAGCACATGCTATGTGGGTGAAATGATGATACGATGCCAACTTTCAACTTTTTCAGATTTCATTTAAGTAGTGATTTTCAATTTCCGGGTCATTTAGTGCAAAAAGAATGAACTATTAGAAAAAACAATGAACTTAAAATAATCGATTAAACTATTCTGTTATGATCAACTAAAACAAAACTATAATATTCTTCAATAGCGAAAAGAATCAACTAAAAATCTTTTGTAAAACTCTAATAGAAAAAGGAATCAACTAAAAAGCTTTTATAAACCTCTAGTATTTTGTAAACAAAAATTATATAAAATTTATGCAACTAAAATTATCAAAGTATTTTCTGTTCAAAACATTAATGGCAAAAAGATTTTTCATAAAGAAATTTTTTGTTGGATACTTTAATAGCAAACTAAAATAACAAAATATGTTCTTGATTAAAATAGAGATTTAAAATAACCTAAAAATTAATAAATTTAATATAATGATAAAACACAATAATATTAAATAGCAGGAAAAAGAATCACTGAAAAATCTATTTTTAGTAAAGTTATTCATAAACTAATGATTCACGCAAATTTAAACTATTCAAATTTGAAAATTAATGGAACTAACAAAAAGTCTATAATTTTTGTCACCTAACAGCAAAAAGAATCACTCGAAAACTGCAAAAAAATAAATTAAGCTAAAAAATAAAGCAAAAAAAGAAAACAGAAAAGCAGAAGAAAAAATGACACCTACTAGGCCACCGTGGCCTGAATACGACTAGAAACCCAGCTAGTTGGGCCAGGATTCAGGCACGCAGCATGCCCAGTAGGCCAACAGGCATAGTAGTGTGAGATTAGGCTAATAGGCCTGCAATTTAGAGGAGTCCGAGAGAGATGGCGGGGCAGCGCTTATAAATAGGTGCGGCCGCTCCTCAGCCAGCGAGGTGGGACTAAACATCCCACCGCATCACGGCTTTGGCAGGCGCATGCCATTGGTCCCGGTTGGTGCCACGAACCGGGACAAATGCCCACCTTTGGTCCCGGTTCGTGGCACCAACCGGGACCACTGCCCACCTTTGGTCCCGGTTCATGCCGCTAACCGGGACCAAAGGTCTGTGCTTCCCGCCCTTTGGGCTGCTGAAAAGAGACCTTTGGTCACGGTTGGTGGCACAAACCGGGACCAAAGGTGGTCGTTGGTCCCGATTGGTGCCACGAACCGAGACCAAAGCCTTTGCTATAGAAGCCAGCACTTAGCGTTTTTCACATTTCATCGCCAGTTGCCGCCCGACGACGCCGAGGTCATTGACGCCGCCAGGCTGCCCCGCCCCCATCCGCCATCTCCATCGTTGTCGTTGACCCTTCCCAGCCTCGCCGCACCCTGGCGCGACCTCACCGCGCCCTGCCCCGACCTCGCCGTCACCGAGCCCTGCCCCGACCACGCCGTGCCCTGCCTTGACCTTGCCTTCATCACCGAACCATGCCCCGACCTCGCGGTCGCTGCCCGCGAACTGTGAGCCGCACCTTGCCGTTCCCCTCGTCTCCTCCATCCCCCCCCCACCCCAAGGCCGCCGCCCGCCCCGACGCCGATGTCGTCCGCCCTCCGGTCGATGCCGCCACCCTGTTTTTTTTCTTTTCCTTCATTCAAGTTAAATTGTGTAATGGAGAATTTTATGTATGTATGTTCATATGCAAAAGTTAGAATTTTTATGTTCATAGATCTTTTTGGGTGATATTATTGTAGAATATGCAAATGTTTGTATGTTCATATGCAAAGAATATGCCAATTTTTTGTAGTAGATGATGATGATATGATGACATATGAACATTACCGGATGTTATCCCCGACTCTCAGGAATTCAACATATATTCAACATGACTTCAGAAAAAAAAATATTCAACATGAGGGGGGTCGATATACCCCCTCCTCGATAACTTCAACATGAGGGGGGGGGGGGGTCG
Organism: Triticum monococcum; assembly: GCA_034509565.1. Classification (NCBI taxonomy): domain Eukaryota; kingdom Viridiplantae; phylum Streptophyta; class Magnoliopsida; order Poales; family Poaceae; genus Triticum; species Triticum monococcum. The sequence continues at coordinate 387,058,187 of CM067847.1, read as the reverse complement.
ATATACCCCTCCCTGTAACATTTTTTCCATGTATATATGTCGATGTTGTCGATATATACCCCTCCCCAATAACTTTGATATGAGGGCGGGTCGATATACCCCCTCCCCGATAACTTCGACATGAGGGGGGTCGATATACCCCTCTCCGATAATATTTTTTCCATCTATGTATGTCATCGTTGTCAATATATACCCCTCCCCGATAACTTCAACATGAGGGGGGTCAAGATTTATAAGAGATTTATCAAGAATGCCCCCATTATGGATGTGCACAAGTTGATCCATTTTTTCTGATCTCAAGTATGCAACGTTCTATATGTCACGTTGTCTTGTGTCAAACTATTGAAGAAATCCATGGCTTCATCATTAGCCGAAAGTAACTGGGGCATGATGGTATGAAGCTCTCCAAAGTTATTCTGGAATGGAGTCCCAAATAGGATAATCCGCTTTTTGCTACGAAGTTCAGCAAAGACCTTCCAAATAGCGATATTCGGAAGGCTCTTGCTAAACTTCATAATAAAAAGCGAATTGTCCTATCTGGGACTCTGTTCCAAAATAACTTTGGAGAGCTTCGTACCATCATGCGCCCGTTACTTTCGCCTAATGATGAAGCCATGGTTTTCTTGAATCCTTTGACACTAGACAACGTGACATATAGAAGGGTAGATGAGATCAGGAAAATAGGAACCACTTTGTGCACATCCAGAATGGTGCGATTTTGTTAAAGCCTACAAGCATCGAGGCCACCCCAAACCCTAGAAGCATTGTCGAGGCCACCCCAGACCGAAGAAGCATCGAGCTAGCTAGGTCTACGTTTTCCACTAATATATCCACATGCCATGTTTGTATATTAATTGCCATGTTGTAATATTTGCAGAAACTATGGATCAACAAAGAGACTTGGAAAAAGAATAGTTGTTGGCGGATATAATCTCCGGCGGAGGTGATGTCATGTCGTATCTCAACGACACCGATGATCTGGAAGGAGAGGGTGAAGCAGGCTCAGGTGATTGAACAATGGAGGTGGAAGGACATGATCATGATGGCTCTGGTGACCGAATGCCGGTGGAAGAAGGCCACCGTGATGACGGCTCCGCTGACAGAATGGAGGAGGGAGCTGTTGCTAAGTCCGGGAGGTATATATATTAATTAAGCCTGTGCTGACTAGCTAATTGATGCATTAATTGTTTTGGTATGTACATATATTAACTCTATTCTTTCTTCTTTTCTAGCCCTCCGGATCGAGCCAAACTTTGGTAACGAGACGAGGCCCGGAGAAAAGGTTGCGCCAGGATGAAAGGTTCACGATCACAACAATCGCGGGCGATGCCAACCGATTGAACCCAGCTGGACCAAGGAAGCATTTTCTGCTTAGTGCGGGGTTCTTGTTAGGGACATGATCCGGATAAGCATCCACCAATGGAATAAGCATAAAAACAAAGACCCTCAAGTGTCTTATGTCAATCATAGATAGAAAGATGATCTTTGGACCGCGCTAAAGGAAAATTTCACCCTATCGCCAGAGGAGGATCTAGAGAAGCCATTTATAGAGCCATTGGTCAAGGCTCATGCTCTTAAGAAGATGGCATATCTATTCAGGAGGTGGAAGAATGAGTTGAAATCAACATTTGTCGGCAAAGGGAAGACTCCAGAATTGATCGTCCGATTTGAGAAGATAAGAGATCAGTGGCCTGCATTTGTGGCCTACAAGACATCATAGAAGAGTAAGAAGATGTCAGCAACAAACAAGATAAATGCTGCAAAGAAGGAGCATCACCATCGCATGGGGTCAGGTGGCTACCTCAAAACCTGGCCGTTGTGGGACAAGGCTGAGAATGACCTGCTTGCTAAAGGGGTTGAACTAGAGACATTCCACTGGCCAGAACGTTCAAGGACTTGGTTCTTCGGGGTTGGGGGAACGTTGGACCTTGAAACAGGGAGGTGCGTTTGGATGGACGAGCAACTAGAAATACCTGTCAAGAAGCTTCAGAAGTATATCGCCGCAACGCAGCAAGGGACGTTCGTTCCCGACAGAGAGAACGACGAGCTCACACATGCCCTCGGGAATCCTGAGCACCCTGGACGAACACGACATGCGGCGGGCTCCATTGCATGGAAGGTTGGGTTTCCCGGTGCAGGCGATTACAAAACCTGGGAGAGGAGGAGGAAAGTGGAGTAGTGAGAGTTGCAGAAGCTGAATGCCAGGGTACGAAAGCTAGAGGAACAAGCAGTTCACAGCCAGCGACCTGCCACAGCTACCCCAGAAGCTACCCCGCCATCTCAGCAGAGAAGCAACATGGCTTCCACCGAGCTCCTTCATCAGCCTAACTTCATGGCTCCTAGCTACCCCATGGATGCTATCACGGAGGCTCAACATTGCCACCTTATGACGCAATGGCAGAACCTCAAAGTCAAGGCGGCTGTCGGCTCTATTGCACCTCCTGAACCCGGCGCAACTTTTCACTGCCTTCCGATTCCACAAGGGTATGTTGTTGTGATGGTGGATGAAATAACAAAGGATTTGAGGAGCTCGAGATTGACCACCCTACCGGTGAAGGGGAGACTCAGCTGGGTCTTGCTCTGAAGACTCCATGTCTATGGAGGAAGGAGCACATCAAGCTTTCGAACTGGACGCCTTCGCCTCCTCCGGCGAGTTAGGGCACTCCACCTCCTCCTCCTCCTCCGGCGAGTGATCAGGGCACTCTGCCTCCTTCTCCGGCTACTCCGGCGCGTGGCGGCACTCTGCCTCCTTCTCTGCCAGCTCCGGCGTGTTCGAGCAGCCCACCTCCTCCTACGCCTCGTCAGCAATGACGGAAGACAGCCGCCACCGCTTCGGCTGCTCCGGCGCGTTGTAGCACCCTGCCTCCTTCTCTACCTCATAAGCAATGGAGGAAGACAACCTCCTCCCCTTCGGCTGCTCCGGCGTCTAGCAGTACAGCCAAAGGCGGGAGACAATACAGATTCGGTCCATCTCTCAAGCCTCTAGAGAAGTTACCATACGAGAAGACTGTGGAGGAAAACACGGAGATCTGTGAAGCATATGTGAAGGACTTATTTGAAATGCGAAGAGCTATGAAACATCCACCTCCGGAGGAGAAGATAGATTCCGAGGATGTTCAATGCACTATCGATGCCCTGAAGCGACCACCACCGTCTCTGCCGCAAACCAACTATGAGCGGGTTATTAAAAGGACATATAAGGAAGCGGAGCGGTCGAGCAGTACTTGTAGTGATCAAAGGTTATCATAACAAAGAAGTGGGAAAAAATTCCCCGGCTCAGTGAACAAGCAAACCAATCATGCCCCCCGCTCAAGGTGTCTAGCGATATCATCGCTAGCCATCTGGGGATGGTGCCCGGTACCAATCCTACAGATTACCTGCCCAACGATGCACATTTTGATACAATGGAGGTGGACGAATTCAAATACTGGTACAGGAAGCCTCGCGTCAAACCTGGTCTTCCTCCTCTAACAACGATGATGCGAAGATTCCATGAGTGGTACATGGACACCTGCAGCCAGTCTGGGAAGGATACTTTGAGGCTGAGAGTTAAAGAGGAGCACGACCTCATTGGAATTTGTCGGGACCCCGATCCTAAGTCACACCGATCTAGCATGTAACACATCATATCACTTTGCGGCCTCACGCACGGTATTCCCACGGGTGCCACCTTACCTGGCCCGGGACCGTTTGCGCCTTTTGGCTCACGTATATGATAGTGTCGCTAGCATCCATATGACAAAGAACCCGGGCCGACTTGGCTAGTCGTGAATCCAAGGCGGCACTAACCCATGAGGACAGGCATCCATGAATCACATCGAGCATGTCGGTCATCAACGTGTGAATCCGGGCTATAGCACTGGGCTAACAGGACTCCGGATGTCACCGCATGACATTTCCCCAAAGGGACAGACACAGGAACGAAGTGAAACACATGCCGGCCAGTCAAGTGTTTCGAGCAGTAGTGCTGGGCTAGCAGGACTCCGGTGAACCGGGTTGTAGCGGACAACTATCGCTCAGAAAGCACTAGACTACATTTCCCCATATGATAGGCTGCCAAGGATAAACAACTAGATTGTCGGATTCCACACATAGCAATACACGCTACACGTACGCATAACATGCAAGTATGTGTTGTACAACATGGCATCACAACATAATGCAAACTCATATAGATAAAGGCCCAGAAGAGCCACATAGCATTAAATACAAATAGGGGTCACATGACCCAACATTTAGGGCATACAAGCAACGGAAGCATTACATGTCTGAGTACAGACAACTATAAAAGGAAAAGGCTGGGAAGCCTGACTATCTACAAGACCCTCCCAAGGGTACAAGATCGTAGCTGAGGTAACAAGCTACTCGTCGAAGTCCAAGTGGAATTACTAGAAAGACCGAAGTCTCCGCTGCAAGAACATAAATAAAGCAACATGAGTACAAAGGTACTCAGCAAGACTTACATCAGATCCTATCATACATGCATTTGTATCAAGAAGGTAATGTGGGGTTTAGTTGCAGCAAGCCAGCTTTGACTCAGTGGCTATCCTGTTTTACGACTATGAGAAACTTCTTTGAGATGAGGCAGCGCACACGAGTCCACTAATCACCACATCAATACACTACTATGGATTCATCTCGTCTCCCTACAAAAAGGCCATCCATAGCACTCACACTTGTCTTGAGCATTTTAGAGTATCCACTTTAAGTTGTCTATGTACCACGTAAGCATCCAAGAAGTCCATAACCAAGGACACGACTATTCGAATAGATCATGATAACCCTGCAGGGGTGTACTTCATCACACACGCTCTCACCACTTATCACCATGTACACGTCATGTATCTCGGCAACCTTCAAGCGGAAGCCTGGCGAGGGTGTCGGCCACGACCTGACTAACCACGCAAGACTCTAGTCCAGGTTTATCACCTATTCGGGTTCCATCCGCAAGGAGATCCGGCCGAGGTTTCGCTCACGGCCCCAAACGATGTGTACAGGGTTCCCGAGCCCACCATCCGGGTGCCACTCGGTACATCGGGCCACGTGTGCCTAGTCTGTCCCAAGTCCACCCTGCCGGGTGCCACTCGGTAGAAAAATAGCACTACCTACAAACACCAGAAACTATTTGCAACTCCTGGACAGAGTTCAAGGCGGTTAATAAGTCGAGAGAGCTTGGAGCGCCCGGAGCCCAATGTGTTGTAGTAGGTAGTCATTTAACAACTTACACAGAACTCAGTTCTTAAGGACGGTCCCAATGAGACAACCCACCATGTACTCCTACATGGCCTCTCACCGCTACCTTTACCAAATCGTGTTCACACGCTTAACTCTCAGCTCTAGAACATATCATAGCACTCCAATTCATTCTCGATGAATCAGACCTGACAGAACTCTAAGCAATAGCAGGCAGGGCATGGTAGGAACACAACATGGCTCAATCAATTCCTACACATGCTAGTGGGTTTTAGCTATTTACTGTGGCAATGACAGGTCATGCAGAGGAATGGGTTCAACTACCGCAGCATAAAGTAGCAGTTGAATCGTTGTTGTCCTAATGCAATAAATGAGAGCAGGAGCGAGAGAGTGGATTGTATCGGAATGAACAAGGGGGTTGCTTGCCTGGTAGATCAACAGAGGGGGCACTGCTCCTCGGACAGGTACTCTGGATCGGTCTCCGGAGCAGGACCTATCGAGAAGGAACGATGTCAGAAATCAAACACAAGCATATGAAACATTATGATGCATGAACATGACATGAGTATGTGATGTTGTTTGAGTTAATGCATCTAGCATTTATTTGGTTGAAGTCCATTTGAACCAAGGGTTCAAATACAACTCCAAATTAAACTCTTAAATATGACATAAGTGTGTTTTCACATATACAACATGTATATGTTGGTTGTTCATGCATGAAAATGGTACAGATGGATAGATTGAATTTTTCTGATAATTTTTCATATATAAATTATTTCAATCTGAGCTACGGTTGAATTTATATGAATTTTTGAAGTTTTGAACATTTTCTGGAATTTCCTGTTTAAAAATAATTCCAGAAAAGAATAACTGCGTCAACATGATGTCATCACTACATTAGCGGGTCAACATGGCTGTCCAGGTCAAATCTGACACGTGGGGTCCACCCGTCAGTGTCATGGTTAATTAACAGAGGGTTAATTAATCCTAACTACTAATTAGGGGGCGCCGGGGCCCATCTGTCATTGAGGGAGAGGGGGGGAAGGTCAAACAGGGCTGTGGTCAACCCACGCCGGTCAAAGGTCAGTGGTCGCCGGCGTTTAGCCGCCGGCGAGTCCGGATACGGCGGGGCGCTGCGGGTTTTGCCTACAGGGGGCCATTTGGCGCGCGGAGTGCAGCTACGGGATGCGGACGCTCGTCCGCATCCAACTGTGGTGGTGGCGCGGCCGGGGAGTGGCCGGAGTGGCGCCGGCGACGACGAGTGCGGCGGCCGGAGTTCGGCCACGGTGTGGAAAGGGGCTACGGTGTGCAGGCGGCTAAACGGAGAGAGGGGAATCGCGTAGAAGGTCACGGCGAATCCAACGACGGGGTCGGCGAGCTCGGGGAAGGCTTGGGGCAGCGAAGACGATCTCCAGCGACCGGAGATGAAGATGGCGGCGAGGCGGCTCTCCAGGGCCTCCCGAGGCACGTGGCTTGACGGAGAGGTGGAGGACGACGTGGTGGAGCTTCTGAGCACGGGGAGAGGGCGAGGGGGAGGCGGTGGCCGCGGTGGTGCTCGTCGACGGCTGCGGGCGCGTTCGGTCCGAGGAGAGGGAGAGATCCAGGGGAGGGGGAAGGAACGAGAGAGCGAGGGAGAGATCCGGGGTGGTGCTGGGCGCTTCTGGCGAGGCCAGGGCGTCGAAGGGGAGAAGCAGGAGTTGGCGGGGAGACGTGGCCACGGCCGGCTGCGTGGCCGCGCGCGCCGGCACGTGCCCCTGTCCTCCTGGCGCGAGGAAGGGGACGACTGGCATTGCGAGTCGTCCGGGCCGGCCTGTTGGGCCGCTGGGCTGCACAGTGCCTGACTGCACAGGTAAGTGGCCCGGGTAAGTTCCTAAACTGTTTTCTTTTTTCTATTTTTTCTGACATTTGTTTTGATTTAATAAAAATACTAAATCATTTTATATTATTCTGTAAATTTTAGTAGGGACTAGTTGGACCACTCCAAAGCCCCTCACCAAAATTCAGAATTATTGGACAATATTTTATATATAATAAAATATTTATCCAACGCAAATAATTACTGGATTAATTCAAAATGGCCAAAATAAATATTTATGAGCTCCTAAAAATATTTGTTTGATTTTTATCTCTGGCCAATATTTTCAGGGAGTAACATGAACATTTTCTTGGAACTTTTTGGAGAAATTTTTATCTGGATTATTTCCAGAAATGATTCTGAGGGTTTCACCAATCCCCATTTCAAATTTAAATGGAATTTAAACATGATGCACACATGAAGGCTAGCCTAGGTCATACCAGAACTAGGGATGTGACAACTCGCCCCCACTCGAAGAAATCTCGTCCCGAGATTCAGGGGTTGGCGGAAAGAAAGCGGGGTACTCCAGTCGAAGACGATCTTCACGCTCCCAAGTAGCTTCTCTCTCGGAGTGATGAGACCACTAAACCTTGAGGAACTTGATGTTATGACGTCGAGTGACACACTCTGCTTGATCAAGGATGCGAACAGGGTACTCTCGATATGTGAGATTATCTTGGAGATCAAGCGTTTCGTGGTCCACTCCACGGATGGGATCCGAGAAGCAACGCCTGAGTTGAGAGACGTGGAAGACATCATGAACTCGAGAAAGATGTGGTGGTAGTTCCAGCTGGTAGGCAACCTCGCCTCGTTCAGCGAGAATGCGAAAGGGACCAATGTAACGAGGAGCCATCTTTCCCTTGATACCGAATCGATGGGTACCCTTCAAAGGGGTGACCCGAAGGTAAGCTTTGTCGCCAATTTCACAAGCCACTTCCTTATGACTACGGTCATACTGGCTCTTTTGACGAGATTGGGCTGTTTTCAAATTCTCACGAATGATGCGAACTTGCTCTTCTGCCTCTTGGATCATATCCGGTCCAAAGAATTGTCTTTCACCGGTTTCTGACCAGTTCAAAGGTGTTCGACATCTTCGTCCATACAGAACCTCAAAAGGAGCTTTCTTGAGGCTAGATTGGTAGCTATTGTTATAAGCAAACTCGGTGAAGGGAAGACACTTCTCCCAATCCATACCGAATGAGATAACACAAGTTCTAAGCATGTCTTCGAGAATCTGGTTGACCCTTTCCACCTGACCACTTGATTGAGGGTGGAAAGCGATACTGAAGGAAAGATGGGTGCCCATGGTAGTTTGGAAACTCTCCCAGAAATGAGAAGTGAAGAGACTACCACGGTCTGAATTGATCTTTAGTGGAACACCATGAAGTGACACTATTCGAGAAATATATAAGTCAGCGAGATGACTAGCAGTGATACTCTCTCGAACAGGTAGGAAGTGAGCCACTTTGGAAAGACGATCAATGACTACGAAGATAGCGTTATTCCCTTTCTTGGTCCTGGGAAAGCCGGTGATGAAGTCCATACCAACTTTATCCCATTTCCATTCAGGAATAGCTAAAGGTTGAAGGGTGCCAGCAGGCCTTTGATGCTCTGCCTTCACGCGACGACAAACGTCACAGTTAGCAATAAACTGAGCAATTTCTCTCTTCATCCTAGTCCACCAAAACCTCTGGCGTAGGTCCTGATACATCTTAGTACTACCGGGATGAATTGTGAGAGGAGATTCATGCGCCTCCTTAAGGATTAATTGTCGAAGATGTTGATTCTTGGGAACCACCAAGCGACTCTCAAAGAAAACAACACCACGATCATCTATAGAGAAACTACCACCAACTCCTTTGTTAATGTTTCTCTTGATCCGGGAAATTCCCGTATCCTACTTCTGAGCAGAGATGATTTGATCCACAAGAGTAGGTTTCGCCACCAAGGTAGAAAGGAATCCATGAGGAGCAATGTGAAGGTTAAGCTTACAGAATTCCGCATGAAGAAGTGGTTGGCCCTGCTGCAACATGAGATTGTTGCAATAGGACTTATGACTTAGCGCATCAGCCTTGACATTCCCCTTGCCTGGGGTGTAGGTAATCCCTAAGTCGTAATCTGAGATCAACTCCAGCCAACGTCTTTGCCTAAGGTTCAAATCTGGTTGGGTGAAGATATATTTGAGACTCTGGTGATCGGTGTAACTCGCAACATTTACCGAGAAGGTAATGTCGCCATGTCTTAAGTGCATAGACTACGGCTGCAAGCTCTAGATCATGTGTAGGATAATTCTCCTCATGTGGATGCAACTGTCGGGATGCATAGGCAATCACATGGCGATCTTGCATAACAATGCAACTTAGTCCCTGTCGTGAGGCATCACAATAGATAACAAAGTCCTTAGTGAAATCCGGTGGCACAAGTATGGGAGCAGAAGTCAGACGTCTTTTCATTTCCTAAAAACTATGCTCACACTGTGGGGACCACTCAAACTTTTTATCTTTCTTGAGAAGTTCCGTGAGAGATTTGGCCACTTTGGAGAAGTTCTCAACGAATCGGCGACAATAACTGGCTAGACCAAGGAAACTCCTAACTTGCTTAACTGTTTCAGGCGGAGTCCAATCAAGAACGGCCTGAACTCTCTCGGCATTGACAGCAATGCCCTTACCAGAGATTACGTGGCCGAGATAGGACACTTCTGGCAACCAAAACTCGCACTTGGAGAACTTGGCATAAAGGCGGTGCTCTCTGAGTTTTTCTAGCACAAGTCTAAGATGTTCGGCATGCTCTTCCTCGTTCATCGAGTAAATAAGGATATCATCGAGGTAAACCACGACGAACTTATCTAAGTACTCCATGAAGATCGAGTTCATCAAGCGGGAGAATGTAGCTGGAGCGTTGGTTAGACCAAAGGACATGACAGTGTACTCGTACTGACCATAACGAGTGACAAAAGCCGTCTTAGGAATGTCCCCATTTCTGATCTTGATTTGGTGGTAGCCTAACCTCAAATCCATCTTGGAAAAGACTGAGGATCCAGCGAGCTGATCGTATAGGTCGTTGACCTGGGGAGCGGATACTTGTTCTTTATCGTGACCAAATTAACGGGACGATAATCTACAACCATCCGGTCCGTACCATCCTTCTTCTTGACAAAGAGGACGGGGCAAGCCCAGGGAGAAGAACTAGGACGGATGAAACCCTTTTGCAAGGACTCATCAAGTTGTTTCTTAAGCACAGCTAGTTCTAAGGGTGCCATCTTGTAAGGTCTCCTAGAGATTGGAGCGGTTTCTGGGATAAGATCTATGACAAACTCTACATCTCTGTCAGGAGGAATACCTGGCAGTTCCTCTAGAAAAACATCCGGAAAGTCACAGACTACTGGGATATCTTCAAGGTCTGGAAGAGGGTTGGCATTAAGAGAATAGAGTTGACGCTTTGCAACACTCGTGGAGACGGTGACTATCTTGCCAGATGGGTGCGTAAGCTGAACAGACCTTGTGTAAAAATCGATCTTGGCATGATGAGCTTTCATCCAGTCCATACCCAAGATGATGTTAATATCTATAGACTTGAGGGCTATAAGTGATGCAAGGATTACAAGTCTGTCAACAAGGATTTCATTACCATGGCTTATTCTGGTAGTTTGCCATCTAGACCCTGGAGTTTGGATTTCAAGTGTAATTGGCATATCACAAAATGACATGTCGTGCAAACGAGCATAACCTTCAGAGATGAAGGAGTGAGATGCTCCGGTATCGAACAAAACCGAAGCTGGATGGCAATTGACAAGGAGGGTACCAAGAACGACATCCGGATCATCATGAGTGTCTTTAGCTGAGACGTGATGAACACACCCACGTTCAGTGGGAGCTGACTTGACACTAATCATCTTGCGTGATGGCTTACCACGGCCAACAGACTTCTCAGGCTGGGGTGGAGCATAGTTGGTTTGAGAGCAGTCACGTGCATAGTGTCCTGGCTCTCCGCATGTGAAGCAAGTCCCTGAGGTAGGACGTGGACCCGCATTGACAAGCGGTCTACCGATAGGCCTAGGTGGAGCATACGGTTGAACTAGGTGAGGCACCAGATAAGAGGGCCTCGGTGAGTAACCGGGTGGAAGAGCGAAGTTCGGAACCCAAATCCGGCGCTTCTGCGAAGTAGAACCGGAGGAAGAAACCAAATCATGGGTGTGCTTACGAGACTCCTCGTAAGTGAGCTGAGCTGTCTCTTCATTAATGGCCTTGTTCACAAGAGCCTGGAATGTATTGCAATGGTGCAAGTGGAGATCACGACGCAACTTGGGGTTGAGACCCTTCCGGAACCTAGCCTGCTTCTTGGCGTCCGTGGACACTTCTTATGTAGCATAGTGGGCAAGGTTCTCAAATTCTCTACTATAAGCATCAACAGCCATCTTACTCTGGGTGAAACTACAAAACTCTTCTCTCTTGCGATCAATGAGAGCCTGAGGAATGTGATGCTCGCAGAAAGCCTCAGTGAAATCCTTCCAGGTAGGTATCTGGCCAGCTGGAAGCATAGCCTCATAGTTCTGCCACCAAAGACTAGCAGGACCTTCCAGGTGATATGCAGCATAGGTGACCTTGTCACCTTCAGCTACGCTCGCGGAACGCAGCTTGTGAGTAACACTACGGAGCCAGTCATCTGCATCGAGTGGTTCAATGGAATGATGGAAGGTAGGTGGTTTCAGACCGATGAAGTCATGGATGGACACAAACTCTTTGTGCTGATGGGAGGTGTTCTCCTCAATACATGCTAGCAAGCGGTTAGACTCATGCTTGTTCCTCTCAACCTCTAACATGAACTCTACCAACGAAGACTGGTTGGGAGGATCCTCATCCCTACCATCTCCGTGGATCCGGATACGAGCAACAGAACTTCGGTTAACTGACGACATCCTGAAGAACCAACCAAGGAAACAAGGATGGATTCAGCATCACCATAAGGATGTAGATTATAGTATGAGAAAAATACTATCTCATGAACTCCTAGGACAATTCCGGTAGCATAACGGCAGTAAAATGCTCAAAATGAAACATCCTGCAATGAAGGGGTAGCACCATACTCAACATCATTACTCTAGGTTCTGGGATATTACTAAACAGGCTACACCGGAGGTACTCAAACTGGGATATGACTCACATCAACCAAACCTTAGAGACTATGGAGTAGTAACACGTGATCCTGATAGACGGAAGAGAAAGCCTAGTTCCTTAACCCCGTAGGAAAGATAGGATGACTTAGATCAGAAGGCATGAGGTATAAGGAGTAAAAAGAGCCTTACGTTCCCTTCCACAATCAATTCCCCTATATAGCTAAAGAATTTCTAGACTCAACTTCGACCAGGTTGGTTTGGAAATCCTACAGGCAGTTAGGCCCTGATACCAAAGCTGTCGGGACCCCGATCCTAAGTCACACCGATGTAGCATGTAACACATCATATCACTTTGCGGCCTCACGCACGGTATTCCCACGGGTGCCACCTTACCTGGCCCGGGACCGTTTGCGCCTTTTGGCTCACGTATATGATAGTGTTGCTAGCATCCATATGACAAAGAACCCGGGCCGACTTGGCTAGTCGTGAATCCAAAGCGGCACTAACCCATGAGGACAGGCATTCATGAATCACATCGAGCATGTCGGTCATCAACATGTGAATCCGGGCTGTAGCACTGGGCTAACAGGACTCCGGATGTCACCGCGTGACATTTCCCCGAAGGGATAAACACAGGAACGAAGTGAAACACATGCCGGCCAGTCAAGTGTTCCGAGCAGTAGTGCTGGGCTAGCAGGACTCCGGTGAACCGGGCTGTAGCGGACTACTATCGCTCAGAAAGCACTAGACTACATTTCCCCATATGATAGGCTGCCAAGGATAAACAACTAGATTGTCGGATCCCACACATAGCAATACACGCTACACGTACGCATAACATGCAAGTATGTGTTGTACAACATGGCATCACAACATAACGCAAACTCATATAGATAAATGGCCAGAAGAGCCACATAGCATTAAATACAAACAGGGGTCACATGACCCAACATTCAGGGCATACAAGCAACGGAAGCATTACATGTCTGAGTACAGACAACTATAAAAGGAAAAGGCTGGGAAGCCTGACTATCTACAAGACCCTCCCAAGGGTACAAGATCGTAGCTTAGGTAAGAAGCTACTCGTCGAAGTCCAAGCAGAATTACTAGAAAGACCGAAGTCTCCGCTGCAAAAACATAAATAAAGAAACATGAGGATAAAGGTACTTGGCAAGACTTACATCAGATCCTATCATACATGCATTTGTATCAAGAAGGTAATGTGGGGTTTAGTTGCAGCAAGCCAGCTTTGACTCAGTGGTTATCCTGTTCTATGACTATGAGAAACTTCTTTGAGATGAGGCAGCGCACACGAGTCCACTAATCACCACATCAATACACTACTATGGATTCATCTCGTCTCCCTACGAGAAGGCCATCCATAGCACTCACACTTGTCTTGAGCATTTTAGAGTATCCACTTTAAGTTGTCTATGTACCACGTAAGCATCCAAGAAGTTCATAACCGAGGACACGGCCATTCGAATAGATCATGATAACCCTGCAGGCGTGTACTTCATCACACACGCTCTCACCACTTATCACCTTGTACACGTCATGTATCTCGGCAACCTTCAAGCACAAGCCTGGCGAGGGTGTCGGCCACAACCTGACTAACCACGCAAGACTCTAGTCCAGGTTTATCGCCTATTCGGGTTCCATCCGCAAGGAGATCCGGCCGAGGTTTCGCTCACGGCCCCAAACGATGTGTACAGGGTTCCCGAGCCCACCATCCGAGTGCCACTCGGTACACCGGGCCACGTGTGCCTAGTCTGTCCCAAGTCCACCCTGTCGGGTGCCACTCGGTAGAAAAATAGCACTACCTACAAACACCAGAAACTATTTGCAACTCCTGGACAGAGTTCAAGGCGGTTAATAAGTCGAGAGAGCTTGGAGCGCCCGAAGCCTAATGTGTGGTAGTAGCTAGTCATTGAACAACTTACACAGAACTCAGTTCTTAAGGACGGTCCCAATGAGACAACCCACCATGTACTCCTACATGGCCTCTCACCGCTACCTTTACCAAATCGTGTTCACACGCTTAACTCTCAGCACCAGAACATATCATAGCACTCCAATTCATTCCCGATGAATCAGACCTGACACAACTCTAAGCAATAGCAGGCAGGGCATGGTAGGAACACAACATGGCTCAATCAATTCCTACACATGCTAGTGGGTTTTAGCTATTTACTGTGGCAATGACAGGTCATGCAGAGGAATGGGTTCAACTACCACAGCATAAAGTAGCAGTTGAATCGTTGTTGTCCTAATGCAATAAATGAGAGCAGGAGCGAGAGAGTGGATTGTATCAGAATGAACAAGGGGGTTGCTTGCCTGGTAGATCAACAGAGGGGGCACTGCTCCTCGGACAGGTACTCTGGATCGGTCTCCGGAGCAGGACCTATCGAGAAGGAACGGTGTCGGAAATCAAACACAAGCATATGCAACATTATGATGCATGAACATGACATGAGTATGTGATGTTGTTTGAGTTAATGCATCTAGCATTTATTTGGTTGAAGTCCATTTGAACCAAGGGTTCAAATACAACTCCAAATTAAACTCTTAAATATGCCATAAGTGTGTTTTCACATATACAGCATGTATATGTTGGTTTTTTCATGCATGAAAATGGTACAGATGGATAGATTGAATTTTCTAATAATTTTTCATATATAAATTATTTCAATCTGAGCTACGGTTGAATTTATATGAATTTTTGAAGTTTTGAACATTTTCTGGAATTTCCTGTTTAAAAATAATTCCAGAAAAGAATAACTGCGTCAGCATGACATCATCACTACATCAACGGGTCAACGCGGCTGTCCAGGTCAAATCTGACACGTGGGGTCCACCCGTCAGTGTCATAGTTAATTAACAAAGGGTTAATTAATCCTAACTACTAATTAGGGGGCGCCGGGGCCCATCTGTCATTGAGAGAGAGGGGGGAAGGTCAAACAGGGCTGTGGTCAACCCACGCCGGTCAAAGGTCAGCGGTCGCCGGCGTTTAGCCACCGGCAAGTCCGGATACGGCGGGGCGCTGCGGGTTTTACCTACAGGGGGCCATTTGGCGCGCGGCGTGCAGCTACGGGATGCGGACGCTCGTCCGCATCCAACTGTGGTGGTGGCGCGGCCGGGGAGTGGCCGGAGTGGCGCCGGCGACGACGAGTGCGGCGGCCGGAGTTCGGCCACGGCGGGGGAAGGGGCTACGGCGTGCAGGCGGCTAAACAGAGAGAGGGGAATGGCGTAGAAGCTCACGGCGAATCCAACGACGGGGTCGGCGAGCTCGGGGAAGGCTTCGGGCAGCGAAGACGATCTCCGGCGACCGGAGATGAAGACGGCGGTGAGGCGGCTCTCCAGGGCCTCCCGAGGCGCGTGGCTTGACGGAGAGGTGGAGGACGACGTGGTGGAGCTTCGGAGCACGGGGAGAGGGCGAGGGGGAGGCGGTGGCCGCGGTGGTGCTCGTCGACGGCTGCGGGCGCGTTCGGTCCGAGGAGAGGGAGAGATCTAGGGGAGGGGGAGGAACGAGAGAGCGAGGGAGAGATCCGGGGTGGTGCTGGGCGCTTCTGGCAAGGCCAGGGCGGCGAGGGGGAGAAGCAGGAGGTGGCGGGGAGACGTGGCCACGACCGGCTGCGTGGCCGCACGCGCCGGCGCGTGCCCCTGTCCTCCTGGCGCGAGGAAGGGGACGACTGGCACTGCCAGTTGTCCGGGCCGGCCTGTTGGGCCGCTGGGCTGCATAGGTAAGTGGCCCGGGTAAGTTCCTAAATTGTTTTCTTTTTTCTATTTTTTTCTGACATTTGTTTTGATTTAATAAAAATACTAAATCATTTTATATTATTCTTTAAATTTTAGTAGGGACTAGTTGGACCACTCCAAAGCCCCTCACCAAAATTCAGAATTATTGGACAATATTTTTATATAATAAAATATTTATCCAACGCAAATAATTACTGGATTAATTCCAAATGGCCAAAATAAATATTTATGAGCTCCTAAAAATATTGGCTTGATTTTTATATCTGGCCAATATTTTCAAGGAGTAACATGAACATTTTCTTGGACCTTTTTGGAGAAATTTTTATCTGGATTATTTGCAGAAATGATTCTGAGGGTTTCACCAATCCCCATTTCAAATTTAAATGGAATTTAAACATGATGCACACATGAAGGCTAGCCTAGGTCATACCAGAACTAGGGATGTGACAGAATTGATCTGTTGTATGTTCCATTTGAGAAGTTCTTCTAGTTTTACAATCAAAAGGCCCTCGATAAAATAATTGTCACTTGCTACTGTCTGTAAGTACTACTTCTGTAAATAAGTCTCTATATATAGCTCAGCTCTTTCATTGCATGTATATATAATTATCCTCACTATATTATGCAGATTTAAGATCGTCGAATGCAAAAAAGCAGAAATCTATGATATTGGGTTCATTAACACAAATCTCATAGATGAATGGACAGTTAAATATAATGCCACAGAAACCGAGGCCAACTTGCTACAATCGTTGCTTCGAAATCAAAACAAAGAGAAAATACTATTTCCTTACAACTTCAAGTGAGTTTTACTATCTTGTGCATATTCGGTTTCCCTTATTACTCGAGGTTACAGTAATGTAATTGATGAGTTATGCATGCATGCGCAGCTTCCACTTTATTCTGCTAGAGATTAAGCTTGAGCTGGGAGTAGTAACCGTCTTAGACTCAAAACGAAAAGATCCCCAGGAGAATGCGAATGTGACTAAAATGCTCCAGAAGTAAGTTCAATCGATCATTATCGCACCATATCGACAACTTTGTTCATTTCCTGATATCAAGTAATTATTTTATTTGTCTCATAGGCTTTGGAAAGAGTTCACCGCAAAAGCTTCGGGACTGCCGGGGGAGCTGCGATTTACACACCCAAAAGTAAGTACTACTAGCTAGTTCCGCGCATCTCCCACTGATTCTATCTACTTTCATCAATACCATTTATAATGCTTGATTATCAGTTTGATTGACCTCTATTTCTTGTAAAGTTCTTGTGGCAGGAACCCAGAAATGATTATTGTGGATACTACGTTTGCGAGTTCATCTACAACGCGACGACCTCTAAGCGGGGCTACTCTAAAAACAATATGAAGTGCGTAAGCAATAATATTCACAATTTTATTTTATTACCATCATTTGTGTTGAGTTTCATTCATATATATGTATTGACCCCCTTCTTCAAATTAGATGTGGCAGATGCGGAATGAACTCCTACCACAATATTGCATACGAGCAATTCAAGAGGAATTGGCGGGATTCTTTCTTGACCATGTCATAAATAAAGCCGGAGAATACCATGTGGAATTTGACATTAGATGTTAGGGAATTGTAAGAGATCTTATATTGTATATATGTAGCTAGTAGCATCGGATAGATATACGAAAACTTATTGTTAGACCAATCTCTCGCAGAAGGAGAGGTCGATCAGTTCTCTCTGTATATGTTCATGACAATATTGTGTACTTAATGGTTTCCTTCATTTTCTTACTAGCTAGCATGTCGAGTTCTCTCTATACCTATAGTACGTAGCATTGACCAAGCACGGAGATAAGATATGACCCTTCTCTCTATTATAACACAATATATGAAACCCCTAAATTAACCCTAAAAAACCCGCAAACCCCCCCCCCCCCCTTCAAAAAAACAAAACCCCAGCCCCTGAACTGCTGACTTGTGGATGCTTTTTGGTCCCGCACAAAAGGCCCTCCTTCCTTGGCAAGCCGCAGTGGCCACCTGGAACCCCATCTGTCCCGTTTAGTAGGTGAACCGGGACAAATGGACCTCAGAATTGAGACAAATGGGCCTCTGGAACCGGGACAAATGGGCATTTTTCTACTAGTGCCATCTTCTCTTATAAAAGCACCAACTAGGAGGCAATATGATTGTACTTGAGTATTGGGTGTAGTTAATACGTGTGTGTGTGTTTCATGAATGGATCAATGGTTGAGGATGATGGGCTAGGGATAACTTATTTTAGCATTGATATTTTGAGATACATGGTTGCTTGTTGATATTCTTGAGTATTTAAGTTATGATGTCAAAACTAGACTATTGCTTTGAACAATATAAGAGTACAAATGTCCATGCTATAAAGAAAAGAATATGATATGACATGTTAGGAAGCATTCCACATCAAAAATTCTGTTTTTGTCACTTACCTACCCGAGGAAATGTAGGAGTTAAGCTTGGGGATGCTGATGCGTCTCCAACATATCTATAATTTTTTATTGTTCCATGTTGTTATATTATCAATCTTGGATGTTTTATAATCATTTTATAGTCATTTTATATCATTTTTTGGAACTAACCTATTGACATAGCGCCAAGTGCTAGTTGATGTGTTTTGCATGTTTTTTACATCGCAGAAAATCAATACCAAACGGAGTCCAAATGCCACAACACTTTACGGAGTTTTTTTATGGACCATAAGACACCTAATGGGCCCTGGCTGTGCCAGGGGGGTGCTCCGAGGAGAGCACAACCCACCAGGGCGCGCCAGGAGGCCCAAGCGTGCCATGGTGGGTTGTGCCCACCTCGGGTGCCCCCCGGACCACCTCTTTGCTCTATAAATACCCCAATATTCCCCAAACCCTAAGGGAGTCAACGAAATATTGATCCAGCCGACGCAATGTCTAGAACCACCAGATCCAATCTAGACGCCATCTCGGATGGGGTTCACCACCTCCATTGGTGCCTCTCTGATCATGCGTGAGTTGTTCTTTGTAGACCTTCGGGTCCGTAGTTAGTAGCTAGATGGCTTCCTCTCTCTCGCTGAATTCTCAATACAATGGTCTCTTGGAGATCCATATGATGTAACTCTTTTTGCGGTGTGTTTGTTGGGATCGGATGAACTTTGAGTTTATTATCAGATCTATCTTTTTATATCCATGAAAGTATTTGAATTTCTTTGATCTCTTTTATGCATGATCTCTTATAGCCTCATATTTCTTCTCCAATATTTGGGTTTTGTTTGGCCAACTTGATCTATTTATCTTGCAATGGGAAAAGGTGCTTTGTAGCGGGTTTGATCTTACGATGCTTGATCCTAGTGACAAAGGGGAACCGACACGTATGTATCGTTGCTACTAAGGATAAAACGATAGGGTCTATTTCTAGATAGATATATCTTGTCTACATCATGTCATCGTTCTTATTGCATTACTCCGTTTCTCCATGAACTTAATACACTAGATGCATGCTAGATAGTAATAATAGTAGATGCAGGCAGGAGTCGGTCTACTAATCTTGGACGTGATACCTATATAATGATCATTGCCTAGATATCGTCATGATTATTTGAAGTCCTATCAATTTCCCAACAGTAATTTTGTTCACCCACCGTTTGTTATTTTTCTCGAGAGAAGCCACTAGTGAAACCTACGGCCCCCGGGTCTCTTTCTCATATATTTGCCTTTGTGATCTACTTTTATTTGCCATTTATTTCCAGATCTATTAATCCAAAAATATAAAAATACTTTGTTGCACTTTATTTTATTTGCGATCTATTTATTCAATCTATTACAACTTTATCCCGTCCGCGCACCAAGTTCTGGCGCCGTTACCCGAAAGGGATTGACAACCCCTTTAACACGTCGGGTTGCGAGTGGTTGCTATTTGTGTGCAGGGGCTATTTATGTTGTGTTGCTTGGTTCTCCTACTGGTTCGATAACCTTGGTTTCATCACTGAGGGAAATACCTACCGTCACTGTGCTACATCATCCCTTCCTCTTTGGGGAAATACCGATGTTGTCCTAGCCGACATCAAAAGGAATTTCTGGCACCATTGCCGGGGAGAATCTTCAGCATATACCAGGTTCAGAAGATGATGTGTGACCCGGAGGTGTGAGCCGCCCAATGGGGACTTTACAAAGAAGCCAAGGTGATGTAGATTCAGGCGTCGGTTACGAAGTATAAGCCGGTCCAGACTCTTGTAAGCCCAAGACCTCGACCTATGTATATAAAGCTGAGTCCCTGGGGTGGGTAAACTTAAGTTACAATCAATCGGTAGCTAGGTCAAGCGAATCCGCTCCCTTGTAATCAATACTCAAGCAATAGCAACAAGAGCAGGAGTAGGCTTTTACCTCCACTGTGAGGGGCCGAACCGGGGTAAACTCGTGTCTCTCATCCCGCAGAACCCCTTTAAGCTAATCACCGTAGCCTGGCCTCGCACCTAAGTCCTTTCACGAGGGCATATGCCATGACAAAACCATGACAATTGGCACCCATCATGGGGCCAGCGCACGGTGGTTTCGAATTCTTGAAGGGCTCTTTCCCAGGGACCGAGGGGTACGCCATTGGCAGGATGACCAAGAGTCGGCACGGCAAGCTCTATATCGACGACGCTGGCCGGGGCCCCGAGGCCAACTCAATCGAGTACGGGCACCGGGATTCACGTCTTCATCGGCAAGATCGGCAGATCAGAGCCTGAGCCGGACATCTGCACCAACATCATCAAGCCAGCTCGGCATGCGCAACCCGCCTGGGTTCAACCCGGTCGGAAGCGCATTTTCATTGGTTTCAAGCAAGGCTTGGAGCTTGCGGAAAATTCTGCATCTGGGGAGAGACTCTCATCTACTCAGATGATGAGTCCTCAACTAGAGAGACGGAATTGATCTATCATCTTCAAGATGGCGGGCTTGGTGGCTATTCCGATGGCCACAGTACTCCGGACCCCTATGAGCCACCATGCAGGGCTGCTATCTTCATGGCTGGCACAGGGCTGGCTCAAAATTCTTCAACGGCGGCTGCGACCGCTTCTGACCCGGCCGCAGCAAGGGCTGGTGGATCTAGGTCAGGCAGGCCGCCGGCTCAAGTGCTGCTGGATCTCATGGGTACCTTGATAGTTCTGTTGGCAACGGAGATCACTGCGGAAAATCAAGCAGAGTGCAACGCAGAGGTCACAAGGATTCGTGAGGAGATAACAAAGGTCCAAGAGGATATCTTGGCTGAGAACAACCAAACAGCTGCGCTGAAGGATCAGATTGACATAGAGGCAGAGCGTGTCAAGGAGGATGCTTGGCATTTGAGTTTGGATTGTAATGCGTCTAATGTAGTATTCTAGAGAAGGTATTAGAGTCGCCTACCATTAACGGATGAGCCCATGAACCTATTTAACACACCGGGGGCGGGTCCAAGTGTTGGGGAACATAGTAATTTAAAAAAAAATCCTACGCACACACAAGATCATGGTGATGCATAGCAACGAGAGGGGAGCGTGTTGTCTACGTACCCTCGTAGACCGTAAGCGGAAGCATTATGACAATGTGGTTGATGTAGTCGTACGTCTTCACGATCGACCGATCCTAGTACTGAAAGTACGGCACCTCCGCGATCTGCACACGTTTGGCTCGGCGACGTCCCATGAACTCACATCCAGCAGAGTGTCGAGGGAGAGCTTCATCAGCACGACAGCGTGATGACGGTGATGATGATGCTACCGGCGCAGGGCTTCGCCTAAGCACTAGAACGATATGACCGAGGTGGACTATGGTGGAGGGGGCGCCGCGCATGGCTAAGAGATCAATGATCAACTTGTGTGTCTATGGGGTGCCCCTGTATATAAAGGAGTGGAGGAGGGAGAGAGGGCCGGCCTCCTAGGCACGCCCAAGGGGGGGGGGTCCTACTCCCGGTGGGAGTAGGATTCCCCCTTCCCTAGTTGGAGCAGGAGAGGGAAGGAAGGGGAGACGGAGAGAAGGAAAGAGGAGTCGGGCCCCCTCCTAATTTAGATTGGGCTTGGGGGGCGCGCCCCCACCTTGGTCGCCTCCTCCTCCTTTCCACTATGGCCCATTAAGGCCCATTGACTCCCCGGGGTGTTCCGGTAAACCCCCGGTACTCCGGTATATGCCCGAACACTCTCAAAACGTTTCTGATGTCCAAACATAGTCATCTAATATATCGATCTGTATGTATCAACCATTTTGAGACTCCTCGTCATGTCCGTGATCACATCCGGGACTCCGAACTACCTTCAGTACATCAAAACACATAAACTCATAATACTGATCGTCACTGAATGTTAAGTGAGCGGACCCTACGGGTTCGAGAACTACGTAGACATGACCGAGACACGTCTCCGGTCAATAACCAATAGCGGAACCTGGATGTTCATATTGGCTCCCACATATTCTACGAAGATCTTTATCGGTCAAACCGCATAACAACATACGTTGTTCCCTTTGTCATCGGTATGTTACTTGCCCGAGATTCGATCATCGGTATCTCAATACCTAGTTCAATCTTGTTACTGGCAAGTCTCTTTACTCGTTTACTAATGCATCATCCCGTAACTAACTCATTAGTCACATTGCTTGCAAGGATTATAGTGATGTGCATTACCGAGAGGGCCCAAAGATACCTCTCTGATACTCGGAGTGACAAATCCTAATCTCGACCTATGCCAACTCGACAAACACCATAGGAGACACGTGTAGAGCATCTTTATAGTCACCCAGTTACGTTGTGACATTTGATAGCACACTAAGTGTTCCTCCAGTATTCGGGAGTTGCATGATCTCATAGTCATAGGAACATGTATAAGTTATGGAGAAAGCAATGGCAACAAACTAAACGATCATCGTGCTAAGCTAACGGATGGGTCAAGTCAATCACATCATTCTCTAATGATGTGATCCTGTTAATCAAGTGACAACTCATGTCTATGGTTAGGAAACATAACCATCATTGATTCAACGAGCTAGTCAAGTAGAGGCATACTAGTGACACGTTGTTTGTCTATGTATTCACACATGCACTAAGTTTTTGGTTAATACAATTCTAGCATGAATAATCTTTACCTACTTATAAACTAGCTATGGCTTCTGGTCATCCATTGTTACACACATTTTGCAAAAAAGCCCCTATGGTTTTCCAATATTCAACCTGCAGTCCCTTTTTAAAGTGACTAATTTGAGAAAACATTTCGTTCTTGCAAAAAAATCCCAGCGGTTTGGGGTATTCCACCCGTGTTCCGACCACACATGGAGCACGGGCTCGCCTCCTCTCCTTCTCGCCCCAGGAAGTACTCGCCGCTGCCAACACCCATGCCGCCCGCTTCCGGTGAGCTCCGGCGCTGCGCAGCACGCCCCTGAGCTCCCCACGGTCTGCGCCTCCCTCTCCTCCTTCTAGATTCTCCGCTCCCGGCCTCTACCGCCCGCTTGCAACCCCACCCTGTGGCTAGGGTTTCTGCCAGGGCTTCACCGGCACATCTCCGGCAGCCCTAGGTTCGTCTCCTTCCTTTGGGTCAAGTCTTGGTGGAGGTGGGGCGGCGACTTGGTTGTGGAAGAAGGGAGCACGGGGCGGCGTCAAGTGGGTGGAGCACGTGCTTCGCTGCGAGGGTGGAAGAAAAGGGTGGCGGATACGGTTTCATCGTGTAGGCAGAGGAGAATGATGGCCGTGCGACCCTATCATCCTCTGGGTGGTGGTCATCGTGCTCCATGTGGAGACTAGGTGGAGCACAGACAACTGTTGTGGCTGAAGGTGCTGGGGCTGAGGAGCTACTGCCCCTACTGTATGTGGATTGGGATGGATGGGCACTGGGGTGATTTGGGGATCTGGTTGCTAATGCTGCGATAAATCGTTGTTGTGATTTTGGGTGATCTTGGGCCGCTCATTGTACCTTATCTCTTGTGGTCGGCCACGCAGCCACTATTTCCAATGGTCGTGTCGCTGTTATCTGTTGCACATCTTTATATGGATGTAGCCTACGAAGATAAGGAACAATCACTACAGAGCCTGAAGATTGTTTGTATTTCTTTCATTGTCTTTCACTGATCTATCATTATTTGATTGGTCCATGTAGATTTAGATAACATGAGATGAGCCGATGATACGTACTACTATCTGAAGACACGATTATCTACTGCAGAATTGTTGATGTATTTGTGCTGACAGGTTTTGCGAGTACTTGAAACACATTCATTAGAGGAATTGGAGTTAATTCTGACCAGGTTCTTGGGGCAATCTGAAAGAGAACTTGGTGATTTCAAGTAATTCTATGAGCATAGACCTTATCCTTATTGTTGAATAATGGTAAGAGCATAGATCTCATCGACCAGGAATTAATCCATCAGGCAAGCAGAAGACTGAATGAAACAGTACCTGCACATATTTTTTCCAAGATGATTAATATTGTTTTCTTTACTCTAAGGAACCAGCTTAAGGCCTTTATGCATTGAACAAACTGCCAAGATTTTGTATCTTTCTGTATGATTCATATTGCATAGACACATGAGTAGCGATGGGATACTATTTGGTATGAACAACATCATCATCTTGTAATTTTAACATGTATGCATTTAACTTATTATGCACATAATACTGATGCGTCTTACGTATCTATCTATTGTATCTGAATCTTCAATGCAATTAACTGCTTAATTGCCTTCAACGGGATTGAGTGATCTGGCACATAAGCTTAGCTCAGTGGTTCAGATTATCACTGTTAGTCTTCTGATTGTGTCATGTTTTTAGACTTCTTGAGGTAGTTCAACCAATCTGCCATAAAGCTATGAAGGGATTTTGCTTGGAAAGATTACTGAAAGGATAACTTAACTTCATTTTATCCCCTAGATTAGTATAAGTATATATTAGGCCCTCATTTATTTAGATGTATAGCTTGCATGCAGTCTTGTTTAAACAGATATTTGGGGCATTAAGCAATGCATACTCTGCTCACCATTATTCTCATGTGTGTTGTTAGCCAAGCACTTGCTTTTCCAGATATCCTTTCCGATGTTAGGCTGGGCAGCGCGATTCGTCAGTGGCTGCTCAATACAGTTGTGGTGATCCCAGCGATGAGGACATTAGGGACATCGGCTCGGCGGAGTATGGTGAGTCAGCTATGAAGCCAGATCCGCAGGCACCAGGGACCAGGGTGGATCAAGAGGTATGGGTGTCTGAATTCTGTGTTGTGAATATTTGTGCTAATTTTCTGGTGAGCCATGATGACGGGTAGAAAACGGAATTAAGCGTTCATTTTGCTGTAGTGTTCGCTTGCGGTGGTGTGGGGCGCTGTGGTGAAAGTAATTTTCTGATAGAGGTGTTGTTGTGAGTATGTGTTTTGTACTGAAAAAATGCATGTACTTATGTTGCTGAAAGGGGTTAGGCTGTTCTGCTAGGTCGCTGCGAGAGTTGCAAAAAGATTTTGCATTGCTGCACCTCAGATTTTGTGCGCCCATGGAATTAAGTTGTGTGTTTGATTTTTCCGTCATACATTTAGAGTTATTTTTTTATGCAGTATTGGATGCAAAAACAAGCTGTAGATCATGTGCATAAGATTTTGTAGGGGTAGTGAAAAAGTTGGTATCTAAATCCATGTACAGAGGGCGGGTGATGAGCTCATAATTTATGGTGGGAGGATGGGGTCTGTGTTTTGCATTGCTCAGTGAATGAAATTGCACCGGAGTTCAGGAATGCTGTCGCTAAGGGACGGGCGCCATTTGGGGTAATTCCAGGAAACAAAAACAGTGTTCCGTGTTGTGTTTTTCTTTTCTGAAAGCCCTCATGGCCTTCCTTGTGCATTTTTGTTTTGTTTTGTCTTAACTTTTTTTAATCATTGTTCACTGGATTGGTAATTTTGTTGTGTCTCAAGTGTTTCTCCCTGAATGGCAGGTCGCTGATTTGGGTTTTGCTTTATCGCGGAGTTCTTGTGGGAGCGAATCCGACAAAGCGAACCCTATGCCTCGTTAGCATGGGTACTCTTGAGAAGTCCATAAGGGTTTTCGCAGAGGCATACGAATTTTACAACCTGTATTAGTGGGAAAATGGGTTTAGTAACAGGCACGGGAAGAGCTGATTGAATCCTCACAAGCAGAAGACCATGCAGGAGACTATTTGTGGTTGCTCAGTAAGTATATCAATTAAAAATTCAGTTCTCCCTCATATTTGCACTGGATGAAGGGTCTGGTCTGATGGTAAAACATCCGTTGGAGGAGGGGGATGCTTTGCGTGAGAATACAAGGTCGTGCCGCTGTGAGTGTCCTGCGATAATAAGGCTGCTACGGACATTAGATAATGGGGGGTACATAACGGAGCACCGGGTAGAGTATAACAATGTTATGACGCCGGGAGAGATGTTGCACTGGCCATTGCACAAACACATTGATGTGTACATGGGGGGCTTGGTGCGGGACTGATTTAAACGGGCGAAGCAAGATTGGACACATGGGGCAATGGGGCTGCGGGAATCATCCGTGGTCGCGCATTACAGTGGCGGCAGGTCGGGTAACGATGCCAGTAGTGACAACGCCTCACGGAGTCCGAGGAGTCTGCAGTGAACCAGATTCACGAGCACCCGATAGACTAAGAGGTACCAGATAACTTAGTAGAAACTGTGTTTTGGCTGACAATACTCAGGTTAGGGTGTGTCTTCACAGGAAGGAAATTAAAAAATCCAGTGCCAGATTTAAACCGTCGGGTCGGGGAAGGTGCTACGATGAAATTCGGTGTTGTTAGGTGCCCATCTAACTGGCTAATCTGAAAAGGTTGTAGATTAGGAGTGGCTGTCATTTGTGAATTTTGTTCGGAAAAATCAAGAATGCATTGTGGGGTGTGGGAAAACAAATCATTTTTATTTCATGTAATTTATGTCCTCAAACCGTACCATGGTAGCAATAATTTAAGAACTATAGGAAAATGAGAGTTGACTTGGAATTCTGAAATGTATCAATGACGATCCTGTGATTATCAGATTATTAATGTATTCCTTGTGCCATAAATATTTCTGTCGATGCAACAGTGAGCTCTGGGGAAATTTATTTTATATTTTTATATAGTTGCAATAAAATGCTATGGTTGCCCTTTGGCTTGCAGGCCTAATTAACTGGCTGATGAATATTGTTACTCAATTAAAATGATTTGGAATTTTTTTCATGCCAATAAATACTCTCTGAATTGTTTGTGTTTTGCATAGAGTGTTGGGGAACTTTGTAATTTCAAAAAAATCCTACGCATACGCAAGATCATGGTGATGCATAGCAACGAGAGGGGAGTGCGTTGTCTACGTACCCTCGTAGACCGGAAGCGGAAGCATTATAACAACGCGGTTGATGTAGTCGTACGTCTTCATGGCCCGACCGATCAAGCACCAAAACTACGGCACCTCCGAGTTTTTGCACACGTTCCGCTCGATGATGATCCCCGGACTCTGATCCAGCAAAGTGTCGGGGATGAGTTCCGTCAGCACGACGGTGTGGTGACGATCTTGATGTTCTACCGTCGCAGGGCTTCACCTAAGCACCGCTACAATATTATCAAGGATTATGGTGGAGGGGGGCACCGCACACGGCTAAGAGATCAATGATCAATTGTTGTGTCTCTGGGTGCCCCCCTGCCACGTATATAAAGGAGTGGAGGAGGGGGCCGGCCAAGGAGGGTGGCGCGCCCAAGGGGGCGAGTCCAACTCCCACCGGGAGTAGGACTCCCCCTTTTCCTATTAGGAGTAGGAGAGGGAAGGAAGAGGAAGGAAAGGGGGCCCGGCCCCCTTCCCAATTCAAATTGGGCTTGGGGGGGGGGGCGCCCCCTCCCTTTCTCCTTTAACCTCCTTTCCACTAAGGCCCAATAAGGCCCATATACCTCCTGGGGGTTCCAATAACCTCCCGGTGATCCGGTATTGTCCCAATCTCACCCGGAACCTTTCCTGTGTCCAAATATAGTCATCCAATATATCGATCTTTATGTCTCGACCATTTCGAGACTCCTCATCAAGTCTGTGATCACATCTGGGACTCCGAACAACCTTCTGTACATCAAAATATATAAACTCATAATGAAACTATCATTGTAACGTTAAGCATGCGGACCCTACAGGTTCGAGAACAATGTAGACATGACCGAGACATGTCTCTGGTCAATAACCAATAGCGGAACCTGGATGCTCATATTGGCTCCTACATATTCTACGAAGATCTTTATCGGTCAGACCGCATAACAACATACGTTGTTCCCTTTGTCATCGGTATGTTACTTGCTCGAGATTGGATCGTCGGTATCTGAATGCCTAGTTCAATCTCGTTACTGGCAAGTCTCTTTACTCATTTCATAATACATCATCTCGCAACTAACTCATTAGTTGCATTGCTTGCAAGGCTTAAGTGATGTGCATTACCGAGAGGGACCAGAGATACCTCTCCGACAATCGGGGTGACAAATCCTAATCTCAAAATACGCCAACCCAACATGTACCTTTGGAGACACCTGTAGAGCACCTTTATAATCACCCAGTTATGTTGTGATGTTTGGTAGCACACAAAGTGTTCCTCCGGTAAACGGGAGTTACATAATCTCATAGTCATAGGAACATGTATAAGTCATGAAGAAAGCAATAGCAACATACTAAACGATCGAGTGCTAAGCTAACGGAATGGGTCAAGTCAATCACATCATTCTCCTAATGATGTGATCCCGTTAATCAAATGACAACTCATGTCTATGGCTAGGAAACATAACCATCTTTGATCAACGAGCTAGTCAAGTAGAGGCATACTAGTGACACTCTGTTTGTCTATGTATTCACACATGTATCATGTTTCCGGTTAATACAGTTCTAGCATGAACAATAAACATTTATCATGAAATAAGGAAATAAATAATAACTTTATTATTGCCTCTAGGGCATATTTCCTTCAGTCTCCCACTTGCACTAGAGTCAATAATCTAGTTCACATCGACATGTCATTTAACATCAATAGTTCACATCTTTATGTGGTTAACACCCATAGTTCACATCGACATGTAACCAACACCCAAAGGGTTTACTAGAGTCAGTAATCTAGTTCACATCGCTATGTGATTAACACCCAAAGAGTACTAAGGTGTGATCATGTTTTGCTTGTGAGATAATTTTAGTCAATGGGTCTGTCACATTTAGATCCATAAGTATTTTGCAAATTTCTATGTCTATAATGTTCTGCACGGAGCTACTCTAGCTAATTGCTCCCACTTTCAATATGTATCCAGATTGAGACTTGGAGTCATCTGGATCAGTGTCAAAACTTGCATTGACGTAACCCTTTACAACGAACCTTTTGTCACCTCCATAATCGAGAAACATATCCTTATTCTACTAAGGATAATTTTGACCAATGTCTGGTGATCTACTCCTAGATCACTATTGTATTCCCCTGCCAAACTTAGGGCAGGGTATGCAATAGGTCTGGTACACAGCATGGCATACTTTATAGAACCTATGGCTGAGGCATAGGGAATGACTTTCATTCTCTCTCTATCTTCTGCCGTGGTCGGGTTTTGAGTCTTACTCAACTTCACACCTTGTAACACAGCCAAGAACTCCTTCTTTGACTGTTCCATTTTGAACTACTTCAAAATCTTGTCAAGGTATGTACTCATTGAAAAACTTATCAAGCATCTTGATCTATCTCTATAGATCTTGATGCTCAATATGTAAGCAGCTTCACCGAGGTCTTTCTTTGAAAAAACTCTTATTCAAATATCCCTTTATGCTATCCAGAAATCTATATCATTTCCAATCAATAATATGTCATCCACATATAATATCAGAAATGCTACAGAGCTCCCACTCACTTTCTTGTAAATATAGGCTTCTCCAAAAGTCTGTACAAAACCAAATGCTTTGATCACACTATCAAAGCATTTATTCCAACTCCGAGAGGCTTGCACCAGTCCATAAATGGATCGCTGGAGCTTGCACACTTTGTTAGTTCCCTTTGGATTGACAAAACCTTCTAGCTGCATCATATACAACTCTTCTTCCAGAAATCCATTCAGGAATGCAGTTTTAACATCCATTTGCCAAATTTCATAATCATAAAATGCGGCAATTGCTAACATGATTCGGACAGACTGAAGCATGCTACGGGTGAGAAGGTCTCATTGTAGTCAATCCCTTGAACTTGTCGAAAACCTTTTGCAACAAGTCGAGCTTTGTAGACAGTAACATTACCGTCAGCATTAGTCTTCTTCTTGAAGATCCATTTATTCTCAATTGCTTGCCGATCATTGGGTAAGTCAATCAAAGTCCATACTTTGTTCTCATACATGGATCTCATCTCAGATTTCATGGCCTCAAGCCATTTCGCGGAATCTAGGCTCACCATCGCTTCCTCATAGTTCGTAGGTTAATCATGGTCAAGTAACATGACCTCCAGAACATGATTACCGTACCACTCTGGTGCGGATCTCACTCTAGTTTACCTACGAGGTTCGGTAGTAACTTGATCTGAAGTTACATGATCATCATCATTAGCTTCCTCACTAATTGGTGTAGGAGTCACAGAAACATATTTCTGTGATGAACTATTTTCCAATAAGGGAGCAGGTACAGTTACCTCATCAAGTTCTACTTTCCTCCCACACACTTCTTTCGAGAGAAACTCCTTCTCTAGAAAGGATCCATTCTCAGCAATGAATAACTTGTCTTTGGATCTGTGATAGAAGGTGTACCCAACATTTTCCTTTGGGTATCCTATGAAGACGCACTTCTCCGATTTGGGTTTGAGCTTATCAAGTTGAAACTTTTCCACATAAGCATTGCAACCTCTAACTTTAAGAAACGACAACTTTGGTTTCTTGCCAAACCACAGTTCATACGGTGTCGCCTCAACAGATTTAGATGGTGCCCTTTTAATGTGAATGCAGCTGACTCTAATGCATAACCCCAAAACTATAGTGATTAATCGGTAAGAAACATCATAGATTGCACTATATCCAATAATAGTACGGTTATGACGTTCGGACACACCATTATGATGTGGTGTTCCAGGTGGCATGATTTTGTGAAACTATTCCACATTGTTTTAATTGAAGACCAAACTCGTAACTCAAATATTCATCTCCGCGATCAGATTATAGAAACCTTATTTTCTTGTCACGATGATTTTCCACTTCACTCTGAAATTCTTTGAACTGTTCAAATGTTTCAGATTTATGTTTCATCAAGTAGATATACCCATATCTGCTCAAATCATCTTTGAAGGTCAGAAAATAACGATACCCCCGTGAGGCTTAACACTTATCGGAACGCATACATCAGTATGTATTATTTCCAATAAGCCAGTTGCTTGCTCCATTGTTCCATAGAACGGAGTTTTAGTCATCTTGCCCATAAGGCATGGATCGCAAGCATCAAGTGATTCATAATCAAGTGATTCCAAAATCCCATCAGCATGGAGTTTCTTCATGCGATTTACACCAATATGACCTAAACGGCAGTCCCACAAATAAGTTGCACTATCATTATTAACTTTGCATCTTTTGGCTTCAATATTATGAATATGTGATCACTACGATCGAGATCCAACAAACCATTTTCATTGGGTGTATGACCATAGAAGGTTTTATTCATGTAAACAGAACAACAATTATTCTCTAACTTAAATGAATAACCGTTTTGCAATAAACATGATCAAATCATATTCATGCTCAACGCAAACACCAAATAACATTTATTTAGGTTTAACACTAATCCCGAAAGTATAGAGAGTGTGCGATGATGATCATATAAATCTTGGAACCACTTCCATCACACATCGTCACTTCACCCTTAACTAGTCTCTATTCATTCTGCAACTCCCGTTTCGAGTTACTACTCTTAGCAACTGAACCAGTATCAAATACCGAGTGGTTGCTACAAACACTAGTAAAGTACACATCAATTACATGTATATCAAATATAGCATTGTTCACTTTGCCATTCTTCTTATTCGCTAAATACTTGGGGCAGTTCCGCTTGTAGTGACCAGTCCCTTTGCAGTAGAAGCTCTTAGTCTCAGGCTTACGTACAGACTTGGGCTTCTTCAATTGAGTAGCAACTTGCTTGCCGTTCTTCTTGAAGTTCCCCTTCTTCCCTTTGCCCTTTTCTTGAAACTAGTGGTCTTGTCAACCATCAACACTTGATGCTTTTCTTGATTTCTACCTTCGTCGATTTCATCATCATGAAAAGCTCGGGAATCGTTTTCGTCATCCCTTGCATACTATAGTTCATCACGAAGTTCTACTAACTTGGTGATGGTGACTAGAGAATTCTATCAATCACTATTTTATCTGGAAGATTAACTCCCACTTTATCTGGAAGACAATCTGAGCACATGCTCACTGCTTGAGCTATTCTCCTCCATCTTTTAGCTATAGAACTTTTGTTGGAGACTTCATATCTCTCAATTCGGGTATTTGCTTGAAATATTATCTTCAACTCCTGGAACATCTCATATGTTCCATGACGTTCAAAACGTCGTTGAAGTCCCGACTTTAAGCCGTTAGGCATGGTGCACTAAGCTTTCAATGGTGAACATCAATATGTTGATCATATCTACTATATGATTCACGCTCGACCTTTCGGCCTCAGTTTTCCGAGGCCATATCTGCATATGCTAGGCTCGTCAAGTTTAACCTGAGTATTCTGCGTGTGCAAAACTGGCTTGCACCCGTTGTAGATGGACGTAGAGCTTATCACACCCGATCATCACGTGGTGTCTGGGCACGACGAACTTTGGCAACGGTGCATACTCAGGGAGAACACTTTTATCTTGAAATTTAGTGAGAGTTCATCTTATAATGCTACCGTCAATCAAAGCAAGATAAGATGCTTAAAAGATAAACATCACATGCAATAAATATAAGTGATATGATATGGCCATCATCATCTTGTGCTTGTGATCTCCATCTCCGAAGCACCGTCATGATCACCATCGTCACCGGCATGACACCTTGATCACCATCGTAGCATCGTTGTCGTCTCGCCAATCGTATGCTTCCACGACTATTGCTACCGCTTAGTGATAAATTAAAGCATTACAGTGCAATTGCATTGCATATAATAAAGCGACAACCATATGGCTCCTGCGAGTTGCCGATAACTCGGTTACAAAACATGATCATCTCATCCAATAAAATTTAGCATCATGCCTTAACCATATCACATCACAACATGCCCTGCAAAAACAAGTTAGACGCCCTCTACTTTGTTTGTTGCAAGTTTTACGTGGCTGCTACGGGCTTAGCAAGAACCATTCTTACCTACGCATCAAAACCACAATGATAGTTTGTCAAGTTGGTGCTATTTTAACCTACGCAAGGACCGGGCGTAGCCACACTTGGTTCAACTAAAGTTGGAGAAACTGACACCCGCCAGCCACCTGTGTGCAAAGCACGTCGGTAGAACCAGTCTCGCGTAAGCGTACGCGTAATGTCGGTCCGGGCCGCTTCATCCAACAATACCGCAGAACCAAAGTATGACATGCTGGTAAGCAGTATGACTTATATCGCCCACAACTCACTTGTGTTCTACTCGTGCACAACACCAATGCATAAAACCTAGGCTCGGATGCCACTGTTGGGGAACGTAGTAATTTCAAAAAAATTCCTACACATACGCAAGATCATGGTGATGCATAGCAACGAGAGGGGAGAGTGTTGTCTACGTACCCTCGTAGACCGGAAGCGGAAGCGTTATAACAACGTGGTTGATGTAGACGTACGTCTTCAGGGCTCGACCGATCAAGCACCGAAACTAAGACACCTCCGGGTTTTTGCACACGTTCAGCTCGATGACGATCCCCGGACTCCGATCCAGCAAAGTGTCGGGGATGAGTTCCGTCAGCACGATGGTGTGGTGACGATCTTGATGTTCTACCATCGCAGGGCTTCACCTAAGCACCGCTACAATATTGTCGAGGATTATGGTGGAGGGGGCACCGCACACGGCTAAGAGATCAATGATCAATTGTTGTGTCTCTGGGGTGCCCCCTGCCCCCGTATATAAAGGAGTGAAGGAGGGGGCCGGCCAAGGAAGGTGGCGCGCCCAAGGGGGGGAGTCCAACTCCCACCGGGAGTAGGACTCCCCCTTTTCCTATTAGGAGTAGGAGAGGGAAGGAAGAGGAAGGAGGGAGGAAGGAAAGGGGGGCGGCCCCCTTCCCAATTCGGATTGGGCATGGGGGGCGCGCCCCCTCCCTTGCTCCTTTCCCCTCCTTTCCAATAAGGCCCAATAAGGCCCATATACCTCCCGGGGGGTTCCGATAACCTCCCGGTGATCCGGTATTGTCCCAATCTCACCCGGAACCTTTCCGGTGTCCAAATATAATCGTCCAATATATCGATCTTTATGTCTCGGCCATTTCGAGACTCCTCGTCAAGTCCGTGATCACATCTGGGACTCCGAACAACCTTCGGTACATCAAAATATATAAACTCATAATGAAACTGTCATCATAACGTTAAGCGTGCGGACCCTACGGGTTCGAGAACAATGTAAACATGACCGAGACACGTCTCCGGTCAATAACCAATAGCGGAACCTGGATGCTCATATTGGCCTCTACATATTCTACGAATATCTTTATCGGTCAGACCGCATGACAACATACGTTGTTCCCTTTGTCATTGGTATGTTACTTGCCCGAGATTCGATCGTCGGTATCTTAATACCTAGTTCAATCTCGTTACCAGCAAGTCTCTTTACTCGTTCCGTAATACATCATCTCGCAACTAACTCATTAGTTGCATTGCTTGCAAGGCTTAAGTGAAGTGCATTACCGTGAGGGCCCAGAGATACCTCTCCGACAATCGGAGTGACAAATCCTAATCTCGAAATACGCCAACCCAACATGTACCTTTGGAGACACTTGTAGAGCACCTTTATAATCACCCAGTTACGTTGTGATGTTTGGTGGCGCACAAAGTGTTCCTCCGGTAAACGGGAGTTGCATAATCTCATAGTCATTGGAACATGTATAAGTCATGAAGAAAGCAATAGCAACATAGTAATGATTGAGTGCTAAGCTAACGGAATGGGTCAAGTCAATCACATCATTCTCCTAATGATGTGATCCCGTTAATCAAATGACAACTCATGTTTATGGCTAGGAAACATAACCATCTTTGATCAACGAGCTAGTCAAGTAGAGGCATACTAGTGACATTGTGTTTGTCTATGTATTCACACATGTATCATGTTTCCGGTTAATACAATTCTAGCATGAATAATAAACATTTATCATGAAATAAGGAAATAAATAATAACTTTATTATTGCCTCTAGGGCATATTTCCTTCACAGAGTTTATGTAGCAAGAAATGTGATGCCTACCCTGCAAAAAAGTGATGTCTGAAGGGGTGCACACGTCACCTTGGTAAAAAAGAGACTACAATTAACGCAAATCCAATGCGTCAAGGTCAGCAGTTCCATATTTTTATGACCGGGAGTGTACTACTTCATGCATGCACTTTCTTTTATTGTCGATAGCCCGATGCTTCGTGAAATATCTGAATGAGAAAGGAAGAAAGATAGATAGATAGAGAGTATGTGTAGGATGGAGCATCATGTGATCTTGAGCCATTGTACTGGAGTTGATTTTTTTTCTTCCGTTGCAAGGCACGGGAATTTTTGCGATAAACATTTATCCTGATATAAGGAAATATAAATAACAACTTTTTTATTCCCTCTAGGGTACATTTCCTTCAGTCTCCCA
Source organism: Triticum monococcum (assembly GCA_034509565.1). Taxonomy (NCBI): domain Eukaryota; kingdom Viridiplantae; phylum Streptophyta; class Magnoliopsida; order Poales; family Poaceae; genus Triticum; species Triticum monococcum. The sequence continues at coordinate 387,022,556 of CM067847.1, read as the reverse complement.
CTTGCACTAGAGTCAGTAATCTAGATTACATTGTAATGATTCTAACACCCATGGAGTCTTGCTGCTAATCATGTTTTGCTTGTGAGAGAGGCTTTGTCAATGGGTCTACAACATTCAGATCCGTATGTATCTTGGAAATCTCTATGTCTCCCCCCTTGACTTGATCGCGGACGGAATTGAAGCGTCTCTTGATGTGCTTGGTTCTCTTGTGAAATCTGGATTCCTTTGCCAAGGCAATTGCACCAGTATTGTCACAAAAGATTTTCATTGGACCCAATGCACTAGGTATGACATCTAGATCGGATATGAACTCCTTCATCCAGACTCCATCATTTGCTGCTTCCGAAGCAGCTATGTACTCCGCTTCAGACGTAGATCACACTACGACGCTTTGCTTGAAACTGCACCAACTGACAGCTCCACCATTTAATAAACATATGTATCCGGTTTTGACTTAGAGTCATCCAGATTAGTGTCAAAGCTTGCATCGATGTAACCGTTCACGGCGAGCTCTTTGTCACCTCCATAAACGAGAAACATATCCTTAGTCCTTTTCAGGTATTTCAGGATGTTCTTGACCGCTATCCAGTGATCCGCTCCTGGATTATTTTGGTATCTCCCTACTAAACTAATAGCAAGGCACACATCAGGTCTGGTACACAGCATTGCATACATGATAGAACCTATGGCCGAAGCATAGGGAATGACTTTCATTTTCTCTCTATCTTCTACAGTACTCATGCATTGAGTCTCACTCAACTTCACACCTTTTAACACAGGAAAGAACCCTTTGTTTTCTTGATCCATTTTGAACTTCTTCAAAACTTTATCAAGGTATGTGCTTTGTGAAAGTGCAGTTAAGCATCTCGATCTATCTCTATAGATCTTGATGCCCAATATATAAGCAGCTTCACCGAGGTCTTTCGTTGAAAAATTCTTATTCAAGTAGCCTTTATGCTATACAGAAATTCAATATCATTTCCGATCAACAATATGTCATGTACATATAATATCAGAAATGCTACAGAGCTCCCACTCACTTTCTTGTAAATACAGGCTTCTCCAAAAGTCTGTATAAAACCATATGCTTTGATCACACTATCAAAGCGTATATTCCAACTCCGAGAGGCTTGCACCAGTCCATAAATGGATCGCTAGAGCTTGCACACTTTTTTAGCACCTTTTGGATCGACAAAACCTTCTGGTTGCATCATATACAACTCTTCTTTAAGATATCCATAAAGGAATGCAGTTTTGACATCCATTTGCCAAATTTCATAATCATAAAATGCAGCAATTGCTAACATGATTCGGACGGACTTAAGCATCACTACGAGTGAGAAGGTCTCATCGTAGTCAACTCCTCAAACTTGTCGAAAACCTTTTGCAACAGGTCGAGCTTTGTATACAGTAACATTACTCTCAGTGTTAGTCTTCCTCTTGAAGTTCCATTTATTCTCTGTGGCCTGCCGATCATCGGGCAAGTCAACCAAAGTCCATACTTTGTTCTCATACATGGATCCAATCTTAGATTTCATGGCCTCAATCCATTTTGCAGAATCTGGGCTCATCATCGCTTCCTCATAGTTGGTAGGTTCATCACGGTCAAGTAACATGACCTCCAGAACAGGATTATCGTACCAGTCTGGTGTGGATCTTACTCTAGTTGACCTACGAGGTTCGGTAGTAACTTGATCTGAAGTTTCACGATCATCATCATTAGCTTCCTCACTTACCGGTGTAGGAATCACTGGAACTGATTTCAGTGATGATCTACTTTCCAACAAGGGAGTAGGTACAATTACCTCATCAAGTTCTACTTTCCTCCCACTCACTTCTTTTGAGAGAAACTCCTTCTCTAGAAAGGATCCATTCTTAGCAACGAATATCTTTCCTTCGGATCTGTGATAGAAGGTGTACCCAAGAGTCTCCTTTGGGTATCCTATGAAGACACATTTCTCCGATTTGGGTTCGAGCTTATCTGGTTGAAGCTTTTTCACATAATAATCGCAGCCCCAAACTTTAAGAAACGACAACTTGGGTTTCTTGCTAAACCACAGTTCATAAGGTGTCGTCTCAACGGATTTAGATGGTCCCTATTTAATGTGAATGCAGCCGTCTCTAAAGCATAACCCCAAAACGATAGTGGTAAATCAGTAAGAGGCATCATAGATCGCACCATATCCAGTAAAGTACGATTATGATGTTCGGACACACCATTACGTTGTGGTGTTCCGGGTGGCATGCGTTACAAAACTATTCTTCATTGTTTCAAATGAATACCAAACTCATAATTCAAATATTCTCCTCCACGATCACATCATAGAAACTTTATTTTCTTGTTACGATGATTTTCCACATAACTCTGAAATTCTTTGAACTTTTCAAATGTTTCAGACTTATGTTTCATGAAGTAGATATACCCATATCTGCTCAAATCATCTGTGAAGGTGAGAAAATAACGATATCCGCCGCGGGCCTCAATGTTCATTGGACCACATACATCAGAATGTATGATTTCCAATAACTTGGTTGGTCGCTCCATTGTTCCGGAGAACAGAGTTTTAGTCATCTTGCCCATGAGGCATGGTTCGCAAGTACCAAGTGATTCATAATCAAGTGATTCCAGAAGTCCGTTAGAATGGATTTTCTTCATGCACTTTACACCAATATGACCCAAACGGAAATTTCACAAATAAGTTGCACTATCATTATCAACTCTGCATCTTTTGGCTTCAATACTATGGACATGTGTATCACTACTATCAAGATTTAGTAAAAATAGACCACTCATCAAGGGTGCATGACCATAAAAGATATTACTCATATAAATAGACCAAGCATTATTCTCTGATTTAAATGAATAATCGTCTGACATTAAACAAGATCCAGATATAATGTTCATGCTCAACGCTGGCACCAAATAACAATTATTTTGGTCTAGAACTAATCCTGAAGGTAGATGTAGAGGTAGCGTGCCGACGGCGATCACATCGACTTTGGAACCATTTCCCATGTGCATCGTCACCTCGTCCTTAGCCAATCTTCGCTTAATCCATAGCCCCTATTTCGCGTTGCAAATGTTAGCAACTGAACCAGTATCAAATACCCAGGCACTACTGCGAGCGTTAGTAAGGTACACATCAATAACATATATATCAAATATACCTTTCACTTTGCCTTCTTCTCTGCCAAATACTTGGGGCAGCTTCCAGTGACCAGTCCCTTTGAGATAGAAGCACTCAGTTTCAGGCTTAGGTCCAGACTTGGGTTTGTTCACTTGAGCAACAACTGGATTGCTATTCTTCTTAAAATTCCCCTTCTTCCCTTTACCCTTTTTCTTGAAACTAGTGGTCTTGTTGACCATCAAAACTTTATGCTCCTTCTTGATTTCTACCTTCGCAGCCTTTAGCATTGCGAAGAGCTCGGGAATAGTCTTTTCCATCCCTTGCATATTATAGTTCATCACGAAGCTCTTGTAGCTTCGTAGGAGTGATTGAAGAACTCTTTCAATGACACTATCATGAGGAAGCTTAACTCCCAGCTGAGTCAAGTGGTTGTGGTACCTAGACATTCTGAGTATATGTTCATTGGCAGAACTATTCTCCTCCATTTTGCAGTTGTAGAACTTAATGGAGACTTCATATCTCTCAATTCGGGCATTTGCTTGAAATATTAACTTCAACTCCTGGAACATCTCATATGATCCATGACGTTCAAACCGTCGTTGAAGTCCCGGTTCTAAGCCGTAAAGCATGGTACACTAAACTATCGAGTAGTCATCAGCTTTGCTCTGCCAGGTGTTCACAACATCTGGTGTTGCTCCTGCAGCGGGTTTGTCACCTAGCAGTGCTTCCAGGACAAAATTCTTATGTGTAGCAATGAGGATAATCCTCAAGTTACGTACCTAGTCCGTGTAGTTGCTACGATCATCTTTCAACTTAGCTTTCTCTAGGAACGCATTAAAATTCAATGGAACAACAGCACAAGCCATCTATCTACAACAACATAGACATGCAAAATACTATCAGGTACTAAGTTCATGATAAATTAAAGTTCAATTAATCATATTACTTAAGAACTCCCAATTAGATAGACATCTCTCTAATCATCTAAGTGATCAAGTGATCCATATCAACTAAACCATGTCCGATCATCACGTGAGATGGAGTAGTTTTCAATGGTGAACATCACTATGTTGATCATATCTACTATATGATTAACGCTCGACCTTTCGGTCTCAGTGTTCCGAGGCCATATCTGCATATGCTAGGCTCGTCAAGTTTAACCCGAGTATTCTGCGTGTGCAAAATTGGCTTGCACCCATTGTGCGTGAACGTACAGCTTATCAAACCCGATCATCACGTGGTGTCTCGGCACGACGAACTGTAGCAACGGTGCATACTCAGGGAGAACACTTATACTCAGGGAGATTGTCTTATAATGCTACCGCCGAACTAAGCAAAATAAGATACATAAAGGATAAACATCACATGCAATCAATATAAGTGATATGATATGGCCATCATCATCTTGTGCCTTTGATCTCCATCTCCAAAGCACCGTCATGATCACCATCGTCACCGGCTTGACACCTTGATCTCCATCGAAGCATCGTTGTCGTCTCGCCAACTATTGCTTCTACGACTATCGTTACTGCTTAGTGATAAAGTAAAGTAATTACATGGCGATTGCATTTCATACAATAAAGCGACAACCATATGGCTCCTGCCAGTTGCCGATTACTGTGTTAAAAAACATGATCATCTCATACAATAAATTTTAGCATCATGTCTTGACCATATCACAACATGCCCTGCAAAAACAAGTTAGACATCCTCTACTTTGTTGTTGCAAGTTTTACGTGGTTGCTACGGGTTGAGCAAGAAACGTTCTTACCTAAGCATCAAAAACCACAATGCGGTATCGTGATTGCTTTTTGATCTTCAGAAAGGACCATGTTCATTGAATCCGATTCAACTAAAGTTGGAGAAACTGACACCCACCAGCCACCTGTGTGCGAAGCACATCGGTAGAACCAGTGTCACATAAGCGTACGCGTAATGTCGGTCTGAACCGCTTCATCCAACAATACCACTGAATCAAGAATCAACTAGTGATGGCAAGCAATATGTATATACCCACGCCCACAACTCCTTTGTGTTCTACTCGTGCATATAACATCTATGCATAAACCTGGCTCAGATGCCAATGTAGGGGAACGTAGTAATTTTAAAAAAATCCTACGCACACGCAAGATCATGGTGATGCATAGCTGTCGGAGTAATGGGACACGGATACCCCGAAGACGGCAAGAAGATATTTCAAGACATCGGGGCTAGCAAAGCCCCTCAGTCCGACTGCGCCAACCAGCCGACCAGTCGGCTGCCGACTGCAGCCCGACCCAACACCGACACGACACCGACGGGGCGACTGTACCGCGACGTCATCAACAGTGTACCGTGTCCCCTGGGTACTGATTTATAAAGTACCCCGAGGGACAAGCATGACATGTACCATGCCACTAACCATGCCTACATGGCTTGGCATGTAAGCTACCCAAGGTAGCTTACAACCAAAGCCACTACCACCCATGCCACTAGCTAGCTAGTTACCATGCCTACATGGCTTACATCCTATGCTAACTCCCACTATATATATGAGATCCATCCATCCATCCAGGGAGGATGGACTCACTCTCCCACACACTCATGCATGCATGCTCAGGCACATGCGGCCACACACACCTATGCTCATACGCATATATACGAGGTCAGATGCACTTGGCACTGATCTCAGATACAGCTCCAGGAGCGACTCTGTACCAGATATACCAGATATACTCAAACATGCAGGAGTAGGGGTGTTATCTCTCCGGAGAGCCCCGAACCTGGGTAAACCACCGCCTGCTACTCGCATACCCGCTCCCGGTCCTATCAGCGGTAGTCCTACCCACACACTAAGCCCTTGTGGCATCTGTCGGCTCGCAAGCCCCCCGTGAGAAATACCATGACAGTTGGCACCCACCGTGGGGCGGTACTACTACTATGCTACCGCGCTGCTGCTGGTTTCGCTGTCCGGGCGGGACCCCTTTTCTTCATCGCCTCCACCGCGGCGTCGCGCCGTCTCTCTGGTAGCGCTCGGGGGCTCGACGTCGACCCGCCCCCGGAGCGGCCGGGAGGGGTGGCGCGTCCTCGTCGTCGGCCTCGCCACCTTCTTCATCACCACCGTTGCGCCGCCGTCTGAGCGCGCGCGCCGCGCACGGGGCCTCGCTTTGGTCGACCTTGTCCATCCACGCGCCACTCGGGTCTACTTCTCTCCGCGTTGCGCCTTGCTTTGGCCGACGCACGCACGCTCACTCCTCCAAGTATCATGTGGACAAGCTAGCTAGATACAAGTCAATAGCGGTCAAACCATTGGCCATACATACATGCCCCAGATACGCCCACTCCATGCTGGCCCAGCCGCTCCATGGCCAGCCGCCCGCCTGTTCCGCCTGCATCACGCCGTCCTGCCACTGCGGGTCGCATCCTTTGCCCCGTACGCTCACGCGCGGCCCTGATGGCCTTTGCTGCATCGCCTCTGCTCTCCTCCGCATCTCCGTCTACGTCGCGCCCGCCCACAGCTGGTTGACGCGCCCGGGTTCGACCTCGCGCCGCCCGAGTCAGTGCTGGTTCGGCCGCGCGCTGCTCCGGCCAGCTTCGCCTGCTCCGGTTGGCTCCACTGCACTTGGCCGCCGGCCCGCCGGCGTGCGTCTCGCTCCGGCTTCGCCCGAGCCCGCCGGCCCCGTGACGGCTTCTGCTCCGCCCACCACCCGGCCGACCGGGCCGGCTCTCGCTGTTCTCCTCTATGGCGCCCCGGCTCCCCCCTACCGCGTTCCAGCGTCGGCTTGCACTCGCAGCCGCGGCCGCGTCCGCGTGCGCTGGCTGCGACCGCTCCGCCTCCCCGCGCTGGCCCCGCGCCGCCTCCCCGGACCGGCTCCGCCTGCTCCGTCGGGCAGCCTCCCCGTGCCGGCTTGGTCGCGCGCGACCGCCTGCTTTGGCCGCCGGCTCCCCGCGCCTCCCAGCGTCTCGGGGCCCTTGCGCCGCCTGGTCGACTGCTCCGCGTCCCTCCGCGCGGCTCCACCCCGTCTCGCGCCTCCAGGCACCCGTGGCCGGCTCCCCAGCCGGACGGCCGGCTTCGCCGCCCGCCGACTTCGCCGCGACCCGGAGGGCCGGCTTCGCCGCCCGCCGACTTCGCCGCGGCCTCTGCGCCACGCCCGACCAGCTCCGGACAACCCGCATGCCCGGCTCCCGCCACTCGGCCTGCTCGGTTCGGCTCCACCTCCTCCCCCGCAGTGGCGTCTCCCTCCGCTCCCCTGCAGCCGCGTCCGCCCGTGTGCGGCTCCGCGTCCTCGCTCGCAGGCAGGGCCCCGCCTCGGTCGGCCGCGCCCCCGCGCCGGCTTACCGCGACCGGCTGCACCTCCTGCCCCGTCTCCGGGTGGCCACCCCGCGCAGGTCGGCTCCGTCGCCTGTCTCCGCCTCACCTCGCACCGGCCGGATCTCCTCCCGACCGTTTGGACGCGCCCGACCGACTTCACGCCTTCCGGCCGCGCCCGGCCTCCCCTTCGCGTGCCCGCGGCGCACCGGCTCCCGTGCGGGTTCCCGCACCCGACCCCCGACCCGTTGTTCTGGCCGCCTGCCGGCTTCGGGCGGGCCGGCTTCCTATTCCGGTCCGGCTCCCCCAGCACCTGCCGGCTCGCCGCCTGCGCCCACAGGGCCGGGTCTAGCTCCTTCTGCGTCGCGCTGGATCCGGCTGCCCCTGTGCGCGGCCCCTGTGCGCCCGCGGCTCCGCCCGGCCGCCTCGCTTCGCCCGAGGCCGGCTTCGACCGTGTCGCGCCGACTCCGCCCGCTAGTGCGTCCATGGGCCAGCGTCCGCCCTGCCCGCGTGGCTGCGCGCCCCGGCCGCCCCACCTCGCCTCAAACCCCGTGCGGGCTGGCTCCGACCAAGCCGCGCCGGCTGTGGCCTTGTCCCGGCTTCCCACGCCGACTGCCGGGTCACGGTGCTTCGGCCGCCCGCCCCGCGCCGCCTTGGCGGGCTGCCGCCTCGCGCCGCCTAGGCCGACTCGCTGCTCCGGCCGTTATCCACGCGCGCTGCCAGCTCACCGCTCTAGCCGGCGTCCGCGTGCCCTTCACCTCCCACCTTCCTGCCTCGCGCCGACAGGCGCCCTCGCAGGGCCGGCTGCCCAATGGCCGATTGGAAGAAAAAGGACGTCCGGGTAGGAAAAAGTTGGAGCCCGACTGTTAGAAAAGTCAATGGCCGAGTGCCAAGCCGGCTCCCCATCAAAAGAGAGAGAGAGAGAGAGAGAGAGAGAGAGAGAGAGAGAAAGGAGGGTCCGGCTTGCTGCGTGGAGCCAGACAGAAAGAAAAAGAAGAGGCCGATTTCCTTGGGGCCGGCTGGAAAAAGTGGGCTGGGCCGCTCGCATAGCCGGCTACTCAAAAACAAAGAGAGAGAAAAGAAATGTGCGTCCGACCGTTGGCTACCTGGCCGGCTGCAAAGAGCCCGACTGCTGTGTCAGGGTCCGCCCGCCCACCCGTCTAAAGAAGAAAAAGAGGAAGACAAGGTAGTTGCCGGAAGATCCGGCCCGACTGCTTAGCAGTCGGCCCGAATCTCGGGGGCTACACCCAGCAGGTGCGCTGACGCGCCCCCGCGAGAAAGAAGACAAGGTAGTCGCCGGAAGATCCGGCCCGACTGCACAGCAGTCGGCCCGAATCTCGGGGGCTACACCCAGCGGGTCCGCTGACGCGCCCCCGCGAGAAACAAGACAAAGTAGTTGCCGGGAGATCCGGCCCGACTACTCAGCAGTCGGCCCGAGTCTCGGGGGCTACACCCAGCGGATGCGCTGACGCGCCCCCGCGAAGATTGCAGACAAGAGAAGAGTTTTGTCAGGCCGTCAGCAGCCGGCAGAAAAAAAAAGGACGCTGCAAGACGCCTCGCCGCCTGGCCGGTCGAGCCTAACCGACCAGGACCCCCTTCGAGCACCCGGGGGCTCGAGGGCTACACCCAGTGGGTGCGCCGACGCGCTCCGCGAGCGCCGAGTCGCGCCGGCTGTCTTCGACGACCACGACTACACAAAAATCAATGTGAGCTCCTAGCCCGCATATTTCTGCATCACACAAGCACAGATAACCCCGGGCGATGCTCAGGTGCTATCTCTGCATTTTTTATTACAGTTGCATCACTGTTCGCCTCGGTGCCAGCCAGAGTTGGCCCCGGGGCTGGCCGCTTGGCCTGAGACATTAATTCCTGCAGACGGCTTAGTAGCGTGCGCGGTACCAAAGGCACACTCTTAGTCACAGACCGCCGAGCGGCTATCCGACTAGCAAGAGTGAACGCTGGAGGCCACCCAGGCGAAAAAAGTCCGGGAAGAAAAACGGTTTGGGCGACCCGGCCGTTTTCCTTTACAAGTATCTACTCGGTTGAATCTGCTCCCAGACTCTGAGTACTGTACACTCCGCTCCACGGCCCACTCCCAGCCACAGACCGCAGAGCGGCTGTCCGGCGAGCAGGAGCACAAGCCAAATAGCGGAGGGAACACGAAAAAGATTAAGGGGGCTCGGACGAAACCGAGTCGGCACCCTCCGCATAAAAATTGCAACACTAAAAGCAAGCATATGATATATTTGCGCGGACTAACTTTGTCCTTTGTATGATCATTTTCATGAACATTTGCCAAAAAACCTCCGCCCAACTTTGCCAAGTTGCCCGGAGGCTTGGGGGCTACTGTCGGAGTAATGGGACACGGATACCCCGAAGACGGCAAGAAGATATTTCAAGACATCGGGGCTAGCAAAGCCCCTCAGTCCGACTACGCCAACCAGCCGGCTGCCGACTGCGCCGACCAGTCGGCTGCCGACTGCAGCCCAACCCGACACCGACACGACACCGACGGGGCGACCGTACCGTGATGTCATCTACAGTGTACCATGTCCCCTGGGTACTGATTTATAAAGTACCCCGGGGGACAAGCATGACATGTACCATGCCTACATGGCTTGGCATGTAAGCTACCCAAGGTAGCTTACAACCAAAGCCACTACCACCCATGCCACTAGCTAGCTAGCTACCATGCCTACATGGCTTACATCCTAAGCTAACTCCCACTATATATATGAGATCCATCCATCCATCCAGGGAGGATGGACTCACTCTCCCACACACTCGCGCATGCATGCTCAGGCACATGCGGCCACACACACCTATGCTCATACGCATATATATGAGGTCAGCTGCACTTGGCACTGATCTCAGATACAGCTCCAGGAGCGACTCTGTACCAGATATACCAGATATACTCAGACATGCAGGAGTAGGGGTGTTATCTCTGCGGAGAACCCCGAACCTAGGAAAACCACCGCGTGCTACTCGCATACCCGCTCCCGGTCCTATCAGCAGCAGTCCTACCCACACACTAAGCCCTTGTGGCATCTGTCGGCTCGCAAGCCCCCCTTAAGAAATACCACGACAATAGCAACGAGAGGGGACAGTGTTGTCTACGTAGCCTCGTAGACCGTAAGCGGAAGCGTTATGACAACGCGGTTGATGTAGTCGTACGTCTTCACAATCGACCAATCCTAGTACCGAAAGTATGGCACCTCCGCGATCTGCACATGTTCGGCTCGGTGACGTCCCATGAACTCATGATCCAGCAGAGTGTCGAGGGAGAGCTTCATTAGCACGACGTCGTGAGGACGGTGATGATGAAGCTACTAGCGCAGGGCTTCACCTAAGCACCACAACGATATGACCGAGGTGGATTATGGTGGAGGGGGCACCGCACACGGCTAAGAGATCAATGATCAACTTGTGTGTCTATGGGGTGCCCCCCATATATAAAGGAGTGGAGGGGGAGTGGGCCGGCCTCCTAGGCGCGCCCAAGGGGGGAGTCCTACTCCTGGTGGGAGTAGGATTCCCCCTTCCCTAGTTGGAGTAGGAGAGGGAAGGAAGGGGGAGAGGGAGAGAAGGAAAGGGGGCCTGTTGGGGAATGTAGTAATTTCAAAAAATTTCCTACGCACACGCAAGATCATGGTGATGCATAGCAATGAGAGGGGAGAGTGTTGTCTACGTACCAACGCAGACCGACTGCGGAAGCGATCACACAACGTAGAGGAAGTAGTCGTACGTCTTCCCGATCCGACCGATCCAAGCACCGTTACTCCGGCACCTCCGAGTTCTTAGCACACGTTTAGCTCGATGACGATCCTCGGGCTCCGATCCAGCAAAGTGTCGAGGAAGAGTTCCGTCAGCACGACGGCGTGGTGACGATCTTCATGTACTACCGACGCAGGGCTTCGCCTAAGCACTACAACGGTATGATCGAGGTGGAATTTGGTGGCAGGGGGCACCGCACACGGCTAAGGGACGATCAACAATGATCAATTGTGTGTCAAGAGGTGCCCCCTGCCCCCGTATATAAAGGAGCAAGGGGGAGGGGTTCGGCCCACCAAGGGAGAGGGGCGCAGGAGGAGTCCTACTCCCACCGGGAGTAGGACTCCCCCCCCCCAATCCTATTCCTAATAGGAATCCTCAAGGGGGAAAGAGAGAAGGGGTGGCCGGCCACCTTCCCTAGTGCTAATAGGACTAGGGAAAGGGGGGAGGTGCGCAGCCCTCTATGGCAGCCCCTTTCACTTTTCCACTAAGGCCCAATAGGCCCATTTGCCTCCCGGGGGGTTCCGGTAACCCTCCCGATATTCCGGTAAAATCCTGATTTCACCCGGAACACTTCCGATGTCCAAACATAGGCTTCCAATATATCAATCTTTACGTCTCGACCATTTCGAGACTCCTCGTCATGTCCGTGATCACATCCGGGACTCCGAACAACCTTCGGTACATCAAAATGCATAAACTCATAATAACTGTCATCATAACGTTAAGCGTGCGGACCCTACGGTTCGAGAACAATGTAGACATGACCAAGACACAACTCCGGTAAATAACCAATAGTGGGACCTGGATGCCCATATTGGCTCCTACATATTCTACGAAGATCTTTATCGGTCAGACCGCATAACAACATACGTTGTTCCCTTTGTCATCGGTATGTTACTTGCCCGAGACTCGATCGTCGGTATCCAATACCTAGTTCAATCTCGTTACCGGCAAGTCTCTTTACTCGTTCCGTAATACATCATTCTGCAACTAACTCATTAGTTGCAATGCTTGCAAGGCTTAAGTGATGTGTATTACCGAGAGGGCCGAGGGATACCTCTCCGACAATCGGAGTGACAAATCCTAATCTCGAAATACGCCAACCCAACATCTACCTTTGGAGCCACCTGTAGTACTCCTTTATAATCACCCAGTTACGTTGTGACGTTTGGTAGTACCGAAAGTGTTCCTCCGGCAAACGGGAGTTGCATAATCTCATAGTCATAGGAACATGTATAAGTCATGAAGAAAAGCAATAGCAACATACTAAACGATCGGGTGCTAAGCTAATGGAATGGGTCATGTCAATCAGATCATTCAACTAATGATGTGACCTCGTTAATCAAATAACAACTCTTTGTTCATGGTTAGGAAACATAACCATCTTTGATTAACGAGCTAATCAAGTAGAGGCATACTAGTGACACTGTGTTGGTCTATGTATTCACACATGTATTATGTTTCCGGTTAATACAATTCTAGCATGAATAATAAACATTTATCATGATATAAGGAAATAAATAATAACTTTATTATTGCCTCTAGGGCATATTTCCTTCAGTCTCCCACTTGCACTAGAGTCAATAATCTAGATTATACAGTAATGATTCTAACACCCATGGAGCCTTGGTGCTGATCATATTTTGCTCGTGGAAGAGGCTTAGTCAACGGGTCTGCAACATTCAGATCCATACGTATCTTGCAAATCTCTATGTCTCCCACCTGGACTAAATCCCGGATGGAATTGAAGCATCTCTTGATGTGTTTGGTCCTTTTGTGAAATCTGGATTCCTTTGCCAAAGCAATTGCACCAGTATTGTCACAAAAGATTTTCATTGGACCCGATGCACTAGGTATGACACCTAGATCGGATATGAACTCCTTCATCCAGACTCCTTCGTTCGCTGCTTCCGAAGCAGCTATGTACTCCGCTTCACATGTAGATCCCACTACGATGCTTTGTTTAGAACTGCACCAGCTGACAGCTCCACCGTTTAAAGTAAACACGTATCCGGTTTGCGATTTAGAATCGTCCGGATCAGTGTCAAAGCTTGCATCAACGTAACCTCTTACGGTGAGCTCTTTGTCACCTCCATATACGAGAAACATATCCTTAGTCCTTTTCAGGTATTTCAGGATGTTCTTGACCGCTGTCCAGTGATCCACTCCTGGATTACTTTGGTACCTCCCTGCTATACTTATAGCAAGGCACACATCAGGTCTGGTACACACCATTGCATACATGATAGAGCCTATGGCTGAAGCATAGGGAACATCTTTCATTTTTCTCTATCTTCTGCAGTGGTCGGGCATTGAGTCTGACTCAACTTTACACCTTGTAACACAGGCAAGAACCCTTTCTTTGCTTGATCCATTTTGAACTTTTTCAAAATTTGTCAAGGTATGTGCTTTGTGAAAGTCCAATTAAGCGTCTTGATCTATCTCTATAGATCTTTATGCCTAATATGTAAGCAGCTTCACCGAGGTCTTTCATTGAAAAACTTTTATTCAAGTATCCCTTTATGCTATCCATAAATTCTATATCATTTCCAATCAGCAATATGTCATCCACATATAATATCAGAAATGCTACAAAGCTCCCACTCACTTTCTTGTAAATACAAGCTTCTCCAAAAGTCTGTATAAAACCAAATGCTTTGATCACACTATCAAAGCGTTTATTCCAACTCCGAGATGCTTGCACCAGTCCATAAATGTATCTCTGGAGTTTGCACACTTTGTCAGCTCCCTTTGGATCGACAAAACCTTCCGGTTGCATCATATACAACTCTTCTTCCAGAAATCCATTCAGGAATGCAGTTTTGACATCCATTTGCCAAATTTCATAATCATAAAATGCGGCAATTGCTAACATGATTCTGACAGACTTAAGCATCGCTACGGGTGAGAAAGTCTCATCATAGTCAACTCCTTGAACTTGTCGAAAACCTTTTGCGACAGGTCGAGCTTTGTAGACAGTAACATTACCATCAGCGTCAGTCTTCTTCTTAAAGATCCATTTATTCTCAATTGCTTGCCGATCATCGGGCAAGTCAACCAAAGTCCATACTTTGTTCTCATACATGGATCCCATCTCAGATTTCATGGCTTCAAGCCACTTTGCGGAATCTGGGCTCACCATCGCTTCTTCATAGTTCGTAGGTTCATCATGATCTAGTAGCATGACCTCCAGAACAGGATTACCATACCACTTTGGTGCGGATCTTACTCTGGTTGATCTACGAGGTTCAGTAGTATCTTGCTCTAAAGTTTCATGATCATCATCATTAGCTTCCTCTCTTATTGGTGTAGGTCTCGCAGAAACAATTTTCTGTGATGTACTATTTCCCAATAAAGGAGTAGGTACAGTTACCTCGTCAAGTTCTACTTTCCTCCCACTCACTTCTTTCGAGAGAAACTCCTTCTCAAGAAAGTTTCCAAATTTAGCAACAAAAGTCTTGCCTTCGGATCTGTGATAGAAGGTCTATCCAATAGTTTCCTTTGGATATCCTATGAAGACACATTTTTCCGATTTGGGTTCGAGCTTATCAGGTTGAAGCTTTTTCACATAAGCATCGCAGCCCCAAACTTTAAGAAACGACAACTTTGGTTTCTTGCCAAACCACAGTTCATAAGGCGTCGTCTCAACGGATTTTGATGGTGCCCTATTTAACGTGAATGCGGCCGTCTCTAAAGCATAACCCCAAAACGATAGCGGTAAATCAGTAAGAGACATCATAGATCGCACCATATCTAGTAAAGTACGATTACGACGTTCGGACACACCATTACGCTGTGGTGTTCCGGGTGGCGTGAGTTGCGAAACTATTCCACAATTTTTCAAATGTACACCAAACTCGTAACTCAAATATTCTCCTCCACGATCAGATCGTAGAAACCTTATTTTCTCGTTACGATGATTTTCAACTTCACTCTAAAATTCTTTGAACTTTTCAAACGTTTCAGATTTGTGTTTCATTAAGTAGATATACCCATATCTACTTAAATCATCTGTGAAAGTGAGAAAACAACGATATCCGCCACGAGCCTCAATATTCATCGGACCACATACATCGGTATGTATGATTTCCAACAAATCTGTTGCTCTCTCCATAGTACCGGAGAACGGTGTTTTAGTCATCTTGCCCATGAGGCACGGTTCGCAAGTACCAAGTGATTCATAATCAAGTGGTTCCAAAAGCCCATCAGTATGGAGTTTCTTCATGCGCTTTACACCGATATGACCTAAACGGCAGTGCCACAAATAAGTTGCACTATCATTATCAACTCTGCATCTTTTGGTTTCAACATTATGAATATGTGTATCACTACTATCGAGATTCATCAAAAATAGACCACTTTTCAAAGGTGCATGACCATAAAAGATATTACTCATATAAATAGAACAACCATTATTCTCTGATTTAAATGAATAACCGTCTCGCATCAAACAAGATCCAGATATAATGTTCATGCTTAATGCTGGCACCAAATAACAATTATTTAGGTCTAATATTAATCCCGAAGGTAGATGTAGAGGTAGCGTGCCGACCGCGATCACATCGACTTTGGAACTGTTTCCCACGCGCATCGTCACCTCGTCCTTTGCTAGTGTCCGCTTATTTTGTAGTCCCTGTTTCGAGTTGCAAATATTAGCAACGGAACCAGTATCAAATACCCAGGTGCCACTGCGAGCATTAGTAAGGTACACATCAATAACATGTATATCACATATACCTTTGTTCAACTTGCCATCCTTCTTATCCGCCAAATACTTGGGGCAGTTCCGCTTCCAGTGACCAGTCTGCTTGCAGTAGAAGCACTCAGTTTCAGGCTTAGGTCCAGACTTGGGTTTCTTCTCTTGAGCAGCAACTTGCTTGCCGTTCTTCTTGAAGTTTCCCTTCTTCTTCCCTTTGCCCTTTTTCTTGAAACTAGTGGTTTTGTTAACCATCAACACTTGATGCTCCTTCTTGATTTCTACCTCCGCAGCTTTCAGCATTGCGAAGAGCTCGGGAATAGTCTTGTTCATCCCTTGTATATTATAGTTCATCACAAAGCTCTTGTAGCTTGGTGGCAGTGATTGGAGAATTCTGTCAATGACGCAATCATCCGGAAGTGTAACTCCCAATTGAATCAAGTGATTATTATACCCAGACATTTTGAGTATATGCTCACTGACAGAACTGTTCTCCTCCATCTTGCAGCTATAGAACTTATTGGAGACTTCATATCTCTCAATCCGGGCATTTGCTTGAAATATTAACTTCAACTCCTGGAACATCTCATATGCTCCATGACGTTCAAAACATCGTTGAAGTCCCGGTTCTAAGCCGTAAAGCATGGCACACTGAACTATTGAGTAGTCATCAGCTTTGCTCTGCCAGACGTTCATAACTTCTGGTGTTGCTCTAGCAGCAGGCCTGGCACTCAGCGGTGCTTCCAGGACGTAATTCTTCTGTGCAGCAATGAGGATAATCCTCAAGTTATGGACCCAGTGTGTGTAATTGCTACCATCATTTTTCAACTTTGCTTTCTGAAGGAACGCATTAAAATTCAACGGAACAACAACATGAGCCATCTATCTACAATCAACATAAACAAGCAAGATACTATCAGGTACTATGTTCATGATAAGTTTAAGTTCAGTTAATCAAATTACTTAATAACTCCCACTTAGATAGACATCCCTCTAATCCTCTAAGTGATCACGTGATCCAAATCAACTAAACCATAACCGATCATCACGTGAGATGGAGTAGTTTTCAATGGTGAACATCATTATGTTGATCATATCTACTATATGATTCACGCTCGACCTTTCGGTCTCCGTGTTCCGAGGCCATATCTGTATATGCTTGGCTCGTCAAGTATAACCTGAGTATTCCGCGTGTGCAACTGTTTTGCAACCGTTGTATTTGAACGTAGAGCCTATCACACCCGATCATCACGTGGTGTCTCAGCACGAAGAACTTTTGCAATGGTGCATACTCAGGGAGAACACTTCTTGATAATTTAGTGAGAGATCATCTTATAATGCTACCGTCAATCAAAGCTAGATAAGATGCATAAAAAGGTAATCATCACATGCAATCAATATAAGTGATATGATATGGCCATCATCATCTTGTGCTTTGTGATCTCCATCTCCGAAGCACCGTCATGATCACCATCGTCACCGGCGCGACACCTTGATATCCATCGTAGCATCGTTGTCGTCTCGCCAATCTTATGCTTCCATGACTATCACTACCGCTTAGTAATAAAGTAAAGCATTACATCGCGATTGCATTGCATACAATAAAGCGACAACCATATGGCTCCTGCCAGTTGCCGATAACTCGGTTACAAAACATGATCATCTCATACAATAAAATCAGCATCATGCCTTGACCATATCACATCACAACATGCCCTGCAAAAACAAGTTAGACGTCCTCTACTTTGTTGTTGCAAGTTTTACATGGCTGCTACGAGCTTAAGTAAGAACTTATCTCACCTACGCATCAAAACCACAACGATAGTTCGTCAAATAGACTCCGTTTTAACCTTCTCAAGGACCGGGCGTAGCCACACTTGGTTCAACTAAAGTTGGAGAGACAGTCCTCCGCAAGCCATCTATGTGCAAAGCACGTCGAGGGAACCGGTCTCGCGTAAGAGTACGCGTAAGGTTGGTCCGGATCGTCTCGTCCAACAATACCGCCAAACCAAAGTATGACATGCTGGTAGGCAGTATGACTTGTATCGCCCACAACTCACTTGTGTTCTACTCGTGCAAATAACATCAAACCATAAAAACCTAGGCTCTGATACCACTGTTGGGGAACGTAGTAATTTCAAAAAATTTCCTACGCACACGCAAGATCATGGTGATACATAGCAACGAGAGGGGAGAGTGTTGTCTACGTACCAACGCAGACCGACTGCGGAAGCGATCACACAACATAGAGGAAGTAGTCGTACGTCTTCCCGATCCGACCGATCCAAGCACCGTTACTCCGGCACCTCCGAGTTCTTAGCACACGTTCAGCTCGATGACGATCCTCGGGCTCTGATCCAGCAAAGCGTCGAGGAAGAGTTCCGTCAGCACGACGGCGTGGTGACGATCTTGATGTACTACCGACGCAGGGCTTCGCCTAAGCACTACAACGGTATGATCGAGGTGGAATTTGGTGGCAGGGGCACCGCACACGGCTAAGGGACGATCAACAATGATCAATTGTGTGTCAAGAGGTGCCCCCTGCCCCCGTATATAAAGGAGCAAGGGGGAGGGGTTCGGCCGGCCAAGGGAGAGAGGCGCAGGAGGAGTCCTACTCCCACCGGGAGTAGGACTCCCCCCCCCCCAATCCTATTCCTAATAGGAATCCTCAAGGGGGAAAGAGAGAAGGGGTGGCCGGCCACCTTCCCTAGTCCTAATAGGACTAGGGAAAGGGGGAGGTGCGCAGCCCTCTATGGCAGCCCCTTTCACTTTTCCACTAAGGCCCAATAGGCCCATTTGCCTCCCGGGGGGTTCCGGTAACCCTCCCGATATTCCGGTAAAATCCTAATTTCACCCGGAACACTTCCGATGTCCAAACATAGGCTTCCAATATATCAATCTTTATGTCTCGACCATTTCGAGACTCCTCGTCATGTCCGTGATCACATCCGGGACTCCAAACAACCTTCGGTACATTAAAATGCATAAACTCATAATAACTGTCATCATAACGTTAAGCGTGCGGACCCTACGGTTCGAGAACAATGTAGACATGACCGAGACAATCTCCGGTCAATAACCAATAGCGGGACCTGGATGCCCATATTGGCTCCTACATATTCTACGAAGATCTTTATCGGTCAGACCGCATAACAACATACGTTGTTCCCTTTGTCATCGGTATGTTACTTGCCCGAGACTCGATCGTCGGTATCCAATACCTAGTTCAATCTCGTTACCGGCAAGTCTCTTTACTCGTTTCGTAATACATCATTCCGCAACTAACTCATTAGTTGCAATGCTTGCAAGGCTTAAGGGATGTGTATTACCGAGAGGGCCCAGAGATACCTCTCCGACAATCAGAGTGACAAATCCTAATCTCGAAATACGCCAACCCAACATCTACCTTTGGAGCCACCTGTAGTACTCCTTTATAATCACCCAGTTACGTTGTGACGTTTGGTAGTACCCAAAGTGTTCCTCCGGCAAACGGGAGTTGCATAATCTCATAGTCATAGGAACATGTATAAGTCATGAAGAAAAGAAATAGCAACATACTAAACGATCGGGTGCTAAGCTAATGGAATGGGTCATGTCAATCAGATCATTCAACTAGTGATGTGACCTCGTTAATCAAATAACAACTCTTTGTTCATGGTTAGGAAACATAACCATCTTTGATTAACGAGCTAGTCAAGTAGAGGCATACTAGTGACACTGTGTTGGTCTATGTATTCACACATGTATTATGTTTCCGGTTAATACAATTCTAGCATGAATAATAAACATTTATCATGATATAAGGAAATAAATAATAACTTTATTATTGCCTCTAGGGCATATTTCCTTCAGGGCCAGCCCCTCCCCCTCCCAATTCGTATTGGGCTTAGGGGGCGCACCCCCACCTTGGTCGCCTCCTCCTCCTTTCCACTATGGGCCATTAAGGCCCATTGACTCCCCGGGGGGTTCCGGTAACCCCCCGGTACTCCAATTCGAGAGAAGGTACAATTACCTCTTCAGGTTCTACTTTCCTCCCACTCACTTCTTTCGAGAGAAACTCCTTCTCTAGAAAGGATCCATTCTTAGCAACAAAGATCTTGCCTTAGGATCTGTGATAGAAGGTGTACACAACAATTTATTTTGGGTATCCTATGAAGACGCACTTCTCCGATTTGGCTTCGAGCTTATCAGGCCGAAGCTTTTTCACATAAGCATTGCAACCCCAAACTTTAAGAAATGACAGCTTAGGTTTCTTGCTAAACCATAGTTCATACGGTGTCGTCTCAACGGATTTAGATGGTGCCCTATTTAAAGTGAATGCAGCTTTCTTAGTTAGCCTAGTTTTATTAGCTGCTGTACATATTATTTTGTAGACACTGTGCTGGACTTTGTGGTGGAGGTTTTGAATAAAGGGCTGTGGGGCTTTTGCTTCATAGTATTCAGTCAAAAAAGTGAATGCAGCTATCTCTAATGCATAACCCCAAAACAATAGTGGTAAATCAGTGAGAGACATCATAGATTGCACCATATCTAATAAAGTACGGTTACGACGTTCGGACACACCATTACGCTGTGGTGTTCCAGGTGGTGTGAGTTGTGAAACTATCCCACATTGTTTTAAATCAAGGCCAAACTCATAACTCAAATATTTGCCTCCACGATCAGATCGTAGAAACTTTATTTTCTTGTTACGATGATTTTCCACTTCACTATGAAATTCTTTGAACTTTTCAAATGTCTCAGACTTGTGTTTCATCAAGTAGATATACCCATATCTGCTCAAATCATCTGTGAAGGTTAGAAAATAATGATACCCGCCGCGAACCTCAACACTCATTGGACCACATATATCGGTATGTATTATTTTCAATAAGTCAGTGGCTCGCTCCATTGTCCCGGAGAACGGAGGTTTAGTCATCTTTCCCATGATGCATGGTTCGCAAGCATCAAATGATTCATAATCAAGTGATTCCAAAAGTTCATCCTCATGGAGCTTCTTCATGCGCTTTATACCAATATGACCTAAACGGCAGTGCCACAAATATGTTGCACTATTATTATCAACTTTGCATCTTTTGGCATCAATATTATGAATATGTGCATCATCAACCATCGGGATTCAACAAAAATAGACCACTCTTCAAGGGTGCATGACCATAAAAGATATTACTCATATAAATAAAACAACCATTATTCTCTGATTTAATGAATAACCGTCTCGCATTAAACAATATCCGGATATAATGTTCATGCTCAACGCTGGCACCAAGTAACAATTATTCAGGTCTAAAACTAATCCCATAGGTAGATGTAGAGGTAGCGTGCCGACGGCGATCACATTGACCTTGGAACCATTCCCAATGCGCATTGTCACCTCGTCCTTAGCCAATCTTCGTTTAATCCGTAGCCCCTATTTCGAGCTACAAATATGACCAACCGAACCGGTATCAAATACCCATGCACTACTACGAGAATTAGTAAGGTACACATCAATAAAATGTATATCAAATATACCTTTGTTCACTTTGTCATTCTTCTTATCCGCCAAATACTTGGGGCAGTTCCGCTTCCAGTGACCAGTCCCTTTGCAGTAGAAGCACTCAGTTTTAGGCTTAGATATAGACTTGGTCCCGGGAGTGGCAACTTGCTTGCCATTCTTCTTTAAGTTTCCCTTCTCTCCTTTGCCTTTTTTCTTGAAACTAGTGGTCTTGTTAACCATGAACCCTTGATGTTCCTTCTTGATTTCTACCTCTGCGGCTTTGAGCATAGCGAAGAGCTCGGGAATTGTCTTATCCATCCCTTGCATATTATAGTTCATCACGAAGCCTTTGTAGCTTGGTGGCAGTGATTGGAGAACTCTGTCAATAACACTATCATCTGGAAGATTAAATCCCAGCTGAGTCAAGTGGTTATGATACCCAGACATTCTGAGCATGTGTTCACTGACAGAACTGTTCTCCTCCATCTTGCAGCTATAGAACTTGTTCGAGACTTCATATCTCTCAACTTGGGCATTTGCTTGAAATATTGACCTCAACTCCTGGAACATCTCATATGGTCCATGACGTTCAAAACGTCTTTGAAGTCCCGATTTTAAGCCGTAAAGCATGGCACACTGAACTATCGAGTAGTCATCAGATCGAGCTTGCTAAACGTTCATAACATCAGCATCTGCTCCTGCAGTAGGCCTTTCACCTACCGGTGCATCAAGGAAATAATTCTTCTGTGCAGTAATGAGGATAATCCTCAAGTTACGTACCCAGTCCGTGTAGTTGCTACCATCATCTTTCAACTTAGCTTTCTCTAGGAATGCATTAAAATTCAAGGGAACAGTAGCATGGGCCAATGATCTACAACATATATGTGCAAAACCTATCAGGACTAAGTTCATGATGAATTAATTTCAATTAATCATATTACTTAAGAACTCTCACTTAGATAGACATCCCTCGAGTCATCTAAATGATCATGTGATCCATATCAACTAAACCATGTCCGATTATCACGTGCGATGGAGTAGTTTTCAATGGTGAACATCTCTATGTTGATCATATCTACTATATGATTC
Organism: Triticum monococcum; assembly: GCA_034509565.1. NCBI lineage: Eukaryota > Viridiplantae > Streptophyta > Magnoliopsida > Poales > Poaceae > Triticum > Triticum monococcum. The sequence continues at coordinate 387,000,102 of CM067847.1, read as the reverse complement.
ACGTTCGACCTTTTGGTCTCAAGTGTTCCGAGGCCATGTCTGTACATGCTAGGCTCGTCAAGTTTAACCCGAGTATTCTGAATGTGCAAAATTGTCTTGCACCCATTGTATGTGAAAGTAGAGCTTATCACACCCGATCATCACGTGGTGTCTCCGCACGACGAACTATCGCAACGATGCATACTCAGGGAGAACACTTATACCTTGAAATTTTAGTAAGGGATCATCATATAATGTTACCGCGGTACTAAGCAAAATAAGATGCATAAAAGATAAACATCACATGCAATCAAAAATATGTGACATGAGATGGCCATCATCACCTTGTGCCTTTGATCTCCATCTCCAAAGCACCGTCATGATCTCCATCATCACTAGCTTGACACCTTGATCTCCATCGTAGCGTCATGGTCATCTCACCAACTATTACTTCTACAATTATCGCTAACGCATAGTGATTAAGTAAAGCAATTACATGGCGTTTGCATTTCATATAGTAAAGAGACAACCATAAGGCTCCTGCCAGTTGCCAGTGACTTTTATAGAACATGATCATCTCATACAATAACGTATATCACATCATGTCTTGACCATATTACATCACAACATGCCCTGCAAAAACAAGTTAGACATCCTCTACTTTGTTGTTGCAAGTTTTACGTGGCTACTATGGGCTTCTAGCAAGAACCGTTCTTACCTACGCATCAAAACCACAACGGTATTTATCAAGTTTGTTGTTTTAACCTTCAACAAGGACCATCCGCAGTCAAATTCGATTCAACTAAAGTTGGAGAAACAGAGACCCGCCAGCCACCTTTATGCAAAACTAGTTTCATGTCTGTAGGTGGAACCGGTCTCATGAACGTGGTCATGTAAGGTTGGTCCGGACCGCTTCATCCAACAATACTGCCGAATCAAAATAAGACATTGGTGGTAAGCAGTATGACGATCACCGCCCACAACTCTTCGTGTTCTACTCATGCATATCATCTACGCATAGACCTGGCTCGGATGCCACTGTTGGGGAACGTAGCATGCAATTTCAAAAACAAATCCTACGCTCATGCAAGACGAGATACATATCAATGAGAGGGGGAGAGTGTGTCCACGTACCCTCGTAGACCGAAAGTGGAAGCGTTTGACAATGCGGTTGATGCAGTCGAACTTCTTCTCGGTCCGACCGATCGAGCACCGAACGTACGACACCTCTGAGTTCTGCAGACGTTCAGCTCGATGACGCCCCTTGAACACTTGATATAGCAAAGTGTCGAGGGAGAGTTTCGCCAGCACGATGGCATGCTGATGGTGATGGTGAAGTGATCCGCGCACGACTTCGCCTAAGCACCACGACAATATGACCGGAGGCGTAAACTGTGGAGGGGGGCGCCGCACACGGCTAACAATCGTTGTTGTGTGTTCTAGCGGTGCCCCCGTCATATCTGTAGGTTGGAGGGGAGTAGAGGCAGCCAAGGGGGCACCCCAAGTACGAGGAATCCTACTTGGGTGCCTCCCAATTCGGCCTCCCCCTTCCATATTCATCCGGAGGGGGAAGGAAGGAGCAGGGAGGAGAGAAGGAAGGGGGGCGAATTGCCCCCCTTCCTTTCTCTCTTCCCCTCTTTCCTTGCCCCCTTATTTTGGCCTACATGGGGCACACCAGCCCCTTAGGGGCTGGTCTGTCCCCTTCTTGGTCCATTAGGCCCATGTAGTTGCCAGGGGGATGCCTGGAACCCCTTCTAGGGACCCGATGTGTACCCGGTAGCCCCGGAACACTTCCGGTGTCCGAATAGCATCATCAAATATATGAATATTTACCTCTCGATCATTTCGAGACACCTCGTCATGTCCGTGATCTCATCCAGGACTCCGAACAACATTCGGTCACCAAATCACATAACTCATATAATACAAAATCGTCATCGAACGTTAAGCGTGCGGACCCTATGGGTTCGAGAACAATGTAGACATGACCGAGATACCTCTTTGGTCAATAACCAACACCGGAACCTGGATGCTCATATTCGTTCCCACATATTCTATGAAGATCTTTATCGGTCGTATCGTAATGACAACATACGTTATTCCCTTTTTCATCGGTATGTTACTTGCACGAGATTCGATCGTCGGTATGTTCATACCTAGTTCAATCACATTACCGGCAAGTCTCTTTACTCATTCCGTAATACATCATCCCATAACTAATTCATTAGTCACATTGCTTGCAAGGCTTATCATGATGTGTATTACTGAGAGGGCCCAGAGATACCTCTCTGACACTCAGAGTGACAAATCTTAATCTTGATCTATGCCAACCCAACAAACACCTTCGGAGATACCTGTAGAGCATCTTTATAATCACCCAGTTACATTGTGATGTTTGATAGCACACAGGGTATTCCTCTGGGATTCGGGAGTTGCATAATCTCATAGTCGAAGGAATATGTATTTGATATGAAGAAAACAATTGCAGTAAAACTGAACAATCAATATGCTAAGCTAATGGATGTGTCTAGTCCATCACATCATTCTCCTAATGATGTGATCCCGTTCATCAACTGACAACACATGTCCATGGTTAGGAAACTTAACCATCTTTGATTAACGAGCTAGTCTAGTAGAGGCTTACTAGGGACACAGTGTTTTGTCTATGTATCCACACATGTATCAAGTTTTCGGTTAATACAATTCTAGCATGAATAATAAACATTTATCACAATATAAGGAAATATAAATAACAACTTTGTTATTGCATCTAGGGCATATTTCTTTCACAACTAGCCAACAATAATAAAATATCTCAAATGAAAACACCTTGTCAAAACAATCACGACATAATATGACAACAGTGGTATCTCGCTAGCCCTTTCTAAGACCGCAAAACATAAATGCAGAGCACCTCCAAAGTTCAAGCAACGAGTAAACACTGTAATTCATGGTAGAATGATCCAGTCATGATGCATCCAACATTAACTATACACAATGCATGAGGATGACAATAGTGCTCTCAGAATCTGACGCTTATTTGAGAAGGTGATGACTCAACATAAAATTAAATAGATAGCCCCTTTGCAGAGGGAAGAAGGGATTTGCAACGGTGCCAGAGCTCGGTTTTTAGAACAGAGGTAAATGAAATTTTGAGAAATGCACCCTTCTTGCTTACTTTGCGACCATTAGTTATTGATATCTTCCATGCTAAACACATTAGTGGCGGTTCCCAAGCGATAAATGTAAAGGTTTACTCCCCCTCCACCAACAATCACACTCCATGGCTAGCCGAATCCTCGGGTACCGTCCATACCAACATTAGTCCTGGGGGAGTTTTGTTTAATTATTTGCAATTTGATTTCAGGACTGGGAATCCCTATTACCGCCCCTCTCGTGCAAGGACGAGTGAATAAACACTCATCATGAGAATAACCCGCTTAGCGTGGAAGATACCGACAACCTCCTGTTGCTCTATGAACAATCTAGGCACACAAAAAAGGATATTTATTTGAAGTTTTTAGAGGTGGCACATGCAAATTTACTTAGAGCGGTATGGTAATACCGCATATAGGTAGGTATGGTGGACTCATTTGGAATAACTTGGGTTTTAGGATTTTGATGCACAACCATTATTTCTGCTTAGTACAGGCGAAGGCTAGAAAATAGTTTGGGAAGCGGCCAACTAGAGAGCGAAAACGGTCATGAACATGCATTATGCATAATGAACATTGGATACTAACATGAGTAGGATATGAACACCATGAACATAAATATCATACAAGCTATGTTTATTTGATTCACCTACATGCATAAACATGTGCCAAGTCAAGCCACTTGAAACATTCAGAGGAGGATACCTTATCATCATACTACATCACAATCATTTTAACGCAATGTTGACATTCAAGATAAATCATTATCCACTCCTTGCTACTTAAGCACGACATGAGAAACTATAATCTCTAGTTTTCATTTCAAACATGTTTGATCATAATATGTTGAATCATGGATACTAGGTTAAACATATTTACAAAAACATAACAAGTCAAGTTCATACCCATTTCTCTCTGCCACAACCAGTTCACCAAATATCATTTATTGCCTTTCACTTGCATGACCGAACGATTTGAAAATAATAATAATAATAATAACAGTGCAGGAGTGTTGTGGACTAAGCTAGAATCGGCAAACATTTTATTCAAAGGAGAAGACAAGGTAATTTGGGCTCTTTGTCAGATAAACAATAATGCAAATGAAAGCCACTCTAGATTTCGTGGTATTCTCCTTGGTATGACTCAACAAACGGAAAATAAATTCAAAGAAACACACTAAAATATTTTTGGAGTTTTTAGTTTTTCTAAAAGAAAGAAAATTAGAGAAGGAAAAACAAAGATGAGAAATAATATTTACACAGGAAAGCTCCCAACAAGCAAAAATAAGAATAGAGAAATCTTTTTGGTTTTTTTTAATACTACAACTAATTAAACTAGAAAGAAAAGACAAAAAGAAGAAGGAAATATTTTTCGGTTTTCTCAAATTTTTTCAAACACACAAGAAGAAAGCAAGAAAATGAATCTAGCATGGATAATACAATGAAAACATGTGGACACCGACAACTGGAATGAAATGTGTGAACATGAATGTAATGTCGGTGGAAATACGTACTCCCCCAAGCTTAGGCTTTTGGCCTAACATGGTAATCATTGTCAGTAGCCTGCGTAATAATCGGAGTGATAGCTCATGAAGGCTCTAGGTGCAACCTCCTCATCCCGCCGAGCAGCTACAACCTCTGCGTTGTGCGTGCGGGCCTCGCTCTCAAGAACATAACATCTTCCCTTGATGTGATAATCAAAGAGAGCAGGAGCAGGAAAAAAGGTATGCACCACAGAATGTTTATTAAATAATAGGTTATAAATATAATCAGTGGCCTTGCCCATGAGGAACTTATGGCACTTCATGGCCTCAAAGTCTAAGTACTAGGTAGGTAGGATAGGGTCATTAGGCCAAGGTGATATGCCCAGTCCCCTTACTAGACGTGAGGCACAAATCCCACCATAGAAGTCTCCACTACTGGCATTGTGTTTTAGCCTACATGCAACAATCGCCCCAAGGTTATAACATTTTATCACCGGTGAGAACAGTGTTCAAAAGACTCAAGTCAGGAGCATAAAGTATGCTGCAATCCTGCTTGCCTATGATGCATTTGCCATTAAAGAGTGCAAAGTATTGAATCGATGGCAAATGAATGCTCTTAATTCTACCTTGTGTCACTCCTCTAGTCTCACCATAGCAGAGGCTAGTCAAGAATGTTTTGTACTCAAACCTTGGTGGTTCGTCCAGCGAACCCCAAAATGGAATTTTGCTGTAGTTAGCAAATCTCTCTAGAGGTATGGGAAATGGATTGTCATATAGTTTAAATGACACTCTAGACTCACGAGGATGAAGTTCAAATTCTTTAGTAAATGGTTCTATGAGGCTGATATGTTGATGGCACTTATCTTCTATGTAGGGACCAAGCTCGATGTTGTGAACGTATTGCTCAAATTCTTCTTTAATACCCGCTCTCCCCAAAAAAATTGTTGCATGGCCATAGGCAGGATTTGGTAGCTGATTCCCGTATCAAACTTGCGCTTGGTTCAACATAAGACCGGTGCACCGAGTCACTACTAGATGATGCCTCCGAAGACCTCGTCCTCGAAGAACTTCTAAAGAAACTCATCTTCTTCCTATGAACAAAATTCTGAAATTTTTAGTCCAGAAATTTTTTCTCAACAAAACTTCACAAGATTGATAGCAACTACTCATAACCATGAATAGAGGCTATATTGAGCATTCAAACTAATTACAACTCTGAGAATTCAACATGCAAGCTCATCTATAGCAGCACCAAGAGTAGCTAATTATTCAAAATATAATCCACTAACGCAAAAACTAATTGGACCAATGGAGGAGTCACATACCAAGTAGCAATCCCCGAAACAGTTTTGGAAATGGAGTTTTGAGCAAAGAGATCGAAATCCGCGGGTTTGAGAGCAAGAACATGAGGGAGAGAGCAATGGTGGATTTTTTTCTGGGGACCACAACCCACCAGGGCGCGCCTGGGGCTGCTAGCGCGCCCAGGTGGCTTGTGCCCACCTAGTGCACCCCCTCTAATGTTATTTGCACTAGAAATTCAGAAATGTTCAGAACAAAATTGTATTAATTTTTAGGACATTTTGAGAACTTTTATTTTTGGGACATTTTTTATTGCACGGAAAATCCAGAAAAAAGGATAAACATGGCATTTTATTTTATTTAAATAAGAAAAATAGAAAATAAAAGGTGAGGACAGAAGGTTGTGCCTACTAGATTCATCAACTTCATACCTCTCAAAAGTGATCCATTAACAAGGTTGATCATGTAATGTCTGAATAATTAAGCTACAGTAATCCTCTGTTAATGAGGCCACATCACCATTGTTACTGTTTCTAATCTTGCTTAGATTCAAATCGGTTCGAATTCAAATTTAAAATAAAGTCCAATATAAAAGTTTTCAAATGTCAAAACTAAAATGTGCAAACTGTGGCAAATAATTCATAAGTATTATTGCTGAAGAAACCAAGTTCTTATAAAATGATTAAGTACTCAAAAATAATTAAAAGAGTAGCTTAAGCGATTAATTAAATGCCTTTTAAATAATAGAATTATGCAAAGTGTTTTATCATTGCACCAAACTTTTTACGGTTGCAGCATATTTAGGAACACTAAATTAGGTGGTGCTTAGATATTTTCTAAAGCCAAAATAAATACAATGTAAAATAGGAGAACCAATAAGCATAAAATAAGAGGGGAAACAAAACAAAACAAAACAAACCGGCTTCCCCCCGGGCCTAGACTCACTAAGCCACCAGGCCGGCCCACCTACCCCACCCCCGTGCTCCTCCCTGTTCACGGGGGGTGGTGGCACGCATCCAACCACCATGGCCACGGCTGTGGTTGCGTGGCGGCCATCCCGTTGTCCCCTGTCGTCCATAAGGGCAGCCCGCTGCCCCCTCTCTTCCTCCTCGTAACCCTAGTCTCCCCCACTCGCCCCATTCCCCTTTCCCCATGCTGCTCCTCTCCTCCCCTCGCTGCACCAAGCCGTCGCCGCCATTGTCGAGCACGCCCATGTGACCATCGAGCCCCTTCGCCTCGTGGATGTGTCCACGAGCCTTGACATCGTCCTCCTCATCTTCTGGTGCTGCCCGTTGGAGTTAGGCACCTCTGCTTTGACTGAATCGGGATCGTCTTCAACCTTTGGTCGCCGGCGATATTCCTCGAGTTTGGCGTCCCTTGCTGCTCCTATTCACTTGTCGGGCCTCCGTGTGCCTCCGCGGTGAGGCCCTCATTCGATTCCCCTCGATTCCCCTTTGATTATCCCTCGGATTAGGCTGTAATCCTCACCGCGAGATGTCGCACCCACGCTCGCTAGGCGTTGATACGTATCCAACGTATCTATAATTTTTTATTGTTCCATGCTATTATATTATCTTTTTTGGATGTTTAATGAGCTTTAATATGCACTTTTATATTATTTTTGGGACTAACCTATTAATTGAAGGCCCAGTAAAAATTGTTGTTTTTTTGCCTATTTCAGTGTTTCACAGAAAAGGAATATCAAATGGAACGAAACCTTCGCGAGGATCTTTCTTGGAACAAACACAAACTAGGAGACTTGGAGTGGAAGTGTGGAACTCGACGAGGCTTCCATGAGGTAGGAGGGTGCGCCCCCACCCGCGTGGGCCCCACAGATCTCCACCAACGTACTTCTTTGGCCTATATATACTCTTATACCCTAAAAACATAAGGTGGGCCACGAAACCACTTTTCCACCGCCGCAACCTTTTGTACCCGTGAGATTGCATCTGGGGCCTTTTCCGGCGATCTGCCGGAGGGGGATTCGATCACGGAGGGCTTCTACATCAACACCATATCCTCTCCGATGATGTGTGAGAAGTTTACCACAAACCTTTGGGTCCATAGTTATTAGCTAGATGGCTTAGTCTCTCTATTTGGTTCTCAATACAGAGTTCTCCTCAATGTTCTTGGAGATCTATTCGATGTAATACTTTTTGCGGTGTGTTTGCCGAGATCCGATGAAATGTGGATTTATGTTCAAGTTATCTATGAACAATATTTGATTCTTCTCTGAATTCTTATATGCATGATTTGATATCTTTGCAAGTCTCTTCGCATTATCGGTTTAGTTTGGCCTACTAGATTGATCTTTCTTGCAATGGGAGAAGTGCTTAGCTTTGGGTTCAATCTTGCGGTGTCCTTTCCCAATGACAGCAGGGGCAGCAAGGCACATATTGTATTGTTGCCATCGAGGATAAAAAGATGGGGTTTATATCATATTGCTTGAGTTTATCCCTCTACATCATGTCATCTTGTCTAAAGCATTACTCTGTTCTTATGAACTTAATACTCTAGATGCATGCTGGATAGCGATCGATGTGTGGAGTAATAGTAGTAGATGCAGAATCGTTTTGGTCTACTTAACACGGATGTGATGCCTATGTTCATAATCATTGCCTAGATATTCTCATAACTATGCGCTCTTCTATCAATTGCTCGGCAGTAATTTGTTCACCCACTATAATACAGGCTATCATGAGAGAAGCCACTAGTGAGACCTATGGCCCCCGGGTCTCTTCCTTATTATATTGCATCTCTTTTATTATCACATCTCGTTTACTATTTTGTAATCTTTACTTTCCAATCTATAAAACAAAAATACCAAAAATATTCACCTTACTATCTTTATCATATCTCACTTTGGCAAGTGACCGTGAGGGGATTGACAACCCCTTTATCACGTTGGTTGCGAGGTTCTTGATTGTTTGTGAAGGTACTAGGTGACTTGCGTGTTATCTCCTACTAGATTGATACCTTGGTTCTCAAAAACTGAGGGAAATACTTACGCTATTTTGCTGCATCACCCTTTCCTCTTCAAGGGAAAACCAACGCATGCTCAAGAGGTAGCAAGAAGGATTTCTGGCGCCGTTATCGGGGAGATCTATGCTCAAGTCAAGACATACCAAGTACCCATCATAAACTCTCCTCCCTCGCATTACATTATTTGCCATTTGCCTCTCATTTTCCTCTCCCGCACTTCACCTTTGCCATTTTATTTGCCTCTTTTCCGTTCGTCTCTTTTCGCTCGCTTCTTGTGTGCTTGTGTGTTAGATCGTTTATTTGCCCTCATGGCTAGTTCTCCTATCATTGTTAACACTCCCGATAATGAAGTTCTTAATTTTAAACAAAGGGAGGGAGAAAACCTAAAAGATGCTTGGTATAGAATTTGGAATGCTCAAAATAGATCTACTAAAAAGCAATCTACTTCCGTTCTTCTTCGCATTTTTTACGTAGGCATCACTCCTTGGTATAGATATGTTCTTGACACCAATACTAGAGGGAATTTCTTGGGAAGACATACTTTTGATTCTTATAATGTTATGATAGATTTGTTAGGCCCACCACCTCTTTTGGTCAATGGAACTATTTTAACTTTGGAACATGTGATGCAAAGGCTTGATATTATTGAAAATAAAATTGCCACTTTAGAGTTAATCGAAAATTTGGATCAAAAGATCCACAACCAAATTACTCAATATGGATCTAAGGTAGGAGTTACTCTAAAAAATCTTAAGGAAAAGGAACCCATAGTTAATGAGAAGATATATGAAGATCCCCCGAGAATTGATAAACTCGAAGATATTATTACCAACTTGGGGTCCGCTTTCTCTGCCGTTAAAAATACCTCAAATCCCCCCCCATACCAAAGTTGCCAAGTTTATCTATGTTCTTAAAAATAAGGGTGAACCTTCTAGTAAGAAAAATGAAGACCTCAAATCAATAAGTGTCCACCCTAACTTTTTAGATATCGTTAAGGACCCTTTTGCTACAAATGAATTTATTGATTTCCTACCTAGGAGTTTGATCATTAGCAAAAACAAAGAACTTCCTAAGGGTTATAAGTGTTCAATTAAAGAATTGCATACCGAAGATGACAATACTTAGATCTATTCTTGCTTTTGTGCCTAGCTAGGGGCGTTAAATGATAGCACTTGTTGGGAGGCAACCCAATTTTATTTTTGTTCTTTACTTTTTGTTCCTGTTTAGTAATAAATAATTTGTCTAGACTCTGTTATTATTGTGTTTTATTTGTTTTAATTAGTGTTTGTGCCAAGTAAAGCCTTTAGGATCTTCTTGGGTGATTGTTGTTTGATCTTGCTGAAAAAAAACAGAAAGTATGCGCTCACAAGAATAATATTCATTTTTTACCAGAGAGCGATAAAATACCAATTCCAACTGCAGTAGATCAATATACAAATTATTTAGGTCGTCCTAAGTTTTCAGAAATTTTGGATTTGCATAATTATTCGAAACCTCCAGATTGCTACAGACTGTCCTGTTTTGACAGATTCTGTTTTTCGTGTGTTGTTTGCTTATTTTGATGAATCTATGGCTAGTATCGGGGGGTATGAACCATAGAAAAGTTGGAATACAGTAGGTTTAACACCAATATAAATAAATAATGAGTTAATTACAATACAATAAAGTTGTGGTTTGCTTTATTATACTAACGGAGCTCATGGGATTTTCTGTTGAGTTTTGTGTTGTGAAGTTTTCAAGTTTTTGGTTAAGATTTGATGGATTTTGGAACAAGGAGTGGCAAGAGCCTAAGCTTGGAGATTCCCAAGGCACCCCAAGGTAAAATTCAAGGACAACCAAAATCCTAATCTTGGGGATGCCCCGGAAGGCATCCCCTCTTTCGTCTTCATCTATCGGTAACTTTACTTGAGGCTATATTTTTATTCACCACATGATATGTGTTTTGCTTGGAGCATCTTGCATGATTTGAGTCTTTGCTTTTTAGTTTAACACAATCAACCTTGCTGTACACATCTTTTGGGAGAGACACACATGAATTGGAATTTATTAGAATACTCTATGTGCTTCACTTATATCTTTTGAGCTAGATAATTTTGCTCTAGTGCTTCACTTATATCTTTTAAGAGCATGGTGGTGGTTTTATTTTATAGAAATTATCTCTCATGCTTCACTTATATTATTTTGAGAGTCTTTTAGAACAGCATGGTAATTTGCTTTGGTTATAAAATTAGTCCTAATTATGGGCATCCAAGATGGGTATAATAAAAACTTTCATATAGAGTGCATTGAATAGTTTAATACTTGATAATTGTTTTGAGATATAAAGATGGTAATATTAGAGTTGTGCTAGTTGAGTAATTGTGAAATTGAGAAATACTTGTGTTGAGGTTTGCAAGTCCCGTAGCATGCACGAATGGTAACCGTTGTGTGACAAATTTGAACCATGAGGTGTTCTTTGATTGCCTCCCTTATGAGTGGCAGTCGGGGACGAGCGATGGTCTTTTCCCACCAAGTTGTCCCCCTAGGAGCATGCGTGTAGTGCTTGGTTTTGATGACTTGTAGATTTTTGCAATAAGTATGTGAGTTCTTTATGACTAATCTTGAGTTCATGGATTATAAGCACTCTCACCCTTCCACCATTGCTAGCCTCTCTTGTGTAGCTCAACTTTCGTCGGTACCATAAACCCATCATTTACCTTCCTCAAAACAGCCACCATACCTACCTATTATGGCATTTCCATAGCCATTCTGAGATATATTGCCATGCAACTTTCCACCATTCCGTTTATTATGACACGCTTCATCATAGTCATATTTCTTTGCATGATCATGTAGTTGACATCGTATTTGTGGCATGGCCTCCATTCATAATTTTTTATACATGTCACTCTTGATTCATTGCACATCACTATACACCACCGCAGGCATTCACATAGAGTCATATTTTGTTCTAAGTATCAAGTTGTAATTCTTGAGTTGTAAGTAAATAATAGTGTGATGATTTTCATTATTAGAGCATTGTCCCATGTGAGGAAAGGATGATGTAGACTATGATTCCCCCACAAGTCGGGATGAGACTCCGGATGAAAAAAAGAGGCCATAAAAAAAGAGAAGGCCCAAACAAAAAAATGAGAGAAAAGAAGAGAAGGGGCAATGTTACTATCCATTTTCCACACTTGTGCTTCAAAGTAGCACCATGATCTTCATGATAGAGAGTCTCTTATGTTGTCACTTTCATATACTAGTGGGAATTTTTCATTATAGAACTTGGCTTGATATTCCAATGATGGGCTTCCTCAAATTTCCCTAGGTTTTTGTTGGGGATATTACTACTCGACGTAAACCGGCCAGGAGTAGCCGGATTAACTTTATGAACATTAGAAGCATATGAAGACGTAAGAATGATGGCGCTTTATAAAGGCCCAAGGCCCAAAGGCGAGTTAAGGCCTGTAGATGTAAACCGACCTTATTATGTAGCTTGCATTGTAAGGTAGGAAGGATAGAGACCGAGCCGGACACGTTTATGATCCAGCCTCGGGACTCTGTAAACCGGCGGGCGTCAACCTATGTATATAAAGGGACGACCCGGCAACGGTTTAGGGACAAGACACAATAACTCGAGAGCCAGGCAAAGCGGATTCGCTCCCTGGTCATCGAAACCCTAGCAATACCAACACAACTAGACGTAGGATTTTACCTTCATAGAAGGGGCCGAACCAGTATAAAACCCCTCGTGTCCCTTGTCCGGTTTAAGACCTTTAAGCTAAGCTGGAGCGATGGCTCCATGACTAAGTCCTTTCACGAGGACATCTGCCGTGACAAACCCACGACAGTTGGTGCCCACCATGGGGCAGTCGCATGACGGTTTCGAGTTCTTGATGGGCAGCTTCGAAGGACTCAAGGGATACGCTATGGGCCGGATGATGAAGAGTCGTCGCGGCAAGCTCTACATCGACGATGTGGGATGGGGTCCCGAGGCCAGTTTAATTGAATACGGGTACCGGGTCCCCTTTGGCGGAATTCACGTCTTCATTGGCAAGATCGGCGAACCGGGCCCTGAGCCGAACACCTGCACCGACATCATCGAGACGGCTCAGCGTGCAAGCCCTACCCCGGTTTAGCCCACACCAAGGCATGTTTTCATAGGTTTCATCCATGGAGCGGAATATAAGGAAGGACCAGCATCTGACGGGGAAGCTGTTGTCCGTTCTGATGATGAGTCTTCAACCGGAGAGACCGAGTCATTGTATCAGCTGCCGGACGACCGGATTAGTGGGAGTTCCGATGGCAACAGTATTCCGGACCACCTCGATCTGCCAAATCGGGTCATGGTCTTCATGGACGGTACACAACCAGGGCAGCACTCTTCTACCGTCGCGGCGATGTTCTCCGGTTCAGCAACAACAACGCCAGCAGGAGCAGGGGGCTCTGCGCCGCCTCCCGCTCAGGTTTTGTCTAATTTGTTCGACGCTTTGGCCACATTGATGGCCGCAGAGGTGGACGCTGTAGCCCGAGATCAGCACGATGCAGAGATTGCAAATGTGAAGGATCATATAACTCAGGCTAAAGCGGACCTGGCAGCAGAGAACGCCAGGATGGCTACAGAACGGGCCGAGTTGGAAGCTCAGGCCTACCGGCTTAGGTTGGACCAGAATGCCTCAGATGAGGTCATGAGGAGGAGATACCGGTCGCACCTCCCGCCGGGTTATAAGCCAAGAAATCTCTTCAACACGCTAGGAGCCGGAACTAGTAACCAGCCAGTGGTAAACCGGATGGAGGCGTCGGGAACAGGAGCGTCGGTTTAGCCCCGCATGATGAACCCGCCTCGTCAGAACAACGTTGTGCCGCAGTATGTTCCGACGCCCCTGGGGCATTACTCCAACCCGTTGGATAACATTGTGGCTGCCACTTCACGATTGGCAGCCCTCCCAACTGATGACGAGTCACCAGTGGCGATTGAGACACAACGGGCCAGAGAGCTCCTTCAAACAGCTTTAAACCAGCAGCTGGCTTACTCGCATAGTCGCGAGAGGATTCATTCCACCTCCGTCCGAGTCGGAGCTAAAGCAGGCACGTTGAGGATCAACCAAACGTATCAAGCAGTGCACGTCACCGTAACTCGCCGCGAGGGAACAACCCGGCAGGTGGTGGTGCTAATGCGCAGGATGTGGTGGATCATGGTCGTGCACCTCGAGAAGCCGAGTTAGCAGCTCTGCACGCCGCTCGTCAACCTACTCCGATTTGCCCTACCACCTTAGTGGAGCCAGGCGTGGTCTTCAGTTCTTTAGGGGTGCCGTGTCTTACCCCCGCTTTACGTAATGTACGACTGCCCAAGGATTTTAAAGGCCCTCGTAAGGTGCCCAATTACACCGCTGATTTACAACCACAGTCATGGGTGGAGAGTTATGAGATGGCGATGGAGATGCTAGAAGTCGATGAAGCGGTATGTGCTAAATACTTCACCATGATGTTGGAGGGGATAGCTCAAACTTGGTTAAAGAGCTTACCAACTAACTCTATCGGGTCATGGGCTGAGCTAAAACACTGGTTTATCTAGAATTTCAAAGATACATGTAAGCAGCCTGTGTCAATTGTGGACCTAGCCGCTTGTGTTCAAGAGGAGGGGGAGTCTACGACGCATTGGGTGAAGCGAGTCTCGGCTATTTTGCATTCATCAGACCGCATTAATGCGGATACAACAGTTTTGACGTTGGAGGGTAACAACCGGTTTATGCCATTAAAATTGAAGCTAGGGAGGCTCAAGCGTCACAGCAATGACATGTCAACCCTTATGGATGCTTTGGTGAAATACGCCGATTCAGATAGTACCAAAGACCCTGAGTCTGAGGATGACAAACCCACGATAGTTGGCGCCCAAGGGAAAGGGAAAAAGAACGGCAATACCAAGGGGTAGCAGCACAATACGGCAGGTCATGAGAATAACACTAAGCGCAAGGCAGACAATAGTTTGGACTTTGTGGCTAACACTAACGCTCAGGACAACGGTCAGCGTCATAAGGGTAAATAGCCCTAGAGGGGCGGAGGGTCAGGCCCCAACCTAGAGCGCATGTTAAATCAACCTTGTCCAAAGCACGGATCAAAGGAAAGGCCAGCTTCACATCTTTGGAAGGATTGTTTCATTATGCGGGAGTTTAAGAATTCCAATATGTTTCAATATGACAATGGCCAGCCTGGCGGTTCAGGAGGCGGTTTTCATGGGCCGGGTTATGGAGGTGGCAGATCCGGTTCAGGATTCCAAGGCAATCAAACCGGACATGGCCATCAAGGGAACCAGGGCAGTCAAGGAGGTTATAACCATCAGGGGAATCAGCAGCAGCAGCAATTAGGTTATCAGAGCAATCCGAAGCAGTTGAATAGTGGGCAGTATCATGTCTTTACCACTAGCTTGTGTAAACGCGATCAGAAGCTTCACAAGAGGGCAGTAAATTCTGTTGAACCGGCAGTGCCTCAGTATCTGCGCTGGTCTGAGCAGCCCATTTTCTAGAGTAGAGAGGATCACCCACCCCGGGTTGATAATCTAGGTCATCTGGCCTTAGTGGTGGCACCTCAAGTTGGGGAGTATAAGTTCACCAAGGTGCTTATGGATGGGGGAAGCAGTATCAATATTCTTTACTATGATACCTTCCGCTGTATGGGGTTGACAGATAAGAATCTTAAACCGTCGAACACCGTTTTTCACGGTGTGGTGCCCGGTAAGTCTGTATATCCAGTGGGCAAGATAGCCCTAGAGGTGGCTTTTCGAGATGACCATGATTCAAGGTTAGAAACATTGACTTTTGAGGTGGTGAAAATCAAGAGTCCGTATCATGCCCTGTTCGGGCGTTCGGCTTATGCTAAGTTCATGTCGAGGCCGTGTTATGTTTATTTATAGCTTAAGATGACGGGTCACAAGCGTACCATTACAGTACATGGGAGCAGGAAGATCGCTTTGGAGTGTGAAGAGGGTGATGCGGCTTACGCTGAGTCGGTTTGTGCCATAGAGGAGCTGAAGTTTTATAAAGACAAGGTTGATCCGGCCGACATGACTTCTTTGAAAAAACCAACTACGGAGCACAATCCGGCGTTGAAGTTTAAATCGGCTACAGACACTAAGATGGTTGATTTTGTTCCTGGCGATTCATCCAAGTAGTTCAGCAGCAGCGCTAACCTGGATCCCAAATAGGAAGGCGCGCTCATCGAGTTCATACATGAGAACCGGGACATCTTTGCATGGAAGCCTTCTGACATGCCAGGTGTACCGAGGGAACTCGCTGAGCACACCCTTAATATAGATCCTAAGTTTAAACCGGTCAGGTAGTTTCTCCGCCGCTTCAACGAAGAAAGGCGTAAGGCTATTGGTGAGGAGGTAGCTCGGCTGTTGGCCGCAAGGTTTATCGTGGAGGTCTTTCACCCGGAGTGGCTGGCTAATCCGGTACTAGTCCTTAAGAAAAATGGCACTTGGCGTATGTGTGTGGACTACACATATTTGAACAAAGCTTGCCCAGCAGATCCCTTTGCCCTCCCTCGTATTGATAGGATTATTGATGCTACGGCAGGTTGTGACCGTTTGTGTTTTCTGGATGCTTATTCTGGTTACCATTAGAACAAAATGGCAGTTGAGGGAGTCCTGGATTAGGGTGTCTCCGGACAGCTGGACTATATCCTTTGGCCGGAATGTTGGACTATGAAGATACAAGATTGAAGACTTCATCCCGTGTCTGGATAGGACTCTCCTTGGCGTGGAAGGCAAGCGTGGCAATACGGATATGTAGATCTCCTCCCTTGTAACCGACTCTGTGTAACCCTAGCCCCCTCCGGTGTCTATATAAACCAGAGGGTTTAGTCCGTAGGACAACAACAATCATACCATAGGCTAGCTTCTAGGGTTTAGCCTCTACGATCTCGTGGTAGATCAACTCTTGTAATACTCATATCATCAAGATCAATCAAGCAAGACGTAGGGTATTACCTCCATCAAGAGGGCCCGAACCTGGGTAAACATCGTGTCCCCCGCCTCCTGTTACCATCTGCCTTAGACACACAGTTCGGGACCCCCTACCCGAGATCCGCCGGTTTTGACACCGACATTGGTGCTTTCATTGAGAGTTCCAATGTGTTGTCACCATAACGCTTGATGGCTCCTTCGATCAGCGGTAATGATGCGGTCCAGGGTGAGGTTTTCCTCCCCGGGCTGATCTTCGTACGTATTCGGCGGCTTCGCACTACGGGCCAACTCGCTTGGCCATCTGGAGCAGATCGAGAGCTACGCCCTTGGCCATCAGGTCAGGTTCGAAAACTTAAACTACACTGCCGACATCCACAGAGACTTGATCTTTGATGGATTCGAGCCCATGTCAGGTGCGCCGCACAATCACGACGAGCATGACGTAATTGTGCCGTCGGATAGTGTTCGGGAGATCACACCTACAACTACTCTGGCCCTCAATCCGGAGCAAATTGCGCCATCCGAGGACGGGGGGATAGACCCCGCCATGGAGGCCGCACTCTCAGTGGTGATGGAGCCGGATACTGACTTCAGCCCTTACGAGAGCCGTGCTGCCGAACCACTGGATTCGTCACCGGCCACGGACTCCGAGCTGCCTGCGTCCGTGCCTATCGAATCTGATTGGGCGCCGATCATGGAGTTCACCTCGGAGGATATCTTTCAGCACTCACCTTTCGGTGACGTGCTAAATTCATTAAGGTCTCTCTCCTTGTCAGGAGAACCTTGGTAGAACTATGTCCGGCTAGAATGGGATGCGGACGACGAGGAAATTCTCTCCCCACCCACCACCCACTTAGTAGCCAGTGTCGACAATTTAACCGACATGCTCGACTTCGACTCCGAAGACATCGACGATATAGACGACGATGCAGGGGACGAACAGGAACCATCGCCCACAGGGCGCTAGACCGCCACCTCATCATATGATATATATATATATGGTGGACACCCCCAAAGAAGGCAATGGCGACGAGACAACGGTGGATGACCCCTCCAAGAAGCAACCCAAGCGCCGACGTCAGTGGTGCCGCTCTAAGTCCTGCCATAGAAAAAGTAGTGAGACCAGCACAAGAGACAATAACACTTTGGATAGTGTCGAAGACGACAACAATCCCCTCCAGCACGATTTAGAGCGGGAGGGTGAACAAGCTAGCCCTCTAGAGCAGGCAGCAGATGGAGAATCAGACGAGGACAATTACATGCCTCTCTCCGAAGACAAGGTGAGCCTCGGCGACAAAGAATTTATCGTGCCTGAGGATCCCGTCGAGCAGGAGCGCTTCAAGCACCGGCTTATAGCCACAGCAAATAGCTTGAAGAAAAAGCAATAACAGCTTTGAGCTGATCAAGATTTGCTAGCAGACAGATGGACCGAAGTCCTTGCGGCCGAGGAATACGAACTCGAGCGCCCAACCAAGAGTTATCCAAAGCGCAGGTTGCTACCTGAACTCGAGGAGGAAGCATTGAAACCCACATCACCAGCGTATGATGCGGCTGACGGGCCACCTCGTGGCCGTGACAGAGAGGCATTTCAGCCCAAAGTCCAGCCCGCACCCGCCGCCAATCGAACAAAAATACCAAGGCCCGGGGAAACACGCGGGACCTGCGAGACGTATTGGAAAACAAGGCAAAACATGCAAGATCGATCTACGGATCACGAGGGCGCACACCAACACGCGACGATGATTGTCACGCCGGATACACTAAAAGCAAATCTGGCCGAGCCGAACACGGCAGACAAGACTCGTATGAACCGCATCGCGATATAGCCTAGCACAGAGGCACCGCACACCCCTTATGCTTCACTGATGAAGTAATGGATCACGAATTCCTAGAAGGGTTTAAACCCATAAACATCGAATCATACGATGGTACTATAGACCCCGCGGTATGGATAGAAGACTTCTTCCTCCACATTCACATGTCCCGCGGGGATGACCTACATGCCATCAAGTATCTCCCGCTAAAACTCAAAGGGCCGTCTCGGAATTGGCTCAATAGCTTGCCGGCAAACTCCATCGGAAGTTGGGAGAACCCGGCAGAGGCATTCCTAGACAATTTCCAGGGCACTTATGTGTGACCGCCGGACACTGACGATTTAAGTCATATAACTCAGCAGCCAGGGGAATCAGCTAGGAAATTCTGGACCCGGTCCCTAACCAAGAAGAACCAAATTGTCGACTATCTAGATGCAGAGGCCTTAGCGGCATTTAAGCATAATATCCATGACGAATGGCTCGCCCGGCACCTCGGCCAAGAGAAGCCAAAATCCATGTCAGCCCTCACGACACTTATGACCCGCTTTTGTGCGGGCGAAGATAGATGGTTGGCTCGTAGTACCAATACAGCAAGCAAACATGGCATATCAGAAGCCAGGGATAGCAACGGCAAACCACGACGCAACAAACACAAGCGCCGCAAATATGGTGAAAACGCCGAAAATACAGCAGTTAATGCTGGGTTCAGGGGCTCAAAGTCTGGTCAGCGGAAAGGGCCACCCAAAAATAAAAATCCGGGTCCATCCAGTCTGGACCGCATACTCGATCGCCAATGCCAAATTCATGGCACCCCAGAATCACCAGCCACCCATACCAACAGAGAATGCTGGGTCTTCAAACAAACCGGCAAGGCAAGCGCCAAAGACGAAGAGGGGTCTCAAAGCGACGATAGCGACGAAGAGCCTAGAACACCGAACACAGGAGGGCAAAAGAAATCCCCCCATATTCAATCGGTGAATGTGGTAAATACCACCCAAATTGCCAACAAGGACCAGATATGCACCCTTAGGGATGGCGACTCAACGGAACTAGCCGTTGCACAATATGAACTACGGCCGGTCACCTTCAACAGCACGGATCGTCCGGTTAACGCCAATCAGGGCAATCCAGCCACACTAATCCTCAACCCAATAGTATGGTTTCCACCTCACTTGAGTCCTTATGGACGAAGGTAGCAGTTTAAATCTACTTTACCAGGACACAGTGCGCAAGATGGGCATCGATCATTTAGTGACCAAACCCACTAAAGCCACTTTTAGAGGCATCATACTAGGTATGGAGGTTATTTGTACAGGCTCCATTGCCCTCGAGGTAATCTTCGGATCACCATAAAATTACCGTATCGAAGAGTTAATCTTCGAAATCGCCCCTTTCCGCAGTGACTATCAAGCACTGCTCGGGCGAACCGCGCTCGCTCGCTTCAATGCGGTGCCACATTATGCCTACCGTAAGCTCAAGATGCCCGGTCCACGTGGCGTCATCACGGTTCATGGCAAGGCTGAACCTTCCTTCGGCACCAACAAATACACCACTGCCTTGGGTCAATAGTTGGGTTTGCCCGGCTCCCATGTTTTGGTACCTTATGTTCTGCTATATCGGCTAAGGTAGCACTAGGAGAACTACTGTGATTGTGTCCCAGTTCTTCCAGATGAGCACCTCAGTTGGGAAAGCCGAAAACTGACTGTCATGATACGACGAGAGCTGGTCAGCTATTCAAGCAGTTACAAAATCTTTAAGGATTTCTCCCGCATAATGCCATAACAAATGCAGCATGCGATGGATCGGTTTTTTCTCCGATCAGGCGCTTATAGAGCCCCTAGTACGGTCTTCCGAACACAAGGGGCTGCACTGACCATACTAAAACTCCTATGGCTAAGTGAGAGTGATAAAGCCCTATAGTCTGATTGCCTGGTTTGTTGTGCTGAGCACCTCCATCGAAGGACCCAAAACTGGGATAAAGAGTGCTCAAGTTTATCCCGAACACCCCCGTACTTCTTACGTGGGGGCTGAAGCCGACGACTGGCCAACTCTCAGGTTTAACATAAAAATGGCCGCATAGGAGGGTAAACTTTTATATAACAGGCGACATATAAACGAGCTTATTCAAACATTACAAAGGACAACATGATTGGCATTCATGGAAATATAATGTCCTTGGTGCATAGCTCCGCTGCAAGGTAGGATCCTTTCAGGACACTCTTATAATATAATTCGGGCTTGCGGTGCTCCTTCCCCTCTTGCGGTCCTCGGTTCACCAGCTTTTCGGCATCCATCTTCCCCCAATGCACCTTTGCGCAGGCGAAGGCCATTCGCGCTCCTTCTATACAGACCGACCGCTTGATGACGTCAAGTCGAGGGCAGGCGCTTACAAGCCACCTCACGAGCCTGAAGTGGCTGCTTGGAATCGGCTCAGCAGGCCATAGCCGGATAACCATATCTTTCATGGCTAGTTCCGCCGCCTTATGCAGTTCGATCAGCTGTTTCAGTTGATTGACAAAAGGCACCAGATAATTCAGCGCCAAATACTGCGACCAGAAGAGCTTATCCGTGGTGTTCCTCTCTTCGGCTCGGTAGAATTGGGCGGCATCTGATATGCTGCAAGGTAGCTCGGGAAATACACCTGAGAAATCCGGATTCAAAATCAGAAACATAGTTTTCCCTTCAAATACTAGCTTTACATGGGAAAAGCCTTACCCGCCGCGATCTTTCTCGCCTCTTGGATCCCTTGCAGGGCGCTTTGGGTTTCCCCATGGGCATCGCTCGTGGCTTGACGCGCCTTGGTGAGTTCGGACTCTTTCTCCGTTAAAATCTGCTCGAGGGTCTCGCATTTACTTACAGCCTCTTGCAGCTCCTACTCAGCTTTAATAACTCTGGCCTCGTGTTTCTCACGAAGAGTCCGCTCTGTGGCCACCTTTTTGTAGGATCGAAAGTATGTCTAGAGGGGGGTGATTAGACTACTTGACCAAATAAAAACTCGACCTTTTCCCAATTTTAGTTCTTGCCAGATTTTAGCTATTTTAGGACAAGTCAAGAAATCATCACATAATTCAAGCAAGCATGCAAAGAGTATATTGGCAGCGGAAAGTAAAGCATGCAACTTGCAAGAATGTAAAAGGAAGGGTTTGGAGAATTCAAACGCAATTAGAGACACGGATGTTTTTCCCGTGGTTCGGATAGGTGGTGCTATCCTACATCCACGTTGATGGAGACTTCAACCCACGAAGGGTAACGGTTGCACGAGTCCATGGAGGGCTCCACCCACGAAGGGTCCACGAAGTAGCAACCTTGTCTATCCCACCATGGCCATCGCCCACGAAGGACTTGCCTCACTAGCGGTAGATCTTCACGAAGTAGGCGATCTCCTTGCCCTTACAAACTCCTTGGTTCAACTCCACAATCTTGTCGGAGGCTCCCAAGTGACACCTAGCCAATCTAGGAGACACCACTCTCCAAGAAGTAACAAACGGTATGTTGATGATGAACTCCTTGCTCTTGTGCTTCAAATGATAGTCTCCCCAACACTCAACTCTCTCTCGTAGGATTTGGATCTGATGGAAAGAAGATTTGAGTGGAAAGCAACTTGGGGAAGGCTAGAGATCAAGCTTCATATGGTAGGAATGGAATGTCTTGGTCTCAACACATGAGTAGGTGGTTCTCTCTCAGAACATATGAGTTGGAATGGTGTATGTGTTCTGATAGCTCTCTCCATGAATGAAGAGGAGGTGGAGGGGTATATATAGCCTCCACAAAAAATCCAACCGTTACACATGATTCACCAATCTCGGTGGGACCGAATCAACAAACTCGGTCGGACCGAAATAGGATACCTAGTGACCATTAGAGATTTTCGGTGGGACTGACATGCAACTCGGTAGGACCGATTCTGTTAGGGTTTGGGCATAACGTAATCTCGCTGAGACCGATTACACAAACTCGGTGAGACCGAGTTTGGTAATAAGCTAACCAAAGAGTTGGTCAGGTGAACTCGGTGGGACCGATTTGCTCTTTCGGTGAGACCAAAAAGTTACAAAAGGGAAACACAGAGTTTACATTGCAATCTCGGTGGGACCGGTTCGCTCTTTTGGTGAGACCGAAAAGTTACGAAAGGGAAACAGAGAGTTTGCAACCCCATCTCGGTGAGACCGAGATCCCTATCGGTAGAACTGAATTGCTAGGGTTTGGCAGTGGCTTATGACATATGAAACTCGGTGGCGCCGGATAGATAGAATCGGTATGACCGAGTTTGGCTTAGTGGTTCAGGTCATTTGTGGATATGGGAAAGTAGCTGAGGATTTTGGAGCATATCATTAAGCACATGAAGCAAGAGGCTCATTAACCAACACCTCATCCCTCCTTGATAGTGTTGGCTTTTCCTAAAGACTCAATATGATCTTGGATCACTAAAATATAAAATGAAGAGGCTTGAGCTTTTGAGCTTGAGCCAATCCTTTGTCCTTAGCATTTTGAGGGTTCCACTTTCACATCCATGCCATGCCAATCATTGAGCTTTCCTGAAATAATCATCTTGGAATAGCATTAGCTCAATGAGCTATATGTTGTTATGAATTACCAAAACCACCTAGGGATAGTTGCACTTTCAATCTCCCCCTTTTTGGTAATTGATGACAACATATAGATCAAAGCTTCGACAAATGATAATAAACATGAAATATATCATCGCTTTGAGAAGTATGTGAAAAGTAAGAGCTGCCCCTAAATTTGTGCATATTTAAAATTTGCTTTGGACTGCAAATGCACAAAGAGTTAGAGTCATGGGTTACTCTTCCATTTCACATACATCTTGGTGGAGCGCTTAAAATGATAAGAATGAAATACATGCACTCATCACCAAGAATAGTGAGTGATCACATAAGATAGATAGGATAAAAATAGCATTAAGCAAACATTAAGTGTAGCTTATGATCAAACACATGATCATCAATGTCTCACATAGATAATGACGTAGTATCTCACACAAAAGCAAACGAAGTTCGAAAAACCACCAAATAAAACAAGAGAGAATAAAAGCAACACTCTCTCTCGAAGCCTATGATCTATACATTTTCTCCCGCTTTGGCAACAAGTTACCAAAAAGTTCCTAGAAAATGCATAGTGCTAAGTCGACACTCAGGCTTGATCTTCAGGTGGTGGTGGAGTCCGGATCACTCCAAGGACGAAGGCTTCCGTAGATGCTGAAGTAGATGCTGGAGCTGAAGTAGATGCTGGAGTTGGAGCTGATGCTGCAGCTGGAGCTGAGGCAGTTGCCCTCGTGTCAGGAACTGGCACTGCAGACGACCTCAGAGCTCGGGGCACTCTGGCAAATGCATTAGTTGTAGTCTTGCCTCTCCTCTCCTGCATGTCATCCTGGAGCTGCTCCACTGCAGACTGAATCTCTTTCACTTTGACATCCAAGTCATAGAACTTTTGTTCCATGATCCTCTCTAAGCTTGTCTGGTTTTGAGTTAGGGTGGCTAGTCCTTGCTCAATCCGCAGGGTGGATGCAATCAAGTAACCAAGCTGCTCTTGTTTGGTTTTCAGGAAATACTCAGATGCCTCCGCTTGAGTAGGCATCTTGGCAGCTTTCTCCTTCCTAGCCTTCTCCTTCTTGGCTTGTGCTTGGGCAGATGATGGCTCATTCTCAGTCATGACCACTTGGTTATCTTCAAAGTCTGGACGGATAGGCAGGTGTTCCTTGTCCAAGAGGTATATGCCCGTGCCCATCTTGGAGTTGATGAGCTCCTGAATCTATGGGGCATATCCACAGCTCCTCTTCTGGTCTGCTGCTGTCCTCTTAATGGTCTCTACCATTAGGCTCATCACCTTGAATTTCTGAGGCACGTCAAAGATATGAAGCAAGTTGATCGCGTGGCCTCTGATCATCTTGTGATCTCCAGACTTGGGCAATAAGGTGTGCCTTAGTATCCAGTTGATAGTGGGCAGCCCTGATAGAAGATAATGTACTGAGCCAAACTTGAAAGTGTCAAGTGCTTCATTTGGAATCTCCTTGTACATGTTGGACATAGAGTTGTGGTCCATCTTCTTCTTAGCATAAACGTCCAAGTCATCTGCTTGCTCCTCTGGGGCATTTATCAGCTGAGCCCATTCAGCAACTGTGGACTGGTACCTCGTACCCTCTGACATCCAAGTTATCCTACCATCTGGATAAAAATGGGCTGTGGAGTAGAACTGCATGATGAGTTCCTCGTTCCACTTTGTGAGCTTCTGCCCAACAAAGTCCTCTACTCCACACACCTTGAAGCTGTCCTGCACTCCAGGGAAGTACTCCTCGTTATCCTTGATGTATTGCCAATTGACCCATCTCATGTCACAGACAATGGGCTTCTTGTCTAACAGCACTGTCTCATAGAAGTCTTGCTGCTCCTTGGTATGAAACCTGTAGTCCACTGTTGTCCTTCTCCTTGAAGCATACGGGTCTGCTTCTCTCCACTTCCGGAGCCCTAAATCTCTCCTGAGTTTCATATCCTCAGCCACAGGATGAGCATCGTTGTGGTCTGGGATCTTGGGCTTGAGCTTTCTGAGGACATTCTCTTCCTCTTCTTCTGCAGCTTCAGGCACTAGGGCCTTGTTCTTCTCAGCAGCTGGGATGCTTCTTGTATTCGTCTTTGGCTTGGGCTTTGGAGCAGGCTTGGCCTTGGAAGCAGCCCCCCTGACCTTATGGCATCACCCATCAGCTTGGGTGCTTTTGGTGCTGGTGCAGCCACCTCTTCTTCTTCCTCCTCATCTTCCATGATGGAAGCTTTGCCAAGCACTCTGGCTACAGTTTTCTTCACCCTTTCTTTCCTCTTCTTGCCCTCAGCAGCAACTGGCTCAATGGGAGTGGGCTTCTTAGTTGAAGCTCTTGCCTTGGACATAGGCTGCCTGCCTGCAAGCCTTTTGAACTTCAACCCTGGCTTTGTACCTTGTGCTGGCTCAACTCTCTTGGAGGTTGCTTCCTCTTCTGCCACATAATCCTCATCTTCTGTGTCTGAGGTTCTCTTCTTTCTCTGTCGTGTGGCAGCTTTAGCAGATTGCTAGGGGTGCTCCTGCTGCCATCATCTGAGGAACTTGAGGGACTAGTGCCCTCACTCAACTGCACTTGCTGTTCTGACAGGTTCTGGCTATCACTTTGGTCTGACATGATGCAAACTCTGACTGCTGACCCCGTGAATAGGTTATAGATGAGATAGAGTAGATGAGCATCACAAAATGCAGAGATTTTTGCAAAAGAATAATCCAAAAACTTAGTTTTAGTTTCCCACTGAAAGCATCTCGGATCTACCGATTTTTAAACTTGGTGATACCGAAGCAGTTTTGGAACCTAAACTAGTGAACTCGGTCAGACCGAGTCACAGTTCGGTGGCACCGAGACTGCTAGGGTTTCACAGAATTCCAAAATCGGTCACACCGATAAGTAATTCTCGGTCAAACCGAGTCTCACTTGTGCAATGGCATAAGCCAAATCGGTGGGACCGAGTTTTTCAACTCGGTGGGTCCGAGATGGTTTCGGCGGAAACCTAACCCTAAAATTTTCGAATTGAACCTAATCTATGAGTTCATTGACTAGATAGGAGTTTATCAAACGTGGCAAAAGTCATGATGATCACAATGTGATAGGAATCGGATTGGAGAATAGCACAAAGATCGAGTCCATACCCTAGTGCGGAGGAGACTCGCTACGGCGGCAACGGCGGGGTAGAATTCCCGTTGACGGCGACGGAGACCAGCGACAGGAGGCTGCTGGCGGTGAGGAGACGATCCGGAGACCAAGTTGGCAGAGCAGGCTATCGCGTGGGCGAAGGGGTTCGGAGAAATTTCCAAATTTTTGCCCGTGACTATATATAGCCCGACCGTGTCAGTGTGACCGAGTGGAACAACTCGGTGGCACCGAGATGCATAACTGTGAGTAGTTACTGCAACTCAGTGTGATCGAAAAGTTCAAATTGGTTGCACCGAGATCAAAAACCTAGATCAACTTAATGATCTCGGTAGGACCGAAAGTGAGGAATCGGTCAGACCGAGAATCACAAAGAGGTTTTGGAAGTTTAAGTCTATGACGAATCGGGGACTCCGAGCGCTCCTCACACAGAGTGGTTCGAATCTGACTTGACCAAATTTTGTGATGTAGCATGAATAGAGTTTGAGACGAGAAAAGCATAGATAGCTAGAGGAGGTTCTTAGGCATTCTTCTCCATCCACTTGGCAAAAAGAAATAAAGCCGAACAATCAAAGCAACAAGTGGATGTCCTCGAATGAGTAAAATATGCAACCAACATGCTCACACAATAAGATGGCAAATGAAATATGTGACAAAGCATGCACAACCAATTCTAGCATCTATCAAGCAATTTGCGATGACTAGGTCATCTATATATGAGTATATTGACTTAGGAGTCAAGTGAGAACACTTGATCATAGGTCATACTCATCGTTTAAGCTCAAGTGGGGTTACCACTTTTACATAAAGCATTGTTGTGTTCACATCTTTAGAGTTGCTCTAGCTCAAGTCTTAGAGTAAAGCTCCCCCTAGATGTGATATCCCCCCTAAGAGGGATGAACTAACCTTGGGTTTTGTCGATGATGACTTCATGTAGATGTTGAAGACGTGGATGCTCAATGTTGATGTAGATCACTTGGAGCTATCCATTTGAGTGAATTGCACTTTCAATACCTACATGGGTTAGTCCCACAAGGAACAAACAAGGATATCCATAGACATAGAGTGATGCACACACAAGTTGATGTCCATGAAAACTTTTCGGTTACCTTGTCCCTTGTCTTACAAACAAGAGGGTTTGTGACTCCTTGAACTAGTGCAAGATGTGGAAGTTGATTGCACTTGTTCTTGCCAAAATGATAAGAGTGAAGTATGTTGGTGGAGTCACCATCAAGAACTCTCTAGTTCTTCTTCTTTTGGATCCACATCATCTTGATGGGAATCCTTGGAGTTGTAGTCGTACTTGACGAAGTGGAACTTGAAGTAGTCTTGGGAATCCACTTGACTAAGGTCTTAGGAGCTTCTTCAAATGCATCAATTTCCTCTTGAAGCTTGTCCTTGCCTTTTTGCTTGTAGTCTTGTGGTGGAAGATCATCTTGAGCTTGTGTCCCCTTGAAGTAAGTGTCATACTTCTCTTGTTGAGGAACAAACTTTGTCTTGGGGTATTGATCTTCTTCCCACTCAACTCCATTGGCATTGAACTTTTGTTCAAAACCAACACCTTGATTCTTCCGGTGCATTCCTTGCTTGCGCACAATTTCCTCGAATTGCTTACTCCCGTCAAGGCTTTTGTACACTCCTTTCTCTATAATTCCCTTCCATAAGCTATTTTCTTGCTCAAGTGTAACTTGGCTAAGAGAATCATTAGTGGAATCAAGAGAACTACTAGAAGCAACAATATTGGATTTAGCATGATCATTGTTACTACTAGAGGAGGAATCTTTCTTGTTCTTGTTACTAGATTTGACTTGAGGCATGTAAGTGGATAAGAGTAAACGCTTGGCAATGTAAGAAGAACTTTTCTTGCGGAGATCATCATTGATTGCTTTTAAAAACTCATGCTCTTGCTCAAGATTGAGCTTTTCAAAGCGTAATTTCTCATGAGCTCTTAAAATTTCTCGATGATCTTCGAAGATAGTTTCATGAGCTAACTTAAGAGTGTTTAGTTCTTTAGTTAGAGCGTCAATCTTCTCCTTATCATTGTCATTCGTTTTATCTTCATTAGCATGATTAATTTACGTTTCATCATAGTATTCATCACTAGAGTTGTCAACAAGCAAATCATCATCACCTAGCAAGTCATCTTCATCACTATTAAAATCAACATACTCGGGGTGTGTTACCTTAGGACCTTTGGCCATGAAGCATCTTCCAATTCCTTCATTTGGTGAATCAAATATGTCATAGGAGTTGGATGACACAAGTGCTAGACCGGTAACACCTTCATCTTGAGTATCTTCGGAGTCGGAGTGATAACTTCTCTCGGAGTGGCTGTCGGAGTCGAAGCCGGATACCCATTCACGAACATGAGCTTGATGTCTTCGTTTTGTGTAGCTCCTTGATGATTTTTCTTCCTTTCTGAATCCTTGCTTCTCCGTGAGTACCTTCTTTCATAACGATCATCTCTACTCCTTCTCTCTCTTGGTGGTGAATCTTTGCTTCTTCTTTTTGGAGAATCTTCTCTTGTAGGGAGCCGTACACTCATTGGAATAGTGTCCAGGTCTTCCACAATTGTAGCAGTTTCGCTCTCGACTAGAAGATCTTTTGTCATTGTAGGACCTTGACTTGAAGCTTCTATCTTTGTTTCTACTCTTGTAGAACTTGTTGAAGTTCTTCACCATTAAGCTCAATTCTTCGTTGAAGTTTTGTCTCTCACTTGATGATGTAGGGGCTTCACATGAGGCTTTGTAGGCACCACTTGATTTGTTGTGAAGTTCTTCTTTATCCTTAAGTGACATCTCATGAGCAACAATTCTTCCAATCACTTCCGTTGGCTTGAGATCTTTGTAATTGGGCATCATTTGGATCAACGTGCACACGGTATCATACTTTCCATCCAAGGCTCTTAGGATCTTCTTGATGATGAATCTATCGGTCATCTCTTCACTTCCTAAGCCGGCAATCTCATTTGTGATGAGAGCAAGCCTAGAGTACATTTCAGCGACACCTTCACCATCCTTCATTTTGAACTTGTCAAGTTGACTTTGAAGCACATCTAACTTGGATTCCTTGACGGAGTCGGTACCTTCGTGCATATCAATCAAAGTGTCCCAAATTTCCTTTGCATTCTCAAGATGGCTGATTTTGTTGAATTCTTCGGGGCATAATCCATTGAAGAGAATATCACAAGCTTGAGCATTGTACTGCAACATCTTCAACTCATCCGTGGTAGCTTCACGGTTCGGTTCTCTCCCATCAAAGAAGTCACCTTGCAAACCAACACACATAATAGCCCAAACGGCGGGGTTATGTCCAAGAATATGCATTTTCATTTTATGCTTCCAACTAGCAAAATTAGTACCATCAAAGTAAGGACCTCTACGGTGATAATTTCCCTCGCTAGACGCCATACTCTCCTAGGTTGTGAAACCAAGGCTATGACCACCAAAAGCTATGGAGATCAAAGCAAATGGAGACCAAAGCTCTGATACCACTTGTAGGATCGAAAGTATGTCTAGAGGGGGGTGATTAGACTACTTGACCAAATAAAAACTCGACCTTTTCCCAATTTTAGTTCTTGGCAGATTTTAGCTATTTTAGGACAAGTCAAGCAATCATCACATAATTCAAGCAAGCATGCAAAGAGTATATTGGCAATGGAAAGTAAAGCATGCAACTTGCAAGAATGTAAAAGGAAGGCTTCGGAGAATTCAAACACAATTGGAGACACGGATGTTTTTCCCGTGGTTCGGGTAGGTGGTGCTATCCTACAGCCACGTTGATGGAGACTTCAACCCACGAAGGGTAACGGTTGCGTGAGTCCACGGAGGGCTCCACCCACGAAGGGTCCACGAAGTAGCAACATTGTCTATCCCACCATGGCCATCGCCCACGAAGGACTTGCCTCACTAGCGGTAGATCTTCATGAAGTAGGCGATCTCCTTGCCCTTACAAACTCCTTGGTTCAACTCCACAATCTTCTCGGAGGCTCCCAAGTGACACCTAGCCAATCTAGGAGACACCACTCTCCAAGAAGTAACAAACGGTGTGTTGATGATGAACTCCTTGCTCTTGTGCTTCAAATGATAGTCTCCCCAACACTCAAATCTCTCTCATAGGATTTGGATCTGATGGAAAGAAGATTTGAGTGGAAAGCAACTTGGGGAAGGCTAGAGATCAAGCTTCATATGGTAGGAATGGAATGTCTTGGTCTCAACACATGAGTAGGTGGTTCTCTCTCAGAACATATGAGTTGGAATGGTGTATGTCTTCTGATAGCTCTCTCCATGAATGAAGAGGAGGTGGAGGGGTATATATAGCCTCCACACAAAATCCAACCGTTACACATGATTCACCAATCTCGGTGGGACCGAATCAACAAAATCGGTCGGACCGAAATAGGATACCTAGTGACCGTTAGAGATTTTCGGTGGGACTGACATGCAACTCGGTAGGACCGATTCTGTTAGGGTTTGGGCATAACGTAATCTCGGTGAGACCGATTACATAAACTCGGTGAGACCGAGTTTGGTAATAAGCTAACCAGAGAGTTGGTCAGGTGAACTCGGTGGGACCGATTTTCTCTTTCGGTGAGACCGAAAAGTTACAAAAGGGAAACACAGAGTTTACATTGCAATCTCGGTGGGACCGATTCGCTCTTTCGGTGAGACTGAAAAGTTACGAAAGGGAAACAGAGAGTTTGCAACCCCATCTCGGTGAGTCCGAGATCCCTATCGGTAGGACCGAATTGCTAGGGTTTGGCAGTGGCTTATGACATATGAAACTCGGTGGCGCCGGATAGATGGAATCAGTATGACCGAGTTTGGCTTAGTGGTTTAGGTCATTTGTGGATATGGGAAAGTAGCTGAGGATTTTGGAGCATATCATTAAGCACATGAAGCAAGAGGCTCATTAAGCAACACCTCATCCCTCCTTGATAGTATTGGCTTTTCCTAAAGACTCAATGTGATCTTGGATCACTAAAATAGAAAATGAAGAGTCTTGAGCTTTTGAGCTTGAGCCAATCCTTTGTCCTTAGCATTTTGAGGGTTCCACTTTCACATCCATGCCATGCCAATCATTGAGCTTTCCTGAAATAATCATCTTGGAATAGCATTAGCTCAATGAGCTATATGTTGTTATGAATTACCAAAACCACCTAGGGATAGTTGCACTTTCACTTTTTCTCGGCCTCGACAACGGCCCTTTTGAGGGCCTCGAATTCGGTCATAACCCCTAGTACAAAATATGCGGCTTATTTCATACTGAACATTTATTTCACAATAAATGCGCGCAACGCTTGTTCATACCTTGTTTATCCCTCAACTGCATTTTCAATTGGCCAAGTTCTTCTATGGCCCGCTCTAGACTTTGATTCAGTCCGGAGGTCTCCGCAGTACGAGAGGCAGCAGCCGCCACAGGTACCTGCTTGAAACAGAAGAGAAATCAATGTCATCCAACGATTCTTCCTGCGATCATCAATTCGATCCCTTGTCCAGTTCTTTCTTTCATCGAACAGTGTATTAGGGGCTACTATCTATACTATGACACTCTTCGACAACCCATAAAACATACCTTAAGGCCTCTTATAAGGCTGATATAGGCTTCGTTCAGTCCACTCTCAGTTGACTGAATCTTCTCAATCACCGTGCCCATAAGGGCACGGTGTTCATCAATGATGGCGGAGTCTTGTAATGCCACCAACAAAGCATCCGACACTTCTGGATGGACAGAGGTCGCCGACGGAACAGGCACGCCCCCTCCAGCCGAAGGAGGCTGCCTTCTTAATTTTGGAGCCGTATAGGTCTCTGGAATCGCATCCGGTGGGAGCCGAACTCAGGATCGCCCCCGCCATCAGACCCCATGGGAATCTTTTCCCCCACGTGTCCGGCCCGTGCGTTTGACCTCCAGGCGCCGCCTTCAAGGTTTCTTCCCTTCCTGCTTGGCAGGGGTCCTTCTGGGACGAAGCCTCGGTGTTATGCACCTGTTTGGAGGAAGGGTCCTTTGGGGGCGTCCCGCTCTCCATAGCATTTGAGCTCAGCAGGTCCTCTGATGAGGATTGTTTGGTACGGGACCTCGTCGGACTACAAAAAATATCGCTTAGGTTAAAATACTAAGCCACGATGAGTCCGGACGCTTAAACGTACTCAGATTTTATATAATTACGAGTTCACCAGGGGCTGGGCCCTGGGATCCCGTGCCGGGCCGCTGGCGGCGGCAGTGGACTCCTCCGGAAGAGGAGCCTTTCCCCTTTTGGGCAGTTCGGCTTCCAAGGGTTCGGAGGCCGTCCTCTTCCTTCTCCCCCCCCCGCAGGGGATTCATCTTCCTCCTCCTCTTCGTCCTCTTCGGAGTCGGAATGGGCATCATAGCCTTCGGATATTGTGTCCGAAAGTGCCGCGGCGACGAAGGACGCCCCGGGTATTTTTGGCCTCCTTCTCGGCCGTCTTCTTCGGCACCTTATAAGGCACCGGGACCAGCATCTTCGTCAGAAGTAGGATGGCCGGGTTTTCGGGTAGCGGGGCCAGACAATGGATTCGCTCTGCCTTCTTCGTCTAGCCCTGGGAGAGTTGAATAACACGTGTTAAGCACTTTCTTTGGGTCATGCGGATAGAAAAGTTTGATAAACTCACCGAACTTGCAGGGCGGGACAGTTGGTACCCGCGGTCCTTGGCGGAGTCCGACCATGATTTGCTGGACTTGAAAAGCACCTTCCAAATGTCCTGGTGTGAGGAGCCGAAGAACGCTCGCAAGGTTTGGTGCCTGGCCAGATCTAATTCCCATAGATTGCAAGTCCGGTATTGACAAGGCAATATCCGGCGGACTAACATCACCTGGACTACGTTGACAAGTTCAATGTTCGTATCTCCCATACCTTTAATGCGTGTCTAGAGCACCGATAGTTCGTCGGACGAGGACCAGACCAGGCCTTTCTTAACCCAGGATGTAAGCCGCAGAGGGGCGCTGGATCGAAACTCAGGAGAGGCGGCCCATTCCTTACTGCACGGCTCAGTGATGTAAAACCACTACTGTTGCCACTCCTTGACAGAATCGTTAAAGGTTCCCGTTGGCCATATGAGGTTCGGCATCTTGCTCACCATAGCGCCCCCACACTCGACGTGCTCGCCGCCCGCCACCTTGGGATTCACATTAAAAACCTTTAGCCATAAACCAAGTGCGGTAAAATGCGGAGAAAAGCCTCGCACATGACAATGAACATCGAGATGTTGAGGAAGGAGTTGGGGGACAGATCGTGAAGATCGATCCCATAATAATACATGATGGCACGGACGAACAGGTGGAGGGGAAACCCTAGCCCGCGTACAAAGTGAGGGAGGAATACAACCCTCTCGCGGGGTTCTAGAGTGGGGACGATCTGTCCCGCCGTCGGGAGACGGTGCCTGATTTTCTTGGCCAGATACCCGGCCTCCCGAAGCTTTTTGATATCCTTCTATCGGACGGTAGAGGCCATCCATTCGCCTCCTGCTCCGGATCCGTAAATCTTTGGAAGATCTTTTGTGGGCAGAGAAGGTGAACGCTTGGGCGCTGGAGCCTGAGCAGAAGGGAATGAATCGGGTAGAAGGTGTGGGTGAAAAGAGTGAATCCTTGTCCCTTTATAAGGGCGGAAGAGGCGATGCGCCTCCCCATTCACCTGGTAAAACCTCTTATTCCCCAAGCGTCGTAATTGATGGCGCAGTTGGGTTACCCACATCCGCATTGATGAGAATCCCATGATAGGGGGACATGATCTCTGCTTCGACAAGACATGTCAAGAAAACCGCCTCACGATATGTGCAGTGCTGGTTGAGAAAAACGGTTCGAATAATGACCAGGCCATGATATGATGTTATGTTGCTAAATGTGTCAGCAGATTAGCTTTGTGGAAATATTATTCTCTCTACGGTGGTATGTGGAACTTATTTTGCAGAGCCGGACACTATCCTTGTGTTCAAAATCTTCTATGGAGTGTTCGGAGGAAGAACCTGCCTTGTAATGCCGAAGACAAATCTGCGCGCCGGACTCATCGTCATTGAAGCCTGGTTCAGGGGCTACTGAGGGAGTCCTAGATTAGGGGGTCTCCAGACAGCCAGACTATATGCTTTGGCCGGACTATTGGACTATGAAGATACAAGATTGAAGACTTCGTCCCATGTCCGGATAGGACTCTCCTTGGCATGGAAGGCAAGCTTGGCAATACAGATATGTAGATCTCCTCCCTTGTAACCGACTCTGTGTAACCCTAGGCCCCTCTGGTGTCTATATAAACCAGAGGGTTTAGTCCATAGGACAACAACAATCATACCATAGGCTAGCTTCTAGGGTTTAGCCTCTACAATCTCGTGGTAGATCAACTCTTGTAATACTCATACCATCAAGATAAATTAAGCAGGACGTAGGGTATTACCTCCATCAAGAGGCCCCGAACCTAGGTAAACATCGTGTCCCCCGCCTCCTGTTACCATCCGCCTTAGACACACAGTTCGGGACCCCCTACCCGAGATCCGCCGGTTTGACACCGATAGTAGTTAAGGACCAGGAGAAGACAGCTTTTATAACTCCCTTTGGAGCCTTTTACTATGTCTCTATGCCCTTTGGACTCAAGAGTGCCCATGCGACTTATCAGCGCTGCGTCCATAATTGTCTTCATAAGTAGATTGGGCGCAATGTTCATGCACATGTGGATGATATTGTGGTAAAGTCTAGGAAGGAGGAAACATTGATAAATGACTTGAGAGAAACTTTTGACAACCTGCAGGTTTATAAGATGATGCTTAATCCAGCCAAATGTGTCTTTGGTGTTCCGGCAGGCAAGCTCCTGGGTTTCCTGGCGTCTAACAAGGGATTCAAGGCTAACCCGGAGAAGATTACAGCTATCACCTCTCTGGCTAAACCGGCGTGTATCAACGAGGTTCAGCGTCTGGCGGGCCGGATTGCAGCTTTGTGCTGGTTTATCAGTCGTCTTGGGGAGAAGGCTATCCCTTTATATCAGATGCTAAAGAAAATGGATGACTTTGTCTAGAGCGATGCGGAGGATAAAGCGTTTGAAGATTTGAAGAGGCAGTTAGCTGAACCGCCTATCCTTGCAGCTTCGGTCGATAAAAAGCCTTTACTGCTATATGTGGCTGCTAATGCCCGGGCTGTTAGTGTGGCTATTGTTGTGGAGCGCAAGGAGGGTGGAAAGGAATATCCGGTTCAACGGCTGGTTTATTATATCAGTGAAGTGCTTACCGAATCAAAGCAGAGGTATCCGCATTGGCAGAAGCTGGTGTATGGGGTGTTTATGGCAAGCCGGAAGATCAAGCATTATTTTCAGGGTCATCCTATCATAGTCGTCAGTTCAGCCCCTCTAGGAGATATCATTCAAAAAAGAGAAGCAACTAGCCGGATTGCTAAGTTGGCTATTGAGCTTGGACCTCACGGACTCAAATATGCACCTCACACAACGATCAAATCTCAATCACTCATGGATTTCATCAATGATTGGACTGAGTTGCAGGCGCCAGAGGAAAAGCCAGACAACACTTATTGGACTATTCATTTTGATGGGTCCAGGCAATTGGAGGCTCGGGGGCTGGAGTCATATTAACTTCCCCACGAGGTGACAAGTTTTGTTATGTTCTTCGCTTAATGTTCCCTTGCACTAACAATGCAGCTGAGTATGAGGCCTTACTCCATGGTCTTCGGATGGCCAAAGAGATGAACTTAATTCGAGTTAAGTGCTTCGGTGACTCGGACCTGGTGGCTCAACAAGTGTCTGGCACTTGGGATTCTAAGGACCCACTCATGGCTGCATATCGACGAGAGGTGGATATAGTGGCTAGTCATTTCAAGGGTTATCAAGTTGACCATATAGACCGGAGAAAGAATGAAGCGGTGAACGCTTTAAGTCGCCTAGGCTCTCAGCGTAAACCGGTCCCACCAAATGTCTTCGTTGACGTACTACATAATCCGTCGGTCAAGACACCAACAAAGGAGGAGTTGGCTATTCCTGACCCGGAGGCCCAGTTGGTGGCGGCTTTGCATGCTACACCGGATTGGACAATCCCGTACTTGGCCTACATGAACCGGGGCGAGTTACTGGAGGATGAAACCTTGGCCCGACAGATAATCCGGCGATCCATGTCAATGACCATTATCAATGGGGAGTTACATCATTACAGCGTTACAGGAGCAATTCAGCGTTGCGTGTCTCCTCAAGAGGGTTGTGAGATTTTGAGAGAAATCCACGAAGGAGATTGCGGTAACCACGCCGGTTCAAAATCCTTGGTGGCTAAGGCTTTTCGTCACGGCTTCTACTGGTTGACGGCTCATGCTGATGCAGGGGATTTATTAAAGAGGTGTGACGGTTGTCAGAAGTTTGCACGCCGTGCCCATGTTCTAGCTCCGGAGTTGAGAATGATTCCAATCACTTGGCTGTTTGCAACTTGGGGGCTCGATATGGTTGGACCCTTTAGGAGATCCAAGGACAAAAAGACCCACCTGTTGGTGGCGGCTGACAAGTTTACCAAGTGGGTAGAGGCAGAGCCGGTTAGTTAGTGTGATGCAGCCACGACTGTTCAATTCATCAAGAAGGTGATCTTCCGGTTTGGTTTTCCACACAGCATTATCACGGATAATGGTACTAATTTGTCTAAGGGTGAGATGGAGGAATTTTGTCAATGTGAGGACATCCGGCATGATGTAGCGTCAGTGGCTCACCCCCAGTCTAATGGTCAAGCAGAGAGGGCAAATCAAGAAATTTTGAGAGGTATTAAACCCCGGCTTATGGTTCCTTTAAAGTGGACACCGGGTTGTTGGGTGGAGGAGTTTCCTTCTGTATTATAGAGTATCAACACCACACTAAACAGATCTACGGGTTACACGCCTTTCTCATTGGTTTATGGAGCAGAGGCGGTTCTCCCTAGTGACATCCGTCATGACTCACCCCGTGTGACAGCTTATGTAGAAGCTGAGAATGAAAAAGCACAACAGGACTCACTGGACCTATTAGATGAGGAGCGTGATTTAGTAGCAGCGCGTTCGGCAATTTATCAACAAGATCTCCGACGTTATCACAGCCGTCGGGTTAAGACCAGAACTTTTCAAGAAGGCGATGTGGTGCTCCGGCTCATCTAGGCTGATATGCACAAGTTATCCCCACCTTGGGAAGGATCTTTTGTGGTCAGCAAAAATCTGCGCAACATGTCATACTACCTCATCGATGTTCAAGAGCACAAAGACTCACGCAAATCGGAGGAGGAGACTCAGAGGCCGTGGAATATAGCTCTTCTTCATCCTTACTATACTTGAGCCACAGGCTCTTCTTAGGTACATACTTATGACAATGTATATAATATATAATAAACCGGAGCCTCAGTTAAAGCGGGGTCTCTGTTCTTTTTTACATCATGTGTATTTCCATGGGGGCTTCTACTTACAAAGCGGAGTTTTATTAACCCGGCCCATAAGGCCACATAGATATAAAGGGAATCACTAGGGGCTTGGTCGTATTCGAACCATAGCTACACCTCTTGATCAGTTTAACACCGAAAAGAGATATCACTAGGGGCTTGGTTGTCTTCACACCATAGCTACACTTCTTGATAGGCTTAAAGCCAAAAGGAAATTATGTGGAGCTCAAGAGAGTTTGTTGCATCAAGCACAACTCAAACATGGGTAACCACT
Source organism: Triticum monococcum (assembly GCA_034509565.1). Lineage (NCBI taxonomy): Eukaryota > Viridiplantae > Streptophyta > Magnoliopsida > Poales > Poaceae > Triticum > Triticum monococcum. The sequence continues at coordinate 386,962,109 of CM067847.1, read as the reverse complement.
GAGCATAGCTCAAATATTACATGGGGGCTCCTTGCTTCTCAAAGAACAACCAGCTTGCACCCTTGTAATAGGCTATCAAGCCAGGCTTGGAAGCCAGGTGTATTCAGCTAAAACCCCGGGTTATCCTGCCTCTTTAAGCAAGCCACTTCGTCCAGGTAAACCTGGTATGACCCATCGAACGTTTGACAAGTCAATCTCATAGACCCTGAACTTGTCAAAGTTAAAACGGTGATTGGTTAAAGATTGAGGTCCATCTTAAAAGGCTTTGCAAAATGGTTTAACTCAGCGGCCTGGCAGCCCATGAAAAGCCTTGTCTATTTCTTTTCGGATTTGTTGTTTTTAATATCTTTTGATAAGGGATTTATGAATATTTCTGATATACCGGTGTTTATTACAACCCGGCGTGGCTTTCAACGCTCAATTGTTAGTACATGATCAGTTCTAAGCCAGCAGTAGATTGCTTCGGTCTGGTTTTGGCTATAGGTCACCAGCATTATACAATCCGGTGGTACTCATCAACTGGTTTGGTTTTTATATGAACCAGCAAGAGGGAAAGGAGTCGTCAACCCTGCAGATGGGTATTTTCACTCCTACTATACCAACAGTTGGTCAGCCAACGAAGATATATCATAGGTATCATTTATTTTATATCTGGTTAATACAAATCTTGGTTGTCCATCCAAGCTATGTATATATATTTTGGGGCATCATGACCCATCCAGTGGTAAACCACTAGGACACTTTCAAGTTTTTATATGCTGGAACATAAATCATAATGGGCTATGCATAAATAGATCCCAAAGGCAGGACAAATTTATAGTATCAAGCAAAACAAACATGCTCGATGGCATGGCAGATAAGGTGTTCATGCTATCCTCTTACAAGACGTTTTCAATACCCCAAAATTGAATAAGTGTTTTCAAAGAAGTGGCAGACTGCAGCTGTTAAACCGGCCACCAGTTTACGATTCCTCATCAGGACGGCTTGACGATTGAGGGTCATCTTGCATGGTCACATTCTCTTCATCCCTCCCCAGACGCTGGAAATCAACCGTTGACCAATCAATTCTGGTTAAGGCTTGAAAAACGGCCTCTTCATGGATAAGGTTGGAGGGGTCAATGTCAGGAGCGTAAGTATGCTTACGGATTGGCGGCATAAGATCTTCAACATTATGAATCAGTGTGGGCTGTCTTTTTCCCTCAGCATCATAAACCGGTTGAAAATGAGATAGATCTGTATCCTCCGCCAGTTTGCTTGCTATCGGCCGCATCTCCTTTGTCAGCCTTCGAAGATCGTCGTTATTGAAGTCTGAGCCGTCTTCTTTCACACCAGGATAGCCTTTGATGATATCTGCCAGTTCAAGATCCGGAATCCACGCCTTGGCCTGGATTAGCGCGGTAAGCACACCTGACCTTGCAGCTGATCTCTTCAGTTTGTTGATCCGGGCAAGCAGCATGGCCAGCTTTTCGATAGTTTCTTTTATCAGCGATGGCGGAGGCTTGTTATAAGCTGTCGTCCAAATGGCTTGCTGGGATCCAGAGAACAGTTGTTCTATCAAGGTATACGCCGCTTTAAGCTTCACCCGCATGTCAGAGGCCAGATGAGCAATACGGGTCCCTATCATGGTTAAACATCAGTAACCCGGTCATTGATAAGATATTATGAATTAGAGAAACTGCATGAGAGAGTACTTACCAAACACAACAGAAGTCGTGGCATTAATCTGCCGCTTTAAGCCGGCCAGTTCTTCAACCACCGGCTTTAGGGCTGCCTCTGCGTCCTCATTCTTTTTTGTCAAACCGGCCTTTTCTATCTCCCAGTATGCACACTCTTTGTTAAAGGTCTCTTTCAGCCTTTCCATGGCTGCTAGGGCATTTGTTAACTCCTCCTTGGCCTTGGAAGCCTCTGCTTGCTGAGATTTGACGTTCTCCTGAAGGTCAGCGGTTTGAGCATCCTTTTTACTCAGCTCAGCCTTCAAAGGTGAGGTATATCATCAAAACAGGTTATGAAGTACCAAGCTATAATGAGTTATGCACTTTGTACTTGGGGCTAATGCATATTTGCTCTATCATCAATATATTTTTCACAAGTCTCAAGTACAATGTAAGCATTATCCTTAACACTTGGGGGATAATGTACATCTGTTCAAAGTTGACGCATTGATTCAAGACCCGGTGTACCTTGGAAAGATAAACCGGCCCTTGGGGGTTATACCGATGAAAACTACAGGAATACAATGATAAAGTACTGGTTTGTTTCCAAAGATCACTTGACATATGGAGGATCAGCATGCAAGGATTAAGATATTACAAAGTCCCGATTTATGATTGTTATCATAAACCGACACTTGGGGGCTCCTTGAGTTGATGTTTAAAAATTAGATTTATGAAAGGGAAAGTGATGAAAATACCTCATAGCACTCCTTCATCAGATTCACCAAACCGGCTTCATAATCACAGTTTGAGTGCAGACAGTTTAGAAAACCAGAATGGAGTTCTTGAGCGCTGAGATGGGCATAGCTTGGCAAGTCGGTGCTCCATTTGCCTTTTTCCATGGCAGCGCGTTCTTCCTTGGCACTATGTTTGGCCAAAATTATAGGATGGCCAGGGGAGGTGTGACCAGTACTAGTAATGATAACTTCGCCTTGTTTGTGTCCAGCAGTCTTTTCTGGAGTTGATGGGGTGTTAGTAGCTCTCACCGGATTAGAAGATCTATCATCAGCCCGGATTGGATCTGCCGGTTCATCATCATGCACAGTAGTGTCAACTTCTGGTTGTTCATCAATATTGTGGTCTTCAGGGGGTGGTTCATCAAAAGTAGCTTCAGGATTTGGACCCTCTAGTTCAACCGTTTGCTCCAGTTCAACCGTTTGCTCCGGTTCAATAACCACCTGGTCTTCGGGCGGATTGTTCGCCCGAGCCTTTTTGCTGGGTCTGGCTTTGGCTCTAAAACAGAATAAGATGTGAAAGTTAAGCATAGTATATAAAGTATGAAAACATCAAAGGAAGGGGTTGAAGTACTTACCCAGCTATAGTTTTGAGAGGAGGAAGTTGGGTCGCTATTGACTCACCAGAGGATGAAGGAGGTGTCACCTGATAATTCGAATCGGACGGATTAAGAGGTTGTGAGAAATAGCCTGCCTTGGGATAAGAAGTGTCAGAAGTGGGTAAGACCTCAGATCGACGCTTTCGAATCGGGGTGTCTGGTAAACCGGCCGAAGTGACCTTTTGGCTGCTGTGCCGGGTTGTGCGGCGAGCCTCGTGCTGCTGCGTCTTCAAAATAAATGTTGGATCCAAGTGAGAAAGAGGATGAGAAATCCTTACTTTCCGGACCGCTTGACGGATTTTTTGTGTTGGCATAGAGTCTGAACCGGAGGAAAGGATAATTACCTCTACATCATCAGCTTGGCTGCCCTCCACGTCCTCCTGATAAATATCATTGTCAATGAGATGCATGAAAAGGGAACCAAGTGAATCAGCTTCTAACTCAACTTCCGATTCATCCGGGTCATCGTCCAGTTCCATACTGATGCGTTCAGGTGCCTTCCGCTTTGTGGTATTCTTAACGGCTTTGGTTTTAGGGCGGGCAGTTAAGCCGCTTTCTCTTGAGGTTTCTTCTTCCAAAACGGATCATCACCCTGTTTAAAAGTAAAAAAGAAGGGTATTCAAGGATTGTACAGTCTAAAGATATCAAGTGTAAAGCAGAGGAACAATACTCACAGCAGGCAGTTTGTTTTGCGGGTAAAAAGGGTCTAGTCTGGTTTGGCGACAAATAGCTTCCGATTCGTTCAATATCTTCTTGGCGGCCTCAGTGACCTCGTCATCTGTTAACTGAATATTGATATGATGTTGGGAGTCTTCTAATTCACCAGTATACTCGCACATTAAACCGGAGCGGTGACTTAACGGCAAGATGCTCCAAGATATCCAACAACGGACAAAGTCTACACCTGTTAAACCGTTGGCCAAGAAGGCTCTCAGCTTGGCGAGTTGAGCTGCATACGGGGCCCATTCCTGGGCACTTAGGCGTTGTGGAAGTGGATGAGTATTGGCAAGCCAGTGGGCACGGTAATCCGGCAGAGGATTCTCGTCTTCAAGGGAGGTGTCTTTACAGTAGACCAAGTTTGATTCCACTCTTTGGGGTGACTGTGCAGCTTGGCATGAGGAAATTCAACCTCTTTTCTTTTTTGAATGGAGACACCGCCAAGTTCAGTATTGGGTCCGTCTACAAATTCAGTGTGCCGGTTCAGATGGAAGAAATCCCGGAACAGCTCCACAGTTGGCTCTTCTTGGAGGTATGCTTCACAGAAAACTTGAAAGTTGCATATATTGGATACTGAGTTGGGTCCAATATCTTGAGGGTGGAGTTGAAAGCTGGCAAGCACATCCCTAAAAAACTTTGACCCGGGCGGTTTGAAACCACGGCCTATGTGATCAACAAACACCACTACCTCACCCTGCTTATGGGTGGGAGGATTTTCCGGCCCAGGAACTCGCCAACGGATCTCATTCTTCTTTGGTAAGGTGCTGATCTTAACCATACCATTCAGTAGCTCCTCAGTAACCCGGGAGGGAGCCCAGTTGCAGGAATAAAATTGCTTGGCTATTGCAAGTGAAAAGCTGGAAAGAAATGCCGATTTAAAATTCATTCATAGTGATGCATAAGGTGCAACAGAATAAAGGAATCCAAGTATGTGAAATTGGTAAACTGGAGGATGATATAATTACGAATGACAAGGCGATAAGTGGGAAAAGAGATATACACATATTATTAAACCAGAATATGGCAACGGAGATCAAGGGGTTGCCGGTTTACAAGGGGACTAATGGTATGTGATAGATTGTTTTCTACAAAGGTAAACCGCCTATGTGATGAAGAAGATACAGATCTAAGGCAAGAATGACTAAGTAAGGTAAAACAGGTTTCACAAGATTACATGGAAATTTTGGATCTACCGTAAGACAGGAAAAGCAAAAAGATTTAGACCTAAAAAGGTTGGTCCCGAAGCAGTTCACAAAGGTCCAGATCAGTTTTTATGCACATAAGGGTTTGTTCTGATAGCAAAAGCTAAGGAACGCTATAGCTACTACACGAAATACATCAAGCTTGAGGGTTTTTCCATGGACTAAGGAGGAACAGGGAAGAACAGTTGCCGGAGCTTCGATGAACATTCATGAACACTGAAACCCTAGGTAGATCTATAGAGGAGGAAAGGGAAGATCTTACAGTGGCTGTTGAAGCAAGCGGAGTTACGCCGCGGCTATCTGGTGCAACTAGGTCGATGCAGCGGCCAACGAAGGTGCAGAGGTGGAGCTCAGCGACGGCGGCGGCGCTCGGGTGCAGAGGCGTCGCGAGGAGGAAGAAGAAGCGAAGAGACGGAGGGGAAAAAAGAAAATGACACGTGGCCCTATTTATAAGGTAAAGGGGGGAGGTAACAGGCATGAGAATCGAGGGGCCGGAATATTGGATACCTAACAGGAGCGGTTGCCTCGATTGTCAGAGGTTCATTAACTGAAAGTGAGATATATCATTTTTAAATAACAAGGTGACGTCACGGTGATTTATCATGATCCTGGAGTATGACGTCATGGCGGCTTACAAGATCAAGGTGAAGAGGCAAAGGAGGAATTTTTCTAAGTGTTGAAGATTGACATGAACAAGTTCAAACCAATCTGGGGCCTAATGTTGGGGATATTACTACTAGATGTAAACCAGCCAGGAGCAGCTAGATTAACTTTATGAAGATTAGAAGCATATGAATACGTAAGAATGATGGAGCTTTACGAAGGCCCAAGGCCTAAAGGCGAGTTAAGGCCTGTAGATGTAAACCGACCTTATTATGTAACTTGCATTGTAAGGTAGGAAGGATAGAGACCGAGCCCGACACGTTTATGATCCGGCCTCGGGACTCTGTAAACCGGCGGGCATCAACCTATGTATATAAAGGGACGACCCGACAGCGGTTTAGGGACAAGACACAATAACTCGAGAGCCAGGCATAGCGGATTCGATCCCTGGTCATCGAAACCCTAGCAATACCAACACAACTAGACGTAGGCTTTTACCTTCATCGAAGGGGCCGAACTAGTATAAGACCCCTCGTGTCCCTTGTTCGGTTTAACCCCTTTAAAGCTAACCCGTAGCGATGGCTCCACGACTAAGTCCTTTCGCGAGGACATGTGCCATGACAAACCCACGACAGTTTTCATGAGCAATCAAGTTGGATGCGCACCCACTTAGTTTCTTTTGTTGAGCTTTCATACACTTATAGCTCTAGTGGATCGGTTGCATGGCAATCCCTACTCACTCACATTGATATCTATTGATGGGAATCTCCATTGCCCATTGATACGCCTAGTTGATGTGAGACTATCTTCCTCCCTTTCGTCTTCTCCACAACCACCATTCTATTCCACCTATAGTGTTATGTCCATGGCTCGCGCTCATATATTGCGTAAAAGTTGAAAGAGTTTGAAAAGGCTAAGTATGAAACAATTGTTTGGTTTGTCATCGGGGTTGTGCATGATGGGAGCATTTTGTGTGACACAAATGAAGCATGGCCAAACTATATGATTTTGTAGGGACGAGCTTTCTTTGGCTATGTTATTTTGAGAAGACATAATTGCTTGGTTAGTATGCTTGAAGTATTATTATTTTATGTCACTACTAAAATTTTGTCTTGAATCTTTTGGATCTAAACATTCATGCCACAATAAAGAAAATTACATTGCAATTATGCAAGCTAGCATTCCACATCAAAAATTATGTTTTTATCATTTACCTACTCGAGGACGAGCAGGAATTAAGCTTGGCGATGCTTGATACGTCTCCAACGTATCTATAATTTTTTATTGTTCCATGCTATTATATTATCTATTTTGGATGTTTAATGGGCTTTAATATGCTCTTTTATATTATTTTTGGGACTAACCTATTAATCGGAGGCCTAGTGCCAGTTTCTGTTTTTTGCCTATGTTAGTGTTTCGCAGAAAAGGAATATCAAACGGAATCCAAATAGAACGAAACCTTCGCGAGGATCTTTCTTGGAACAAACGCAAACCAGGAGACTTAGAGTGGAAGTGTGGAACTCCCGTGAAGCTTCCATGAGGCAGGGGGGCGCGCCCCCACCCTCGTGGGCCCCACGGAGCTCCACCGACATATTTCTTTCGCCTAAATATACTCTTATACCCTAAAAACATCAGGGGGAGCCACGAAACCACTTTTCCACCGCCGCAACCTTCTCTACCCGTGAGATCCCATCTGGGGCCTTTTTCGGCGATCTGCCGGAGGGGGATTCAATCACGGAGGGCTTCTACATCAACACCATAGCCTCTCTGATGATGTGTGAGTACTTTACCACAGACCTTCGGGTCCATAGTTATTAGCTAGATGGCTTGTTCTCTCTCTCTCTTTGGTTCTCAATACAAAGTTCTCCTCGATGTTCTTGGAGATCTATTCGATGTAATACTTTTTGCGGTGTGTTTGCCGAGATCTGATGAATTGTGGATTTATGATCAACTTTATCTATGAACAATATTTGGTTCTTCTCTGAATTCTTATATCCATGATTTGATATCTTTGCAAGTCTCTTCGAATTATCGGTTTAGTTTAGCCTACTAGATTGATCTTTCTTGCAATGGGAGAAGTTCTTAGCTTTGGGTTCAATCTTGCGGTGTACCTTCCCAGTGACAACAAGGGCAGCAAGGCACGTATTGTATTGTTGCCATCGAGGATAAAAAGATGGGGTTTATATCATATTGCTTGAGTTTATCCCTCTACATCATGTCATGTTGTCTAAAGCATTACTTTGTTCTTATGAACTTAATACTCTAGATGCATGCTGGATAGCGGTCGATGTGTGGAGTAATAGTAGTAGATGCAGAATCGTTTCGGTATACTTAACACGGACGTGATGCCTATGTTCATAATCATTGCCTAGATATCAGTTGCTCGGCAGTAATTTGTTCACCCACTGTAATACATGCTATCATGAGAGAAGCCACTAGTGAAACCTAAGGCCCCCGGGTCTCTTCCTTATTATATTGCATCTCTTTTATTATCGCATCTCGTTTACTATTTTGCAATCTTTACTTTCCAATCTATACAACAAAAATACCAAAAATATTTACCTTACTATCTTTATCAGATCTCACTTTCTCAAGTGACCGTGAAGGGATTGACAACCCCTTTATCATGTTGGTTGCGAGGTTCTTGATTGTTTGTGCAGGTACTAGGTGACTTGCATGTTATCTCCTACTGGATTGATACCTAGGTTCTCAAAAACTATGGGAAATACTTATGCTACTTTGCTGCATCACCCTTTCCTCTTTAAGGTAAAACCAACGCATGCTCAAGAGGTAGCAAGAAGAATTTCTAGCGCCGTTTTCGGGGAGATCTATGATCAAGTCAAGACATACCTTGGTTCTGAAAGTGCTAGTTATCAACTAGAGGGGGGTGAATAGAGATTTTTATCAAAGTTCAGATCCCGGTTTGGATAAATAGGATGTATGTCAAGGAATCCTGGGACGAAATACATAATAAGACCATTTGGACGTTTTATCTTGCATCCCACAAGATGTTTAAGGTCGCAAGCATATGCATCAGACGCCTTTGATTTCAGGCTAGAGACCTTTCCCTGCAAAACAGAGTTAATTTTTCTTAGCCACCCACATCCTGTAGCAACCCAACCTCAAACGGTCAAGTCTCTCTGCTTCAGTGTCATCCCTGGATCGGTAATGCTGACACACACAGTACTCGAGGGATTTATAATAGAGTAGCAATCACACACTTATTACATCGGATGTCTCGAGAGAGAACTTATTACAATAAATATGGCTTAAGGCCATCTAATACGATAACAACGGAAGGCTTGGAAGATAAAGTGAGTCCATCAAATCCAATGGCATAGCTGAGTGCATGACAAACGACCTATCGCATCTTACTCCTCGTCTGAACAGTCTGCAACGTAATACGTTGCAACCCGAAAATGGGTCGGCACATGGAATATGCTAGCAATGTAACACAGTAGAGCAATGAATAGATAAAGGCTATCCCTACATGCATATATGGCTGGTGGAGGCTCTATGGTTACATGTTTTTTGCGAAAAGCTAATTTTTCCCTACAACAGAGGAATAAGTTTTTATTTAACTATCATGGTAGTTAAAACACTTGAGAATGGTACCCCCATCTCAATCCCAATTAAAAGTAATTATCAACCCAACAAATTAATTTAGAGTGATGAGATACAGTAGGATAATCCAAGTACTCGATACTCAAGTTGTCCATAACCGGGGACACGACTAACCATGATTAGTTTGTACACTCTGCAGAGGTTTGCGCACTTTTCCCCACAAGACTCGATCTCCTTCATTGGAATTCTCGCACTACATGATGTTTGAGAAACGGATGACCGAGTGATACGTATCCAACATATCTATAATTTTCGATTGCGCCATGCTATATTATCTTCTATTTTGGACATTATTAGGCTTTATTATACACTTTTATATTATTTTTGGGACTAACCTACTAACCGGAGGCCCAACCCAGAATTGCTGTTTTTGCCTATTTCAGGGTTTCGAAGAAAAGGAATATCAAACGGAGTCCAAACGGAATGAAACCTTCGGGAACGTGATTTTCAGAACGAACATGATCCAGGAGACTTGGACCCTACGTCAAGCAACCAACAGGGAAGCCACGAGGTAGGGGCACGCCTACCCCCCAGGCACGCCCTCCACCCTCGTGGGCCCCCTGTTGCTCCACTCACGTACTCCTTCCTCCTATATATACCTACGTACCCCCAAACGATCAGAAACAGAGCCAAAACCTTAATTCCACCGCCATAACTTTCTGTATCCATGAGATCCTTTCTTGGGGCCTGTTCCGGAGCTCCGCCGGAGGGGGCATCGATCACGGAGGGCTTCTACATCAACACCATAGCCCCTCCGATGAAGTGCGAGTATTTCCTCAGACCTTCGTGTCCATAGTTATTAGCTAGATGGCTTCTTCTCTCTTTTTGGATCTCAATACAATGTTCTCCCCCTCTCTCATGGAGATCTATTCGATGTAATCTTGTTTTGCGATGTGTTTGTTGAGACCGATGAATTGTGGGTTGTCACAACCCTAGAATTTGCTTGTAGCTATTTACCTGAGTGAGCATCACGCATCATGTCTACATTCTGAAAGTTGAATTGAGGTTAGTTGAAACCCTCATAAATCACTTCAAAAATAATCAACATTAAAATCTTTTCAAAGAAGTCCAAGAAAATGTTCCTCTTAGTCTCTGAAAATATTGGCAAGAGGTAAAACTTAAAAAAATATTTTTGGAATCTCAGAGATATTTATTTTGGGCCTTTGAATTAATTCAATAACTATTTGCATTGGATATATACTTTATATATAATTAATATATGTCCAATAATTCTAGAACATTTTATGTGGTTTGTTATATTTTAGTTCTAGCCACATAATTATTTTCAGGATTTTATAAAATGGTTTAGAATTTTTACTAAACCAAAACAAAACAGAATCAAATAGAAAAACTGAAATAGAAAAAAATAGAAAAGAGAGAGAGCTTACCTGGCGCCAACAACCGGCCCAGCTCCTGTGCTAGCCCACCTGGCGGCCCAGCCCACCAGGGGCATACCTGTCTTCAACCTCCGCCTACTGGCAGAGGCGAGGCTGAGCACGGCGCCCACGCGGGCTGGCACGCAGCTGCCTGCCTGGCCCTCGCTGGCCAGCGCGATGCCGCGGATGACCACCCTGTTGCCGTACGGATCCGCCCGACCTCTCACTTGCCCCCACCCCGCTCTCTGCCTCGCTCCCCCCTCGGACCCGAGAGCGCCGGAGCGCAACCGTCGCCGCCGCCCGCTGTCCCCGTGGCCACCGAGCTCCCCTCGCCTCTCCGAGCAGTCCACGGGCTCTGCCACGTCTGCCTCGTCCTCTCCACCAAGCTATGCGATGCCGGACGCCCCCGAACACCCCCACCACCATCATCTTCAACCTCCTGCACTCCTCTCCTCTCTCCCTCGAGCGCCCTCCCTCCTCTGTCTCTCTCGCTCGCGTTCGTCCGAACGCGCCCGTCGTCACCGACGCCGTTCGCCGCGGCCACAGCCACCGCCTCGCCTCCCCGACGCCTCCTAAAGCTCCGCCTCGACCTACTCTTCCTCCTCACAGCTCCAAGCGATGCCGGGAGTCCTGCAGTGACGCCATCGCCGTCGTCTTCACCGACAGGCACCGAAGATCGTCGGCCCCGATTCTCCATCTCTAGGTCGTCCCCAAGCCCACTGAGCTATGCTTCGACCTCCGAGTGAGCTCCTCCGTCGTTTCCCCCTAACCCCGCAGCCTAGCGCTCCCTGTAGCACCGCTTCCCATGACGCCCGAAGCACACCACCGCACGAACTCGTCGCCGATGAGGCTCCGGTGGTCAATCGGCCCCGTTCATATGCCTGCTGGCTTTGTGAGAGCCTGCAGAACGCGTAGGTGCTACCCGTTGATCCTCCCGTGCACGGTGTCGTCGTTTTCATCGGCGCCCGAACTCCGGCGGCCGCAACCGAGATCGCCGCCGTCGACTCCGGCCACTCCCGGCCCGGAGACCACCACCATCTGACGCGCCATCGCGCCAGCTCTCCGTAGGGCCAAAGGGCGCATCGAACGGTGCACGGTAGGCGAAACTCGAGCCACCCTGATGTGTCTCCGCCGCGTTTTGGTCGTCGCCAGTGAAACTCCGGCGAGCCAACGTGTCACACTTAGTTAACACTAATGACGCCATTAGCTGATGACTGTGCCACTGACGGATGGGCCCCACGCGCTAATTAACCCCGGAATCTATTCCCTGCTTAACTTAGACTAACCCACCGAGCCCACATGTCAGGTTGACTTTGCTGACGAGGCAGTTGACCGGGCCCACACGTCAGCGACCCTAACCAGCACTGGTTCACTGACTAGTGGACCCCACTGGTCAGGTTTGACCCGGGGCAGCCCTGTTGACCTGCTGAGGTCAGCATGACGTAATGCTGACGCAATAATTCATTTTCTGGAATTAGTTAATTCTAAATAATTCAAAAATTTCAGAAAATATCCAAAACTTTGAAAAATCATAGAAAATAATCTATAACTCAGATTGAAAAGATTTATATATGAAAAATTATCAGAAAAATTCAAGGAATCCATCTGTACCATTTTCATGCATGTCTGAGCAAGTTAACTTCACTGTTTAGTCCAAAGCATGATAATGCACTATTTGAATTCATAGTTTGAATTTGAATTTGAACCTAGGGTTCAAACCAACTCCATTTAACATATTGCTAGTTGCATTAGCTCAAACCATAGCATATTGCCATGTCATGATCATGCATCATATTGTGCATTGCATTGATTGTGTTTCTTTCTCTGTTGCCGGTGTTTGCCCCCTCTCGATAGACATTGTACCGACAATGTGATCGTTGACACTGATGAAGACCCAATGATATCTTCAGAAGTGCCAGGCAAGCAAAACCCCCTTGTTCATTCCGATACAATCCCCCTCTCTCGCTCCTTCTCTCTTTTACTGCATTAGGACAACAACGATCATCTGTTACTTGTTGCGGTAGTTGAACCCCTTTCCTTTGCATGACCTGTCATTGCCACAGTAAATAGATGAAACCCACTAGCATGACTAGGAGTTGTTTGAGCCCTGATGTGCCTACTCATTCATGTTTGCTTGTCATGCCTGCTATTGCTTAGAGTTGTGTCAGGTCTGATTCATCGGGGATGAATTGGAAAGTTGTGAACATGTCCTACTGTGTGTGAGCTAAGTGTGTGAACACGATTTGGTAAAGGTAGCGATGAGAGGCCATGTAGGAGTACATGGTGGGTTGTCTCATTGAAACCGTCCTCAGGAACTGAGTTCTGTGTTTGTGATCCATTAAACAGCTACTACCACACGTTGGGCCCTGAAATAGGACCCCGCTCGACTTACTGACCCCTGTTGTCCTCTGTCCAGGAGTTGCAATTACTTTCTGGTGTTTATAGGATATGTGTTGGCGGCCGTGCGTAGCGCAGACCCTAGGGGTGGGCTATGATGCGGTAGATACACTGTGGCACGGTGTACCGGGCGCCCGTTTGGTGTCTCGGGAACCCTGCACACATCATTTGGGGCTGTGAGCGAAACTTCGGCCGGATCTCCTCGCGGATGGAACCCGAATAGGCGATAAACCTGGACTAGAGACTTGTGTGGTTAGTCAGGTCGTGGTCTACACCCACGTCTGCTTTCGCTTGAAGTCTGCTGAGCACATGTCGTGTGCAGACGCTAAGTGGTGGAAACATGTGTGATGAACTACACCCCTGCAGGGTTATAAATGATCTATTCGAATAGCCGCGTGCGCGGTAAAGGACTTCTGGGTTGCCTATAACCGTTCATAGACAAGTGAAAGTGGATACTCTAAAACTTGCAAGATAAGTGTGAGTGCTATGGATGGCCTTCTCGTAGGGAGACGAGAGCGGATCCATAGTGGTGTATTGATTGGTGAATATGTGGACTCGTGTGCGCCACCTCAAAAGAGTTGCTTGCAGTCGTAGTTCAGATAGCCATCGAGTCTATGCTGGCTTGCTGCAGTTAAACTCCACCACCCCCTTGATGATACCGATGCATATGTAGTTTAGATCTGATGTAAGTCTTGCTGAGTACCTTTGTACTCACGTTTAATTAATTTATGTTTTGCAGAGAGATTTCAGCCTCGCTAGTAGTTCCGCGTGGACTTCGACGTTTAGCTTGATACCTCAGCTACGATCTTGTGCCCTCGACAGGATGTGGTAGATAGTCAGGCTTCTTAGCCTTTTTCATTTATAGATGTCTATACTTAGACATGTTAAGCTTCCGCATGTGCTTTGCATTGTATGCTATGATTTTTGGGTCATGAGACCCATGTTTGTAATATCTCGCTCCTCGGAACCTAATAAACTAATACTTGAGTTGTAGAGTTATGTTGTGATGCCATGTTGTATTTACACATATCGAGCATATTGTGTGTATGATTGAAATGCTTGGTATGTGTGGGATCCGACAATCTAGTTGTTTATCCTTGGCAGCCTATCATATGGGGAAATGTAGTCTAGTGCTCCTGAGCGATAGTAGTCCGCTACAGCCTGGATCACCGGAGTCCTGCTAGCCCAGCACTACTGCTCGGAACACTTGACTGTCCGGCATGTGATTCACTTCGTTCCTGTGTCTGTCCCTTCGAGGAAATGTCACGCGGTGACATTTGGACTCCTGCCTAGCCTGCTACAGCCCGGGTTACCGGAGTCCTGTTAGCCCAGTGCTACAGCCCGGATTCACACGTTGATGACCGACATGCTCGATATGATTCATGTATGCCTGTCCTCATGGGTTAGTGCCGCTTTGGTTTCACGACTAGCCATGTCAGCCCGGGTTCTCTGTCATATGGATGCTAGCGACACTATCATATACGTGAGCCAAAAGGCGCAAATGGTCCCGGGTCAGGTAAGGTGGCACCCATGGGAATACCGTGCGTGAGGCCGCAAAGTGATATGATGTGTTACATGCTAGATCGGTGTGACTTAGGATCGGGGTCCTGACATGGGTTTATGATCAAGTTTATCTATGAACAATATTTGAATCTTCTCTGAATTCTTTTATGTATGATTGGTTATCTTTGCAAGTATCTTCGAATTATCAGTTTAGTTTGGCCTAGTAGATTGATCTTTCTTGCAATGGGAGAAGTGCCACTACAGGAATCAACTACTTTGCTATCTGCCACAGCAGAGAGCAAAGGCACAAACGGCGGACGGCAAAGGTCTTTGCCGTCTGCCGCGGACGGCAAACGACTCCGGCAAAGTAAGGATCGGCAAAGAGCTACTTTGCCTTCCGCTTTCGGTGGCTGACGGCAAAGGGGCCTTTGCCATCAGCAGCTGATGGCAAAGAAAGCAGACGAAATAATTATGCTGTTAGTCCGTTAGGTGGCTAACGGCAGCCTTTGCCGTCCTCCGCTGATGACAAAATTTGTCCTGCCTTTGCCGTCCGCCGAATGATGTCAGCTGGACGTCACTACACGGCAGACCTTTGCCGTCCGCGGTTGTAGGCAAAGTTGTTTACTCTTTGCCGTCCGCCGCTCTAGGCACAGCCTTTGCCGTCCGCCGCAGTAGGCAAACTGGCCAAATGGGTCACTTCCCAGGAGGCACAGGTGGCCGCCGTGTGGCTGCTTTGCCGTCCGCGGTTGTTGGCAAAGTTGCCTTTGCCGTCCGCGGCTGTCGGCAAAGGTGCCTTTGCCATTAGTGGCTGACGGCAAAGATCCTACTTTGCCCCATTTTTTTGTTTTTTTAAATGCAACAATTTTGGCAGCAAATATATATGACATATATATATATATATATTTCACAGGGCTATTTAACAGCAAACATATCACATATCCAGCACATAAGTTTCATCGTACATACATATATAGTTCCATCCATTCATACATAGCAAGTTCCATCAAGTTGCACATACACATTGTTCCATCCATACATATTACAATGCAAAGTTTCATCAGGATAGCAAGTTCCATCAAAGTAAGCTAGAAGAATACTTGAAGAGAATGAAAGAAAAAAAAAGCACTCCATCATAGCAAGCTAGCTTCCGTGAAGTGAATGAAATCTGCAAAATGGCAAATAAGAAAGTTAGAAAAAGGTGACTAGAAGAAGAAGAATAGAACAAGAAGAAGACTAGAACAAGAAGTATATGTCATTTATGAGCTTACTTAGGTGAAATGGATCATATATGAGCTAACTAAGTTGAAATGGGTCGTTTATGAGCTAACTAAGGTGAAATGGATCATTTATGAGCTAACTTAGGTGAAATGGATCGTTTATGAGCTAACTTAGTTGAAATGGATCATTTATGAGCTAACTTAGTTGAAATGGGTCGTTTATGAGCTAACTAAGGTGAAATGGATCGTTGAGCTAACTTAGGTGAAATGGATCGTTTATGAGCTAACTAAGGTGAAATGGATCCTTTATGAGCTAACTTAGCTGAAATGGACCGTTTATGAGCTAACTTAGTTGAAATGGATCATTTATGAGCTAACTTAGTTGAATGGATCGTTTATGAGCTAACTAAGGTGAAATGGATCATTTATGAGCTAACTAAGGTGAAATGAATCGTTTATGAGCTAACTAAGGTGAAATGGATTGTTTATGAGCTAACTTAGTAAAAAGCATCATTTTAGAGCTAACCTAGGTCTGAAGGGTCATTTTGGAGCTAACCTAGGTAAGATGGTTCCTTTTGGAGCTAACCTAGGTGAAATGGGTCATTTTAAAGCTAACGTAGGTAAAATGGATCATTTAGGAGCTAAACTAGGTAAAATGGGTCATTTTAGAGCTAACTTGGATAAAATGGATCATTTATAAGCTAACTAAGGTAAATGGCTCATTTTAGAGCTAACTTAGGTAAAATGGATCGTTTATGAGCTAACTAAGCTAATTATGCAATTTTTGACATAAGTAAGCTAAGTACAGATCGTTTTAGAGCTAACTTAGGTCAAATCGATGGTTTTGGAGGTCAGTAAGCTTATTAAGTCATATCGGAGGAAAAGAAGCTAACTCTAGGTCATTATGGTAAGCATATTGGAGGAAATGAATCTAAGTCTAGGTGTTTAAGCATCTGTTAAGCAAAACACTAGAGAAACTTACCGTGATCATGGAGGTGTAGGAGCGGGCGGCTCGTGCCGGTAGCTGGAGAAGGATCGTGCGATGCTTGTCTGGAGTTATGCTGCACCAAAGATCATTTCCAATGTCTCGTTAGCATGATGACACTCAAATGTTAAGACTAGCAAGTAATGTACATTCAAATTAAACTCACCATGGTCCCAGGAGCAATCACTGGCATCGGCGGAGTGGTCTGACCGGACTTCTCGCACATAGACTGCACATTTGGTTTTGACAACTCAGTCATACTAGTTAGTAATGAGAGAAACACTACATAAATGTTTTGGCTAATCTGCATAAGAAACTTACCACAAGGAGCTCGTACATGGCCCTTACCTGTATGTCATTCCGTGCCCTCTCCTCCTCCAACATCTTTGTCGTCCTCTCCTCCAACTCCCGCTGCCTCTCCGTCGCCTCCGCCAGAAGTTTCTCCGTTCTATCTCTCTCACTCTGTATAGCAGCCTGCAACACCACTCACATGACCATTTGTAATCATTGATGGAAGCACACACAATATAATGGAGAAAGATAGCTGAGTACGTTTAACTAACCTTGAAGGCGAGTTGGATTGGCCGTTCACGAGGCCTTATCTCAAGAGCGGAGCTCGACTGGCGAGCCTTGAGCTCCGGGAGAGTGCTAGGACAATGGATAAGTCCATCTCCCATGGCTATGGAGCCATGGGACCTCCCGCCACCAGATATCATCAGCAACTCTGTATCAATGGGACCCTAGCTCGGGTTAAAGTCCTCCCCTTTCCTCGCCTTCCCCTCATCTCTATATTTTACGAGCTTGTCGTGGGAGGAGATGTTGGTGAAGTTCTTTGGATCATCGAGGTCAGACGGAGAGAATGCCTTGGCTTTGTTGTAAGAGGTAGTGTGGGCCATGGCATACAGGTCGTACACCTCTGGCACCTTATCCGCCTTATTGTAGCATGCCTGAAAGAGAGAAACAAAGTAAATTAGTAATTAAAGGGCTAAAGCTAGCATGATGAATGAATTGCATGAATCAAGAAGCAAACCACAGACCCAGTTCCGCCCGAACTGATATAAGTTGGAGCTGCCTTGATGGTGTGGCACACCTTCCATTTGGGCATGTTTGTCCTTGGCCTCGTTGTGGAGGGCTAGCCATTCTTTTGAGCACCACTCATTGACCAACACCTCCCAACAATCCATCCGATCCACACACCATCTCGGAGGGGCCTAAGTTAGCAAATAGAAACTTCAGCGCTACGGCTATGAATTACTAAATGAAGGAAGTACAAGGCCTTAAGAATTACCTTCATGTACAACTCCTTACTCAATAACTTCTCGCGGCACGCCGGCTTGGTCTTCTTGATACCACACGAGGCATAGTAGTCTCGAACAGCCTGCACCCGAGCCTCGTGCCGTAAGTTCTGTAGTAGGCGCTTGCAGACTTTATCGATAACATTGCCGCTTCCTCCTTGTATCCCTCCTCACACCTATAGAATGTCTGCAATCAAATGAGACAATATTGATTAGTACAGTTAATAACTAGATACTTGAAGATTCTTAATTATGTAAAGGAGAAATTACCCAGAACTTTCTGATCACCACGTCTGCCCTCGTCTTGCATAAGACACCTTCGATAATCTCACCCGGCAGGGCCGAGGCAGCCAAGTAGTGCTCCCAACTCAATCCAAGCTCTGGAAGCTGACCCTCACCAGGCAA
Source organism: Triticum monococcum (assembly GCA_034509565.1). Taxonomy (NCBI): domain Eukaryota; kingdom Viridiplantae; phylum Streptophyta; class Magnoliopsida; order Poales; family Poaceae; genus Triticum; species Triticum monococcum. Next base: position 386,943,740 of record CM067847.1, on the reverse strand, counting down.
CGTGACAAACCCCGGGAAGTTTTGCTGACAAAGAACTCCAAGGATGGAGTTGGGCCAGCGGACACTATGATGGTTGAGAGAGTCCTGGATTAGGGGGTCTCCGGACAGCCGGACTATATCCTTTGGCCGGACTATTGGACTATGAAGATACAAGATTGAAGACTTCGTCTCGTGTTCGGATGGGACCCTACTTGGCGTGGAAGGCAAGCTAGGCAATGCAGATATGTATATCTCCTCCTTTGTAACCGACCTTGTGTAACCCTAGCCCCTTCCGGTGTCTATATAAACTGGAGGGTTTTAGTCCATAGGACAACATACAATCATACCATAGGCTAGCTTCTAGGGTTTTGCCTCTCCGATCTCGTGGTAGATCAACTCTTGTAATACTCATATCATCAAGAATAAATCAAGTAGGACGTAGGGTTTTACCTCCATCAAGAGGGCCCGAACCAGGGCAAAACATCATGTTCCCTGCCTCCTATCACCATCCGCCTTAGATGCACAGTTCGGGACCCCCTACACGAGATCCGCCGGTTTTGACACCGACATTGGTGCTTTCATTGAGAGTTCCTCCGTGTCGTCGCTGTTAGGCTTGATGGCTCCTACTATCATCGATAGCGATGCAGTCCAGGGTGAGACTTTTCCCCCCGGATAGATCTTTGTGTTCAGCGGCTTCGCATTGTGGGCCAACTCGCTTGGCCATCTGGAGCAGATCGAAAGTTACGCCCCTGGCCACCAGGTCAGGTTTGGAAGCTTAAACTACATGGCCGATATCCGCGGAGACTTGATCTTCGACGGATTCGAGCCCCTGCCTTGTGCGCCACACGGTCACAATGAGTATGATTTAGCTCTACCATCGGACCGTATTCAGGAGATCGCACCGGTAGCCGCTCTGAGCCTCAATTCGGAGCTAGTTGCGCCATACATGGACGGGTGGATAGACCCCGTCACGGAGGCCGTATCCTCAGCGGCGATCGAGCTTAATATCGACCTTACCCTTCAGGAGAGCCGTGTTACCAAACTGCCGGATCCTTCTCCGGCCACGGACTTCAAACCACCTGCGCCCGTTCCTACCGAATCCAATTGGGCGCCGATCATGGAGTTTACCTCCGTGGATATATTTCTGCACTCGCCCTTCGACGACATACTGAACTCATTAAGGTATCTCTCCTTGTTAGGAGAGTCATGGCTGAACTATGTCCGGCAGGATTGGGATGCGGATGACGAAGAAATTCGCCGCCCACCCACCACCCACTTAGTAGCCACTATCGATGACTTAACCGACATGCTCGACATCGACTCCGAAGACATCGACGGTATGGACGATGATGCGGGAGGCGAAGAGGAACCACTGCCCACAGGGCACTGGACAGCCACCTCATCATACGATATATACATGGTGGACACACCCAAAGAAGGCAATGGCGATGAGACAATGGAGGATGACCCCTCCAAGAAGCAACTCAAGCGCCGGTGTCAGCGGCGCCGCTCTAAGTCCCGCCAAGGCAAAAGTGGTGATACTGGCACAGGAGATAATAGCACTCCGGACAGTGCCGAAGACGGCAACAATCCCCTCCAGCAAGATTTAGGGCAGGAGGATGGAGAGGCCAGCCCTCCTGAGAGAGCGGCAGATGGAGAGGCGGAGGATGATAATTACATGCCTCCCTATGAAGACGAGGCAAGCCTCGTCGACGACGAATTCGTCGTGCCAGAGGATCCCGTGGAACAAGAGTGCTTCAAGCGCAGGCTTATAGCCACAGCAAATAGCCTTAAGAAAAAGCAGCAGCAGCTTCAAGCTGATCAAGATTTGCTAGCTGACAGATGGACTGAAGTCCTGGCGGCCGAGGAACATAAACTCGAACGCCCCTCCAAGAGTTACCCAAAGTGCAGGTTGCAACCCCGACTGGAGGAGGAAGCACCGAAACCTACATCCCTGGCGTATGACGCGGCTGATCGTCCACCTCGTGGCCGCGACAGAGAAACATTCCAGCCAAAAGCTTAGCCCGCACCCCGACGCCATTCAAATAAAAAGGCATGGGGAAATACGCCAGACCTGCGAGACGTATTGGAGGACAAAGCAAAACATGCAAGATCGATATACGGATCACGAGGGTGCGCCACTATGCGAGACGATAATCGTCACGCCGGATACAGTAAAAGTAAGTCCGGCCGGGCCAAACACAGCAGGCAAGACTCATTTGGGCTGCGTCACGATATAGCCCAGTGTAGAGGCGCCGCACACCCCTTATGCTTCACAGACGAAGTAATGGATCATCAAATCCCAGAGGGTTTCAAACCCGCAAATATAGAATCATACGACGGCACAACAGATCCCACGGTATGGATCGAGGATTTCCTCCCGCACATACACATGGCCCGCGGTGATGACCTACACGCCATCAAATACCTCCCACTCAAACTCAAAGGACTAGCTCGGCATTGGCTCAACAGCTTGACAACAGAGTCCATTGGTTGTCGGGAAGATCTGGAAGCCGCATTCCTCGACAACTTTCAGGGCACTTATGTGCGACCACCAGATGCCGATGACTTAAGCCACATAATTCAGCAGCCAGAGGAATCGGCCAGGCAATTTTGGACACGGTTCCTAACAAAGAAAAATCAAATCATCGACCGTCCGGATGCAGAGGCCCTAGAAGCTTTCAAGCACAACATCCGCGATGAATGGCTTGCCCGACACCTTGGCAAGGAAAAGCCGAAATCCATGGCAGCCCTCATGACACTCATGACCCGCTTTTGTGCGGGAGAAGATAGCTGGTTGGCTCGCAGCAATAACATGTCAAAGAACCATGGTACTTCGGATACCAAGGACGGCAACGGCAGGTCACATCGCAACAAACATAAGCGCCGCATTAACAGTGACAATACCGAGGATACGGTAGTCAATGCCGGATTCAAAGAATCTAAACCCGGTCAGCGGAAAAAGCCATTCAAAAGAAGCACTCCGGGCCCGACCAGTTTGGACCGTATACTCGATCGCTCGTGCCAAATACACGGCACCCCCGACAAGCCAACCAACCACACCAACAGGGATTGTTGGGTGTTCAAGCAGGCCGGCAAGATAAATGCCGAAAACAAAGATAAGGGGTCACATAGTGATGACGAGGAGGAACCCCAGCAGCCAAATACCGGAGGACAGAAGAGGTTCCCCCCACAAGCGCAGACGGTGAACATGATATACGCAACCCACATCCCCAAGAGGGAGCGGAAGCGTGTGCTCAGGGATGTATATGCGTTGGAGCCAGTCGCCCCAAAGTACAACCCATGGTCTTCCTGCCCGATCACCTTCGACCGCAGGGACCACCCGACTAGTATTCGTCATGGCGGATTTCCCTCATTGGTCTTAGACCCAATCATTGACGGATTTCACCTCACTGGAGTCCTTATGGATGGCGGCGGCAGCCTGAACCTACTTTATCAGGACATAGTGCACAAAATGGGTATAGACCCCTCAAGGATCAAACCCACTAAAACGACCTTTAAAAGCGTCATACCAGGTGTAGAGGCCCATTGCACAGGCTCAGTAACACTGGAAGTGGTCTTCGGATCTCCGGATAACTTCCGAAGCTAAGAGTTAATCTTCGACATAGTCCTGTTCCGCAGTGGCTACCATGCACTGCTCGGGCGAACCGCATTTGCAAGATTCAATGCAGTACCGCATTATGCATATCTCAAGCTCAAGATGTCAGGACCTCGGGGGGCAACACAGTCAATGGAAACGCAAAGCGCTCTCTCCGCACGGAGGAGCACACTACGGCCCTCGCAGCAGAAGCGCAAAGCAGCCTCTTAAGGCAATCCACTAGTTCGGTGATTCACGACACGGACACCTTCAAGCGCGCCTGGAGTAATCGGCAACAGGACCGCCTGGCACGTTCCGAGATCACATAGCAATGCGGCCCCCACCCCGGTCCTAGCCAAACGGCAAAATCCGTGCCACACGTACATAATTACGCATTAAAAATACCATGGGCATAGGCGGGGAGGGGGGCACGACTGCGGCACGCTCCAAGTCGCGGCTTAAACCACACTAGGGGCTTCCTTCTTTGTTATTTTTCTCTTTCAGGACTTTAATCTCTGGAAACCCTGTCGGGCAGCATGATTGCCGAACACATGATGCAGCAACCAAGGAGGCAGAAAGCTACGTCACACCACGGAACTACCAGGTGGATTACGATAACGAGTGAAATATTTGCTTTAATACTATTCCTCATCTTGCCCTTGGAAGGGACATGTCAAACAGTCCTACTTTTTGCTTATCACACTACTTGTATCATTCCGCTTTAACGCACCTTTTGAATAAACAATGCATAGCATTAATACTATTATTGCATTCTTCCTTTATATATATATATGTTCATTCACGACATCTAGCACCCGTACACTCTGGTACGGCCAATACGCTAGGGGCTTAAGCATACCCCATAATACGGCATGAGAAGTCCGAACACTTTCGACAGTGCGGCACCCCGAACTTATAGCATTATATGCATCAGCTCCGAATCATGTCTTGGGTCAATAGTTGGGTTTGCCCGGCTCCCATGTTTTGGTACCTTACATTCCGCTATATCGGCTAAGGTAGCACTGCGAGAACTACTGTGATTGTGCCCCGGTTTAGCTGGGCTAAGCACCTTAGTAGAGAAAGCTAAAACTGACTGTCAAGATAAGGCGAGAGACTGGTCGCTGTTCGAGAGGTTTCGAGTCCCTAAAGACTTATGCCGCTTAGAGCGAGGAGTTGGCCCTGTCCGGCTTAAGGCGTGTATCGCGCCCGAAATTCGGCCTTCCGAATACTAGGGGCTTCGCCGAAATTTAAAATTATAGAATTATATGGCTAAGTGAGAGTGATAACGCATTATAGTCCGATTGCCTTGTAACTTGTGCTGAGCACCTCCCTCGAAGTACCCAACAATGGGAACAAGAGTGCTCAGGTTTATCCCGAACACCCCAGCACTCGTGGCGTGGGGGCAGAAGCCGACGACTAGCCATCTCTCAGATTTGATAAACAGCCGAACAGAAGGCAATATTTTAAATTCAGACAAGCGTTTCATAGCGCATATGGACAAGTTTTTCATAATACAGGATTACGTGAGCAAGTTCATTCAAATAATACATCTTTTGCACACTCGTCTGCTACAAGACGGGCACCCTTCAGGACACCCTCATAGTACATCTCGGGGTGGCGATGCTCCTTGCCCTCCGGCGGCCCTTCCTTCACCAGCTTCACGGCGTCCATCTTGGCCCATTGCACCTTCGATGCAGACGGACCGCTTGATGACTTCCATCCGTGGGCAGGCATCCACGAACACCGGAACAGAGCAAATAATTAATGGGGGAGGAGGACATGTCATTTGTGCTCACCCACGAACGAAGGGGCAGAGCTCGTCAAACGCACGGCGAAGTCGTCGAACACCAAACCTCGCAGTGATGAAACAACTGCACATTTAAATCTACCCAATCAACACAATTATATATGATGTTTTTCATAATAAAATCGAAAAATATATGACCTAACTAATAATTCACAAATATATGACCCCATCGGCCTCTGGAAGGCCAAAGAACACCTTTTCGGGAGGTGTCGGGGGTCGGGTGTCGTGTCGGTGTCGGGGTGCCGTGTCGGGGTCGGGGTTGGGGTGTCGGGGTCAGGGGGTCAGGGGGTCGGGGTGTGGTGTCGGGGTCGGGGTGTCGGGGTGTGGTGTCGGGGTCGGGGTGTGGTGTCAAGGTCGGGGTGTCGGGGTCAGGGGTTCAGGGGGTCGGGGTGTCGGGGTGTCATGTCTGGGTCAGGGTGTAGGGGTGTCGTGTCGGAGTCGGGGTGTCGGGCTCAGGGGGTCAGGGGGTCGGGGTGTCGTGTCGGGGTTGGGGTGTGGTGTCGGGGTGTCGGGGTCAGGGGGTCGGGGTGTTTCCTTCTATCCTTCTTCTTCTTTCTTTCTCTTCTTCTTCTTCTTCTTCTTTCCTTTCTTCTTCTGCTTTCATCTTTTTTCTACTTCTTTTACTTCTTTTCGTTTCTTCTTTTCTTCTTCTTCTACTTCTTTTCTTCTTCTTCTTTTTTCATCTTTTTTCTACTTCTTTTCTTTTCTCCCTTTCTTCTTCTTCTACTTATTTTCTTCTTCTTCTTTTTTCATCTTTTTTCTACTTCTTTTCTTTTCTTCTTCTTCTACTTCTTCTGCTTCTACTTGTTCTAACACTAACGCTAACACTAACACATATCTAGCACTAACAATTAAACAACAACAAAAAATGAAAAAACGGAAAGAAAAAAAGATTTTGTCCCTCACCAGAGCAATGGGACGGTCGGGGCAGTGGGCCGGGTGGGCCGGCGACGTGGCGGCGCGCCGGGGCAGTGGGATGGTTGGGGCAATGGCCGGGGTGGGTGGGCCGGCGACGTGGTGGCACGCCGGGGTGCCGGGGCGGCGGGATGGTGGAGCGACGGGGCATCGGCGGGTGGGGTGGGGGCGGCAGGGTGGTGGGTTGACGGGGCAAGCGGGGGCGGCAGGATGGTGGGGCGACGGGGCTTCGGCGGGTGGGGTGGGGGTGGCGGGGTGGTGGGGCGACGGGGCAAGCGGGGGCGGGGGCGGCGGCGGGTGGCGGGGGCGGCGCCGGGCGGTGGTGGGTGGATCTGGTGGCGGCCGGGGCGTCGGGGAGGAGAGAGGGAGAGAAGAGAGAGTAACAGGCGGGGGGCGGGCCGTTAGTTAGGCTAGGTTACTTAGCCTTTGTCGTACGCTTTTTTCTTTCTTTGCAGCAGACGGTAAAGAGGGGCGTTAAGTTTTTCTAATCGGCTAGTTAGTGGGGGCCACCTCTCTCTTTGCCGTGAGCTAGCTGACGACAAAGATTCTTTGCCGTCAGCTAGCTGACGTCAAAGAAGTGACAGATGGCAAAGGCCGATTTTGTCGTCTGCCAGTTTTTTGCCGTCTGCTTTTTTGTAGCTGATGGCAAAGAACTTCTTTGCCGTCTGCTAGCAGACGACAAAGAGCTGGCAGATGGCAAAGTAGCTGATTCCAGTAGTGTGCTTAGCTTTGGGTTCAATCTTGCGGTGTCCTTTCCCAGTGACAGTAGGGGCAGCAAGGCATGTATTGTATTGTTGCCATCGAGGATAACAAGATGGGTTTTTTATCATATTGCATGAATTTATCCCTCTACATCATGTCATCTTGCTTAAAGCGTTACTCTGTTCCTATGAACTTAATACTCTAGATGCATGCTGGATAGCAGTCGATGTGTGGACTAATAGTAGTAGGTGCAGGCAGGAGTCGGTCTACTTTTCTCAGACGTGATGCCTATATACATGATCATACCTAGATATTCTCATAACTATGCTCAATTATGTCAATTTCTCAACAGTAATTTGTTCACCCACCGTAAAATACATATGCTCTTGAGAGAAGCCACTAGTGAAACCTATGGCCCCCGGGTCTATCTTCCATCATATTAATCTTCCAACACTTAGTTATTTTCATTGCCTTTTATTTTACTTTGCATCCTTATCACAAAAATACCAAAAATATTATCCTATCATATCTATCAGATCTCACTCTCGTAAGTGACTGTGTAGGGATTGACAACCCCTTATCGCGTTCGTTGCAAGGATTTATTTTTTGTGTGTAGGTGCGAGGGACTCGCGCGTAGCCTCCTACTGGATTGATACCTTGGTTCTCAAAAACTAAGGGAAATACTTACGCTACTTTGCTGCATCACCCTTTCCTCTTCAAGGGAAAACCAACGCAGTCCTCAAGAGGTAGCAAGAAGGATTTTTGGCGCCGTTGCCGGGGAGGTCTACGCAAAAGTCAACATACCAAGTACCCATCACAAACCCTTATCTCCCGCATTACATTATTTGCCATTTGCCTCTCGTGTTCCTCTCCCCCACTTCACCCATGCCGTTTTATTCACCCTCTCTTTTCTGCTCACCTCTTTTCCGTTTGCTTGTCGCTATGGCGAGTCCTCTATATTCTCCGTTGTCTCCCGAGAATGAAATTCTAAATTTTAAGCAAAGGGAGGGAGAAAATGTAAAAGACGCTTGGTATAGAATTTGCAATGCTCAAAATAGATCTACCAGGAAGCAATCTATGTCCGTTCTTCTTCGCAATTTTTATGTAGGTGCTACTCCTTGGCACAGATATATCCTTGATACTATTACCGGAGGAACTTCTTGGGTAGCCATACTTTTGATTCTTATAATGCTATGATAGATTTGTTTGGCTCACCACCTCTTTTGGTTAATGGAACTATGTTAACTTTGGAGCATGTAATGCGAAGACTTGAAATTATTGAGAATAAGGTTGCTACTGTAGAGTTAATTGAAAATTTTAGATAAAAAGATCCACAACCGAATCACTCAATATGGATCTAAAGTAGGAGTCACTTTGAAAAATATTAAAGAAAAGGAACCTATAGTTAATGAGAAAATAAACCAAGATTCCACTAGAATCGATAAACTTGAGGATATTATTACCAACTTGGGAACCACTTTTTCTTCCGTAAATAATACTCCAAGTCCTCCCACTAAATTGTCAAGCTTATGTATGTTCCTAAAAATAAGGGTGAATCCTCTAGTAAGGAAACTGCGGATCTCAAATCTACAAGTATTCATCCCAATCTTTTTGCTATCATTAAGGAACCATTTGTTACAAATGAATTTTTCGATATTTTGCCTAAAGTTTGATAACCAATAAAAATAAAGAAATTCCTAAGGATGGTAGATGCCTCATTTAAGAATTACCTACCAAAGATGGCAATACCTAGATCTATCCTTGTTCTTTATGCCTAGCTAGGGGCGTTAAACGATAGCGCTTGTTGGGAGGCAACCAAGATTTATTTTTATTCCTTGCTTTTTGCTCCTTCTTAGTAATAAATAATTTATCTAGCCTCTGTTTTGGTTTTGTTTTTTGTGTTTAATTAGTGTTTGTGCCAAGTAGAACCGTTGGGAAGACCTGGGGAAAGTCTTGTTAATCCTGCTGTAAAAAAACAGAAACTTTAGCACTCACGAGAACTGCTGCCATTTTTATTTGGAAAGTGATATTTAGTTAATTCTTTTTTCAGATGATTAATAGATAAATTCCTCACGTCCAGAAATTTATGTTAGAATTTTTGGGGTTCCAGATCTTGCGTTAGCTACAGATTACTACAGACTTTTCTGTTTTTGACAGATTCTGTTTTTCGTGTGTTGTTTGCTTATTTTGATGAATATATGGCTAGTAAATTAGTTTATAAACCATAGAGAAATTGGAATACAGTAGGTTTAAAACCAATATAAATAAATAATGAGTTCATTACAGTACCTTGAAGTGGTGTTTTGTTTTCTTTCGCTAACGGAGCTCACGAGATTTTTTACTTTAAGTTTTGTGTTGTGAAGTTTTCAAGTTTTGGGTAAGGATTTGATGGATTATGGAACAAGGAGTGGAAAGAGCCTAAGCTTGGGCATGCCCATGGCACCCACAAGATAATCTAAGGACACCAAAAAGCCAAAGCTTGGGGATACCCCGGAAGGCATCCCCTCTTTCGTCCACTTCCATCGGTAACTTTACTTGGAGCTATATTTTTATTCACCACATGATATGTGTTTTGCTTGGAGGGTCTTGTATAATTTGAGTCTTCGCTTTTTAGTTTACCACAATAATATTTTATGTACACACCTTTTGAAAGACACACACATGATTTAGAAATTATTAGAATACTCTATGTGCTTCACTTATATCTTCTGAGTTATATAGTTTTGCTCTAGTACTTCACTTATATCTTTTAGAGCATGGTGGTGGATTTGTTTTATAGAAACTATTGATCTCTCATGCTTCACTTAGATTATTTTGAGAGTCTTAAATAGCATGGTAATTTTCTTAAATAATCCTAATATGCTAGGTATTCAAGATTAGTAAAAACTTTCTTATGAGTGTTTTGAATACTAATAGAAGTTTGATGCTTGATGATTGTTTTAAGATATGGAGGTAGTGATATTAAAGTTGTGCTAGTTGAGTAGTTGTGAATTTTAGAAATACTTGTGTTGAAGTTTGCAAGTCCCGTAGCATGCACATATGGTAAATGTTATGTAACAAATTTGAAACATGAGGTGTTCTTTGATTGTCCTCCTTATGAGTGGCGGTCGGGGACGAGCGATGGTCTTTTCCTACCAATCTATCCTCCTAGGAGCATGCGCGTAATGCTTGGTTTTTGATGAGTTGTAGATTTTTGCAATAAGTATGTGAGTTCTTTATGACTAATGTTGAGTCCATGTATTATACGCACTCTCACCTTTCCATCATTGCTAGCCTCGTCGGTACCGTGCATTGCCCTTTCTCACATTGAGAGTTGGTGCAAACTTCGTCGGTGCATCCAAACCCAGTGATATGATACGCTCTTTCACACATAAACCTCCTTATATATTCCTCAAAAAAACCACCATACCTACCTATTATGGCATTTCCATAGCCATTCCGAGATATATTGCCATGCAACTTTCCACCATCCCGTTTATCTTGACACGTTCATCATTGTCATATTGTTTAGAATGATCATGTAGTTGACATAGTATTTGTGGCAAAGACACCATTCATAATTCTTTCATACATGTCACTCTTGGTTCATTGCATATCCCGGTACACCGCCGGAGGCATTCATATAGAGTCATACCTTGTTCTAGTATCAAGTTGTAATCATTGAGTTGTAAATAAATAGAAGTGTGATGATCATCATTTAATAGAGCATCGTCCCAATAAAAAAGAGAAAGGCCAAAAAAAGAAGGCCCAAAAAAAGAAATGAAAAGGGACAATGCTACTATGTTTTTTCCACACTTGTGCTTCAAAGTAGCACCATGATCTTCATGATAGAGAGTCTCTTGTTTTGTCACTTTCATATACTAGTGGGAATTTTTCATTATATAACTTGGCTTGTATATTCCAACAATGGGCCTCCTCAAGTGCCCTAGGTCTTCGTGATCAAGCAAGTTGGATGCACACCCACTAGTTTCTTTTGTGGAGCTTTCATACATTTATAGCTCTAGTGCATCCGTTGCATGGCAATCCCTACTCCTTGCATTAACATCAATCGATGGGCATCTCCATAGCTCATTGATTAGCCTCGTTGATGTGAGACTTTCTCCTTTTTTGTCTTCTCCACATAACCCCCATCATTATACTATATTCCACCCATAGTGCTATATCCATGGCTCACGCTCATGTATTGCGTGAAGGTGTCTAAAGTTTGAGATTACTAAAGTATGAAACAATTGCTTGGCTTGTCATCGGGGTTGTGCATGATGAGAGCATTCTTGTGTGACGAAAATGGAGCATGACTAAACTATATGATTTTGTAGGGATGAACTTTCTTTGGCCATGTTATTTTGAGAAGACATAATTGCTTAGTTAGTATGCTTGAATTATTATTATTTCTATGTCAATATTAAACTTTTATCTTGAATCTTTCAGATCTGAATATTCATGTCGCAATTAAGAAGAATTGCATTGAAATTATGCCTAGTAGCATTCCACATCAAAAATTCTGTTTTTATCATTTACCTACTCGAGGACGAGCAGGAATTATGCTTAGGGATGCTTGATACGTCTCCAACGTATCTATAATTTTTGATTGCCCCATGCTATATTATCTTCTGTTTTGGACATTATTTGGGCTTTATTATACACTTTTATATTATTTTTGGGACTAACCAACTTACCGGAGGCCCAACCCAGAATTGTTGATTTTGCTATTTTAGGGTTTCAAAGAAAAGGAATATCAAACGGAGTCCAAACGGAATGAAACCTTCGGGAACGTGATTTTCGGAACGAACATGATCCAGGAGACTTGGACCCTACGTCAAGCAACCAACAGGGAAGCCACGAGGTAGGGGGGCGCGCCTACCGCCCCCCCCCCCCCCAGGCACGCCCTCCACCCTCATGGCCCCCCTGTTGCTCCACCGACGTACTCCTTCCTCCTATATATACTTACGTACCCCCAAACGATCAGAAACGGAGCCAAAACCCTAATTCCACCGCCGTAACTTTCTGTATCCATGAGATCCCATCTTGGGGCCTGTTCCGGAGCTCCGTCGGAGGGGGCATCCATCACGGAGGGCTTCTACATCAGCACCATAGCCTCTCTGATGAAGTGTGAGTAGTTTACCTCAGACCTTTGGGTCCATAGTTATTAGCTAGATGGTTTCTTCTCTCTTTTTGGATCTCAATACAATGTTCTCCACCTCTCTCGTGGAGATCTAGTCGATGTAATCTTCTTTTGCGGTGTGTTTGTTGAGACCGATGAATTGTGGGTTTATGATCAAGTTTATCTATGAACAATATTTGAATCTGCTCTGAATTCTTTTATGTATGATTGGTTATCTTTGCAAGTCTCTTCGAATTATCAGTTTGGTTTGGCCTACTAGAGTGATCTTTCTTGCAATGGGAGAAGTGCTTAGCTTTGGGTTCAATCTTGCGGTGTCCTTTCCCAGTGACAGTAGGGGCAGCAGGGCACGTATTGTATTGTTGCCATCGAGGATAACAAGATGGGTTTTTTATCATATTGCATGAATTTATCCCTCTACATCATGTCATCTTGCTTAAAGCGTTACTCTGTTCCTATGAACTTAATACTCTAGATGCATGCTGGATAGCAGTCGATGTGTGGAGTAATAGTAGTAGATGCAGGCAGGAGTCGGTCTACTTGTCTCGGACGTGATGCCTATATACATGATCATACCTATATATTCTCATAACTATGCTCAATTCTGTCAATTGCTCAACAGTAATTTGTTCACCCACCGTAAAATAATTATGCTCTTGAGAGAAGCCACTAGTGAAACCTATGGCCCCCGGGTCTATCTTCCATCATATTAATCTTCCAACACTTAGTTATTTTCATTGCCTTTTATTTTACTTTGCATATTTATCATGAAAATACCAAAAATATTATCTTATCATATATATCAGATCTCACTCTCATAAGTGACCATGTAGGGATTGACAACCCCTTATCGCGTTGGTTGCGAGGATTTATTTGTTTTGTGTAGGTGCGAGGGACTCGCATGTACCCTCCTACTGGATTGATAGCTTGGTTCTCAAAAACTGAGGGAAAATACTTACTCTACTTTGCTGCATCACCCTTTCCTCTTCAAGGGAAAACCAACGCAGTGCTCAAGAGGTAGCACTGAGACACAGTCTTTCAGAATCATTAACTCTTTACTCCGGGTGTACACTTACACCTACTTTCCCTCTACATCTACTAGCCCACCACTTAAAGAGGTCACGCAACTTACTTCACTATGCCAGAGCCCATAATGGCTTATGGCTGCACACAGAAGTATCGAGCATGAATAATCTCATGATCCCTTTGAGCCTGGGTGGCGGACCATAGGAGGAACGCACGGTAAATCCCCGGGATCTCCTAGGACAACACTGGTATATCCCCTGGTGCCCAAAACAAGCAATCCACCCAGATTGACAACCTCACATCTGTCATGGATCTCTCAAACCAAACCACGTCTACGAGCATAGCATTGCAATATAAGCATAACGTAGATGTAACTCCCAGGGTTTGATAATGAAATAGGGCAATAGGTTCTACCTCATCATCTACTTCCCAATACACACAAGTTAATCACATCCTAATCATGCAATGTTTGGGGATTGAAACTAAGGCATAAAAACTGGGTATGAAAGAAGTATGATCAATGTGTTACTTGCCTTGCTGATGATCTGCAAATCCTAAAGACTTGTAGTAGCACGCTTCGCACTCCGGGTGTTCTATCGCAAACAAACAATAGCATATGTAAGCAATCAAGGAAAGATGCACGGGTAAATCTCAAATAAGAAGATCTAACCAGAAAGTTCAACTTAAGAACTCCGGTTTGCAAATAGAATCAAATCAAATGAAACAACGAAACTCAAACTGCGAAAGAAACAAGATCCGATTACTAATCTGGCCTAAAGTCAAATTTTACAGTACCAAAATCTTGTTTAAGTTTGTTAAACGGAAAGAGGGCTTCGAGACGAAGATCCAGACGCTTGAATCCCCTAATTCCGATAAACGAGAGAAAAGATATACTAGATCGAAAATTAGGGCAGGGATCACGATCGAAAATAATCGTGAAAAACCCTGGAAAAAGAAAAACTGACGAACAGGCTAACGAACGAACGTTACTGTCTGCGGCTAATGGGTGAACGGTGTTCGTTAAAACGAACGTAGGGACGAACGTCCGCTAAATAAGTAAACCGACGGAAAACCGAACTGATCTAATAAATTAAACCGGAAACTAAAAGAAAACCAGGGTTAACCGTGGAAAACCGAACGGTCAACGGCGGGGTCAACGGCGAGATCCGATGCGGCGGTGGCCGCTCTGGCGACGGCGGGCAGCGGCGCGGCGGGAGGCTGCGCGCGGTAGTGGCGACGACGCTACGGTTCGGCGGCGGCGCGCGGGTGGGCTAAGGCGGCGGGGTGGGCTGCGGGGCGGATTATAAGAGGGGGCCGGCCTGGGGAGTCCTAGCCGGTTACGACCCGAAGTCGGTTTGACTTTTTTTTAATATTCCGACACGCAGAAAAAGAAAGAAAAGGAATACTAAATGGACTACAAAAATCCAGAAATAAATTTTCCTCGTCCTCTAAGCCGGACAGGGTGAACATTTATTTGGGCCTATAATGCATTTTTTAAAAATGCATATTTTTCCTAATTCAAATAAAATTGCAATAAAATCCAAATAAAAATTTGCAAATTGATTTTAATATTTTTCTTCCAATATTTCATTTATTTTGGAGAAGTCATATTATCTCCTCTCATATATTTTGATATGAAATATTTTCGGAGAGAAAATTTATTAAAACCAAAGTGATCCTTGTTTCCATATTTGATAAAATTCAAATATGCAAAACGGTGAAATCCCCAACTCTCTCCGAGGGTCCTTGAGTTGCTTAGAATTTCTAGGATCGCAGAAAACGAAATGTACAAAATATGATATGCATGAATGACCTATGTATAACATTCCAAATTGAAAATTTGGGATGTTACAAACCTACCCCCCTTAAGATGAATCCCGTCCTCGAGATTCGGGTTGGCTAGAAAATAGGTGTGGATGGTCTTTCCGTAGATCATCCTCCCATTCCCAAGTGGCTTCATCCTCGATATGGTGGCTCCACTAAACTTTGCAAAACTTGATAACTTTGCTGCGAGTAACTCGGCTGGCAAACTTAAGAATCTTGACAGGTTTGTCCTTGTAGGTCAAATCACTATCCAACTGTATTGCTTCCAGTGGCACTGTATCTCTCAGAGGAATATCGGCCATCTTAGCATGGCACTTCTTCAATTGAGAAACGTGAAACACATCATGAACTCCTGAGAGTCCTTCGGGTAACTCCAACTTGCAGGCAACCTCTCCCATGCGTTCCAAATCACGGTACGGTCCCACAAATCTCGGGGCTAACTATCCTTTAACTCCAAAGCGTTTAACTCCTCCAAGTGGTGACACCCTCAGATACGCTCTGTCTCCGATTTCATAGACTACCTCCTTGCATTTTGAATCTGCATAACTCTTCTATCTGGACTGAGCTATCTTCAGTCTATCTTGAATTAGTTTAACCTCTTCTTCTGACTCCTTAATCAAATCGGGTCCAAACAGCTGACGGTCTCCAACCTCATCCCACATCAACGGTGTTCGGCACCTTCTTCCATACTGGGCCTCGAACGGTGCCATCTTCGAATTGGCCTGGTAGCTATTGTTGTACGAGAACTCTGCGTAGGGAAAATTATCATCCCGACTAGACCCGTAGTCTAGCGCACAAGCTCTCAACATGTCCTCCAGAATCTGATTGACTCTCTCTGTCTCTCCATCTGTCTGCGAGTGAAAAGTTGTACTGAACTCTAGCCTAGTACCCAAAGTCTGATGCAGCTAGTGCCAAAACTTTGAAGTAAATTGTGTTCCTCTATCTAATACGATGGTCCTCGGAACTCCGTGGAGACATACGATCCTGGTCATATATATCTTGGCCAACTTCGCACTTGTATAAGTGGTTTTCACTGGGACAAAGTGAGCTACTTTGGTCAAGCTGTCCACTACTACCCAGATTGAATCATATCCCGATCGGGTCCTGGGTAATCGGGTGATGAAATCCATGCCAAGCTTATCCCACTTCCATTCGGGTATCGGCATAGGCTGTAGTAATCCTGCTGGCTTCTGATGTTCTGCCTTCACTCTCTGACATACATCACATATGGCTACATATTCAGCAATATCCATCTTCATACCAGTCCACCAGAAACGCTCCTTCAAATCCAAATACATCTTGGTGTTTCCAGGGTGTATCGAGTATGGTGAGTCGTGAGCTTCCTGTAATATCAACTTCCTGATTTCAGCATTATTTGGCACAAAAATACGGTCTTCGAACCACAAGGTGTCGTGCTCATCCTCACGAAAACCTTTGCCTTTGTCTTCACTCGTCTTCTCCTTTATCTCGGCAATTTCTTTTTCATCCTTCTAAGCTTCTCGAATCTTTTCCAACAATGTCGACTGCACTTCCATGGTTGTAACAAAACCTTTAGGAACTATCTCCAAACAAAGTTCCATGGGATACTCTGCTAACTCTTTTGGCATTCCTCCGCTTACGAGGGTATTGGCGTAACTCTTCCGGCTCAAAGCATCTGCTACGACATTGGCCTTGCCTGGATGATAGTGCAACTTCATATCATAATATTTTATAAGCTCTAACCATCTCCTTTGCCTGAGGTTCAACTCCTTCTGGGTGAAAATGTACTTCAAACTCTTATGATCCGTGTACACATCACAACGGTTACCGATCAGAAAATGTCTCCAAGTCTTGAGTGCATGCACTATAGCTGCTAACTCCAAATCATGCATGGCATAATTCAATTCGTGTGGTTTAATTTGTTGTGAGGCATACGAAACAACCCGTCTGTCTTGCATAAGTACTCCTCCACGTCCTAAGCGAGAGGCGTCGCAATACACTTGGAAATCCTTGCGTATATCCAGCAAAATCAGCACAGGGGCTGTAGTCAAACGTTTCTTCAACTCCTAGAAACTTGCTTCGCATTCTTCAATCCAATGGAACTTGGTGTCCTTATTCAACAACTTTGTCATAGGTTTCGCAATCTTAGAGAAATTTTCAATGAATCTTCGATAGTATCCGGCGAGTCCAAGAAAACTGCGGATCTCTCCAACTGAGGTGGGTGCCAACCACTCAGTGACTGATTTAACCTTGGTAGGGTCCACTGCTATACCTTCTCCTGATATAACATGTCCATGAAATCCAACATCCTTCGACCAAAACTCACATTTGCTAACTTGGCATATAACTGGTGTTCTCTGAGCTTCTTGAGAATTAAACGCAAATGCTCCTTATGTTCCTCTTCATTCTTTGAGTATACCAAGATATCATCTATGAGCACCACGACAAACTTATCCAAAAACTCCATGAACACCTTATTCATCATACTCATGAAATAGGCGGGGGCGTTAGTCAATCCAAATGACATAACCGTATACTCATATAGCCCATACCTTGTGGTGAATGTTGTCTTAGGTATATCCTTTTCTCGAATCTTCAACTGGTGGTATCCTGATCGCAGGTCGATCTTCGAAAACACCTTTGCTCCTTGCAGCTGGCCAAACAAATCATTGATCATCGGCAGTGGGTTCTTATTCTTGATTGTCACTTCATTCAATGCCCGATAATCAACAACCATTCTTAGGGACTTATACTTCTTCTCAACCAAGAGCACTGGGGCTCCCCACAGTGATGAACTTCGTCGAATGTAACCTTTCTCCAATAACTCCTTAATCTGTTTCTTGATCTCTTCCAGATCATTTGAGGGCATCCGGTATGGTCTCTTTGATATTGGCCCGGTGCCTGCCAATAGCTCTATCAAAAACTCTATGTCTTGATCTCGCGGCATGCCTGGTAACTCCTCTGGAAATACATCCGGGTAATCCTTCACGATAGGCACTTCCTCCTGAACAACTTGTTGGAAAGATGCCCTAGAGGCAATAATAAAAGCATTATTATTATATTTCCTTGTTCATGGTAATTGTCTTTATTCATGCTATAATTGTGTTATCCGGAAATCGTAATACATGTGTGAATAACAGACACCAACATGTCCCTAGTAAGCCTCTAGTTGACTAGCTCGTTGATCAACAGATAGTCATGGTTTCCTGGCTATGGACATTGAATGTCATTGATAACGAGATCACATCATTAAGAGAATGATGTGATGGACAAGACCCAATCCTAAACATAGCATAAAGATCGTATAGTTCGTTTGCTAGAGTTTTGCAATGTCAAGTATCTTTTCCTTAGACCATGAGATCGTGTAACTCCCGGATACCGTAGGAGTGCTTTGGGTGTAGCAAACGTCACAACATAACTAGGTGACTATAAAGGTAGACTACGGGTATCTCCGAAAGTGTCTGTTGGGTTGACACGGATCAAGACTGGGATTTGTCACTCCGTATGACGGAGAGGTATCATTGGGCCCACTCGGTAATGCATCATCATAATGAGCTCAAAGTGACCAAGTGTCTGGTCACGGGATCATGCATTATGGTACGAGTAAAGTGACTTGCCGGTGACGAGATTGAACGAGGTATTGGGATACGGACGATCGAATCTCGGGCAAGTAATATATCGATTGACAAAGGGAATTGCATACGGGGTTGATTGACTCCTCGACATCGTGGTTCATCCGATGAGATCATCGTGGAGCATGTGGGAGCCAACATGGGTTTCCAGATCCCGCTGTTGGTTATTGACCGGAGAGTCGTCTCGGTCATGTCTACATGTCTCCCGAACCCGTAGGGTCTACACACTTAAGGTTCGGTGACGCTAGGGTTGTTTCGGCCATCGGGACAAGTTTCGGGGTTACCGGTATTGTACCGGGACCACCGGAAGGGTCCCGGGGGTCCACCGGGTGGGGCCACCTATCCCGGAGGGCCCCATGGGCTGAAGTGGGAAGGAACCCAGCCCTTAGTGGGCTGGGGCGCCACCCCCTAAGGGGCCCATGCGCCTAGGGTTAGGGGAAACCCTAAAGGGGGGCGCCCCCTTGCCTTGGGGGGCAAGCCCCCCACCCTTGGCCGCCCCCCCCCTAGGAGATCCATCTCCTAGGGCCGGCGCCCCCCCCCCCCTTGGCACCCCTATATATAGTGGGGGAGAGGAGGGACTTGATGCTACGCTTTTGGTGCTTCCCTCTCTCCCTGTTACATCTCTCTCTCTTGTAGTATAGGCGAAGCCCTGCTACTATGACGCCCTGCATCCACCACCACGCCGTCGTGCTGCTGGATCATCACCAACCTCTCCTCCCCCTTGCTGGATGAAGAAGGAGGAGACGTCTCCCGTCCCGTACGTGTGTTGAACGCGGAGGTGCCGTCCGTTCGGCACTTGGTCATCGGTGATTTGGATCACGTCGTGTTCGACTACATCATCCCCGTTCTTTGAACGCTTCCGCACGCGATCTACAAAGGTATGTAGATGCATCTGATGACTCGTTGCTAGATGAACTCCTAGATGGATCTTGGTGAAACGAGTAGGAAATTTTTTGTTTTCTGCAACGTTCCCCAGCAGTAGCATCATGAGCTAGGTCTATGCGTAGTTCTTCTTGCGCGAGTAGAACACAATTTGTTGTGGGCGTGGATTTGTCAACTTTCTTGCCGCTACTAGTCTTTTCTTGCTTCAGCGGTATTGTGGGATGAAGCGGCCCAGACCAACCTTACACGTACGCTTACGTGAGACCGGTTCCACCGACTAACATGCACTAGTTGCATAAGGTGGCTGGCGGGTGTCTGTCTCTCCTACTTTAGTTGGAGCGGATTCGATGAACAGGGTCCTTATGAAGGGTAAATAGAAGTTGACAAATCACGTTGTGGCTTTCACGTAGGTAAGAATACGTTCTTGCTAGAACCCTAATTCAGCCACGTAAAACTTGCAACAACAATTAGAGGACGTCTAACTTGTTTTTGCAGCAAGTGCTTTGTGATATGATATGGCCAAAGTTGTGACGAATGATGAATGATCTATATGTAATGTATGAGATGTTCATGCTATTGTAATAGGAATCACGACTTGCATGTCGATGAGTATGACAACCGGCAGGAGCCATAGGAGTTGTCTTTATTCTTTTATATGACCTGCGTGTCATTGAGAAACGCCATGTAAATTACTTTACTTTATTGCTAAACGCGTTAGCCATAGTAGTAGAAGTAATAGTTGGCTAGCAACTTCATGGAGACACGATGATGGAGATCATGATGATGGAGATCATGGTGTCAAGCCGGTGACAAGATGATCATGGAGCCCCAAGATGGAGATCAAAGGAGCTATGTGATATTGGCCATATCATGTCACGTTTATTATTTGATTGCATGTGATGTTTATCATGTTTTTGCATCTTGTTTACTTAGAACGACGGTAGTAAATAAGATGATCCCTCATAATAATTTCAAGAAGTGTTCCCCCTAACTGTGCACTGTTGCGACAGTTCGTTGTTTCGAAGCACCACGTGATGATTGGGTGTGATAGATTCTAACGTTCACATACAACGGGTGTAAGACAGATTTACACATGCAAACACTTAGGTTGACTTGACGAGCCTAGCATGTACAGACATGGCCTCGGAACACAGAAGACCGAAAGGTCGAGCATGAGTCGTATAGAAGATACGATCAACATGAAGATGTTCACCGATGTTGACTAGTCCGTCTCACGTGATGATCGGACACGGCCTAGTTAACTCGGATCATGTTATACTTAGATGACTAGAAGAGGGATGTCTATCTAAGTGGGAGTTCATAAATAATTTGATTTGATGAACTTAATTATCATGAACTTAGTCTAAAATATTTACAATATGTCTTGTAGATCAAATGGCCAACGTAGTCCTCAACTTCAACGCGTTCCTAGAGAAAACCAAGCTGAAAGACGATGGCAGCAACTACACGGACTGGGTCCGGAACCTGAGGATCATCCTCATAGCTGCCAAGAAAGATTATGTCCTACAAGCACCGCTGGGTGACGCACCTGTCCTCCCTGCTGAACAAGACGTTATGAACGCTTGGCAGGCACACACCGATGACTACTCCCTCGTTCAATGCGGATGCTTTACAGCTTAGAGCCGGGGCTCCAAAAACGTTTTGAGTGACACGGAGCATATGAGATGTTCGAAGAGCTGAAAATGGTTTTTCAAGCTCATGCCCGGGTCGAGAGATATCAAGTCTCCGACAAATTCTTCAGCTGTAAGATGGAGGAAAACAGTTCTGTCAGTGAGCACATACTCACTATGTCTGGGTTGCATAACCGCTTGACTCAGCTGGGAGTTAATCTCCCGGATGATGTGGTCATTGACAGAATCCTCCAGTCGCTTCCACCGAGCTACAAGAGCTTTGTGATGAACTTCAATATGCAGGGGATGGAAAAGACCATTCCTGAAGTATTTGCTATGCTGAAATCAGCAGAGGTAGAAGTCAAGAAGGAACATCAAGTGTTGATGGTGAATAAAACCACTAAGTTCAAGAAGGGTAAGGGTAAAAAGAACTTCAAGAAGGACGGCAAGGAAGTTGCCGCGCCCGGCAAGCAAGCTGCCGGGAAGAAGCCAAAGAATGGACCCAAGCCCGAGACTGAGTGTTTTTATTGCAAGGGAAGTGGCCACTGGAAGCGGAATTGCCCGAAATACTTAGCGGACAAGAAGGCCGGAAAAACAAAAGGTATATGTGATATACATGTAATTGATGTGTACCTAACCAGCACTCGTAGTAGCTCTTGGGTATTTGATACCGGTGCAGTTGCTCACATTTGTAACTCAAAGCAGGAGCTGCGGAATAAACGGAGACTGGCGAAGGACGAGGTGACGATGCGCGTCGGGAATGGTTCCAAGGTCGATGTGATCGCCGTCGGCACGCTGCCTCTTCATTTACCTACGGGATTAGTTTTAAACCTCAATAATTGTTATTTAGTGCCAGCTTTGAGCATGAACATTGTATCGGGATCTCGTTTAATTCGAGATGGCTACTCATTTAAATCCGAGAATAATGGTTGTTCTATTTATATGAGAGATATGTTTTATGGTCATGCTCCTATGGTGAATGGTTTATTCTTAATGAATCTCGAGCGTAATGCTACACATGTTCTTAGTGTGAATACCAAAAGATGTAAGGTTGAAAATGATAGTCCCACATACTTGTGGCACTACCGCCTTGGTCACATAGGTGTCAAACGCATGAAGAAGCTCCATGCAGATGGACTTTTAGAGTCTCTTGATTATGAATCATTTGACACGTGCGAACCATGCCTCATGGGTAAAATGACCAAGACTCCGTTCTCAGGAACAATGGAGCGAGCAACCAACTTATTGGAAATCATACATACTGATGTGTGCGGTCCAATGAGTGTTGAGGCTCGCGGTGGCTATCGTTGTGTTCTCACTCTCACTGATGACTTGAGTAGATATGGGTATGTCTACTTAATGAAACACAAGTCTGAAACCTTTGAAAAGTTTAAGGAATTTCAGAGTGAGGTTGAGAATCAACGTGACAGGAAAATCAAGTTTCTACGATCAGATCGTGGAGGAGAATATTTGAGTCACGAATTTGGCACACACTTAAGAAAATGTGGAATAGTTTCACAACTAACGCCGCCTGGAACACCTCAGCGTAACGGTGTGTCCGAACGTCGTAATCGCACTCTATTAGATATGGTGCGGTCTATGATGTCTCTTACCGATTTACCGCTATCTTTTTGGGGCCATGATTTAGAGACTGCCGCATTCACTTTAAATAGGGCTCCGTCGAAATTCGTTGAGATGACACCGTATGAATTATGGTTTGGGAAGAAACCTAAGCTGTCATTTCTAAAAGTTTGGGGATGCGATGCTTATGTCAAGAAACTTTAACCTGAAAAGCTCGAACCCAAGTCGGAAAAATGCGTCTTCATAGGATACCCTAAAGAAACTATTGGGTATACCTTCTACCTCAGATCCGAAGGCAAGGTCTTTGTTGCCAAGAATGGATCCTTTCTAGAGAAGGAGTTTCTCTCGAAAGAAGTAAGTGGGAGGAAAGTAGAAATTGATGAAGTATTGCCTCTTGAACCGGAAAATGGCGCAACTCAAGAAAATGTTCCTGAGATGCCAGCACCGACTAGAGAGGAAGTTAATGATAATGATCAAGATACTTCTGATCTAGCTCCTACTGAAATTCGAAGGTCCACAAGGACACGTTCCGCACCAGAGTGGTACGGCAACCCTGTCTTGGAAATCATGTTGTTAGACAACGGTGAACCTTCGAACTATGAAGAAGCGATGGCGGGCCCGGATTCTGACAAATGGCTAGAAGCCATGAAATCCGAGATAGGATCCATGTATGAAAACGAAGTATGGACTTTGACAGACTTGCCCGTTGAACGGCGAGCCATAGAAAATAAATGGATCTTTAAGAAGAAGACAGACGCGGATGGTAATGTAACCATCTATAAAGCTCGGCTTGTCGCTAAGGGTTATCGACAAGTTCAAGGGGTTGACTACGATGAGACTTTCTCACCGGTAGCGAAGCTAAAGTCCGTCTGAATCATGTTAGCAATTGCCGCATTCTACGATTATGAGATATGGCAAATGGACGTCAAAACGGCATTCCTTAATGGTTATATTAAGGAAGAATTGTATATGATGCAGCCGGAAGGTTTTGTCGATCCTAAGAATGCTGACAAAGTGTCCAAGCTCCAACATTCGATTTATGGGCTGGTGCAAGCATCTCGGAGTTGGAACATTCGCTTTGATGAGATGATCAAAGCGTTTGGGTTTACGCAGACTTATGGAGAAGCCTGTGTTTACAAGAAAGTGAGTGGGAGCTCTGTAGCATTTCTCATACTATATGTAGATGACATACTTTTGATGGGAAATGATATAGAACCCTTGGACAGCATCAAGGCCTACTTGAATAAGAGTTTTTCAATGAAGGACCTTGGAGAAGCTTCTTATATATTAGGCATCAAGATCTATAGAGATAGATCGAGACGCCTCATAGGTCTTTCACAAAGCATATACCTTGATAAGATATTGAAAAAGTTCAATATGGATCAGTCTAAGAAGGGGTTCTTGCCTGTACTGCAAGGTATGAAATTGAGCTCGGCTCAAAGTCCGACCACGGCAGAAGAAATAGAAGAGATGAGTGTCATCCCCTATGCCTCAGCCATAGGTTCTATTATGTATGCCATGCTATGTACCAGACCTGATGTAAACCTTGCCGTAAGTTTGGTAGGAAGGTACCAAAGTAATCCCGGCAAGGAACACTGGACAGCGGTCAAGTATATCCTGAAGTACCTGAAAAGGACTAAGGAGATGTTTCTCGTTTATGGGGGTGACGAAGAGCTCATCGTAAAGGGTTACGTCGACGCTAGCTTCGACACAGATCTGGATCACTCAAAGTCACAAACTGGATACGTGTATATTTTGAATGGTGGGGCAGTAAGCTGGTGCAGTTGCAAGCAAAGCGTCGTGGCGGGATCTACATGTGAAGCGGAGTACATGGCAGCCTCGGAGGCAGCACATGAAGCAATTTGGGTGAAGGAGTTCATCACCGACCTCGGAGTCATACCCAATGCGTCGGGGCCGATCAAGCTCTTCTGTGACAACACTGGAGCTATTGCACTTGCCAAGGAGCCCGGGTTTCACAAGAAGACAAGGCACATCAAGCGTCGCTTCAACTCCATTCGTGAAAATGTTCAAAATGGAGACATAGATATTTGTAAAGTACATACGGACCTGAATGTAGCAGATCCATTGACTAAACCTCTCCCTAGGGCAAAACATGATCAACACCAGAATTCCATGGGTGTTCGATTCATCACAATGTAACTAGATTATTGACTCTAGTGCAAGTGGGAGACTGTTGGAAAGATGCCCTAGAGGCAATAATAAAAACATTATTATTATATTTCCTTGTTCATGGTAATTGTCTTTATTCATGCTATAATTGTGTTATCCGGAAATCGTAATACATGTGTGAATAATAGACACCAACATGTCCCTAGTAAGCCTCTAGTTGACTAGCTCGTTGATCAACAGATAGTCATGGTTTCCTGGCTATGGACATTGAATGTCATTGATAACGAGATCACATCATTAAGAGAATGATGTGATGGACAAGACCCAATCCTAAACATAGCATAAAGATCGTATAGTTCGTTTGCTAGAGTTTTGCAATGTCAAGTATCTTTTCCTTAGACCATGAGATCGTGTAACTCCCGGATACCATAGGAGTGCTTTGGGTGTACCAAACGTCACAACGTAATTGGGTGACTATAAAGGTAGACTATGGGTATCTCCGAAAGTGTCTGTTGGGTTGACACGGATCAAGACTGGGATTTGTCACTCCGTATGACGGAGAGGTATCACTGGGCCCACTCGGTAATGCATCATCATAATGAGCTCAAAGTGACCAAGTGTCTGGTCACGGGATCATGCATTAAGGTACGAGTAAAGTGACTTGCCGGTGACGAGATTGAACGAGGTATTGGGATACCGACGATCGAATCTCGGGCAAGTAATATATCGATTGACAAAGGGAATTGCATACGGGGTTGATTGAATCCTCGACATCGTGGTTCATCCGATGAGATCATCGTGGAGCATGTGGGAGCCAACATGGGTATCCAGATCCCGCTGTTGGTTATTGACCGGAGAGTCGTCTCAGTCATGTCTACATGTCTCCCGAACCCGTAGGGTCTACACACTTAAGGTTCGGTGACGCTAGGGTTGTGAAGATATGTATATGCAGTAACCCGAATGTTGTTCGAAGTCCCGGATGAGATCCCGGACGTCACGAGGAGTTCCGGAATGGTCCGGAGGTAAAGAATTATATATAGGAAGTGCTGTTTCGGCCATCGGGACAA
This sequence comes from Triticum monococcum, assembly GCA_034509565.1. Classification (NCBI taxonomy): domain Eukaryota; kingdom Viridiplantae; phylum Streptophyta; class Magnoliopsida; order Poales; family Poaceae; genus Triticum; species Triticum monococcum. The sequence goes on along the minus strand of CM067847.1, from coordinate 386,917,868 downwards.
GTTTCGGGGTTACCGGTATTGTACCGGGACCACCGGAAGGGTCCCGGGGGTCCACCGGGTGGGGCCACGTATCCCGGAGGGCCCGATGGGCTGAAGTGGGAAGGAACCCAGCCCTTAGTGGGCTGGGGCGCCACCCCCTAAGGGGCCCATGCACCTAGGGTTAGGGGAAACCCTAAAGGGGGCGCCCCCTTGCCTTGGGGGGCAAGCCCCCCACCCTTGGCCGCCGCCCCCCCTAGGAGATCCATCTCCTAGGGCCGGCGCCCCCCCTTGGCACCCCTATATATAGTTGGGGAGAGGAGGGACTTGGTGCTTCCCTCTCTCCCTGTTACATCTCTCTCTCTTGTAGTATAGGCGAAGCCCTGCTACTATGACGCCCTGCATCCACCACCACGCCGTCGTGCTGCTGGATCATCACCAACCTCTCCTCCCCCTTGCTGGATCAAGAAGGAGGAGACGTCTCCCGTCCCGTACGTGTGTTGAACGTGGAGGTGCCATCCGTTCGGCACTTGGTCATCGGTGATTTGGATCACGTCGTGTTCGACTACATCATCCCCGTTCTTTGAACGCTTCCGCACGCGATCTACAAAGGTATGTAGATGCATCTGATGACTCGTTGCTAGATGAACTCCTAGATGGATCTTGGTGAAACGAGTAGGAAATTTTTTGTTTTCTGCAACGTTCCCCAGCACAACTCTCGTGAGAGAATGTACTTGGGTTCTCCTTGGTGAATGCCTGGAAACATACTTGATCCTTTTTCCCTCCGGGGTGGTAAGCAGAATTGACTTACTCACGCAATCGATGTTTCCCCCATACATAGATAGCCAATCCATTCCTAGTATCACATCCAATCCTTGTGACTCCAAAGTTATCAGGTCTGAGGGGAAAACATGACTTCCAATAGTCAATGATATCTAAAAACATCCTTGACTTGCCATATACTCGACTCTTGGCGAACTTACTAACATGGGTGTCCTAAGTACCTTAGTGAGCAACTTATACATATCCACGAATCCCCTTGATATGTATGAATGTGATGCACCCTTATCGAAAAGAACAATTGCAGTAAAAGACTTAACCAAAAACTTACCGATAGCTGCATCTGGCTGCTCCTCAACTTCCTCCATGTTCACGTGGTTCACTTATCCTCAGTTGAAAGGGTTGGGCTTCTTCCCAGCACTTCCATTGCCATTGCCATTCTTCAATTACGGAAAATCATTGGCGTAGTGCCCAGTCTTCCCGCACTTGAAACAACTAATGTGACTTTGATCCTTCTTTGCGGGTGTGGCTGGGTTAGAGCGGTTCTGATTGCTGCTTGCTCCATTCCCATTCCCGTTCCTTGGGCCATTATGATTATGGGAACTTCCTCCATTTTGGATGTGTCCTCCATGGTTATGGACAAGTCCTCCCGAGTTCGGGGTGAGACGAGGCTTCTGCTGAGCTCCAGAATTGTACTTTCCTTGTGCATATTTCCTCTTACGGGTCTCTATCTGCTGCTGCTTCCCTTTAATCATAAGAGCCTTGTCTACCAAATCCTGGTAGTTGTTAAATGTTTCTACCATCAACTGCATGCTCATCTCATCATTTAGCCCTTCCATAAACTTCTCCTGCTTCGCGGCATCTGTGGCCACATCATCAGGGGCATAACGAGATAGCTTATTAAACTCATCTATGTACTGAGCCACAATATGATTTCCCTGGTGCGAGTTGTGAAACTCATGCTTTTTCATGCTCATAGCTCCAGTGGATACGTGGGCTGTGTGGAATGCTTGCTGAATCTGCTCCCAAGTGACATTGGCTGTAGGAAAAGTGACTGTGTAATTCTCCCACCATGCGGCTGTTGGTCCATCCAATTGGTGTGCGGCAAAACGCACCTTCTCCGCATCTGTGCAACCTGCGGTGGTCAACTCCCTTCCTATCCTGCACAGCCAATCATCAGCAACTATGGCTCGGTGCTACTGGAAAACACCGGTGGCTGCAGCCTCAGAAAATGGGCTAAGTTGTCAACTGGAGGTGGTGGCGATGGGTTATTGTTGTTGTTGTTGTTGTTCTTGTTGTTTTTGTTGTTGTTGTTGTTGTTGCCTTGGTTCTGAACTAACAACTGCATCAAGGCATTCTGCTGCTGGATCAACTGAGTGAGCTCCGGTGGGAAAGCAAAACCGGGGTCACGTCTCGGAGGCATCTGATGGGTTTTAGAGGGAAGAGATTAGAATAGAATGAGGTCTAATGAGAAAGCACTACCCATATGCACATGATACAAACACAATCATATCATTTCACTCAATCAATCAGGCAAGGGCATGCAAACGGTCTAGAACTATCGTTAAAAGTGCTCGGACTACTACTATTTACATGGGGAAAAACTACTAGTCATATGGTGGTCATCTAGAAATATTGCTTGGTGGGAGACTCCATGATATCCGCTCCAGCTTTGTCTTCATAGTCATCACCACTATCGCCGGGGTCGGAGTCGGTGTCGTCGATGATGATGTAGTCTTCAGAATGAATCTCCTTAGGGTCATCGTCTTCTCCTCCTGGCGCGGGGTCTCCTAGGAAAACTCCTAGCTTCCTTGTTAGGTCGTCATTCTTCTCCACTAGTACGATGATTTCCTCCTCATAATCGTCACATGTAGCCTTGAGTTCCTCTTCTAGCTCGGCGATCCTGGTCATTGCCTTCTGCAGATCCATCATGCTTGCGCACATCTGGTTCTCCTGGCGTTGAATGTGCTGGTTTGCTCCTGGATGAATTCTGCAATGGATCTATCCCTCCTGGTGCTGATCATCTCCCATTGCTCGTCTTGGCGCCCACATATCTGGTATATAGTGTCCTTCAGCTCTTGTTTGTAGACTTCTCCAATACATCCCATAGCAATGTGGGCTGTCATGATCTTGCCTAGACTCCAAGTGGGTGCATCAAAGGAAAACTCTATGGAATCCGTAACTGGTGTGAATGTCCTTCTGGAATTTGAAATCTAATCATCCAGCGCTCCTCTTCTGGTAAAGTGGCGTTGTAGGTCCTGATGAAGCTTGCTATTCCAATGTTCAGGTACCTAGTGACTTCCTTCAAGTGTCATCCAAAAGGTGTGTCTTCATCCGTTTGTGCAAACTTGTAGAGAAGAGTGACCTATGGCTTTTCTTAGTGGTCGTGTCCTACATTCAGCGTGTGCTCTGATACCATCTTGTAGCGACCCAACCTCAAACGGTCAAGTCTCTGTGCTTCAGTGTCATCCCTGGATCGGTAATGCTGACACACACATTACTCAAAGGATTTATAACAGAGTAGCAATCACACACTTATTACATCAGATGTATCAAGAGAGAACTTATTACAATAAATATGGCTTATGGCCATCTAATACGATAACAGCGGAAGGCTTGGAAGATAAAGTGAGTCCATCAACTCCAACGACATATCTGAGTGCATGACAAACGACCTATCGCGTCTTACTCCTCGTCTGAAAGGTATGCAACATAATACGTTGCAGCCTGAAAATAGGCCAGCACATGGAATATGCTGGCAATATAACACAGTAGAGCAATGAATAGCTAAAGGCTATCCCTACATGCATATATGGCTGGTGGAGGCTCTATGGTTACATGGTTTTTGCGAAAAGCTATTTTTTTTTCCTACAACAAAGGAATCAGTTTTTATTTAACTATCATGGTAGTTGAAGCACTTGAGAATGGTACCCCCATCTCAATCCCAATTAAAAGTAATTATCAACCCAACAAATTAATTTAGAGTGATGAGATACAGTAGGATAATCCAAGTACTAGATACTCAAGTTGTCCATAACCGGGGACACAACTAACCATGATTAGTTTGTACACTCTGCAGAGGTTTGCGCACTTTTCCCCACAAGACTCGATATCCTCCATTAGAAATCTCGCACTACATGATGTTTGAGAAACGGATGACCGAGACACAGTCTTTCAAAAGCATTAACTCTTTACTCCGGGTGGACAGTTACACCTACTTTCCCTCTACATCTGCTAGCCCACCATTGAAAGTGGTGATGCAACTTACTCCACTATGCCAGAGCCCATAATGGCTTGTGGCTGCACACGGAAGTTTCTAGCATGAATATTCTCATGATCCCTTTGAGCCTAGGTGGCGGACCGTAGGAGGATCGCACGGTAAATCCCCGAGATCTCCTAGGACAAAACTAGTATATCCCCAGGTGCCCAAAACAAGCAATCCACCCAGATGTGTATTAAAGTTGCCACCTTAAGTTGAACCATTAATTAACAACCTCACATCTATCATGGATCTCTCAAACCAAACCACGTCTACGAGCATAGCATAGCATAGCAATATAAGCATAACGTAGATGTAACTCCCAGGGTTTGATAATGAAATAGGGCAATAGGTTCTACCTCATCATCTACTTCCCAATACCCACAAGTTAATCACATCCTAATCATGCAATGTTTGGGGATTGAAACTAATGCGTAAAAACTGGGTATGAAAGAAGTTTGATCAATGTGTTACTTGCCTTGTCGATGATCTGCAAATCCTAAAGACTCGTAGTAGCACGCTTCGCACTCCGGGTCTTCTATCGCAAACAAGCAAAGATGCACGGGTAAATCTCAAATAAGAAGATCTAACCAGAAAGTTCAACTTAAGAACTCCGATCTGCAAAAAGAATCAAATCAAACAAAACAACGAAACTCAAATTGCGAAAGAAACAAGATTCGATTACTAATCAAGACGAAAGTCAAACTTTTACAGTACCAAAATCTTGTTCAAGTTGGTTAAACGAAAAGAGGGCTTCGAGGTGAAGATCCAGGCGCTTTAATCGCCTGATTCCAATAAACGAGCGAAAAGACATACTAGATCAAAAATTAGGGCACAGATCGCGATCGAAAATAATCGCGGAAAACCCTGGAAAAAAACTAACGAACAGGCTCACGAACGAACGTTCGCTGTCTGCGGCTAATGGGTGAACGGTGTTCGTTAAAACAAACGTATGGACCAACGTCCGCAAAATAAGTAAACCGACGGAAAACCGAACCAATCTAATAAATTAAACCGGAAACTAAAAGAAAACCGGGGTTAACCGTGGAAAACCGACCGGTCGACGGCGGGGTCAACGGCGAGATCCAACGCGGCGGCGACGGCGGGCGGCGGCGCGGCAGGCGGCGGCGCGGTGGGAAGCGGCGCGACGGCGGGCGGCGGCGCGGGGGGAAGCGGCGCGGCGGCGGGTGGGTGGCGGCGCAGCGGTGGGAGGCGGCACGCGGCAGCGGCAGCGGCGGCGGTGAGGCGGCGCTAGGGTGCGGGGCCGGCGCGCGGGCGGGGTGAGGTGGCGGGGTGGGCTGCGCGGCGGCTTATAAGAGGGGGCCAGCCTGGAGTCCTGGCCGGTTACGGCCCGAAGTCGGTTTGACTTTTTTTAAAATATTCCGACACGCAGAAAAATAAAGAAAAGGAATACTAAACGGACCCCAAAAATCCCGAAATAAATTTTCCCTGTCCTCTAAAAATAAGCCGGTCAGGGTGAACATTTATTTGGGCCTATAATGCAATTTTTGAAAAACGCATATTTTTCCTAATTCAAATAAAATTGCAATAAAATCCAAATAAAAATTTGCAAATTTATTTTAATATTTTTCTTCCAATATTTCATTTATTTCAGAGAAGACATATTATCTCCTCTCATATATTTTGATATGAAATATTTTCGTAGAGAAAATTTATTAAAACCAAAGTGATCCTTGTTTCCATATTTGATAAAATTCAAATATGCAAAACGGTGAAATCCCCAACTCTCTCCGAGGGTCCTTGAGTTGCTTAGAATTTCTAGGATCGCAGAAAACGAAATACACAAAATATGATATGCATGATTGACCTATGTATAACATTCCAAATTGAAAATTTGGGATGTTACACATGCTCAGGGGTGGCTTCGAAGCAATAAGTCTAAGTGCAGCATCTAAGAACTTTGGCTTTGGAGCCCTAGCAGATAGTCTTGCATGACGTGAATAATACTCATAAGAATAAGCAGAGTAGTTCTTGGTCTTATGAACATGGCGGTTTGATGAAACACGCTCATATTCATAGGCCTGAGTATGCTTTCCCTACAAAACATTGGTGTTAGGGTGACTGTGGTGAGTCCTCTATCTGTATGAAGCCTTTGGTCTAGGGTTTGTCTTCTTCCCAGGTGGTGCCATGATAACATTCACCAGAAGATTCTCAGGACAACTTTTGGGTACCCAGATCTTCTTCAAAGGTGGTCCATTCCTGCAGTTAGTTCCAATATACCGGCAAACACTTCACCATTCTAATTCTTAAACAGTTTATAGTTTGCATCAAAGGATTCATCAATGATAATTGGGTTAGCACAAGGGAAACCAGATAAGGTAGATGGATCCACTGAAGGTCCCTTTGCAACAACCCATGTGGTTTTGGGGTACTGCTCAGGCTTCCAGTAAGAACCATCAACATTGATTTTCCTCTCGAACCCTACACCCTCTTTCCTAGGGTTTCGGATCAGAATCTGTTTCTTGAGGACATCACATAGTGTCTGATGCCCTTTTTGACTTTTGTACATTACTGTCTTAAGTAATGTGTTCAACCTGGCATTCTCATCAGCAATAGTAGTGGTATCCTCAGTAGAGGGGTTAGTTACCACATCAGCAGTTGAAGATATTGCAATAGTAGCAGCAGTAGAACATCCAGCAACAGAGACAACATTATCACGCTCAAGACATTTTATACATGGTGGTTCAAATCCTTCCCGAGCGGAACTGATCTATTGAGCGCGGAGTGACTCGTTCTTCTTTTGAAGATCTTCATGAGCCAATCTCAAGTTCTCAAACTCTTTCTTCCTTTGAAGATAATCATAGGAGAGATTTTCATGAGTAGTTTAGAGCATTTCATGACGACTTTCAAGTTCTTCGTACTTAACATGAAGATTTTTAATGTCTTCAATTAAGGACTGAGTTCGAGTCATTTCCGCGTCCAACATGTCATCGCTTTTGTCTAGCAGATTTTGAATATGTTCCATAGCATTTTGTTGTTCGATTGCAATTTTAGCAAGTGTTTTGTAGTAGGTTTAGATTCACATTCAGTGTCATCTTCACTTGAAGTTTGAAAGTAATCATCGCATGAGTTTACCATGGCACCTCGTGCCATGAAGCAGTAGGTAGGAGAAGATGGCTTAGGTTCGGGAGTCATCATTTTGAGAGACTCCTTGAATTCGAGGAACCATGGGTCCTGACATGTTCGATGGCCTTCATAGACGTCAGAGATCCTGTCTCATATAAGCTTTGCATTGCATAGATGCATGACGTGCCTAAACTCGTCTCTTGACAGACAGGAGCATATAACAACCTTCGCCTTTGTATCCAGAAGGGTGTACTTCTGAATATCTTCAGCACGCACCATCTTGCATAAATCGGTGAGACCGATCTCCGTAATAGTCCAAAGCTCACTATCCATAGCTAGAAGGCGCTTCCTCATCATCCACCAGGGATAATCATGACCATTGAAAATGGGGCACGCAGCGGAGACCTTGATTGTCCCTCCAGTCGACATAGCTAAAACTCCAGGTGGTTAAACTGAATCACACAGAACAAGGGAGCACCTCGCTCTAATACCAATTGAAAGTGCTAGTTATCAACTAGAGGGGGGGTGAATAGGCGATTTTTATGGAAGTCTTGAAAACACGGGGGCTTTGAAGACAAATAGTAGAAATGAACCTATTGATATACTGTAGAAGGTAGACTATGCTAGACAAGCCATAGTCAAGTAAGCAATGAAGTGAAAGCACAAAGACTATCAACAGATAGGTGGTATGGATCAGGATGGAAGATAGTATGAAGCCAAACAACAATAGTCTTCACACAATGAAGTCAATCAGATCATGCAAGCAGGCAATGACTTCACGAAGACAAACTGTAAGTAAAGAGAGGTAAAGGATAGAACCAGTAGCTTGGTGAGGACAAGGATTTGTTGGACCAGTTCCAGTTGCTGTGACAACTGTACGTCTGGTTAGGGAGGCTGAGATTCAACTCAGATGACCGCGTCTTCACCTTATACCTCTTAAGCTAAGGACACACAGTCCTCGCCCAATCACTCTGATAAGTCTTCAAGGTAGACTTCCAAACCTTCACAGACTTCGTTCACCGATGATCCACAATGACTCTTGGACGCTCAGAACGCGACGCCTAACCGGCTGGAGGATTCACAGTCCTCAAGTGTAGCAAGTCTTTAGGTCACGCAGACAGAAAGACTTCAGTGATGCCTAACACTCTTTGGCTCTGGGTGTTTTGGGCTTTGTCCTCGCAAGGATCTCTCTCAGATGCTTCGGAGGTGGGTTGCTCTAAAACGAAAAAAGCCGTGCACTAAATCTGAGCAGCCACCAATTTAAGGTGTAGGGGTGGGCTATTTATAGCCATGAGGCAACCCGACCTGATTTGTCCGAAATGACCCTGGGTCACTAAGGAACCGACATGTGTCCAACGGTCAGATTTCAAACGCACGTGGCATCTTTATTTGGGCTACAAGTAAAGCCGACTCATCCAGCTTTGGATAAGATTTGCTCTCATTGTCTTCGTTCGAAGACATAGGATTTGGTTGAGCATCACTTCAGTCACTCTGACTTTGTTCACTTGGACCCCACTTAATAGTACGATGGTTCCTATGACTCAACAAATAAGAAAAGGAAATCACGAAACAACTATGTCTTCATACTCCATAGTCTTCATACAATGTCTTCTCATGTCATAGTCTTCAATGTGAATCTTTTCACAGACCACCATTGACTTCAATGTCTTCACACATTTTTAGGGGTCATCTCTGGTAGGTAAACCGAATCAATGAAGGACTACTACCTATGTTATCCTGCAATTCTCACTAACACATTAGTCCCTCAACCAGGTTTGTCGTCAATACTCCAAAACCAACTAGGGTGGCACTAGATGCACTTACAATCTCCCCCTTTTTGGTGATTGATGCCAAACTGGTTCAAGTTTTCAACGGGGATAAAAGTATGTGAAAGTAGAGAATTATGGCATTGTCTTCATAAGTAGAAAAAGGCTCCCCCTGAAGATGTGCATGTAAGTAGTTTGCTTTTGAATGCAAATGCACATGGCAGGTTTTACTTTGTGGAGATCCTTTTCAAGTTATGAAGGCAATTTACCATGCACATAAAGATATAATGAAGATAATGACATCTATAATGAAAAATGGACGTCTACGAAATGACTTCATGCGGTATTTATCATCGCATCACAAAGTACCAGAAAAAGTAGCAGACGACCATTGAGTTTAAGTGTTACAACCCAAAGAACCAAATTTATCAAAAGACGAGAGTTGTAAACACTTGGCTAAATAAATAGTGCAACCACCCATAAGGACCCGCTTGAAGACCATCAACTCATACACTTCTCCCCCTTTTGTTAGTAAGGACCAAAAAGGTTTGAAGACATAGAGTATCTACTCGTCCCATCAGGAGTAGATGCAAGAGCAGGGTCGACGTTGGAGTTTGGTGGTGTAGAAGGGCCTGGTGCAGTGTCGAGATGAAGTGAATCCATGGTTGGTGAAGTGGCATCGTCTTCTTCATCGATGACTCTCGCAACAATAGTTGCAGCCGAAGATGAATACTCAGAGTCTTCTATGGAAGGAGTCTGACGCCATCTTCCATTCTGTGGAGGCCTGGAGTCAAATTTGAAACCTTCTGTGATGCCAGCTTCGCGAAGATCTTCTTCAGGGCATAGGAGTGTGAGGCTCTTCCAAGACCTTCAACAGGCTTCATGGGCAATGAATGAGTTCTTGGTGGCCAAGTTTCTGATGTGATTGACGTCCACCAAGATACTCTGCATCTGACGCTTTAGCCAGTCATGACGCTTGTCCTGCTTCTGATGTAAGGCCACAAGAAGCTCTCAGTCATTAAGAACATGAGAACGCTTCCGAGGCCTTTGAGCTATTGTACTGTCAGTGGCTTTGGTGTTGGCATGGTGGGGCACACGTATATTGCCAGCCAGAGGATAAGCAAGACTAGCATCATTTGGAACATGGATCCCTTCCATGGGCTGCATGAAGCTTTGATGATCAACATTGTGAAGATATAGCGGCTCCTTGGTAGGCTTTGGGTAGATGGATTCGACGGACAGATCAACCTTAGGCAGAAAGACAAGATGGTTGCGCGCTGAGGGCTAATAGTCAACAGTAGAGTGAAGCTTGATCAGGCGCATCAGCCATGTAGCATAAAACTTCAGGACAGACAGATCAATCCCAGATGCAGCAAGTTGGCTGATGAAGAAATCCTAGGTGTTGAATCTAATGCCATTGATTATGTAAAACACCAAAGTCTTCATGGCTCCTTCAAGTTTGGCTTCAGCAGTGTATCCCTTGATTGGCCATAGAGTACGCCTCAGAATGTGATAGACTGTGCAGGGCAAGTACTCGAGGTCCTTGAAAAAGAATTCCTTGGGATATTCAGCATCTTAAGGCAATGGCTTCATCATGCTGAGCATCTCGCTCATGTTGGGTTCAGGCATCTAGAAGATGATATGCAGTTCTTCATGATGATGCTGATAACCAGGCTCATAGAATTCGCCTGGAGAGGGCAGGGTAGTAAGCTCAATGATGTCTTGAGCTTTGGCTTCATGATGCACATCTCCAGTCATCCACTCACGAACCCATGTCTTCGGATCACTGTTGTAGCCGCGAATATGTAGTGTGGCATAGGATTGTAGAAACAGTTCTTCATTCCAATGCTCCTTGTCAGTGACAAAGGGCAGAAGACCAACCTCCCTGAAGCAATCAAGGGCTTCTTCCATACAGGGCAGCCCAGCAATGGCTTCACAATCAAGACGCATGTGTTGAAAGATTCGCTCTTGATTGTATAGGATGCATGAGTAGTAGCTGTGCTGCTGATAGATCCAGAAGCAATCAGAAGAGATCTTGGGCTTCGAGAATGGGTTCTTGGCACTGTCAAAGAAGGTATTGTGTGCCCTGAAGCTGTTCACACTGAATGATCCTGGGAAGGTTGCAACTTCTGGAAGCCTTGGCAGCCTGGGCTTTAGCTTCTGAACTTGTGGCCTCTGCTCCACATGATAGTCATACTGAGGTCTAGGAGCGGTGGGAGGCACCATGATGGGCCATTTCACAGTGACCAGCTGTCCATGATCAAAGGCTTGTTCAATTGTGTGAGGCCTTGGAGATGGAACAGTGGCTTCAGGTTGAACTTGAGCTTCAGGCAGCACATTGGCTTCAGATTCCACATTGGCTTCAGACATCATGTTATCTTCAGGTGCCACATTGTTGTTAGGCGCCACATGGTCTTCAGCCATGACAGTGTCATTGGCTTCAACATCGGCTGATTCAATAGGAGGGGGTGTAGCAACTCTTTCTTCTTCTTCTTCTCTTGTTTGTTGATTTTCATCGGCTGATGGAGCCGGGATGTCTTCAGCAGTTTTTCCTTCAGACTCGAAGACATTCACAATTGGGGTGGCTTCAGGAAACACTTGACATGCTACTGAGCTTTGTTGCACGTCCCCTTCTGGAATGCTTGACATGGTGACCTACGGCCTGGGGCCTTTGCGAAGCCTGCGGAAAGTGGGCGACGCCTGTGGAGATGGAGTGGTCTATACCATGTAGCTATCATCTTCAATCACTGGAGTGGTGTCTTGAGGTGGTAGAGTTCTGGGAGTGTCATCAAGAATTGGGGTGTCTTGTTGAGGGCGATCTGCCCACGAATCATCCTGAGCAATTGGCGTCAAAGGACGACCAATGCTGATGAGTTCGTTGTTCTTAAGAACAAGCGATGATACAAGTTGATGCTCGAGTTGAGGAAGGACTTCATCATCTTCAAAATTGTCTTCATGACCAATGTCTTCAGCTGTGATGGGGTCAACAGCTGGAATTTCTTCATCTTCAGGAGCCACTGTGAAAGCAGGCTCGTGGATCACAAGTTGAAGCTCTTGGTCGGTAGAGGTCGGACGGGCAACATAAATGGGCTCAACCACAAGGGGCTCGGAGGCTGCAGCACGCTTTGTCTTTGAAGACTTCTTCAATTTCTTCTTTGATGGTGCATCATCAGAAGCATTCTTGTGCTTGCGCTTCCTGGCATCAGCTTCAGCTGCCCTGGTTTTCTTTAGTCCTGAAGCTGCTAAGGGTACCTTCGCCTTCGAGCCTGCCATGCTGGCAGGGAAGACAATGCATGGTTCTTCCTGCCTTGGTGCTTCAGTTCGGGCCGTAGCAGGCTTCTTTTTCTATTTGGCATCCATTCTGGGGTCGATACCAGGACGCCCCAGAGCCTTGCGCTTCTCAGCCTCATTGTGAGCTTGAACGCATTTCTGTGCAAAGTACTTCATGTGCTCTCTTGAGCCTTTAGCTTCTTCATGCTTCTTGTGAAACTGTTCCTTGAGCTCATTCATCGTCACCTTGAAGCTTTGAACTTCTGCCACACTGAGCTTTGCCATGTTCTTCTTGAACTGCGCCTTCGTAAAATCAATCTTGTTTTACAACTTGATGATTTATGAGCCACGACCAGTTCATTTGCAATGGCTCCATGAAACGCGACGCTTATGCTGATTGGCAGCTGAAGGTCATCAATACTGCAGCTTTGATCATTGAACCATTCAGCAATGAAATTGTTCAGTATGTCAACGTCAAAGAGGGGAAGATCGTTGAAGATCTCCGCCTCTTGCTTGCTCTTGGTCAGCCGTTCAAGGGCTTCATCACCAAGCTCCTCATCACTGGATAGATCTATAGTGTTTTCCTTGTTCCTCAGAACGGCAGCTGGTGTGAGTTTATGCCCAGAAATCTTCTTGGGCTTCTTGGTTTTCTTTGTCTTCTCGGCCTTCTTGGAGACACGAGACAGATCCTCATAATGCACACTGGGTTTAGGAGGTGCAGTGGCCAATGGCTTCATATGCGAAGCTTTTGGAGCAGCAGAGGGCTTTGAAGCCTTTGACTTCTTTGGCTTCTGCTTTGGTGGTGCTGGCGCATCTTCAGAATCTGCGTCGTCAGCAGAGTGATCCACTGTGGCCCCCTATACATCTATATGAGTCATGAGGCCTTCAAGGTGGTAGAAGTGGCCAATTTCATTGGGATTAGCATCACGGGTGCCATCAGCCCTTGGAGCAGACCGACTAGGATTGAAATTGAGTCCTAGGTCCTTCTTGTTCTTCTTAGCTGACTCTTTTGCAAGCTGGTAGTTGCGCTTGAAGAGATTGTTGTCACGACACCAAAACAAAGATGATGCGTCGGTGCTTTTAGGTTGTGGCCCTCGGACCATGCACGGATAGAAATCTTGAGCTATGGCTTCAGGCTTTGACTTGGGTTGCAGGTTCTTGTACAGAATGTCACCCCACAGACGCTTGATGGCATTCTTTTCAGCATATTCGGCAGTGACAAAGTTATACTTGAACCACTGTTCTGCCCAATATCTTTGAATCCATTGGATTCGGGTCTTGCGCTCGCCATAGGTTTCCTCAGGATCTGTCTTGTACATTTCAAATAGATCAGGAGGTAGATCCTTAGTTGTATCCCCTTGGCGCTGCCTGCCTCCCTTCCTTATTGACTTTTCAGTTGCCATGAGATTCAGACTAAAGGGCTTCAGAATTGTGAATGGCTTCCTTTTGCTGGTCAGACAGGAAATGGCTTTAGGAGAGTTGATGTGATGCTGCAAACACTCTACAAATGAATGCAGACTATGAGAACCAAGGGATTCTCCCATGGACATGTACCTGTGACAGCATTAAGGTGCGAGGGAAGGGGAAGAGGTCATATGCATTCTCAGAAGATTTTGAAGATAAATCAGTTTGAAGACATTGACCTCATAGTGCGAAGACATTCACTTATTTGAAGAGAGTCGGTTCCAGATTTGTATGAATCCATGAATAAGTACAAGTGAGGAATTTAACTAGTTGTGAAGAATAAGTGAATATACTTAGCATGATATGAGATGCAAACATGGACATATCCAGATATGAAAGTGAAGAAACTACTTTTGGTTGAAGTGGATGGATTTTACGGATCAAAAAGGCAGTAAAAAGTAAGTTTTAATTACCGCTGACGAGCCGCTAGACGAGATGGAGAGAGAGGTCGGGCAGTTCAATCTCCCGCGCCCTAACTTGGCGGCGGAAGGTACCTACGGCGGCGGAGAGGATGAGGTCCGCAGCCGGCGTGAGGGCGGCGTCGCAGATGTCGCGGCAGCTAAGCGCTTCGTCTCCGGCATTGACGCGAGCTAGCGGAGACGCTAGGGTTTGTGTGAGGTGGCGATAATGACCGCGGTGAGTTGTGCATTTATAAGGAAAGGGACAGCACAACGTAATTGCGCAGGTTCCCCTGGCGGTTCACATCTTAAGGACATGTGGCATGCATGCAACTTATTGGAAGTTGTTCCATGTTCCCACGCATGCCTGGATTGTCGGGTGGTCGTTCCAGCTTCTCCGGTATTCAGGCAAAAAGGATATGGCATTAAAAACAGATTTAAACATTTGTCCCTTTGTCTTCTGCTAACAAGGACTCAAAGAAGAGAAATGACAGGTTTCAATAGAATGCATATGATTTGGATAGATAGAGTTTGAGGTAGAAGCATAGAAGAGGTTAGGGTCCGATCACATTCACTTAGTTCAGGAAAAGATTCAATCATGAAGACATAGCTATAAGTGAATGATGTAGAGGACAGAACAAACACACACACACACACACACACACACACATATATATATATATATTCTAATCCCAGGATTAGAATAGTTATTTGGATCACAGCAGCCCCTATATAGGTAGCAATTGGTTGTTCCCGAACCGGTGCAAAAGAAAAAAAACCACCCAACCCCATCGTCCTCCCACATCCATGCCTTCTTCCCCGGCGCCCGCGTGCCATGGCCGATCCTGCCTGCCTCCCCCGCCTCCCCTAGCTTCCTCCTCGATGCTGTCCCGAACACCGGCCGAACCGGCCGAAGCAGCCGTCGCCGCTCTCCCCAAATCGGGCCGCCACCACCGTCACCGGGTCACGCTGCCACCGCCGCCCTCCCTAGATCGCCCCACAACCGCCGCCGCACTCCACGGTCACACCGCCACCGCCGCTCACTCCCCAAATTGCGCCGCCACCGCCACCTCGTGCTTCATCCTTTCTACTATGCCCCTGCTCCTCGACCACCGACGGCGACGCACATCCATCCGCCTCTGCCCCCAAGACCTTCCTTCTCTCCTGCCGTGGCCTTCCTCCTCTCCCACCGCCGGCATGAGAGCTGCGCACGCCACCCCGCACTACCACCTTCCTCCTCCCGACCGGCCTCCCGGCCCCGGCGCCACTATGCGGAGCAGTGCCACCACGCACAATCTAGTCATCACTGTCGCCCCTCTTCCTCCATGATGTTGTTGCCCTCTTCCTCCATGCTGCTGCCGCCTTCGATTCAGCCCCCCGCGCCCGGCAGTCTCCGCATTGAGCTACCCCGTGCACATAAGTTGTTTGTGTATATACCCCAAACAAAAAGGTATATTTTTTGTGTCTATGTTGTAGTCCAGAGAAGTTTTGCACAGAAGCTCAAGTGGTTGTTACTGCTGCGATTTAGAGATGTTGACGTTGATGATTATGTACACATTTTAACAGAACTTCAAAGTTTGAATCAAAAGGGGGGAAAGAGCTCCATTTTATGAAGAAAACTGAAAAGCCATTGTCACAGGGAGGATCATGAAGGTCAGATGTTGAAAATGTCAGGTGCATGATGCATGTCTGTCCATCCCCTTACCACCTTCATCTTAGACCAAAAGATGACCTTCTTAGCTGATGATGTTGACCTTCATCATAATTTTTTCTGCCCTGTCATGCGGCTGAAAATTTGACTCCGTTGTTCCCTGAACAGAAACGGGAGAGTTCCAAGCTCTCCGGATGTCTCTTGGATGCAGCGTTCTTCTGTGTGCAGTTGATGGAAACACTCTGCTGCTGGAATAATGAAATTAACCGCCAACTAGATCCCAACCTTTTGCTCATCCCTGACGCGTGACTACATCTGATCGAAGTTCACCTTGTTTATCTTGAGACATCCAAGTATAATTTTTTTAAAGGTTCAGTTGTGACCGCAACTGTGGGTTCAGATAAACTCAATGACTAGGTGAGGGAGTCCTGGATTAGGGGGTCTCCGGACAGCCGGATTATCTCTATTGGCTCGACTGTTAGACTATGAAGATACAAGATTGAAGACTTCGTCTCGTGTCCGGATGGGACTCTACTTGTCGTGGAAGGCAAGCTAGGCAATACGGATATGGATATCTCCTCCTTTGTAACCGACCTTGTGTAACCCTAATCCTCTCCGGTGTCTATATAAACCGAAGGGTTTTTAGTCCGTAGGAGAACAACCACAACATACAATCATACCATAGGCTAGCTTCTAGGGTTTAGCCTCTCTGATCTCGTGGTAGATCTACTCTTGTACTACCCATATCATCAATATCAATCAAGCAGGACGTAGGATTTTACCTCCATCAAGAGGGCCCGAACCTGGGTAAAACATCATGTCCCCTGCCTCCTGTTACCATCCGGCCTAGACGCACAGTTCGGGACCCCCTACTTGAGATCTGCCGGTTTTGACACCGACATTGGTGCTTTAATTGAGAGATCCTCTGTGTCGTCGCCATTAGGCTTGATGGCTCCTACTATCATCGATAGCGATGCGGTGCAGGGTGAGACTTTTCTCCCCGGACAGATCTTAGTATTCGGCGGCTTTGCCCTGCGGGCTAATTCGCTTGGCCATCTGGAGCAGATTGAAAGCTACGCCCCTGGCCGTCAGGTCAGGTTTGGAAGTTTGAACTACACGGCCGACATCCGTGGAGATTTGATCTTCGACGGATTCGAGCCACAGCTGGGCGCGCCGCACTGTCACGACGGGTATGACCTAGCTCTGCCGCCGAATAGTACCCCAGAGGCCGCGCCCGCATCAGCTCCGACCCTTAGCTCGGAGCCAACTGCGCCAATCGAGGATGGGTGGCTAGACACCGCCTCAGGGGCTGCAGTCTCAACGGCGATCGAGCCGAACACCAGCCTAATCCTCTGTGAAGCCTGTGACTCCAAGGTGCCGGACTCTTTTCTAGACTCCGAACCGTCCGCGCCCCCGCCAATCGAATCCGATTGGGCGCCGATCATGGAATTCACCACCGCGGATATCTTTCAGCACTCGCCTTTCGGCGACATCCTAAATTCACTGAGGTCTCTCTCTTTGTCAGGAGAGCCCTGGTCGGACTATGGCCAACAGGATTGGGATGCGGACGACGAAGAAATTCGATGCCCACCCACCACCCACTTAATAGCCACTGTCGATGACTCAACCGACATGCTCGACTTTGACTCCGAACACATCGACAGTATGGACGACGATGCGGGAGGCGAAGAGGAACCACCGCCCACAGGGCGCTGGACGTCCACCTCATCACATGACGTATACATGGTGGACACACCAAAAGAAGACGACGACGAGGAACGGAAGGACGCAACAAAGGCTTGTTCCCTCGAGAAGCAGTCAAAGCGGCGGCATAAGCGCCGCCCCAAATCCCGCCTCGACAAAAATAACGATCATACAGACCCAGGGTTGGAGCAGGGCGAACTACCGCCGGACCACGGCAATACGGAGAATCAAACCGAACAAACCAATTCTGTCAAAGATAATAGTCAGGACGACATAACGCCGGACAGGCACCCGGAGCAGCAGAATGCCCGTCAAAGGCTTGTCGCCACCGCGAGGAGTCTGAAAAAGTAGAAGCAAAGGCTCAAGGTTGCGCAGGACACACTCCAAATCAGATGGAGTAAAGTACTCAACACAACAGCGACGTATGGCGGCAATCGCCCCACCAAGAGCTACCCAAAGCGGAAGTTGCTACCTGAATTCGATGAGGAGGCCTTAGACCCCCCACAACCAAAAATTAAAACAGCCATCTGGCCGGATAGACGACCTCACGGCCAACATAAAGCGGCAAGCAACGCCGCACATAAGCCAATACGCGGTCTACGTGAGGGCTCGCATCAAAAGGATGGTGAAACCAGATCCATCTATGGACGACGCAAGCGTGCTCCAGCATACGATGCAACACAACAAACATCCGAACAACGCGGTACACCCAGATATAGGGGTGCCGCACACCCTCTATGTTTCACCGATGAGGTGCTGGACCATGAATTCCAGAGGGATTCAAACCCGTAAACATAGAGGCATACGATGGAACAACAGACCCTGGGGTCTGGATTGAGGACTATATGCTCCATATCCACATGGCTCGGGGAGATGATCTCCACGCCATTAAGTATTTACCCCTCCCCGAAAGCTCCATTGGAAGTTGGGAAGAGCTCGAAGACGCCTTTCGGGCAAATTTTCAAGGGACTTATGTCCGACCTCCGGACGCGGATGATTTGAGTCATATAACTCAACAGCCCGGACAGTCAGCCCGAAAGCTTTGGAACAGGTTTCTTACTAAAAAGAACCAAATTGTCGACTGTCCGGACGCCGAAGCCTTGGCAGCTTTTAAGCATAGCGTCCGTGACGAATGGCTTTCCAGACACCTCGGCCAAGAAAAGCCGAGAACAATGGCAGCATTAACAAGCCTCATGACCCGCTTTTGCGCGGGTGAGGATAGCTAGCTAGCCAGATGCAGCACCAGCGACCCAGTACATCCGAAGTTAGAGATGGAAATGGGAAATAACGGTGCAACAGCAATAACAAACGCCGGAATAAAGAAGACAGCACGAAGAGCACAATAGTAAACGCCGGATTCAAAAGCTCTCGGCCCAGCAAAAGCCGCCCTCTAAAGGCGCCAGAGATGAGCTGTCCAGCCTAAACAAAATCCTGGACCAAATATGTCAAATCCATAGCACCTCTGGTAAACCCGCTAATCATACCCACAGAGAATGTTGGGTCTTCAAGCAGTCGGGCAAGCTCAATGCCGTACACAAGGGGGAGGATACATCAAGCAAAGACGAGGATGAGCCTCTCAAGCAAGACACTGGGGAACAAAAGAAATTTCCACCAGAAGTCAAAACAGTAAACGTGTTACACGTGATCAAGGGGAGAAACAAAATGGCACTCCCACAAAAATATGCCCAAGGGCCTATCGCCGCGGAGTCCTGCCACTGGTCGTCTCAACCGATCAGTTTCGACCATCGTGATTACTCAACAAGTATCCGGCGTGCAGGATGGGCTGCCCTGGTATTAGACCCAATAATTTACGGATACCACTTCACACGAGTCCTGATGGACGGTGGCAGCAGTCTAAACCTGATATATCAGGATACAATCCGTGTAATGGGATAGACCGAACGAAAATTTTCCATAGCAACACTACCTTTAAAGGAGTAATGCCAGGCCCAGGGGCTCACTGCACGGGCTCCCTGCTACTAAAGGTTATATTCGGCTTCCCCAATAACTCCCGTAGCGAACATTTAACCTTCCACATTGCTCCATTTCAATGCGGTTATCAAGCACTACTTGAACGCGAAGCTTTTGCTCGCTTTAATGCAATACCACATTATGCTTCCCTGACGCTCAAGATGCCCGGTCCACGCGGCATCATTACAGTGAACGGAAGTATTAAGCGATCCTTGCACGCCGAAGAGAATGCGACTGCCTTGGCAGCCGCACACTAAAAACAGCCTCGCCAACTAAAGTATTTGATAGGTCGTCAAGACCACGGACGCGGTTAGACGAGTCCGGCGCTGCTATATGTAATTTATACCGGATTGATGGCCACACCCCTATTACAAATACATGGGGCTCAATGCGTGCAGACAAGTGGCAATTTCTACTCATTTCTAGTTATACATGGTCTCTTTAAAAAACCACCTTTTTGCACGACAACTTTTTCACCTAAGTTCCTCTTTTTTTACAGATGACCATCATGCTACACCCATCCAGGATACAGCACAACGGAGACACAGGCGCAAACGTGCAGCAGGGACCCACTCCAAGGATTCTTTTTAGATTAAGACCCTGCGTAAACCTTTTTTACTGTCTCTTATTGATACACATCCACCGAATTCTCAGCACAATTGAGAAGGATGCTGACGTCTTGGCATGTGGCCACGTCAGAATAACGGACGTACCTGGACACAAGGGGCTTCATACAAAGGGCACTATTTAGGCCCGGTTTATACCATAAAGACCGAACACCTTAGGGAGTGTTCGGCGTCGCGAGTTTGGCCTTATATGCATCAGCTCCGAATCATTGTCTTTGGTCAAATGTTGGGTTTGCCCGGCTCCTGTGTTTTGGTGCCTTACACCGCTTTATCGGCTAAGGCAGCACCAGGAGAACTACTGCGATTGTGCCCTGGTTCATCCGGACGAGCACCTCAGTAGAGAAAGCCGAAAACTAACTGTCATGATATAGCGTGAGACTGGTCAACCACTCGATGACCTATCGGAATGTTAGAATTCCTCCGCCTTAACAAAGGGCCATTTTCCGGCCAGGCATGTACGCACCCCGAGATCGGGAGAGTGCAGCGCCACCAGGGGCTATCTAGTAGCCCCACTGTCAAACTCCTATGGATAAGTGAAAGTGTTAAAGCATTATAGTCCGGTTGCCTCGTTCACTATGCTATCACCTCCTTAATAGGACCAAGACGTTGGGTTAAGAGTGAACACGCATTTTTCGCGAGCACCTCCGCATTATATGCATGAGGGTTGAAGCCGACGACTGCAATCTTTCAAGTTATACACATGTATACATAAACGGTCGCATAGGAGGCATCATACTACTTTCAGGCAAAAGTATAAACATAGCCTTCTAAAATTCCATAAAAGCATTGTGTTTACAATGAGAATACATATCACTCAAACATAATATTCTTCGAACACTGGGCCTCTATCAAACAAGCACCCTCGAGAACCTCCTCGAAATAGTGCTCGACAGCCACTCGGCCTATGGCCGAACCCTGCGCCGCAACAGTGGTAGCGTCCATCTCCGCCCAGTATGCTTTAACACGGGCAAGGGCCATCCGCGAGCCTTCTATGCACGCTGGCCTCTTCATCGCATTAATGCGCGGCACCGCACCAAGGAACCGCTGCACTAAACTGAAATAGCTGTTCGGCTTTGGCTTTTCCGGCCATAGCTGATCACGACAGACCTCATGGCGAGTCCAGACAACCTATTTAGTTCGGCCCATTCCGCTAGCTGATCAGTCAATGGAAGCGGATGCTCTGGAACGTTGAATTGCGACCAGAACAGCTTGTCCACTTCAAGACCTGTTTGACCTTGGAAGTATTTGGCCGCATCGGCAGCGCTCGCCGCCAAGTCCATATACGCATCTGCTGAACTCCACAGCCGATCCAGAGGGGCATACCGTGGATCTCCAAACTTCCTCCGTAGCATGAAGGGCTTCCCAGCCGCAATATCCCCGGCTTCCCGCAGCTCCTCCTTCTTCGCTCTCATAGCAGAGCGGGTGTCTTTGTCCACCATCGTGGCCTTCTCAAGGTCCGTTGCCTTCGCTCGGTTTTCTTTTTCAAGGAGCCGACAACGGTCGGTAGTGTCTTTTAATTCTACGGCCATTTTGGCCATCTTCTCTTGGCTCTCGCAATGTGCGGCCTTCTCGGCTTTCAACTCTTCGGCCGCCTTCAAAGCAGCCGCATTACTAATCCTCACAACATATTAAAGATACTGGCATAATGCTGCTCTTACTATGTTGCGTTCACCAGATAATAACACTTACCCTGTGCCTCATCAAGCCTCTTGTTAACAAGCTCGATGTCAGCGTCTGCCGCATCCAGTTGCCGTTTTAATTCGGCAAACTCACTAGTACGGCTGGCCACCGGAGCTTCCACCACCTGCACATAAGGGTAGTCTGTTATTTCCTCGGACTATGATCCTCTGTTCGCCGCCGTTTTCGACGACAACCAGAGTCTTAGGGGCTACTATCTACAGAGGGCACACCTAACATGTGCAGTACTATCACATATTATCTCACGTACCTCAAAGCCTGTCAGTAGACTCATAAAGGCTTCATGTAATCCGCTTTCGGCGGACGAAATTCTCACCATCATCGTACCCATCAGTGTACGGTGTTCTTCCGAGATGGCCACTCGCCCCACCAGATCCCTCAGAATGTCCGACCACATACCAGACAGTGCCGAACTCTTTTGTTTGCTCTCTTCGGGAGCCGGACGCTAGGGACTTCGGGGGTCTATGGGATTATCTTCTGGCCTCACCGGATCCGGAGAGGCCCTCCGTGACGACACTTCGGGGTCGCCCGCTTCTTGAGCTGAGGAGTCCGGGGGAGGCGTTTCGCTCTCCATCATCTCTGGAAGAAGATCCCCCGAAGACGAGCTCAGCTGAGAGGGGCTAAGGCCCGAACTTCAAGATATATGCGGTGGTTATTTTCTCAGAAAAAAGATATTATACCTTCACTATTAAAGTATTTTGGATTACTTACGACTCGTTGGAGGGCTGATCCCCCCCGCGGACTTTGTGCGGCAAAAGCACCCCCCGAGGCAGGACCCTCTGTGGGAGACTTCTTCTCCCGTTTGGAGGCCTCGGCTTCCGGATCCTCGAAAGCAGTCCTTTTCCTCCCCCGGTTATCCTCCTTCATGGAGACGCTCATTCCCTCGGTTGGAACTGGCAGCAATGGGGGCCCGCGTCCGCCCGTATTATCCCCCCCCCCGTATCTTCCTTCGAGGGCTCCGGGCAAGGTGCGAGCTCGAGCATCTTTTCCAATACCGGATTTTCCAAATCCTCGGGGAGGGGGGCCAAACACCGAATCATCTTCGCCTTTGTTAGCCAATCCTGGTCAAAGAGCGAACTCTCAGAAATAACTTCATGATGAATAAAAGACAGTGTGTTCGGCTAGAGGATTTCTTACCTGTTCGGCGGCGCGGTTACTGCTCAGGCCCACGTCCTCGGTAGTATCCGGACACTATTTGAGGTCCGAAGAATGACTTGTACATCTCCTCGTGCGTCAGGCCAAGGAAACTTTGAATGGCACGCGGTCCTTCTGGGTCGAACTCCCATAAGTGAAGGGGCCGGTGTTTGCAAGGCTGGACTTGACGAACCAGTATAACTTGTATTAACACGACCAAATTAAAATCTCCCTCGAAGAGATCTCGAATGCGGCTTTGCAGTATAGGCACGTCCTCGGCTGGACCCCAGCTCAGACCTCTGTTAATCCATGACATCAGTTGTGGTGGGGGGGCGAGCGGAAAGCGGGGGCAGCCACCCAGTTGGCACTTCTGGGAGCCGTGACGTAAAACCACTCCCGTTGCCATAATTCGGACACCTCTAGAAAGGAACCTTTCGGCCATGGAGCTCCTGCCATCTTGCCTATTGATGCACCTTCGCACGCTGCATGTTGCCCCTTGATCATCTTCGACTTCACTTCAAAGGTCTTGAGCCAAAGGCCGAAGAGAGGGGTAATGCGGAGGAAGGCCTCACACACGACAATAAATGTCGAGATGTGGAGAAAGGAGTCCAGAGCTAGATCGTGGAAATCTAGCCCGTAATAGAACATGAAACCCCTGACGAAGGGATCCAGAGTGAGGCCTAGTCCTCGGAGGAAGTGGGAGACGAACACAACGTTCTCGTTGGGTTTGGGAGTAGGGACGACCTGCCCTCGAGCAGGTAGCCGATGCGAAACCTCGGCAGTCAGGTATCTGGCCTCCCTCAACTTCTTGATGTCCTCTTCCGTCACGGAGGAGGGCATCCATCAGCCTTGAAGGCAGGATCCGGACATGATTGAAGATCCGGAGCACCTAACCTAGGCTTTGGGCGTTAGAACTTGTGGCGGGGGAAGGGTTCAATTGAGCACGAGAGGGAAAAAGTGAAAACCTTGTCCCTTTATAAAGAGGGTGAATATCAAGCGTCCTCTCCGTAGCCGTTTAGGACTTGCCTATAATCTAGGAGTCCTAGACGCGGTTGGGTTACCCACGAACGCATTAATGAGAATCTCGTAATTGGGGGAACATGATCTCTGCTTTGACAAGACGTGTCAAGAAACCGCCTTGCATTATGTGTGGAGCTGGTTGAAGAAAAACGGTTCAAATAATCACCGGGCCATGACATAACGTGATGCTTCCAAAACAAGTCAGCAAATTGGATTTGCGAAAATATTATTCTCTCTACGGCGGTATGTGGAACTTATTTTGCAGGGTCGGACACTATCCTCGTATTCAAATTCTTCTGTGATGATTCTGCGCGCCGGACTCATCGTCATTGAAGCCTGGTTCAGGGGCTACTGAGGGAGTCCTGGATTAGGGGGTCTCCGGACAGCCGGACTATCTCTATTGGCCAGACTGTTAGACTATGAAGATACAAGATTGAAGACTTCATCTCGTGTCCAGATGGGAGTCTACTTGGCGTGAAAGGCAAGCTAGGCAATACGGATATGGATATCTCCTCCTTTGTAACCGACCTTGTGTAACCCTAACCCTCTCCGGTGTCTATATAAACCGAAGGGTTTTTAGTCCGTAGGACAACAACCACAACATACAATCATACCATAGGCTAGCTTCTAGGGTTTAGCCTCTCTGATCTCGTGGTAGATCAACTCTTGTACTACCCATATCATCAATATCAATCAAGCAGGACGTAGGGTTTTACCTCCATCAAGAGGGCCCGAACCTGGGTAAAACATCGTTTCCCCTGCCTCCTGTTACCATCCGGCCTAGACGCACAGTTCGGGACCCCCTACCCGAGATCCGCCGGTTTTGACACCGACACTAGGCTATGGCTACCTATAGCTGAACCTCGACTTGCTGCAGATGGGCTAGCTGCACTTCATGTTTACTTCAAAGAAAGGATACCATATGTGCAGTGCCTCCTGTGCATGTTAGGTAACTAATATTTCTACAAAAAAAAAGTGTTTGTCTACAGCTTGTACGTACAAACATATATTTACCCATTTTGGTACTACAAATGAATAGTTTTGTTAGTTCTATTTGTACATATTTCATACAATTTGTTTCTTTGTCTACTGGTAGCCACGCTAGATAGGATGCTACCTGGGAAATTGTGACGCACCTTCGCTTGGTGCTGCCATAGGACCCAGTGCGCCTCCTGTCCTCTGCTTTTCTCTATGCATAACTATGTGTCTCACCCCGCCGATTGCCCCTGCTTCTACTGGGAACAGGTAAAAATTCAGCTATTGTTTGTTCATGGCTCCAATTCAACTTTGTGCATAACTATTGTTTTGATAGTCAAATTTGTGCATGCCTTCAGAGACGTTCCATGAAATCCCACTACATTTATACGTCATCTTCCGAGATGTTCCGCGAAGTTCTACTGCGGCTGTCCGTCACTACGGTCGTGTGCCAGTATGGTGTGCTTTGGTTCATGTGTGCCTTGAAAAGATCATGTTTACCTTGCTGGATGCTGGCCAGCTCACTCTTTGTGTGTGTTGCTGCTGCTCTAACCACACCTGTAAGCGGCAGCTCCTCTCTCCGTGTATTGATTTCTCTTGCGCGCCAACGTTGTTGTCTCTCTAATTGATTCACATTTGATGCAGCAATAAAGGGAGATATTTTGGATTCCAGCTTTTCCTTGTATGTTCAAGTCGGAAGTGAAAAGTAATTGTAGCAAACTGGTAAAGAAATGAATGGTATGCATCCCCCCACATGTTTGTAATAAACTAAAAAATAGAGTAGTTCAAAAAGTTTAATAAAAAAGGGTTTTCCCTGTTTCTAAAAAACATAAAAGTTCAAATTTAAATAACGAAGAAGGTCAAAAAAAACCTAGAAGTTCAAACTAAAAAAATTGGCGACTTTGATGCTCATACACCAACAAAAAAGGGGCCACGTAGAAAATGTTAACCCTCGAAGTTCAAATTTAATAAATTGGAGAGTTCAAATAAAATGTTGTGAGTATACAAGAAAATTCCCATGGATTTCCTCGTCATAGAAAAAAGGTAACCAAAAAGTGCAAATTAAAAATTGATCATTTCAAAAATTACAAAAAAACGGTTTTCCCCATTTCTAGAAAATACCTAGAGGTTCAAATATAAAAGACGAAGAAGTTCAATGTTTATTAAAAATCCAAGAAGGTCAAATTAAGAAAAACAAAGCATCTAAAAATATAAAAAAGAGATTTTCTCTGTTAAAAAATTCTAGAAGTTCAAATTTTAAAAATGAAGCGGCTCAATGTTTATTAAAAAACTAGGGCTTTCCCGTTAATAAAAAGAAATAAAACTAAGAAGTCCAAATTAGAAAAAGTTGGAGCTAGATGTATACAAAAAAATTAGATTTTCCCTGTTATAGAAAGAACGGAAACAAGAAGTTCAAAATGAAATAACGCGGTATTTCGATGTCTAACATTGGAAAATCTGAATGTGCTAACGGGAAGATCATAAGAAGTTCAAACAAAAATAACACAGAAGTTCAAAAGATAACATGGCGCTTTGAAGTGGATATTTCACTGTT
Organism: Triticum monococcum; assembly: GCA_034509565.1. NCBI lineage: Eukaryota > Viridiplantae > Streptophyta > Magnoliopsida > Poales > Poaceae > Triticum > Triticum monococcum. The sequence goes on along the minus strand of CM067847.1, from coordinate 386,891,534 downwards.
TCTACATAATAAAGCAATAAGTTCAATTTCAAATAACAAATAAGTTTGATGTTTCTAAAAAACCTTTTCACATTTCTAAAAAATACACAATGAAGTTCAAAATAAAAAAGGTAGAGTGATTCAATGTCTATAAAAAACTTAGATATTTTCACATAACCGAGAGAAGTCCAGATTGATAAATGCCAGAAGTTCACATACTACACAGTGTGCATTTTGTATTAAAAAAGAATGAAAAAGTAAAGGCTAAAAGTTTTGTTGCTAGAAGTTCAACTCCTCGGCCCGAGAAAGCTCAAAAATTCTTCTGAAAGAGGTTCACTGTGTATTTAGATGTCCAGAAACACATACAAAATATGTTGTTTTGGTGTTTTAAAATAATTCTCTCAAACCAGAGAGAAGTTCAAAGTGATAACAACCGGAAGTTCATATACTACATGGTGTGTATTTCATATAAGAAAAATACAATAAAGTGAAACAGAGTGAAGCTCAAACATACATGTCCTAGAAGTTCAACTACTTCACGCAGTGCAAGAAACAACACATCAAAAACAGGACGTTAAAAATAGAGGGAAGTTCAAACAGGCATGTCCTAGAAGTTCAACTACTTCACGCAGTGCAAAAAATAGCACGTCAAAAAACAACACGTCAAAAATAGTGTGAAGTTCAAACAGACATGCCCGAGAAGTTCAACTACTTCACGCAGTGCATTTCCATTCGCGATGAAGGCAAAAATCATGATCTCGTCATTTTCTAATTTACTTCAAAACGGTAGAAATATCATTTGTGTAAGTTCAAGTCCTTGATCGGAGAAAGTTAAAAAAATCATTGTGAGAGAGGTTTTGCAAAAGGAATATCATTTGTGTGACATTGATGAATGTATGAGGAAATTACAAACGAAAACATGTCATAGAAGTTCAACGTGAAAACACCATGAAGTTCAACTACTACACTCAATGAATTTCAGATGAAAAACTTTTAAAACCATCGCGAGTATGAAAAAATGATCAACATGGGAAAGTTGCGTGTTTACAGCAGCTTTCTATCGGTATATCACTCGTTGAATTCCGGGGAGTGGATGGAGAACTACGAGTAGTAGATGGAGATTTGCGAGCAAAGAAAAGCACATCGAAAACAAAGTGAAGTTCAAGTAGACATGCTGAGAAGTTCAAGTTCTTCACATGGTGCATTTTTGAAGAATCTGTTTCGTGATAGAGGCAGAACGAATGATCCCGCCATTTTCGAAATTACTTGAAAATGGCTAGGAATCAGAGAAAACTATCAACATGAAAAAGTTTTGCATTTTTCGTAGCTTTTCAACGGTATGTTATTTGCCAAATTCCGATAAAGTTTGTAGAAATTACGGCAAAAATACGTTTTTAGCCATTTTCGAAATTGACTTAAAACCGTTAGGAATTAGGAGAAACAATACATACAAAAAGTTTCGCATTTCCTCAAGATTTCCAACGCCGTATCATTTGCTGCATTCGGACTTACAGTTAAAAAATTAGATTGAAAATACGAACTCGGTGGAACTTGGACCGTTTTCTAAATTACTTTTAAACCGTCCAAAATTAGAAAAAAACTTTAAACATGAAAAAGTGGCGCATTTTCATAAGCTTTCCAACGCCATATCATTTGCCTCAATTGGATTAGCCTTTTAGAAATGACATCAAAAATACCAAATCGGTTGTTCAGTTAGCGAAATTTTACGATTTTCCAAATTACGCTTTAACCATAGGGAATTAGAGAAAACTTTCTATATGTGGAGGGAGCATTTTTGCAGCAGCTTTCCAACGCCGTATTATTTTCCTCATTCCGATAAAACGGTTTAGAAAATCAATTGAAAATACGATTCATGTTTTTTGTATGAAGAAAAAATGGGTTTTCAAAACTGCTCTTAAACCGCTTACATCTTGCCAAAAAAATAACTTGGGTCATGACACTGGTGTCCATAGCTTTCCAATGGTATATAGCAAGCCCCATTTGGGCAATGTTGGCGGAAGTTCAACCTAACACAGGGGGAAGTTCAGGTCGAACAGCTCAGGCAGTAAAATTGCAAAAAACACAATTTCATCACGACCCGAGTGTAAAATCCGCCAACGAACGAGATTACTATTTAAAACCGGTATTTAGTTGCTAAAAATTGTTTCTAGATTACACTAATATCCTATAGAACATGACTAACCAGAATAAATCGCGGGGGAAGCCACGGTTGCGAAGATAGCCCGAAGGTCAGGTTCGTACAGAGGGAAGTTGAGGCGCGTTTCTCAGGCAGTTTAGGTTGTGATCAGAATATTATTCTGATCCCGTGATCAGAATAGTGTTTATGTGTGTGTGTGTGTGTGTGTGTGTGTGTTTATGTGTGTGTGTGTGTGTGTGTGTGTGTGTCTATATCAGACCAACTCAATCCTGTGAAGATAAACATGAAACCAAAATCAGTGTTGAAGACAGACCAAATGCGAAGACTATGCAATCAGGACGCCATTAAAACACACCAAACAAGAATTTGGTGGTGGCGTTACCCACCGTATAGGAAAATATTAGACCTAGACATGGTGCACAATTATCATGGCGCTCCGAAGTCAAATTCTGAATTAATGTATTTAGACTTAGAGTGTATGTCTTCATTGATTGAAGATATACGTTACTTCGGGTGTTGCACATCTAAGTCATCAATATGCATAAGCGTTAGGATGTGTGTCCAATCATAGGACATTTGAGGATTCTAAGATATTTAGCTCACACAGCAACTTGCAAAACCTTTTCTCATCCAAGGGCTTTGTGAATATATATATGCCAATTGCTCTTTAGTGTTGACGTGAATGATATCGATATCTTCCTTCATGACATGATCTCTGAGAGAAGTGATGACGGATCTGAATGTGCTTTGGCTTCGAGTGCTGGAATGGGTTCTTGGCAATCTTGATGGCGCTTTCATTGTCGTAGTAAAGTGGCACTTGCTTCAGGTGGATGCCATAGTCCCTGAGAGTTTGCTTCATCCATAGAAGCTGAGCGCAGCAAGATCCAGCAGCAATGTATTCAGATTCAGCAGTGGAGAGAGATACACAGTTCTGCTTCTTTGAAGACCAACAGACAAGAGATCGTTCAAGAAAGTGACATGTGCCTGATGTGGACTTGCGATCAACCTTGTCACCAGCATAGTCAGCATCTAAGAATCCAACTAGATCAAACTCTGAGCCCTTCGGATACCATAATCCTAGAGTTGGGGTGTAAGCCAAATATCGAAGAATTCGGTTCACAGCTAAGTGATGCGACTCCTTTGGTGCCGCTTGGAATCGGGCACACATGCAAACGCTAAGCATTATATCTGGCATAGATGCACATAAATAGAGTAAAGAACCAATCATGGAGTGGTATACCTTTTGATCGAACTCTTTACCATTGTCATCGGGGCCCAGATGACTTTAGGTTGGCCTTGGCATCGTGTATCCTTTGCAGTCTTGCATTCCAAACTTCTTCAGGCAATCTTTCAGGTATTTCTCTTGAGATATGAAGATGCCATTGCTCTATTGACGAATTTGAAGACCGAGGAAGAATTCCAGCTCACCCATCATGGACATCTGATATTGCTCTTGCATCATGTGCCCAAACTCATCACTATATTTCTTGTCAGTGCATCCGAAGATAATGTCATCCACATAGATCTGGCACACAAATAGTTCACCATCGTATGTCTTCGTTAACAGAGTGGGATCCAGGGAACCAGGTTTGAAGCCTTTGCTCTTCAGGAAGTCTTTGAGTGCGTCATACCAAGCGTGAGGGGCTTATTTGAGGCCATATAGTGCCTTATTGAGCTTGTATACCATGTCATGATGTTTTGGGTCTTCAAAGCCTGGTGGTTGTGCAACACACACTTCTTCTTCAATCTTGCCGTTGAGAAAAGCACTCTTCACATCCATTTGGTATAGGAGGATGTTGTGATGGTTGGCATAGGCTAGCAGTATGCGAATGGCTTCAAGCCTAGCCACCGGAGCAAATGTTTCATCACAGTCAATCCCTTCAACTTGAGTGTATCCTTGATCAACGAGACGAGCCTTGTTTCTGACAACTTGACCATGCTCATCTTGTTTGTTGCGATAGATCCATTTGGTGCCAATTATGTTGTGATTGCGAGGATCAGGGCGCTTGACTAGTTCCCACACATTGTTCAGCTCAAACTGTTGAAGCTCTTCTTGCATAGCTTGATTCCATTCAGGTTCGATGAAGGGTTCAGCAACTTTCGTGGGTTCAGATATAGAGACAAATGCAAAGTGCCCACAGAAATTTGCTAGCTGTGTTGCTCTTGAATAATTGAGTGGACCAGGTGCATTGATGTTGTCGATTATCTTCTCAATCTGCACTTCATTTGCAACACGAGGATGGAATGGATGAAGACTTTGCTCTGGCTGATCGTTGTCCTCATCATCAGTATTGACTTCGGGCTGAGTAGTGTCTTCGGGTTTATTAGGCGCAGAAATGATGAGTTCTTCTTCAGCCTGATTCACTTGGTGAGACTTCATCTAGCACATTTGGCAGGTGCTCTCTTTGTGAGCCGTTAGTTTCATTGAACCGCACATCCACAGTTTCAACCACTTTATAGTGAAAGAGGTTGAAGACTCTGTAGGAGTGTGAATCCTTTCCGTAACCAAGCATAAAACCTTCATGTGCTTTCGGTCCAAATTTTGAAGTGTGATGTGGATCCTTGATGCAGCACCTAGCACCAAATACTCTGAAGTAGCTTACGTTTTTCTTTTTACCAGCTAGTAGCTCATATGATGTCTTCTTTAGAAGCTTGTGAAGATAAACACGGTTGATTATGTGGCATGTAGTATCAATGGCTTCAGGCCAGAACTTCTTTGGAGTCTTGTACTCGTCAAGCATCGTCCGAGCCATCTCAATGAGGGTTCTATTCTTGCGCTACACGATGCCATTCTGCCGAGGTGTGTACGGAGCTGAGAACTCATGAGTGATGCCCAATGTATCAAGATAGGTGTCGAGGCCAATGTTCTTGAACTCTATGCCGTTGTCACTTCTAATGTGCTTGATCTTGATGCCACAGTTCGTCATGGCATGATTGGCAAATGGTCTGAAGACATCCTGCACTTCAGTCTTGTAGAGAATTATATGCACCTATGTATATCTTGAGTAATCATCAACAATAACGACGCCATAGAGACAAGCAGTTGTAGTAAGAGTAGAGTAGTGAGTGGGGCCGAATAGGTCCATGTGAAGTAGCTCGAAGGGACGTGATGTCATCATGATTGTCTTCGAGGGATGCTTGGCCCTCATCATCTTTCCAGCTTCGCAGGCACCACACAGATGATCCGTCTTGAACTTGATGCCCTCGATGCCTACGACATGCTTCCTCTTCGCGAGAGTGTACAAGTTCCTCATGCCAGCATGCCCTAGCCTCTGATACCAGAGCCAACACTCTGAAGCTTTTGCTAGAAGACATACGGCCAATTGTGGTCCTGTTGAGAAATCTACCATGTACAAATCGTCCTTTCGATATCCTTCAAAGACTAGAGATTTGTCAGATTCCATAAGCACAAGGCAACGATATTTTCCAAATATCACAATCATGTTCAAGTCACAAAGCATTGAGACAGACATTAAGTTGAAACCAAGGGATTCAACAAGCACCACTTCATCCATGTGGTGATCCTTTGAGATTGCAACTCTACCTAGACCCAATACCTTGCTTTTACCTGTGTCAGCAAATGTGATGTGACTCTTGTCAGATGGTCGTAGGGTTGAGTCCATGAGAAGACTCCGATCACCACTGATGTGGTTAGTGCATCCACTGTCATTAATCCACTCAGAAGCCTTTGGTGTCGTACCCTATAGTGTAGTTTGGGGGATAGGCTTCACCAAGGGAAGTGTGAAGCATAAACATTTGTCAAACAAGCATATTATAAAAGTTCAGATCCTGGTTGGGATAAATAGGATGTATGTCAAGGAATCCTGGGACGAAAACATAATAAGACCATTTGGACGTTTTATCTTGTGTCCCACAAGATGTTTAAGGTCCCAGCATAAGCATCAGACGCCTTTGATTTCAGGCTGGAGACCTTTCCCTGCAAAAGAGAGTTAATTTTTATTTGCCACCCACATCCTCAGGGGTGGCTTCGAAGCAATAAGTCTAAGTGCAGCATCCGAGAACTTTGGCTTTGGAGCCCTAGAAAATGGCCTTGCAGGAGGTGAAATAATAATCATAAGAATAAGAAGAGTAGTTCTTAGTCTTATGAACATGGCGACTTGATGAAACATGCTCATATTCATAGGCCTGAGTATGGTTTCCCTGCAAAACATTGGTGTTAGGATGACTCTAGTGAGTCCTCCGTCTGTATGAAGCCTTTGGACCATATGAAGCCTTTGGTCTGGGGTTTGTCTTCTTCCCAGGTGGTGTCATGATGACATTCACCTGAAGATTCTCAAGACAACTTTTGAGTACCCAGATCTTCTTCAAAGGTGGTCCATTTGTGTAGTTAGTTCCAATATACTTGGCAAACACTTCACCATTCTGATTCTTAAACAATTTATAGTTTGCATCAAAGGATTCATCAATGATAATTGGGTTAGCACAAGTGAAACCAGATAAGGTAGATGGATCCACTGAAGGTCCCTTTGCAGCAACCCATGTGGTTTTGGGGTATTGCTCAAGCTTCTAGTGATAACCATCAACATTCATTTTCCTCTCGAACCCTACACCCTCTTTCCTAGGGTTTCGGTTCAGAATCTGTTTCTTGAGGACATCACATAGTGTGTGATGCCCTTTGAGACTTTTGTACATTCATGTCTCAAGCAATGTGTTCAACCTGGCATTCTCATCAGCAATAGTAGTGGTATCCTCAGCAGAGGGGTTAGTTACCACATCAGCAGTTGAAGATATTGCAATAGTAGAAGCAGTAGAACATCCAGCAACAGAGACAACATTATCACGCTCAAGACATTTTAAACATGGTGGTTCAAATCCGTTCTGAGCGGAATTGATCTATTGAGCGTGAAGTGACTCGTTCTCCTTTTGAAGATCTTCATGAGCCGATCTCAAGTTCTCAAGCTCTTGCTTCCTTTCAAGATAATCATAGGAGAGCTTTTCATGAGTAGTTGAGAGCGTTTCATGATGACTATCAAGTTCTTCGTACTTAACATGAAGATTTTTAATGTCTTCAATTAAGGACTGAGTTCGAGTCATTTCCGCGTCCAACGGGTCATCGCTTTTGTATAGCATCTTTTGAATATGTTCCATAGCATTTTGTTGTTCTGTTGCAATTTTAGCAAGTACTTTGTAGCTAGGTTTAGATTCACATTCAGAGTCATCTTCACTTGAAGATTGAAAGTAATCATCGTGTGAGTTTACCTTGGCACCTCATGCCATGAAGCAGTAGGTAGGAGAAGATGGCTCAGGCTCGGGAGTCATCTTTTTGAGAGACTCCTTGAATTCGAGGAACCATGGGTCCTGACATGTTCGATGGCCTTCATAGACGTTAGAGATCTGGTCCCATGTAAGCTTTGCATTGCATAGATGCATGACGTGCCCGAACTCGTCTCTTGACAGACAGGAGCATATAACAGCCTTCGCCTTTGTATCCAGAAGGGTGTACTTCTGAATATCTTCAGCACGCGCCATCTTGCATAAATCGATGAGACCGGTCTCCGTAATAGTTCTAAGTTCACTATCCATAGATAGAAGGCGCTTCCTCATCATAGCCTTCCATTGGGGATAATCATGACCGTCAAAAATGGGGCACGCAGCGGAGACCTTGATAGTCCCTGCAGTCGACATAGCTAAAACTCCAGGTGGTCAAACCGAATCACACAGAACAAGGGAGCACCTCGCTCTGATACCAATTGAAAGTGCTAGTTATCGACTAGAGGGGGGTGAATTGGCGATTTTTCTGGAAGTCTTCAAAACACGGGGGCTTTGAAGACAAATAGTAGAAATGAACCTATTGATATATAGTGGAAGGTAGACTATACTAGACAAGCCATAGTCAAGTAAGCAACGAAGTGAAAGCACGAAGACTATCAGCAGCTAGGTAGTATGGATCAGGATGGAAGATAGTATGAAGCCAAACAACAACAGTATTCACACAATGAAGTCAATCAGATCATGCAAGCAGGCAATGACTTCACGAAGATAAACTGTAAGTAAAGAGAGGTAAAGGATAGAACTAGTTGCTTGGTGAGGACAAGGATTTGTTGGACTAGTTCCAGTTGTTGTGACAACTATATGTCTGGTTTGGGAGGCTTAGATTCAACTCAGAAGACCGCGTCTTCACCCAATTCCCCTTGAGCTAAGGACATAAAGTCCTCGCCCAATCACTCTGATAAGTCTTCAAGGTAAACTTCCAAACCTTCACAGACTTCATTCAACAGCGATCCACAATGAATCTTAGATGCTCAGAACGCGACACCTAACCGGCTGCAGGATTCACAGTTCTCAAGTGTAACAAGTCTTAAGGTCACGCAGATAGGAAGATTTCAGTGATGCCTAACACTCTTTGGCTCTGTGTGTTTTGGGCTTTTTCCTCGCAAGGATCTCTCTCAAATGCTTCGTAGGTGGGTTGCTCTCAAACAACAAAAGCCGTGCACTAACTCCGAGCAGCCACCAATTTATGGTGTATGGGGGTGGGCTATTTATAGCCAGGAGGCAACCCGACCTGATTTGTCTGAAATGACCCTGGGTCACTAAGGAACTGACATGTGTCCAATGGTCAGATTTCAAACGCACGCGGCAGCTTTACTTGGGCTACAAGTAAAGCTGACTCATCTAGGTCTGGATAAGATTTGCTCTCATTGTCTTCACTCGAAGACATAGGATTTGGTTGAGCATCACTTCAGTCACTCTGACTTTGTTCACTTGGACCCCACTTAACAGTACGGTGGTTCCTATGACTCAACAAAGAAGAAAAGGAAACTACAAAACAACTATGTCTTCGTACTCCATAGTCTTCATACGATGTCTTCTTGTAACATCCCAAATTTTCAATTTGGAATGTTATACACTAGATCATCATGCATATCATATTTTCTTGCATTTTGCCGATCCTAGAAATTTCACGCAACTCAAGGACCCACGGAGAGAGTTGGAGATTTCGTCATTTTCATATTTGAGCTTTCTCAAATTTCGAAAAGATGATCATTGGTTTTGTCGGAGTTTCATTTGCCTTTTATTTGGATAGGGAAAAAAATGCGCCTTTTAAAAAATTGCATTTTAGGCCCGGAGAAAAGTTCATTTTGTTCGACTCATTTTTAGGAGTCGGGGAAAATTTACTTTATTAGTTTTGGAGTTCGTTTAGATCTCTTTCTGTTTTGTTTTCGAGCGCGGAACCGTTTAAAAAAAAGGATCCTCAGCGACTTGGGCCTAAGGCCCAAGCCACCGAGCCAGCCGGCCAGAGGCCAAAGGCCATCGCCGCACGCACCCAGGCGCCAGGCGCCAGGAGAGCCGCCGCCGCTGGAGTCCTTGTTGGACTCCACTTGTTCGTTTTTTTAGATCTTTTTCCCTCTTTTCTTTCCTATTCTTAGTCTAATTCCTTGTCCCCTACCCCAAGTAAATCCCCCCTCCCCAATATAAATACTCCCACACCCCCCTCTAAATCATCATCAAACCCAAAGCCTAGAGCACTCCACCCCGCGCCGCGCTGCACCCCACACCCCGCGCGCCGCCCTAGTGCCCCACACCCCGCGCGCCGCACCTTGCCCTAAGCCGCCGCCCGCGCCACCCCTCACCCGCGCCCCGCCGCACCTTGCCGCCGCCCCACGCCCACACCGCCGGAGTTCCTCGCCGGAGGTAGCCCCGCGCCGCATCTTTTCTTTTCATCGGATCGTTTTCTTCTAATCGTTCCGATTCTTTTTCTCCGATTCGTTTTTCTTCGCGAAACCGTTCCGGTTTTCTAGATCGGTTTTACGATCGCTTTTCTTCTCCGAAACCCTAGATCGGATTCGTTTTCTTTTCCGATTTAGTTGCCCGAGATCGTTCGCCGGACCGTTCGTCCTAATGAACGTGATCACCGGTTTTCTTCTAGGTTAACGAACGTCTGTTCGTTCAACCATTCTTCTTTTTCTTTTCGTCGGATTTATTCCGCGATCGCGATCTCAGATCCGATCTTTGTTCTAGTTTATCTTCTCGCTCGTTTATCGGAATCAGGTGATTCAAGCGCCTGGAGTTTCGTTTCGAAACCGCCGTTCCGACTAATCAACTTAAACCAGTTTTTGCTACGGTAAAATTTGACCTAGTTTCAACTTGCTAGAATCGATTTGTTTTCTTCTGCCGTTTGTTTTCGGTTTCTTTGTTCGATTCTTTCTTTCTCTCTTTGCAACCAGAGTTCTTAAGTTGAACTATCTGGTTCAATCTCTTGTTCGAGTTTTACCTGTGCATTAGATGAGTACTAATTATATGCCTGTTCTTTGTCTGCGATAGATTACCCGGATTGCGCCGCCTGTTACTTCGAATCTCTAGGACTCGCGGATCATCAGCAAGGCAAGTAACACTTTGATCATACCTTTTCTACAACCCAGTTTTATTGCATTAGATCCATCCTCACACATTGCATGATTAGGATCTAATGAAATTGTGGGATGGGAAGTAGATGAGGTAGTACCTATTACCTGTTTATTATGAAACCTTTGGGAGTTACTTCTACGTTTGCTTATTATGCCATGCTATGGTAGTAGACGTGGATTGGGTGAGTGATATCCATGACAGATGTGAGATTGATAATTTTAATGGTTTATCTAAGGTGGGCAACTTAAACACACATCTGGGTGGATTGAGGCACCTGATGTCTATCAGGACTTGCCTGTTTTTTTATGGACCGCCACCCAGGCTCAAAGGGATCATAAGATTTTTCATGCTAAATACTTACATGTGCAGGCACAAGCCATTATGGGCTCTAGCATAGTTGACTAAGTCGTGCGAACTCTTACAGGGTAGACTAGCAGATGTAGGGGAAGTAGGTGTACCGGTCTATCCATCGTAAGGTGCTAGCGCTTCTGAAAGACTGTGTCTCGGTCATCCGTTTCTCAAACACAAGTAGTGCGAGAAATCCAACGGAGGTGATCGAGTCTTGTGGGGAAAAGTGCACAAACCTCTACAGAGTGTAACAAACTAATCATGATTAGCCGTGTCCCCGGTTATGGACAATCTTGAGTATCTAGTACTTGAATATCATGTGAATCTCATCATGTTACTTTTAATTAATATTGTTGGGTATTAATTGTTCACTTTTAATTGGGATTGAGAATGCTGTCAACCATTCTCAATGTTTAACAACAACCATGATAGTTAAATAAATTTATTCCTTTGCAGTAGGGAAAAATTGGCTTTACGCAAAACAGTAACCATAGAGCTTTCCACCAGCCAAATATGCATATAGTATAGCTGTTTCATTCCATTATTCTCTATGTGTTACCTTACCAGCATATTCCATGTGCTGACCCGTTTCAGGCTGCAACGTTAATGTTGCAGATTTTTCAGACGATGATTGAGGTGCTTTTAGGTCGTGGTTCATACTCAGTGATGCCGTTGGAGTTGATGGACCCATTTATCTTCCAAGTCTTCCGCTGTTATCGATATTAGATGGCCTTAAGCCATATTATTGTAATAAGTTCTCTTTTGAGACATTGTTGTAATAAGTGTGTGATGGCCACTCTGCTATAAATCCTTCGAAGTACTGTGTGGTGTCAGCATTACTGATCCAGGGATGACACCGGAGCACAGAGATCAAACTGTTTGAGATTTGATCGCTACACTTCTCATGTCATAGTCTTCAATGTGAATCTTTTCACAGACCACCATTGTCTTCAATGTCTTCACACATTTTTAGGGGTCATCTCTGGTAGGTAAACCGAATCAATAAAGGACTACTACCTGTGTTATCCTGCAATTCTCACAAACACATTAGTCCCTCAACTAGGTTTGTCGTCAATACTCCAAAACCAACTAAGGGTGGCACTAGATGCACTTACAGGTTCTCAAAAACTGAGGGAAATACTTATGCTACTTTGCTACATAACCCTTTCCTCTTCAAGGGAAAACCAACGCATGCTCAAGAGGTAGCAGGCGTTCCCGCTCACTATGTGCCGCCCGCGCCCCATGGGCCTCCCTGACGCGTGCCCCGCGCCAGGATAGTGCCCTGGTTGCGCCCGCGCTGGCCACGACCTGGCCGCGACCTACCCCCTGAACCTCGCCGCGTGCCGTGGCTGTCGTTGTTCGCTACGCCCGCCTCCCCCGCTGTCTATCGCCGCTCGATGCCCAGCGCCCGCGCTCACCGGGGCCTAGCCCGCTGCTGACTCCCTGTTGCCCATCGCTTCTTGCTCTACCCGCCACTGCCGCGTAGCACCCGTCTGCACCAGGCCCCGCCTCGCTCCTTGCGCTGCTGCTGCTCCCGCGAAGCCGCCCGAGCATGCCTGCTTCCCGCGCCCGTTGTGCCACTGCCGCTGCTGCTGCCTCTTTGCTGCTTGCCACTGCATTCCCCGGCCGCCCCCTGTTGCGCCCCCTGCTGCATTGCCGCTACCGCTCGCGTGTCATTGTGCCCGGCCACTGCTCGCCGAGGCCACCCCGGCCAGAACTCCACCTACTCCTGTCATTGCTATCTGGTCGCCCAGCCCGCCGCTACCTCCCTCTCCTCGCGTCGCTGCTCGCCGTGGGTCATGCATTCTGCCACTGGCCGCCACGCCCGGCTCCCCGGATCCCCTCCGCTGTGGCTCTCTAGCCGCCGGCTTAAACGGTTTGTACGCTACCCCCCTCCCTCGCTAATAACATGCTGACCCACTGGCAAATGGGTCCCAACCCACCAATTGATCCAATTAGTTAAAATAAAATATCTATTAAATTTTAAGCAGTAAATGGAATGTGGACCCGTCCTGTTAATTAAACTAAATAAACTAAATCAGTTATTTTAGCAGTCACTTACATGTGGGTCCAATGACCCTTTTACTGGTCAACTGTTTGACTGGCCTACTGACTAGACCCCTGGGTCCTGGCTGTCATACCCCTAGTCTAGCCAACTAGTGTGTGCAAAAAGTATTCTTCCATATTTATCATTTAAATTAAATCCGTTAATCCAGAAAATGTTTAATACTTTAAAAAATCATATAAAATAATCTATAAGTTAGATGAAAATACTTTGTACGTGAAAGTTGCTCAGAAAAATATGAAGAATCTGAATATGCCTTCCGTTCGTCTGTCACATGCCCCTAGCATAGTGGACATGCAACCGTCCCCCTCTAGTTCATCTGTCCAAAAATGACAAACACCGGGAAAACATTCCCCGATGTTTCCCCCCTTCATCAGTATCATGTAGCCCCGCATTAGAGCACCCCTAGCACCGCATATCGTCATGTCATGCTTTGTAATGCAAGTGTGTGCTTTGTATTTACTGTTTCTTCCCCCCTCTTCTCTCTGGTAGACCCCGAGACCGCTGCTACTGCCACTTTGATCGACTACGTCGACAACGACCCTTCTTCCCTTTCAGCGGAGCTTCTAGGCAAGCACCCTCCCCTTGATCACTCCTATATCGCCCGCTCCATTCTCTCTCATCCTTGCATTAGATTTTGCTATTATCATTGTTTGCTCCTATTCTGATGCATAGCCTGCTTTTGTAACCTGCTCATTGTACCTTACCTGCTTATCCTAAACTGCTTAGTATATGTTGGTTAGTGATCCATCAGTGACCCCCGCCTTGTCCTTGTTACCCCTACTTCATCATCGATGACTCAATCAACGTGATCGACAACCAGAGCCCGACACCTCACATCACATCACGCCCCTTTGTTGCTTGACTCTGTAGAGATACTATCGAGTGCCTGATACGTCTCCAACGCATCTATAATTTTTGATTGTTCCATGCTGTTAGATTATCATTCTTGGATGTTTTACAATCATTTTATATCATTTTTTGGTACTAACCTATTGACATAGTGCCAAGTGTCAGTTGTTGTTATTTGCTTGTTTTTTACATCGCAGGAAATAAATACCAAACGGAGTGCAAATGCACCGAAACGTTTTGTGGATTTTTGATGGACCAGAAGACCCAATGGGCCGGAGAAGCACCTAGGGGGTGCTTCGAGGGGGCATAACCCACCAGGGCGCGCCTGGGGGCCCAGGCGCGCCCAGGTGGGTTGTGCCCACGTCGGTGGCCTCCCACACCGCCTCTTTGCATAAATACCCCAATATTTCAGAAACCCTAGGGGAGTCAAAAAAAATCAATTCCAGCCGCCGCAAGTTCTAGAAACACCAAATCCAATCTCATTGGTGCCTCTCCGATGATGCGTGAGTAGTCTTTTATAGACCTTCGGGTCCATAGTTAGTAGCTAGATGGCTTCCTCTCTCTTGTTTGATTCTCAATACAATGGTCTCTTGGAGATCCATATGATGTAACTCTTTTTGCGGTGTGTTTGTTGGGATCCGATGAACTTTGAGTTTACGATCAGATCTATCTTTTTATCCATGAAAGTTATTTGAGTCTTTTGATCTCTTTTATGCATGATTGCTTATAGCCTCGTATTTCTTCTCTGATATTTGGGTTTTGTTTGGCCAACTTGATCTATTTATATTGCAATGGGAAGAGGTGCTTTCTCATGGGTTCGATCTTATAGTGCATGATCCCAGTGACAGAAGGGGAACTGACACGTATGTATCGTTGCTATTAAGGATAACAAGATGGGGTCTATTTCTACATAAATAGATCTTGTCTACATCATGTTATTGTTCTTATTGCATTACTCCATTTCTCCATGAACTTAACACAATAGATGCATGCTGGATAGCGGTCGATGTGTGGAGTAATAGTAGTAGATGCAGGCAGGAGTCGGTCTACTAATCTTGGATGTGATGCCTATATAATGATCATTGCCTGGATATCGTCATGATTATTTGAAGTTCTATCAATTGCCCAACAGTAATTTGTTTACCTGCCGTTTACTATTTTTCTCGGGAGAAGCCACTAGTTGTCACACCCTAGCTAGTTCTAGCATTAGAGTGTGCATCATGTTTAATTTTCTCTTAAATTTGAAATGGGGATGACAGAACCCCCAGCACCCCCCTGGAACAACTAGGGTTTACTAAAAACTTTTTCAATGAACCTGAAATGCCCTTCTAAAAAGCCCACCATTTTTGTTTTGGGTTAAAACCCCTGACAAAAATGGTGCACATTTTTCTAGGACATCTAAGGTCATTGGATTAATCCCTATAGTATTTGCATTTGGGCATTTAAATGCTATAAAATATTTTAAATGCTCAAATAATCATAAAGTAAAATGTTTGTTGTTGGATATATTCTAAATAGTGGCCATGATTAATTTTATGATTTATGGTAATGCCCTGGCATTTTTAATAAAGCCCTGAAGTTAGAAAAATAATAAATAATTAAAAAATAGAAAAGGATAGAAAGAACAGGAACTCACCTGGCGCAGCCCACCTAACCCACCAGCCGGCCCACCAGGCGGCCTAGCACTGTGCTGGCCCGCGCCAGCCAGCTGCTTCTTCCCCGCCAGGCAGGCAGGGAGGTGACGCCGGCGTGCCCGAGCTCACCACGGCGTCACCTGCTTGCCGCCCACGCCCCTGGATGCCTGGACGCCTCCACATCACCCCCCGAAGCCCCTGTACACGCCATTCCCCCCCCTATCTCTCTCCCTCGCCGTTCACCACCATGGCCGAAGCTCCTGTCGCCGCACCGTCATCGTAGCCGCGCCCTCCGCCGTCCTCGCGCCGCGCCATCGTGTCCATGAGCTCCGCCGTCGTCGACTACATCGAGTAGGCCGAGCCCCGAGCGCTCGCTCGCCCCGGAGACACTGCACCAAGCTTGTCCTCAATTCCGGCCACCGGAGATCCCCTTCGCCGTCCCCGCCGCATCAGCTCATCCCCGACCTCTCCGACTGCCTCGACGAGACCCCCGTGAGCTCAGCCACCTCCCCACCCTCTCCGTTCTCCCTCTCGAGCCCCGTAGCGACCGCACGTAGCTCACCCGCACGCACCGCCGCGGAGCTCGTCGCCGACGAGGCTCCGGCCACCCAATGGCCGCGCCACCCTGTCCACTAGTCCTACGGCACCTCCAGGAGCTCAACGCACCAAACCACGTGCCTCCCCGTGCCCCCTAGCGACTAGTTCAACCTCACCCGAGCTCCGGCCGCCGCCAAACTCGTCGCCGGCGACGTTTCTGGCCACCCCAGCTCCACCCACTGCCACCACTCGATGCGGCTTCCTCCCCGCATCACGTAGATAGTCTCCGCTGCCCTCTTTGTTGCCAGAGTGCAAATCCCCCGCTGCGCCGCCGCGTCTGGCCTTGCCGGCGGCTAGACGCTGGTGAGTTGACCCTGTTTGACCCCGTGTGGGCCCAGGTTGACCCCCCCTGAGTCTATGACAGGTGGGGCCGGTATGCTAATTAGTTTAGGATTAGTTTTAACTAAATTTAATTAGTTTAGTCACTGACATGTGGGCCCAGGCCCCACTGATAGTTAATTAGTGTTAATTTAATTCTGTTAATTAGCTGAGTCATTGACACACAGGGCCCACCAGTCAGGTTTGACCTTGCCAACCCAGTTGACCCGTTGACGTCACACCTATGTCATGCTGACGCATTAATTCAATTACTGGATTTATTCTTTAATAGGAAATTCCAGAAAATAGCCAAAACTTCTAAAAATCATAGAAAATCAACCATAGCTCCAAATGCAAAGATTTATATATGAAAAATGATTAGAAAAATTCAATCTATCCATATGTAATGGTTTCATGCATGACAAAACAAGTTAACCTTGTTGTTTAAGCAAAATAAGGTAATGCACTAATAAGGCCATGTTAAATGAGCTAACATTTGAATCTTTGATTCAAATGAGTTCATTCCATCATGTTTTAGCTTGCATTAGGCCAAGACACATTCATTTTGCCATGTCATAGCATGCATCATTTTGTTGCATATTGTCATGTGTAGATTATGTTCGGTGTGTCTTTCGTGGTAGGTTCTGCCTCTGAGGATAACCCCGAGTATCCGTCTGAAGGGCAGTACCCTACTACCACTACAACAGGCAAGCAACCCATTGACCATTCCGATACAAACCCATGTTCTCGCCTCTGCTCTTGCTTACTGCATTAAGACAACATGATTCAAACTGCTGTGTGCTACGGTAGTTGAACCCTTATCCTCTGCATGACCTGTCATTGCCACAGTAACTAGATGAAACCCACTAGCATGTGTAGGAGTTGATTGAGCCATGTATGTGATTCCTACCTTGCTATGCCTGATATGCTTAGAGTTGTGACGGGTCTGGTTCATCCGGTGATGGGCTAGAGTGAAATGATTATGTCGGTAATGTGAGGGATGTGTTGAACATGTTTTGGTAGAGGTATCAATGAGAGGCCATGTAGGAGTACATGGTGGGTTGTTTCATTGAGGTCGTCCATAAGAACTGAGATATGTATGCATGATTTAAGATTCAGCTACTACCACACATTGGGCCCTGAAATATGACCCCGCTCGACTTACTGACCCCTCTCGACCCCTGTCCAGGAGTTGCAACTAGTTTCTGGTGTTTGTAGGTTATGTCTTGGCGGCCGTGCGTAGCGCTGACCTAGGGGTGGGCTATGATGTTGTAGATACATTGTGGCCGGGTATGCCGGGCGCCCGTTTGGCGTCTCGGGACCCTGTACACATAGTTTGGGGCCGTTGAGGACACCCCGGCCAGATTTCCTTGCGGATGGAACCTGAATAGGCGATAAACCTGGACTAGAGACTTGTGAGGTTAGTCAGGTCGTGGTCTACACCCACGTCGGTTTTCGCTTGAAGTCTGCCAAGCACATGTCGTGTGCAGACGCTAAGTGGTGGAAACATGTGTGACGAAGTACACCCCTGTAGGGTATAAAACTATTCGAATAGCCGCGTCCGCAGTAAAGGACTACTTGATTGCCTATACAGTTCATAGACAAGTTAATGGTTACTACTAAAAGACTCAAGATAAGTGTGAGTATCGAGGATGGCCCTCTCGTAGGATGACGAGGGAGGATCCCCGGTGGAGTATTGTGTTGGTGAGTAGTGGACTCGTGTGCGAAAACTATTTTACTAGTGGAGTTCCATAGGATAGCTTAGCCAAGAGTCAAAGCTAGCTTGCTGCAATAACCCCACCACCTTCTTGAGAATGAGCATGTCTAGTAGGTTGTGTTGTAAGACTTGCTGAGTACCTTTGTACTCATGTTTGCTTAATTACTGTTTTTAGACAACAACACCGCCCCCTTCGATGGGTTCTACGTAGACCTTGATGTCGACGAGTGACTAGCCACCCAGGTGGTGATCCTGGCCATGGAGGGCCCTATGTAGATAGACAGGCTTCGGAAGCCTTCTTGCTTTCTAGTGTCTGTACTCAGACTATTTACTTCCGCTTGTGCTTGTATGCTTGTATGACTTGAGTGTCGGGTCATGTGACCCCTACCAGTATGAACATGTTATGTATGGCTCTCTAGAGCCTTTAAATAAAGTACTTGAGTTGTAGAGTTTTGTTGTGATGCCATGTTGTATGTACTCATATCGGGCATATTGTGTGTATGCTTGAAATGCTTGGTACGAGTGGGATCCGACAATCTAGTTGTTTATCCTTGGCAGCCTTTCTTATGGGCAAATGTAGTCTAGTGTTCCTCGAGCCATAGTAGTCCTCTACAGCCCGGTTCACCGTAGTCCTGCTAGCCCAGCACTACTGTTCAGGACACTTGACTGGCCGGCATGTGTTTCACTTCGTTCCTATGTCTGTCCCTTCGGGGAAATGTCACGCGGTGACATCCAGAGTCCTGCCTAGCCTACTATAGCCCGGGTTCCCCGGAGTCCTGTTAGCCCAATGCTACAGCCCGGATTCACTCGCTGATGACCGACATGCTCGATGTGATTCATGTATGCCTATCTCCATAGGTCTGTGCCGCTTTGGGTTCACGACTAGCCATGTCGGCCCGGGTTCTCTGTCATATGGATGCTAGCAACACTATCATATACGTGTTCCAAAAGGCGCAAATGGTCCCGAGCCATGGTGAGGCGACACCCGTGGGATACCGTGCGTGAGGCCGCAATATGATATGAGGTGTTACCGGCTAGATCGATGTGACTTGGAATCGGGGTCCTGACAGCGTTGGCATCAGAGTCGTACTGCCTGTAGGTTCGTTGAGCCAAACTGGTCGATGTCGAGTCTAGAAATGCTTTAGTTATATGTAGGGGAATTGATTGTGGGAGGGAACGTAAGGCTCTTTTACTCCTTTACCTTATGCCCTCTGATCTGAGTCATTCTCTTCTTATTCAACGTGGGTTAAGGACTAGGCTCTCTCCTTCTATCAGGTTCACGTGTTACTAATCCGTAGTAGCTTATAGGATTGTTGTTACAAGCCTCAGTACTAGTGTGTGCAAAAAGTATTCTTCCATATTTATCATTTAAATTAAATCCGTTAATCCAGAAAATGTTTAATACTTTAAAAAATCATATAAAATAATCTATAAGTTAGATGAAAATACTTTGTACGTGAAAGTTGCTCAGAAAAATATGAAGAATCTGAATATGCCTTCCGTTCGTCTGTCACATGCCCCTAGCATAGTGGACATGCAACCGTCCCCCTCTAGTTCATCTGTCCAAAAATGACAAACACCGGGAAAACATTCCCCGATGTTTCCCCCCTTCATCAGTATCATGTAGCCCCGCATTAGAGCACCCCTAGCACCGCATATCGTCATGTCATGCTTTGTAATGCAAGTGTGTGCTTTGTATTTACTGTTTCTTCCCCCCTCTTCTCTCTGGTAGACCCCGAGACCGCTGCTACTGCCACTTTGATCGACTACGTCGACAACGACCCTTCTTCCCTTTCAGCGGAGCTTCTAGGCAAGCCCCCTCCCCTTGATCACTCCTATATCGCCCGCTCCATTCTCTCTCATCCTTGCATTAGATTTTGCTATTATCATTGTTTGCTCCTATTCTGATGCATAGCCTGCTTTTGTAACCTGCTCATTGTACCTTACCTGCTTATCCTAAACTGCTTAGTATATGTTGGTTAGTGATCCATCAGTGACCCCCGCCTTGTCCTTGTTACCCCTGCTTCATCATCGATGACTCGATCAACGTGATCGACAACCAGAGCCCGACACCTCACATCACATCACGCCCCTTTGTTGCTTGACTCTGTAGAGATACTATCGAGTGCCTGATACGTCTCCAACGCATCTATAATTTTTGATTGTTCCATGCTGTTCGATTATCATTCTTGGATGTTTTACAATCATTTTATATCATTTTTTGGTACTAACCTATTGACATAGTGCCAAGTGTCAGTTGTTGTTATTTGCTTGTTTTTTACATCGCAGGAAATAAATACCAAACGGAGTGCAAATGCACCGAAACGTTTTGTGGATTTTTTATGGACCAGAAGACCCAATGGGCCAGAGAAGCACCTAGGGGGTGCTTCGAGGGGGCATAACCCACCAGGGCGCGCCTAGGGGCCCAGGCGCGCCCAGGTGGGTTGTGCCCATGTCGGTGGCCTCCCACACCGCCTCTTTGCATAAATACCCCAATATTTCAGAAACCCTAGGGGAGTCAAAAAAAAATCAATTCCAGCCGCCGCAAGTTCTAGAAACACCAAATCCAATCTCATTGGTGCCTCTCCGATGATGCGTGAGTAGTCTTTTATAGACCTTCGGGTCCATAGTTAGTAGCTAGATGGCTTCCTCTCTCTTGTTTGATTCTCAATACAACGGTCTCTTGGAGATCCATATGATGTAACTCTTTTTGCGGTGTGTTTGTTGGGATCGGATGAACTTTGAGTTTACGATCAGATCTATCTTTTTATCCATGAAAGTTATTTGAGTCTTTTGATCTCTTTTATGCATGATTGCTTATAGCCTCGTATTTCTTCTCTGATATTTGGGTTTTGTTTGGCCAACTTGATCTATTTATATTGCAATGGGAAGAGGTGCTTTCTCATGGGTTCAATCTTATAGTGCATGATCCCAGTGACAGAAGGGGAACTGACACGTATGTATCGTTGCTATTAAGGATAACAAGATGGGGTCTATTTCTACATAAATAGATCTTGTCTACATCATGTTATTGTTCTTATTGCATTACTCCATTTCTCCATGAACTTAACACAATAGATGCATGCTGGATAGCGGTCGATGTGTGGAGTAATTGTAGTAGATGCAGGCAGGAGTCGGTCTACTAATCTTGGATGTGATGCCTATATAATGATCATTGCCTGGATATCGTCATGATTATTTGAAGTTCTATCAATTGCCCAACAGTAATTTGTTTACCCGCCGTTTACTATTTTTCTCGGGAGAAGCCACTAGTTGTCACACCCTAGCTAGTTCTAGCATTAGAGTGTGCATCATGTTTAATTTTCTCTTAAATTTGAAATGGGGATGACAGAACCCACAGCACCCCCCTGGAACAACTAGGGTTTACTAAAAACTTTTTCAATGAACCTGAAATGCCCTTCTAAAAAGCCCACCATTTTTGTTTTGGGTTAAAACCCCTGACAAAAATGGTGCACATTTTTCTAGGACATCTAAGGTCATTGGATTAATCCCTATAGTATTTGCATTTGGGCATTTAAATGCTATAAAATATTTTAAATGCTCAAATAATCATAAAGTAAAATGTTTGTTGTTGGATATATTCTAAATAGTGGCCATGATTAATTTTATGATTTATGGTAATGCCCTGGCATTTTTAATAAAGCCCTGAAGTTAGAAAAATAATAAATAATTAAAAAATAGAAAAGGATAGAAAGAACAGGAACTCACCTGGCGCAGCCCACCTAACCCACCAGCCGGCCCACCAGGCGGCCTAGCACTGTGCTGGCCCGCGCCAGCCAGCTGCTTCTTCCCCGCCAGGCAGGCAGGGAGGTGACGCCGGCGTGCCCGAGCTCACCACGGCGTCACCTGCTTGCCGCCCACGCCCCTGGATGCCTGGACGCCTCCACATCACCCCCCGAAGCCCCTGTACACGCCATTCCCCCCTATCTCTCTCCCTCGCCGTTCACCACCATGGCCGAAGCTCCTGTCGCCGCACCGTCATCGTAGCCGCGCCCTCCGCCGTCCTCGCGCCGCGCCATCGTGTCCATGAGCTCCGCCGTCGTCGACTACATCGAGTAGGCCGAGCCCCGAGCGCTCGCTCGCCCCGGAGACACTGCACCAAGCTTGTCCTCAATTCCGGCCACCGGAGATCCCCTTCGCCGTCCCCGCCGCATCAGCTCATCCCCGACCTCTCCGACTGCCTCGACGAGACCCCCGTGAGCTCAGCCACCTCCCCACCCTCTCCGTTCTCCCTCTCGAGCCCCGTAGCGACCGCACGTAGCTCACCCGCACGCACCGCCGCGGAGCTCGTCGCCGACGAGGCTCCGGCCACCCAATGGCCGCGCCACCCTGTCCACTAGTCCTACGGCACCTCCAGGAGCTCAACGCACCAAACCACGTGCCTCCCCGTGCCCCCTAGCGACTAGTTCAACCTCACCCGAGCTCCGGCCGCCGCCAAACTCGTCGCCGGCGACATTTCCGGCCACCCCAGCTCCACCCACTGCCACCACTCGATGCGGCTTCCTCCCCGCATCACGTAGATAGTCTCCGCTGCCCTCTTTGTTGCCAGAGTGCAAATCCCCCGCTGCGCCGCCGCGTCTGGCCTTGCCGGCGGCTAGACGCTGGTGAGTTGACCCTGTTTGACCCCGTGTGGGCCCAGGTTGACCCCCCCTGAGTCTATGACAGGTGGGGCCGGTATGCTAATTAGTTTAGGATTAGTTTTAACTAAATTTAATTAGTTTAGTCACTGACATGTGGGCCCAGGCCCCACTGATAGTTAATTAGTGTTAATTTAATTCTGTTAATTAGCTGAGTCATTGACACACAGGGCCCACCAGTCAGGTTTGACCTTGCCAACCCAGTTGACCTGTTGACGTCACACCTATGTCATGCTGACGCATTAATTCAATTACTGGATTTATTCTTTAATAGGAAATTCCAGAAAATAGCCAAAACTTCTAAAAATCATAGAAAATCAACCATAGCTCCAAATGCAAAGATTTATATATGAAAAATGATTAGAAAAATTCAATCTATCCATATGTAATGGTTTCATGCATGACAAAACAAGTTAACCTTGTTGTTTAAGCAAAATAAGGTAATGCACTAATAAGGCCATGTTAAATGAGCTAACATTTGAATCTTTGATTCAAATGAGTTCATTCCATCATGTTTTAGCTTGCATTAGGCCAAGACACATTCATTTTGCCATGTCATAGCATGCATCATTTTGTTGCATATTGTCATGTGTAGATTATGTTCGGTGTGTCTTTCGGGGAAGGTTCTGCCTCTCAGGATAACCCCGAGTATCCGTCTGAAGGGCAGTACCCTACTACCACTACAACAGGCAAGCAACCCATTGACCATTCCGATACAAACCCATGTTCTCGCCTCTGCTCTTGCTTACTGCATTAAGACAACATGATTCAAACTGCTGTGTGCTACGGTAGTTGAACCCTTATCCTCTGCATGACCTGTCATTGCCACAGTAACTAGATGAAACCCACTAGCATGTGTAGGAGTTGATTGAGCCATGTATGTGATTCCTACCTTGCTATGCCTGATATGCTTAGAGTTGTGACGGGTCTGGTTCATCCGGGTGATGGGCTAGAGTGAAATGATTATGTCGGTAATGTGAGGGATGTGTTGAACATGTTTTGGTAGAGGTATCAATGAGAGGCCATGTAGGAGTACATGGTGGGTTGTTTCATTGAGGTCGTCCATAAGAACTGAGATATGTATGCGTGATTTAAGGTTCAGCTACTACCACACATTGGGCCCTGAAATATGACCCCGCTCGACTTACTGACCCCTCTCGACCCCTGTCCAGGAGTTGCAACTAGTTTCTGGTGTTTGTAGGTTATGTCTTGGCGGCCGTGCGTAGCGCTGACCTAGGGGTGGGCTATGATGTTGTAGATACATTGTGGCCGGGTATGCCGGGCGCCCGTTTGGCGTCTCGGGACCCTGTACACATAGTTTGGGGCCGTTGAGGACACCCCGGCCAGATTTCCTTGCGGATGGAACCTGAATAGGCGATAAACCTGGACTAGAGACTTGTGAGGTTAGTCAGGTCGTGGTCTACACCCACGTCGGTTTTCGCTTGAAGTCTGCCAAGCACATGTCGTGTGCAGACGCTAAGTGGTGGAAACATGTGTGACGAAGTACACCCCTGTAGGGTATAAAACTATTCGAATAGCCGCGTCCGCAGTAAAGGACTACTTGATTGCCTATACAGTTCATAGACAAGTTAATGGTTACTACTAAAAGACTCAAGATAAGTGTGAGTATCGAGGATGGCCCTCTCGTAGGATGACGAGGGAGGATCCCCGGTGGAGTATTGTGTTGGTGAGTAGTGGACTCGTGTGCGAAAACTATTTTACTAGTGGAGTTCCATAGGATAGCTTAGCCAAGAGTCAAAGCTAGCTTGCTGCAATAACCCCACCACCTTCTTGAGAATGAGCATGTCTAGTAGGTTGTGTTGTAAGACTTGCTGAGTACCTTTGTACTCATGTTTGCTTAATTACTGTTTTTAGACAACAACACCGCCCCCTTCGATGGGTTCTACGTAGACCTTGATGTCGACGAGTGACTAGCCACCCAGGTGGTGATCCTGGCCATGGAGGGCCCTATGTAGATAGACAGGCTTCGGAAGCCTTCTTGCTTTCTAGTGTCTGTACTCAGACTATTTACTTCCGCTTGTGCTTGTATGCTTGTATGACTTGAGTGTCGGGTCATGTGACCCCTACCAGTATGAACATGTTATGTATGGCTCTCTAGAGCCTTTAAATAAAGTACTTGAGTTGTAGAGTTTTGTTGTGATGCCATGTTGTATGTACTCATATCGGGCATATTGTGTGTATGCTTGAAATGCTTGGTACGAGTGGGATCCGACAATCTAGTTGTTTATCCTTGGCAGCCTTTCTTATGGGGAAATGTAGTCTAGTGTTCCTCGAGCCATAGTAGTCCTCTACAGCCCGGTTCACCGTAGTCCTGCTAGCCCAGCACTACTGTTCAGGACACTTGACTGGCCGGCATGTGTTTCACTTCGTTCCTATGTCTGTCCCTTCGGGGAAATGTCACGCGGTGACATCCAGAGTCCTGCCTAGCCTACTATAGCCCGGGTTCCCCGGAGTCCTGTTAGCCCAATGCTACAGCCCGGATTCACTCGCTGATGACCGACATGCTCGATGTGATTCATGTATGCCTATCTCCATAGGTCTGTGCCGCTTTGGGTTCACGACTAGCCATGTCGGCCCGGGTTCTCTGTCATATGGATGCTAGCAACACTATCATATACGTGTTCCAAAAGGTGCAAATGGTCCCGAGCCATGGTGAGGCGACACCCGTGGGATACCGTGCGTGAGGCCGCAATATGATATGAGGTGTTACCGGCTAGATCGATGTGACTTGGAATCGGGGTCCTGACAGCGTTGGCATCAGAGTCGTACTGCCTGTAGGTTCGTTGAGCCAAACTGGTCGATGTCGAGTCTAGAAATGCTTTAGTTATATGTAGGGGAATTGATTGTGGGAGGGAACGTAAGGCTCTTTTACTCCTTTACCTTATGCCCTCTGATCTGAGTCATTCTCTTCTTATTCAACGTGGGTTAAGGACTAGGCTCTCTCCTTCTATCAGGTTCACGTGTTACTAATCCGTAGTAGCTTATAGGATTGTTGTTACAAGCCTCAGTACTAGTGTGTGCAAAAAGTATTCTTCCATATTTATCATTTAAATTAAATCCGTTAATCCAGAAAATGTTTAATACTTTAAAAAATCATATAAAATAATCTATAAGTTAGATGAAAATACTTTGTACGTGAAAGTTGCTCAGAAAAATATGAAGAATCTGAATATGCCTTCCGTTCGTCTGTCACATGCCCCTAGCATAGTGGACATGCAACCGTCCCCCTCTAGTTCATCTGTCCAAAAATGACAAACACCGGGAAAACATTCCCCGATGTTTCCCCCCTTCATCAGTATCATGTAGCCCCGCATTAGAGCACCCCTAGCACCGCATATCGTCATGTCATGCTTTGTAATGCAAGTGTGTGCTTTGTATTTACTGTTTCTTCCCCCCTCTTCTCTCTGGTAGACCCCGAGACCGCTGCTACTGCCACTTTGATCGACTACGTCGACAACGACCCTTCTTCCCTTTCAGCGGAGCTTCTAGGCAAGCCCCCTCCCCTTGATCACTCCTATATCGCCCGCTCCATTCTCTCTCATCCTTGCATTAGATTTTGCTATTATCATTGTTTGCTCCTATTCTGATGCATAGCCTGCTTTTGTAACCTGCTCATTGTACCTTACCTGCTTATCCTAAACTGCTTAGTATATGTTGGTTAGTGATCCATCAGTGACCCCCGCCTTGTCTTTGTTACCCCTGCTTCATCATCGATGACTCGATCAACGTGATCGACAACCAGAGCCCGACACCTCACATCACATCACGCCCCTTTGTTGCTTGACTCTGTAGAGATACTATTGAGTGCCTGATACGTCTCCAACGCATCTATAATTTTTGATTGTTCCATGCTGTTAGATTATCATTCTTGGATGTTTTACAATCATTTTATATCATTTTTTGGTACTAACCTATTGACATAGTGCCAAGTGTCAGTTGTTGTTATTTGCTTGTTTTTTACATCGCAGGAAATAAATACCAAACGGAGTGCAAATGCACCGAAACGTTTTGTGGATTTTTTATGGACCAGAAGACCCAATGGGCCGGAGAAGCACCTAGGGGGTGCTTCGAGGGGGCATAACCCACCAGGGCGCGCCTGGGGGCCCAGGCGCGCCCAGGTGGGTTGTGCCCACGTCGGTGGCCTCCCACACCGCCTCTTTGCATAAATACCCCAATATTTCAGAAACCCTAGGGGAGTAAAAAAAATCAATTCCAGCCGCCGCAAGTTCTAGAAACACCAAATCCAATCTCATTGGTGCCTCTCCGATGATGCGTGAGTAGTCTTTTATAGACCTTCGGGTCCATAGTTAGTAGCTAGATGGCTTCCTCTCTCTTGTTTGATTCTCAATACAATGGTCTCTTGGAGATCCATATGATGTAACTCTTTTTGCGGTGTGTTTGTTGGGATCCGATGAACTTTGAGTTTACGATCAGATCTATCTTTTTATCCATGAAAGTTATTTGAGTCTTTTGATCTCTTTTATGCATGATTGCTTATAGCCTCGTATTTCTTCTCTGATATTTGGGTTTTGTTTGGCCAACTTGATTTATTTATATTGCAATGGGAAGAGGTGCTTTCTCATGGGTTCAATCTTATAGTGCATGATCCCAGTGACAGAAGGGGAACTGACACGTATGTATCGTTGCTATTAAGGATAACAAGATGGGGTCTATTTCTACATAAATAGATCTTGTCTACATCATGTTATTGTTCTTATTGCATTACTCCATTTCTCCATGAACTTAACACAATAGATGCATGCTGGATAGCGGTCGATGTGTGGAGTAATAGTAGTAGATGCAGGCAGGAGTCGGTCTACTAATCTTGGATGTGATGCCTATATAATGATCATTGCCTGGATATCGTCATGATTATTTGAAGTTCTATCAATTGCCCAACAGTAATTTGTTTACCCGCCGTTTACTATTTTTCTCGGGAGAAGCCACTAGTTGTCACACCCTAGCTAGTTCTAGCATTAGAGTGTGCATCATGTTTAATTTTCTCTTAAATTTGAAATGGGGATGACAGAACCCCCAGCACCCCCCTGGAACAACTAGGGTTTACTAAAAACTTTTTGAATGAACCTGAAATGCCCTTCTAAAAAGCCCACCATTTTTGTTTTGGGTTAAAACCCCTGACAAAAATGGTGCACATTTTTCTAGGACATCTAAGGTCATTGGATTAATCCCTATAGTATTTGCATTTGGGCATTTAAATGCTATAAAATATTTTAAATGCTCAAATAATCATAAAGTAAAATGTTTGTTGTTGGATATATTCTAAATAGTGGCCATGATTAATTTTATGATTTATGGTAATGCCCTGGCATTTTTAATAAAGCCCTGAAGTTAGAAAAATAATAAATAATTAAAAAATAGAAAAGGATAGAAAGAACAGGAACTCACCTGGCGCAGCCCACCTAACCCACCAGCCGGCCCACCAGGCGGCCTAGCACTGTGCTGGCCCGCGCCAGCCAGCTGCTTCTTCCCCGCCAGGCAGGCAGGGAGGTGACGCCGGCGTGCCCGAGCTCACCACGGCGTCACCTGCTTGCCGCCCACGCCCCTGGATACCTGGACGCCTCCACATCACCCCCCGAAGCCCCTGTACACGCCATTCCCCCCCTATCTCTCTCCCTCACCGTTCACCACCATGGCCGAAGCTCCTGTCGCCGCACCGTCATCGTAGCCGCGCCCTCCGCCGTCCTCGCGCCGCGCCATCGTGTCCATGAGCTCCGCCGTCGTCGACTACATCGAGTAGGCCGAGCCCCGAGCGCTCGCTCGCCCCGGAGACACTGCACCAAGCTTGTCCTCAATTCCGGCCACCGGAGATCCCCTTCACCGTCCCCGCCGCATCAGCTCATCCCCTACCTCTCCGACTGCCTCGACGAGACCCCCGTGAGCTCAGCCACCTCCCCACCCTCTCCGTTCTCCCTCTCGAGCCCCGTAGCGACCGCACGTAGCTCACCCGCACGCACCGCCGCGGAGCTCGTCGCCGACGAGGCTCCGGCCACCCAATGGCCGCGCCACCCTGTCCACTAGTCCTACGGCACCTCCAGGAGCTCAACGCACCAAACCACGTGCCTCCCCGTGCCCCCTAGCGACTAGTTCAACCTCACCCGAGCTCCGGCCGCCGCCAAACTCGTCGCCGGCGACATTTCCGGCCACCCCAGCTCCACCCACTGCCACCACTCGATGCGGCTTCCTCCCCGCATCACGTAGATAGTCTCCGCTGCCCTCTTTGTTGCCAGAGTGCAAATCCCCCGCTGCGCCGCCGCGTCTGGCCTTGCCGGCGGCTAGACGCTGGTGAGTTGACCCTGTTTGACCCCGTGTGGGCCCAGGTTGACCCCCCCCTGAGTCTATGACAGGTGGGGCCGGTATGCTAATTAGTTTAGGATTAGTTTTAACTAAATTTAATTAGTTTAGTCACTGACATGTGGGCCCAGGCCCCACTGATAGTTAATTAGTGTTAATTTAATTCTGTTAATTAGCTGAGTCATTGACACACAGGGCCCACCAGTCAGGTTTGACCTTGCCAACCTAGTTGACCCGTTGACGTCACACCTATGTCATGCTGACGCATTAATTCAATTACTGGATTTATTCTTTAATAGGAAATTCCAGAAAATAGCCAAAACTTCTAAAAATCATAGAAAATCAACCATAGCTCCAAATGCAAAGATTTATATATGAAAAATGATTAGAAAAATTCAATCTATCCATATGTAATGGTTTCATGCATGACAAAACAAGTTAACCTTGTTGTTTAAGCAAAATAAGGTAATGCACTAATAAGGCCATGTTAAATGAGCTAACATTTGAATCTTTGATTCAAATGAGTTCATTCCATCATGTTTTAGCTTGCATTAGGCCAAGACACATTCATTTTGCCATGTCATAGCTTGCATCATTTTGTTGCATATTGTCATGTGTAGATTATGTTCAGTGTGTCTTTCGTGGTAGGTTCTGCCTCTCAGGATAACCCCGAGTATCCGTCTGAAGGGCAGTACCCTACTACCACTACAACAGGCAAGCAACCCATTGACCATTCCGATACAAACCCATGTTCTCGCCTCTGCTCTTGCTTACTGCATTAAGACAACATGATTCAAACTGCTGTGTGCTACGGTAGTTGAACCCTTATCCTCTGCATGACCTGTCATTGCCACAGTAACTAGATGAAACCCACTAGCATGTGTAGGAGTTGATTGAGCCATGTATGTGATTCCTACCTTGCTATGCCTGATATGCTTAGAGTTGTGACGGGTCTGGTTCATCCGAGTGATGGGCTAGAGTGAAATGATTATGTCGGTAATGTGAGGGATGTGTTGAACATGTTTTGGTAGAGGTATCAATGAGAGGCCATGTAGGAGTACATGGTGGGTTGTTTCATTGAGGTCGTCCATAAGAACTGAGATATGTATGCGTGATTTAAGATTCAGCTACTACCACACATTGGGCCCTGAAATATGACCCCGCTCGACTTACTGACCCCTCTCGACCCCTGTCCAGGAGTTGCAACTAGTTTCTGGTGTTTGTAGGTTATGTCTTGGCGGCCGTGCGTAGCGCTGACCTAGGGGTGGGCTATGATGCTGTAGATACATTGTGGCCGGGTATGCCGGGCGCCCGTTTGGCGTCTCGGGACCCTGTACACATAGTTTGGGGCCGTTGAGGACACCCCGGCCAGATTTCCTTGCGGATGGAACCTGAATAGGCGATAAACCTGGACTAGAGACTTGTGAGGTTAGTCAGGTCGTGGTCTACACCCACGTCGGTTTTCGCTTGAAGTCTGCCAAGCACATGTCGTGTGCAGACGCTAAGTGGTGGAAACATGTGTGACGAAGTACACCCCTGTAGGGTATAAAACTATTCGAATAGCCGCGTCCGCAGTAAAGGACTACTTGATTGCCTATACAGTTCATAGACAAGTTAATGGTTACTACTAAAAGACTCAAGATAAGTGTGAGTATCGAGGATGGCCCTCTCGTAGGATGACGAGGGAGGATCCCCGGTGGAGTATTGTGTTGGTGAGTAGTGGACTCGTGTGCGAAAACTATTTTACTAGTGGAGTTCCATAGGATAGCTTAGCCAAGAGTCAAAGCTAGCTTGCTGCAATAACCCCACCACCTTCTTGAGAATGAGCATGTCTAGTAGGTTGTGTTGTAAGACTTGCTAAGTACCTTTGTACTCATGTTTGCTTAATTACTGTTTTTAGACAACAACACCGCCCCCTTCGATGGGTTCTACGTAGACCTTGATGTCGACAAGTGACTAGCCACCCAGGTGGTGATCCTGGCCATGGAGGGCCCTATGTAGATAGACAGGCTTCGGAAGCCTTCTTGCTTTCTAGTGTCTGTACTCAGACTATTTACTTCCGCTTGTGCTTGTATGCTTGTATGACTTGAGTGTCGGGTCATGTGACCCCTACCAGTATGAACATGTTATGTATGGCTCTCTAGAGCCTTTAAATAAAGTACTTGAGTTGTAGAGTTTTGTTGTGATGCCATGTTGTATGTACTCATATCGGGCATATTGTGTGTATGCTTGAAATGCTTGGTACGAGTGGGATCCGACAATCTAGTTGTTTATCCTTGGCAGCCTTTCTTATGGGGAAATGTAGTCTAGTGTTCCTCGAGCCATAGTAGTCCTCTACAGCCCGGTTCACCGTAGTCCTGCTAGCCCAGCACTACTGTTCAGGACACTTGACTGGCCGGCATGTGTTTCACTTCGTTCCTATGTCTGTCCCTTCGGGGAAATGTCACGCGGTGACATCCAGAGTCCTGCCTAGCCTACTATAGCCCGGGTTCCCCGGAGTCCTGTTAGCCCAATGCTACAGCCCGGATTCACTCGCTGATGACCGACATGCTCGATGTGATTCATGTATGCCTATCTCCATAGGTCTGTGCCGCTTTGGGTTCACGACTAGCCATGTCGGCCCGGGTTCTCTGTCATATGGATGCTAGCTACACTATCATATACGTGTTCCAAAAGGCGCAAATGGTCCCGAGCCATGGTGAGGCGACACCCGTGGGATACCGTGCGTGAGGCCGCAATATGATATGAGGTGTTACCGGCTAGATCGATGTGACTTGGAATCGGGGTCCTGACAGCGTTGGCATCAGAGTCGTACTGCCTGTAGGTTCGTTGAGCCAAACTGGTCGATGTTGAGTATAGAAATGCTTTAGTTATATGTAGGGGAATTGATTGTGGGAGGGAACGTAAGGCTCTTTTACTCCTTTACCTTATGCCCTCTGATCTGAGTCATTCTCTTCTTATTCAACGTGGGTTAAGGACTAGGCTCTCTCCTTGTATCAGGTTCACGTGTTACTAATCCGTAGTAGCTTATAGGATTGTTGTTACAAGCCTCAGTACTAGTGTGTGCAAAAAGTATTCTTCCATATTTATCATTTAAATTAAATCCGTTAATCCAGAAAATGTTTAATACTTTAAAAATCATATAAAATAATCTATAAGTTAGATGAAAATACTTTGTACGTGAAAGTTGCTCAGAAAAATATGAAGAATCTGAATATGCCTTCCATTCGTCTGTCACATGCCCCTAGCATAGTGGACATGCAACCGTCCCCCTCTAGTTCATCTGTCCAAAAATGACAAACACCGGGAAAACATTCCCCGATGTTTCCCCCCTTCATCAGTATCATGTAGCCCCGCATTAGAGCACCCCTAGCACCGCATATCGTCATGTCATGCTTTGTAATGCAAGTGTGTGCTTTGTATTTACTGTTTCTTCCCCCCTCTTCTCTCTGGTAGACCCCGAGACCGCTGCTACTGCCACTTTGATCGACTACGTCGACAACGACCCTTCTTCCCTTTCAGCGGAGCTTCTAGGCAAGCCCCCTCCCCTTGATCACTCCTATATCGCCCGCTCCATTCTCTCTCATCCTTGCATTAGATTTTGCTATTATCATTGTTTTCTCCTATTCTGATGCATAGCCTGCTTTTGTAACCTGCTCATTGTACCTTACCTGCTTATCCTAAACTGCTTAGTATATGTTGGTTAGTGATCCATCAGTGACCCCCGCCTTGTCCTTGTTACCCCTGCTTCATCATCGATGACTCGATCAACGTGATCGACAACCAGAGCCCGACACCTCACATCACATCACGCCCCTTTGTTGCTTGACTCTGTAGAGATACTATCGAGTGCCTGATACGTCTCCAACGCATCTATAATTTTTGATTGTTCCATGCTGTTAGATTATCATTCTTGGATGTTTTACAATCATTTTATATCATTTTTTGGTACTAACCTATTGACATAGTGCCAAGTGTCAGTTGTTGTTATTTGCTTGTTTTTTACATCGCAGGAAATGAATACCAAACGGAGTGCAAATGCACCGAAATGTTTTGTGGATTTTTTATGGACCAGAAGACCCAATGGGCCGGAGAAGCACCTAGGGGGTGCTTCGAGGGGGCATAACCCACCAGGGCGCGCCTGGGGGCCCAGGCGCGCCCAGGTGGGTTGTGCCCACGTCGGTGGCCTCCCACACCGCCTCTTTGCATAAATACCCCAATATTTCAGAAACCCTAGGGGAGTCAAAAAAAATCAATTCCAGCCGCCGCAAGTTCTAGAAACACCAAATCCAATCTCATTGGTGCCTCTCCGATGATGCGTGAGTAGTCTTTTATAGACCTTCGGGTCCATAGTTAGTAGCTAGATGGCTTCCTCTCTCTTGTTTGATTCTCAATACAATGGTCTCTTGGAGATCCATATGATGTAACTCTTTTTGCGGTGTGTTTGTTGGGATCCGATGAACTTTGAGTTTACGATCAGATCTATCTTTTTATCCATGAAAGTTATTTGAGTCTTTTGATCTCTTTTATGCATGATTGCTTATAGCCTCGTATTTCTTCTCTGATATTTGGGTTTTGTTTGGCCAACTTGATCTATTTATATTGCAATGGGAAGAGGTGCTTTCTCATGGGTTCGATCTTATAGTGCATGATCCCAGTGACAGAAGGGGAACTGACATGTATGTATCATTGCTATTAAGGATAACAAGATGGGGTCTATTTCTACATAAATAGATCTTGTCTACATCATGTTATTGTTCTTATTGCATTACTCCATTTCTCCATGAACTTAACACAATAGATGCATGCTGGATAGCGGTCGATGTGTGGAGTAATAGTAGTAGATGCAGGCAGGAGTCGGTCTACTAATCTTGGATGTGATGCCTATATAATGATCATTGCCTGGATATCGTCATGATTATTTGAAGTTCTATCAATTGCCCAACAGTAATTTGTTTACCCGCCGTTTACTATTTTTCTCGGGAGAAGCCACTAGTTGTCACACCCTAGCTAGTTCTAGCATTAGAGTGTGCATCATGTTTAATTTTCTCTTAAATTTGAAATGGGGATGACAGAACCCCCAGCACCCCCCTGGAACAACTAGGGTTTACTAAAAACTTTTTCAATGAACCTGAAATGCCCTTCTAAAAAGCCCACCATTTTTGTTTTGGGTTAAAACCCCTGACAAAAATGGTGCACATTTTTCTAGGACATCTAAGGTCATTGGATTAATCCCTATAGTATTTGCATTTGGGCATTTAAATGCTATAAAATATTTTAAATGCTCAAATAATCATAAAGTAAAATGTTTGTTGTTGGATATATTCTAAATAGTGGCCATGATTAATTTTATGATTTATGGTAATGCCCTGGCATTTTTAATAAAGCCCTGAAGTTAGAAAAATAATAAATAATTAAAAAATAGAAAAGGATAGAAAGAACAGGAACTCACCTGGCGCAGCCCACCTAACCCACCAGCCGGCCCACCAGGCGGCCTAGCACTGTGCTGGCCCGCGCCAGCCAGCTGCTTCTTCCCCGCCAGGCAGGCAGGGAGGTGACGCCGGCGTGCCCGAGCTCACCACGGCGTCACCTGCTTGCCGCCCACGCCCCTGGATGCCTGGACGCCTCCACATCACCCCCCGAAGCCCCTGTACACGCCATTCCCCCCCTATCTCTCTCCCTCGCCGTTCACCACCATGGCCGAAGCTCCTGTCGCCGCACCGTCATCGTAGCCGCGCCCTCCGCCGTCCTCGCGCCGTGCCATCGTGTCCATGAGCTCCGCCGTCGTCGACTACATCGAGTAGGCCGAGCCCCGAGCGCTCGCTCGCCCCGGAGACACTGCACCAAGCTTGTCCTCAATTCCGGCCACCGGAGATCCCCTTCGCCGTCCCCGCCGCATCAGCTCATCCCCGACCTCTCCGACTGCCTCGACGAGACCCCCGTGAGCTCAGCCACCTCCCCACCCTCTCCGTTCTCCCTCTCGAGCCCCGTAGCGACCGCACGTAGCTCACCCGCACGCACCGCCGCGGAGCTCGTCGCCGACGAGGCTCCGACCACCCAATGGCCGCGCCACCCTGTCCACTAGTCCTACGGCACCTCCAGGAGCTCAACGCACCAAACCACGTGCCTCCCCGTGCCCCCTAGCGACTAGTTCAACCTCACCCGAGCTCCGGCCGCCGCCAAACTCGTCGCCGGCGACGTTTCCGGCCACCCCAGCTCCACCCACTGCCACCACTCGATGCGGCTTCCTCCCCGCATCACGTAGATAGTCTCCGCTGCCTCTTTGTTGCCAGAGTGCAAATCCCCCGCTGCGCCGCCGCGTCTGGCCTTGCCGGCGGCTAGACGCTGGTGAGTTGACCCTGTTTGACCCCGTGTGGGCCCAGGTTGACCCCCCCTGAGTCTATGACAGGTGGGGCCGGTATGCTAATTAGTTTAGGATTAGTTTTAACTAAATTTAATTAGTTTAGTCACTGACATGTGGGCCCAGGCCCCACTGATAGTTAATTAGTGTTAATTTAATTCTGTTAATTAGCTGAGTCATTGACACACAGGGCCCACCAGTCAGGTTTGACCTTGCCAACCCAGTTGACCCGTTGACGTCACACCTATGTCATGCTGACGCATTAATTCAATTACTGGATTTATTCTTTAATAGGAAATTCCAGAAAATAGCCAAAACTTCTAAAAATCATAGAAAATCAACCATAGCTCCAAATGCAAAGATTTATATATGAAAAATGATTAGAAAAATTCAATCTATCCATATGTAATGGTTTCATGCATGACAAAACAAGTTAACCTTGTTGTTTAAGCAAAATAAGGTAATGCACTAATAAGGCCATGTTAAATGAGCTAACATTTGAATCTTTGATTCAAATGAGTTCATTCCATCATGTTTTAGCTTGCATTAGGCCAAGACACATTCATTTTGCCATGTCATAGCATGCATCATTTTGTTGCATATTGTCATGTGTAGATTATGTTCGGTGTGTCTTTCGTGGTAGGTTCTGCCTCTGAGGATAACCCCGAGTATCCGTCTGAAGGGCAGTACCCTACTACCACTACAACAGGCAAGCAACCCATTGACCATTCCGATACAAACCCATGTTCTCGCCTCTGCTCTTGCTTACTGCATTAAGACAACATGATTCAAACTGCTGTGTGCTACGGTAGTTGAACCCTTATCCTCTGCATGACCTGTCATTGCCACAGTAACTAGATGAAACCCACTAGCATGTGTAGGAGTTGATTGAGCCATGTATGTGATTCCTACCTTGCTATGCCTGCTATGCTTAGAGTTGTGACGGGTCTGGTTCATCCGGGTGATGGGCTAGAGTGAAATGATTATGTCGGTAATGTGAGGGGTGTGTTGAACATGTTTTGGTAGAGGTATCAATGAGAGGCCATGTAGGAGTACATGGTGGGTTGTTTCATTGAGGTCGTCCATAAGAACTGAGATATGTATGCGTGATTTAAGATTCAGCTACTACCACACATTGGGCCCTGAAATATGACCCCGCTCGACTTACTGACCCCTCTCGACCCCTGTCCAGGAGTTGCAACTAGTTTCTGGTGTTTGTAGGTTATGTCTTGGCGGCCGTGCGTAGCGCTGACCTAGGGGTGGGCTATGATGCTGTAGATACATTGTGGCCGGGTATGCCGGGCGCCCGTTTGGCGTCTCGGGACCCTGTACACATAGTTTGGGGCCGTTGAGGACACCCCGGCCAGATTTCCTTGCGGATGGAACCTGAATAGGCGATAAACCTGGACTAGAGACTTGTGAGGTTAGTCAGGTCGTGGTCTACACCCACGTCGGTTTTCGCTTGAAGTCTGCCAAGCACATGTCGTGTGCAGACGCTAAGTGGTGGAAACATGTGTGACGAAGTACACCCCTGTAGGGTATAAAACTATTCGAATAGCCGCGTCCGCAGTAAAGGACTACTTGATTGCCTATACAGTTCATAGACAAGTTAATGGTTACTACTAAAAGACTCAAGATAAGTGTGAGTATCGAGGATGGCCCTCTCGTAGGATGACGAGGGAGGATCCCCGGTGGAGTATTGTGTTGGTGAGTAGTGGACTCGTGTGCGAAAACTATTTTACTAGTGGAGTTCCATAGGATAGCTTAGCCAAGAGTCAAAGCTAGCTTGCTGCAATAACCCCACCACCTTCTTGAGAATGAGCATGTCTAGTAGGTTGTGTTGTAAGACTTGCTGAGTACCTTTGTACTCATGTTTGCTTAATTACTGTACTCAATCAATGACTTTATCAAGCTGTACCCACCAAAGTTTAACCATTCCGTCGAGCCCCTCGACGCGGATGACTGGCTTCACAGCATCACCCACAAGCTACGTTCTGCCAACATAGCCGAAGCTGATAAGGTTACTTATGCTGCCTACCATCTCGAAGGCCCTGCTAGCCTCTGGTGGGAAAATTTTGAAGCTATGCGCCCGGTCGGCCAAATCACTACTTGGGCTGAATTCAGTGAGGCTTTCCGTGAGCATCACATTTCGGAAGGTCTCATAGATCACAAGATGGAGGAGTTCTACAATTTCACCCAAGGGAGACTGACTGTGGATGCTTATAGTCATGAATTTGGGAATCTGGCACGTTATGCTCCTGAAGAGGTATCTACCGACGCTAAGAAGCAGGCAAGGTTCCGCAAGGGACTTAGCCCTGAGCTTCACCGCGATCTTCATCTGCACGAGTGCACCTCTTTTCAGAAGTTGGTCAATAAAGCCATCAGTGCTGAGTCAGGCCAGTCTGACTATGACGCTTCATGCAAGCACTCCCGTGATTTTGGCTCTTCATCTGGCTCTCGGGCTCAGAAGCGTCGGGTGTCGATTCCAAGCACGGCACTGCCACCCACGTTCATTCCGAGGCCGTCCTTTGAGGCGCCTCGTCCCAACCCGCAGTTTGCACCGCCCAAGCCCTATGGTGGCCCCGCTGCTAATGCTGCTCCACGCCCCAATGTGGTAACATGCTTCAAGTGTGGAGAGCCGGGTCACTATAGTCGAGAGTGTCCCCAGAACAACCCCAATCAGTTTGGAAAGTCCGTTGGCCGTGGTAAGCCAGCGGGAAAGACATTCTATGCCAAGCCAGTCACCACTGCACGTGGCCATGTCAACTATGTTTCAGCCGAGGAGGCTCATGAGGATCCTAACGTCGTCCTTGGTACGCTCCTTGTTAATTGCCATCTGTTATCTGTTCTTTTCGATACCGGAGCATCTCATTCATTCATATCCGAGAACTATGCTCGATTGCATAACACGACATTCTGTGACATGCCCTCTACCATGGAAATTCAAACCCCTGGCTCTAGATGGCAAACTTCTAGAGTAAGCCATGGGAACGAAATTCTTGTCGATAGACTTATCTTCCTTGCATCCTTAATAGCTCTCAAGTCCTCGGACATAAACATCATCTTGGGTATGGACTGGATGTC
Organism: Triticum monococcum; assembly: GCA_034509565.1. Taxonomy (NCBI): domain Eukaryota; kingdom Viridiplantae; phylum Streptophyta; class Magnoliopsida; order Poales; family Poaceae; genus Triticum; species Triticum monococcum. The sequence goes on along the minus strand of CM067847.1, from coordinate 386,853,063 downwards.
AGCTCATTATGCTAAGATTGATTGTGCCACTAGAACCGTTCAACTTACCCACCCATCGGGCAAGACAGTCAATGTCTTAACTCGAGTGGCCAAGCGCCAGCTTTACTCCCTAAATGCCAACCCCCTTCCAGACCTTGAGGATGTTCCGGTAGTCCAAGACTTTTCGGATGTCTTTCCAGAAGAACTGCCAGGTGTTCCACCTGTCAGGGATGTCGAGTTTGTGATAGACATTGTTCCAGGAACCGTTCCAATTTCTAGGAGACCCTACAAGATGGCACCCTTAGAACTAGCCGAGCTTAAGAACCAACTCAGTGAGTCCTTGAAAAAGGGTTTCATCCGTCCTAGTTCCTCTCCTTAGGCTTGCCCCGTCCTCTTCGTCAAGAAGAAGGATGGAACGGATTGAATGGTTGTAGATTACCGACCTGTCAACTTGGTCACCATCAAGAACAAGTATCCGCTTCACAGGATCAACGATCTGTATGATTAGCTCACCGGATCCTTAGTATTTTCCAAGATGGATTTGAGGTTGGGCTACCATCAAATCAAAATCAGAAACGGGGACATTCCCAAAACGGCCTTTGTTACTCGTTATGGCCAATACGAGTACACCGTTATGTCCTTCGGTCTAACCAATGCCCCGGCCACATTCTCTCGGTTAATGAACTCGGTCTTCATGGAGTATTTGGATAAATTCGTCGTAGTATACCTCGATGACATACTCATCTACTCCAAGAATGAAGAGGAACATGCCGAACATCTAAGGCTGGTATTGACGAAACTTCGAGAGCATCGCCCTTATGCCAAATTCTCCAAGTGTGAATTTTGTTTGCCAGAAGTGACCTATCTAGGCCATGTAATCTCTGGTAAGGGTATTGCTGTCAATCCCAAGCGAGTTCAAGCTGTTCTTGATTGGACTCCACCTGAGACATTCAAGCAAGTTCGGAGCTTCCTTGGCTTAGCGAGCTACTGCCGTCGCTTCGTCAAGAATTTCTCCAAGGTTGCTAAACCTCTAACTGAACTCCTCAAGAAAGATAAAAAGTTCGAGTGGACTCCACAGTGCGAGTTCAGCTTTCAGGAACTGAAAAGACGCCTAACATCTGCTCCCGTACTGGTACCATGAGATTTCTCCAAGGACTTTATTATCTATTGCGACGCCTCGCGACAAGGACTAGGTTGCATACTCATGCAAGATCGTCAGGTAATTGCCTATGCTTCACGGCAATTACACCCACATGAGGAAAACTATCCCACACATGATTTAGAGCTTGCATCTGTAGTCCATGCACTCAAAACTTGGCGACATTACCTCCTCGGTAATCGTTGCGAGATCTTCACTGATCACCAAAGTTTGAAATATATCTTCACCCAACCGGATTTGAATCTCAGGCAAAGACGTTGGGTCGAGTTGATCTCGGATTACGACTTAGGAATAACTTACACCCCGGGCAAAGCCAATGTCATGGCTGATGCACTAAGTCGTAAGTCCTATTGTAACAACCTGATGTTACAACAAAGTTAACCACTTCTCCATGAGGAATTTCATAAGCTTAATCTTCACATTGTTCCTTGAGGTTTTCTATCCACCCTGGTGGCGAAACCTACCCTTATGGATCAAATCATAGCTGCCCAGAAGCGTGATAAGGGCATATTCCGTATTAAGGAAAACATTGCTAGCGGAGTTGCTAAATATTTTTCCATGGATGAGTGGGGTGCTGCCTTCTTCGAGAACCGTTTGGTGGTTCCCAAGAAACAACATCTACTCTAGTTGATTCTCAAGGAAGCTCATGAATCCCCTCTCACCATTCATCCCGGTAGTACCAAGATGTATCAAGACCTACGCCAGAGGTTTTGGTGGACTAGGGTGAAGAGAGAAATCGCTCAATACATTGCTAATTGCGACGTTTGTCGTCATGTCAAAGCAGAGCATCAGCGGCCTGCTGGCACCCTTCAACCCTTGGCTATTCCTGAATGGAAATGGGATAAAATAAGTATGGATTTCATCACTGGGTTTCCCAGGACCAAGGGAGGGAACAATGCCATCTTCGTCCTGATCGACCGTCTTTCCAAAGTAGCCCACTTTCTACCTGTTCATGAGAGTATCACCGCTAGCCAGCTAGCTAAGTTATAAATCTCCCGAATAGTGTCTCTTCATAGTGTTCCATTGGAAATTAACTCAGACCGTGGGAGTCTCTTCACCTCTCGATTTTGGGAAAGTTTCCAAAATGCTATGGGAACTCGTCTCTCTTTTAGCACCGCCTTCCATCCTCAATCAAGTGGTCAAGTAGAGCGAATCAATCAAATTCTGGAAGATATGCTCCGAGCTTCTGTCATCTCGTTCGGAATGGGTTTGGAGAAATGCCTTCCATTCGCGGAGTTTGCTTATAACAATAGTTATCAAGCTAGCTTGGGCAAGGCTCCTTTTGAAGTTCTCTATGGACGAAAATGTCGAACGCCTCTTAACTGGTCAGAAACCGGGGAAAGACAACTCTTTGGCCCGAATATGATTCAGGAAGCAGAAGAGTAGGTTCGCGCTATTCGTGAGAAATTGAAAACAGCCCAATCTCGTCAAAAGAGCCAATATGATCGTAGACATAAGATCATGACTTATGAAGTCGGTGAGAAGGCTTACCTTTGGGTTACTCCGTTAAAGGGAACCCATCGTTTCGGTATCAAAAGAAAATTGACTCCTCGTTACATCGGACCCTTTCGCATTCTTGCCAAATGAGGAGAAGTTGCCTACCAATTGGAACAACCTTCGCATCTTTCCAGAGTTCACGATGTCTTCCACGTTTCTCAACTCAGGCGTTGCTTCACGGATCCTATCCGTGGAGTGGATCACGAAACGCTTGATCTATAAGATAACCTCTCATATCGGGAATATCCCGTTCGTATCCTTGATCAAGCCGAGCGTACCACTCGACGTCATAATATCAAGTTTCTCAAGGTTCAATGGTCACACCATTTCGAGAAAGAAGCCACTTGGGAAAGGGAGGATCGTCTTCGACTCGAGTACCCCACCTTTTTCCCGGAGGATCCTAGATTCTTTTGAGTGGGGGTGAGTTGTCACACCCTAGCTAGTTCAAGCATTAGAGTGTGCATCATGTTTAATTTTCTCTTCAATTTGAAATGGGGATGACAGAACCCCCAGCACCCCCCTAGAACAACTAGGGTTTACTAAAAACTTTTTCAATGAACCTGAAATGCCCTTCTAAAAAGCCCACCATTTTTGTTTTGGGTTAAAACCCCTGACAAAAATGGTGCACATTTTTCTAGGACATCTAAGGTCATTGGATTAATCCTTATAATATTTGCATTTGGGCATTTAAATGCTATAAAATATTTTAAATGCTCAAATAATCATAAACTAAAATTTTCGCTGTTGGATATATTCTAAACAGTGGCCATGATTAATTTTATGATTTATGGTAATGCCCTGGCATTTTTAATAAAGCCCTAAAGTTACAGAAATAATAAATAATAAAAAAAACAGAAAAGGAGAGAAAGAACAGGAACTCACCTGGCGCAGCCCACCTAACCCAGCAGCCGGCCCACCAGGCGGCCTAGCACTGTGCTGGCCCGCGCCAGCCAGCTGCTTCTTCCCCGCCAGGCAGGCAGGGAGGTGACGCCGGCGTGCCCGAGCTCGCCACGGCATCACCTGCTTGCCGCCCACGCCCCTGGACGCCTCCAAGTCGCACCCTGAAGCCCCTGGACACGCCATCCCCCCTGTCTCTCTCCCTCGTCGTTCCCCACCATGGCCGATGCTCTTGTCGTCGCACCATCGTCGTAGCCGCGCCCTCCGTCGTCCTCGCGCCGTGCCATCGTGTCCATGAGCTCCGCCGTCGTCGACTACATTGAGTAGGCCGAGCCCCGAGCGCTCGCTCGCCCCAGAGATGCTGCACCGAGCTCGTCCTCAACTCTGGCCACCGGAGATCCCCTTCGTCGTCCCCGTCGCATCAGCTCATCCCCGACCTCTCCGACTGCCTCGACGAGACCCCCGTGAGCTTAGCCACCTCCCCACCCTCTCCGGTCTCCCTCTCGAGCCCCATAGCGACTGCACGTATCTCACCCGCACGCACCGCCGCGGAGCTCGTCGCCGACGAGGCTCCAGCCACCCAATGGCCGCGCCACCCTGTCCACTAGTCCTACCCCACCTCCAGGAGCTCAACGCACCAAACCACACGCCTCCCCGTGCCCCCTAGCGACTAGTTCAACCTCACCCAAGATCCGGCCGCCGCCAAACTCGTCGCCGGTGACGTTTCCGGCCACCCCGGCTCCACCCACAGCCACCACTCGACGCGGCTTCCTGCCCGCATCACGTAGATAGTCTCCGCCGCCTTTTTATCGGCGGAGTGCAAATCCCGCGCTGCTCCGCCGCATCTGGCCTCGCCGGCGGCTAGACGCCGGCGAGTTGACCCTGTTTGACCCCGTGTGGGCCCAGGTTGACCCCCCTGAGTCTATGACAGGTGGGGCCAGTTTGCTAATTAGTTTAGGATTAGTTTTTACTAAATTAAATTAGTTTAGTCACTGACATGTGGGCCCAGGCCCCACTGACAGTTAATTAGTGTTAATTTAATTCTGTTAATTAGCTGAGTCACTGGCAGACAGGGTCCACCAGTCAGGTTTGACCTGGCCGACCTAGTTGACCCGTTGACGTCACACCTATGTCATGCTGACGCATTAATTCAATTACTGGATTTATTCTTTAATAGGAAATTCCAGAAAATAGCCAAAACTTCGAAAAATCATAGAATATCAACCATAGCTCCAAATGCAAAGATTTATATATGAAAAATGATTAGAAAAATTCAATCTATCCATCTGTAATGGTTTCATGCATGACAAAACAAGTTAACCTTGCTGTTTAAGCAGAATAAGGTAATGCACTAATAAGGCCATGTTAAATGAGCTAACATTTGAATCTTTGATTCAAATGAGTTCATTCCATCCTGTTTTAGCATGCATTATGCCAAGACACATTCATTTTGCCATGTCATAGCATGCATCATATTGTTGCATATTGTCATGTGTTGATTATGTTCGGTGTGTCTTTCGTGGTAGGTTCTGCCTGCGAGGATAACCCCGAGTATCCGTCTGAAGGGCAGTACCCTACTACCACTATAACAGGCAAGCAACCCATTGACCATTCCGATACAAACCCATGTTCTCGCCTCTGCTCTTCTTTACTGCATTAAGACAACGCGATTCAAACTGCTGTGTGCTACGGTAGTTGAACCCTTATCCTCTGCATGACCTATCATTGCCACAGTAACTAGATGAAACCCACTAGCATGTGTAGGAGTTGATTGAGCCAGGTATGTGATTCCTACCTTGCTCTTCCTGCTATGCTTAGAGTTGTGTCAGGTCTGGTTCATCCGGTGATGGGCTAGAGTGAAATGATTATGTCGGTAATGTGAGGGATGTGTTGAACATGTTTTGGTAAAGGTATCGATGAGAGGCCATTTAGGAGTACATGGTGGGTTGTTTCATTGAGGCCGTCCATAAGAACTGAGATCTGTATGCGTGATTTAAGATTCAGCTACTACCACACATTGGGCCCTGAAATATGACCCCGCTCGACTTACTGACCCCTCTCGCCCTCTGTCCAGGAGTTGCAACTAGTTTCTGGTGTTTGTAGGTTATGTCTTGGCGGCCGTGCGTAGCGCTGACCCTAGGGTGGGCTATGATGCGGTAGATACACTGTGGTCGGGTATGCCGGGAGCCCGTTTGGCGTCTCGGGACCCTGTACACATCGTTTGGGGCCGTTGAGGACACCCCGGCCGAATTTCCTTGCGGATGGAACCTGAATAGGCGATAAACCTGTACTAGAGACTTGTGAGGTTAGTCAGGTCGTGGTCTACACCCATGTCGGTTTTCACTTGAAGTATGCCGAGCACATGTCGTGTGCAGACGCTAAGTGGTGGAAACATGTGTGACGAAGTACACCCCTGCAGGGTATAAAACTATTCGAATAGCCGCGTCCGCGGTAAAGGACTACTTGATTGCCTATACAGTTCATAGACAACTTAATGGTTACTACTAAAAGACTCAAGATAAGTGTGAGTATCGAGGATGGCCCTCTCGTAGGATGACGAGGGAGGATCCCCGGTGGAGTATTGTGTTGGTGAGTAGTGGACTCGTGTGCGAAAACTATTTTACTAGTGGAGTTCCATAGGATAGCTTAGCCAAGAGTCAAAGCTGGCTTGCTGCAATAACCCCACCACCTTCTTGAGAATGAGCATGTATAGTAGGTTCTGTTGTAAGACTTGTTGAGTACCTTTGTACTCATGTTTGCTTAATTACTGTTTTCAGACGACAACACCGCCCCCTCTGATGGGTTCTACGTAGACCTTGATGTCGACGAGTGACTAGCCACCCAGGTGGTGATCCTGGCCATGGGGGGCCCTATGTAGATAGACATGCTTCGGAAGCCTTCTTGCTTTCTAGTGTCTGTACTCAGACTATTTACTTCCGCTTGTGCTTGTATGCTTGTATGACTTGAGTGTCGGGTCATGTGACCCCTACCTGTATAAACATGTTATGTATGGCTCTCTGGAGCCTTTAAATAAAGTACTTGAGTTGTAGAGTTTTGTTGTGATGCCATGTTGTATGTACTCATATCGGGCATATTGTGTGTATGCTTGAAATGCTTGGTATGAGTGGGATCCGATAATCTAGTTGTTTATCCTTGGCAGCCTTTCTTATGGGGAAATGTAGTCTAGTGTTCCTCGAGCCATAGTAGTCCGCTACAGCCCGGTTCACCGGAGTCCTGCTAGCCCAGCACTACTGTTCAGGACACTTGACTGGCCGGCATGTGTTTCACTTCGTTCCTATGTCTGTCCCTTCGGTGAAATGTCACGCGATGACATCCGGAGTCCTGCCTAGCCTGCTACAGCCCGGGTTCCCCGGAGTCCTGTTAGCCCAATGCTACAGCCCGGATCCACGCGCTGATGACCGACATGCTCGATGTGATTCATGTATGCCTGTCTCCATAGGTCTGTGCTGCTTTGGGTTCACAACTAGCCATGTCGGCCCGGGTTCTCTGTCATATGGATTCTAGCGACACTATCATATACATGTGCCAAAAGGCGCAAACGGTCCCGGGCCATGGTAAGGCGACATCCGTGGGATACCGTGCATGAGGCCGCAATGTGATATGAGGTGTTACCGGCTAGATCGATGTGACCTGGAATCGGGGTCCTGACACTAGTGAAACCTATGCCCCCCCAGGTCTATTCTTTATTATATTTGCCATCACGATCTATTTTTATTTGCTTTTATTTTCAGATATATTAATCCAAAAACCCAAAAATACCTCACTGAATTTTATTTGCATCTATCAATCTATCACAATTTTTATCCCGTCTACTTGCCAATTTCTGGCATCGTTACTGGAAAGGAATTGACAACCCCTTTAATACGTTGGTTTGCGAGTATTTGTTATTTGTGTGCAGGTGCTATTCATGTAGTGTTGCGTGGTTCTCCTACTTGTTTGATAACCATGGTCTCATCACTGAGGGAAATACCTACCATACCTGTGCTGCATCATCTCTTCCTCTTTGTGGAAATACCGACGTAGTTCGAGCCGCATCAGTGCCGAGGGTGATACCACATAAGGCTCTCCTAATGATAACTCTGTAGTGTAGCTATTCGGTTGTGGTCATCGAGGGTGATTCCTCCTTCACCACTCCAGATATGACTCTGTTGTGCAACCCCTCAAGTGTGGACCTTGAGGGTGATTCCTCCTACGTTCACCTTGATGATTACATCGAGTGGAATCCACCGAGGGTGATTCCTCGGGTTTCCCCCTTGATGTTTTGGACACATGGTTACCTGAACTTTACTTGAGACCATTGTTGTAGTCGGGTCGGCCCTGAGGGGTGCCCGCGAGTTGATGTGAAAGTCGGAAGGGCCCGGAGAGCACCCGTGAGTTTTCTATGAGGCACGGCTGGGCATTCTGGTCCCTTGCCGTAAGTCCATGAGACGTGGCAATGGGGTCACATTATTGTGAGTCTCTGCTCGTCTCTGCGAGCCCCCATTGCACTAACAGGTTTGGGTATTTGTTCTAAGTTGGCCTTTGGCCTTTACGCACTAACGACCACGCGAGAATAGTTATGGGCCTCGACGTCATGGTTGAAGGAAATATGCCCTAGAGGCAATAATAAAGTTATTATTTATTACCTTATATCATGATAAATGTTTATTATTCATGCTAGAATTGTATTGACCGGAAACATAATACATGTGTGAATACATAGACAAACAGAGTGTCACTAGTATGCCTCTACTTGACTAGCTCGTTAATCAAAGATGGTTATGTTTCCTAACCATGGACAAAGAGCTGTTATTTGATTAACGGGATCACATCATTAGTTGAATGATCTGATTGACATGACCCATTCCATTAGCTTAGCACCCGATCGTTTAGTATGTTGCTATTGCTTTCTTCATGAATTATACATGTTCCTATGACTATGAGATTATGCAACTCCCATTTGCCGGAGGAACACTTTGTGTGCTACCAAACGTCACAACGTAAATGGGTGATTATAAAGGTGCTCTACAGGTGTCTCAAAAGGTAGATGTTGGGTTGGCGTATTTCGAGATTAGGATTTGTCACTCCAATTGTCGGAGAGGTATCTCTGGGCCCTCTCGGCAATGCACATCACATAAGCCTTGCAAGCATTACAACTAATGAGTTAGTTGCGAGATGATGTATTACGGAACGAGTAAAGAGACTTGCTGGTAACGAGATTGAACTAGGTATTGGATACCGATGATCGAATCTCGGGCAAGTAACATACTGATGACAAAGGGAACAACGTATGTTGTTATGCGGTCTGACCGATAAAGATCTTCGTAGAATATGTTGGAGCCAATATGGGCATCCAGGTCCCGCTATTGGTTATTGACCGGAGACGTGTCTCGGTCATGTCTACATTGTTCTCGAACCATAGGGTCCGCACGCTTAACATTACGATGACAGTTATTATGAGTTTATGCATTTTGATGTACCGAAGTTAGTTCAAAGTCCTGGATGTGATCACGGACATGACGAGGACTCTCGAAATGGTCGAGACATAAAGATTGATATATTGGATGACTATATTCAGACACCAGAAGCGTTCCGGAGAAGTTTCTGATAAAACCAGAGCACCGGGGGGTTACCGGAACCCCCTGGGGGGTTAATGGGCCTCATGGGCCTAAAGTGGAGAAGAGGAAGGGGCTGCCAGGGTAGGCCGCGCGCCCCCTCTTCCCCTAGTCCGAATTGGACTAGGAGGGAGGGGCGGCACCCCCTCTTTCCCTCTCTTCTCCCACCTCTCCTAATTGGACAAGGAAAAGGGGGGGAGTCCTAGTCCCGGTAGGAGTAGGACTCCTCCTGCGCGCCTCCATAGGGCCGGCCGCACCCCCCCCTTGGATCCTTTATATACGGAGGCAAGGGGGCACCCTAGAACACACAATTGGTCAACGTGATCGTTCCTTGGCCGTGTGCGGTGCCCCCTTCCACCATATTCCACCTCGGCCATATCGTTGTAGTGCTTAGGCGAAGCCCTGCATCGATAGAACATCATCATCGTCACCACGCCGTTGTGCTGATGGAACTCATCCCCGAAGCTTTGCTGGATCGGAGCCCGGGGAGCGTCATCGAGTAGTACGTGTGCTAAGAACTCGGAGGTGCCGGAGTAATGGTGCTTGGATCGTTCGGATCGGGAAGACGTACGACTACTTCCTCTACGTTGCGTCAACGCTTCCGCTTCGGTCTACGAGGGTACATAGACAACACTCTCCCCTCTCGTTGCTATGCATCACCATGATCTTGCGTGTGCGTAGGAAAATTGTGAAATTACTACGTTCCCCAATAGTGGCATCCGAGCCTAGGTTTTATGGTTTGATGTTATATGCACGAGTAGAACACAAGTGAGTTGTGGGCGATATAAGTCATACTGCCTACCAGCATGTCATACTTTGGTTCGGCGGTATTGTTGGATGAAGCGGCCTGGACCGACATTACGCATACGCTTACGCGAGACCGGTTCTCCCGATGTGCTTTGCACAAAGGTGGCTTGCGGGTGACTGTTTCTCCAACTTTAGTTGAACCGAGTGTGGCTACGCCCGGTCCTTGCAAAGGTTAAAACGGCATCAACTTGACAAACTATCGTTGTGGTTTTGATGCGTAGGTAAGATTGGTTCTTGCTTAAGCCCGTAGCAGCCACGTAAAACATGCAACAACAAAGTAGAGGACGTCTAACTTGTTTTTGCAGGGCATGTTGTGATGTCATATGGTCAAGACATGATGCTAAATTTTATTGTATGAGATGATCATGTTTTGTAACCAAGTTATCGGCAACTGGCAGGAGCCATATGGTTGTCGCTTTATTGTATGCAATGCAATCGCGCTATAATGCTTTACTTTATCACTAAGCAGTAGCGATAGTCGTGGAAGCATAAGATTGGCGAGACAACAACGATGCTATGATGGAGATCAAGGTGTCGCGCCGGTGATGATGGTGATCATGACGGTGCTTCGGAGATGGAGATCACAAGCACAAGATGATGATGGCCATATCATATCACTTATATTGATTGCATGTGATGTTTATCTTTTATGCATCTTATCTTGCTTTGGTTGACGGTAGCATTATAAGATGATCTCTCACTAAATTATCAAGAAGTGTTCTCCCTGAGTATGCACCATTGCCAAAGTTCGTCGTGCCCAGACACCACGTGATGATCGGGTGTGATAAGCTCTACATCCATCTACAACGGGTGCAAGCCAGTTTTGCACACGTAGAATACTCAGGTTAAACTTGACGAGCCTAGCATATGCAGATATGGCCTCGGAACACTGAGATCGAAAGATCAAGCGTGAATCATATAGTAGATATGATCAACATAGCGATGTTCACCATTGAAAACTACTCCATCTCACGTGATGATCGGTTATGGTTTAGTTGATTTGGATCACATGATCACTTAGAGGATTAGAGGGATGTCTATCTAAGTGGGAGTTCTTAAGTAATATGATTAATTGAACTTAAATTTATCATGAACTTAGTCCTGGTAGTATTTTGCAAATTATGTCGTAGATCAATAGCTCGCGTTATTGCTTCCCTGTGATTATTTTGATATGTTCCTAGAGAAAATTGTGTTGAAAAATATTAGTAGCAATGATGCGGATTGGATCCATGATCTGAGGTTTATCCTCATTGCTGCACAGAGGAATTATGTCCTTGATGCACCGCTAGGTGACAGACCTATTGCAGGAGCAGATGCTGACGTTATGAACGTTTGGCTAGATAAATATGATGACTACTTGATAGTTTAGTGCACCATGCTTAACGGCTTAGAATCGGGACTTCAAAGACGTTTTGAACGTCATGGACCATATGAGATGTTCCAGGAGTTGAAGTTAATATTTCAAGCAAATACCTGAGTTGAGAGATATGAAGTCTCCAACAAGTTCTATAGCTAAAAGATGGAGGAGAATCGCTCAACTAGTGAGCATGTGCTCAGATTGTCTGGGTACTACAATCTCTTGAATCAAGTGGGAGTTAATCTTCCAGATAAGATAGTGATTGACAGAATTCTCTAGTCACCATCACCAAGTTAGTAGAACTCGTGATGAACTATAGTATGCAAGGGATGACGAAAACGAATCCCGAGCTTTTCATGATGATGAAATCGATGAAGGTATAAATCAAGAAAGAGCATCAAGTGTTGATGGTTGACAAGATCACTAGTTTTAAGAAAAGGGCAAAGGGAAAAAGGGGAACTTCAAGAAAAACAGCAAGCAAGTTGCTACTCATGTGAAGAAGCCCAAGTCTGGTCCTAAGCCTGAGACTAAGTGCTTCTACTGCAAAGGGACTGGTCACTGGAAGCGGAACTACCCCAAGTGATTGGCGGATAAGAAGGATGGCAAAGTGAACATAAGTATATTTGATATAAATGTTATTGATGTGTACTTTACTAGTGTTTATAGCAACCCCTCAGTATTTGATGCTAGTTCAGTTGCTAAGAGTAGTAACTCGAAACGGGAGTTGCAGAATGAACAGAGACTAGTTAAGGGTGAAGTGATGATGCGTGTTGGAAGTGGTTCCAAGATTGATATGATCATCATCGCACACTCCCTATACTTTCGGGATTAGTGTTGAACCTAAATAAGTGTTATTTGGTGTTTACGTTGAGCATGAATATGATTTGATCATGTTTATTGTAATACGGTTATTCATTTAAGTAAACGAATAAATTATTGTTCTGTTTACATGAATAAAACCTTATATGGTTACACACCCAATGAAAATAGTTCATTGGATCTCGATCGTAGTGATACACATATTCATAATATTGAAACCAGAAGATGCGAAGTTAATAATGATAGTGCAACTTATTTGTGGCACTGCCGTTTAGGTCATATTGGTATAAAGCGCATGAAGAAACTCCATGCTGATGGGATTTTGGAATCACTTGATTATGAATCAGTTGATGCTTGCGAACCGTGCCTCATGGGCAAGATGACTAAGACTCCGTTCTTCGGAACAATGGAGCGAGCAACTGACTTATTGGAAATAATACATACTGATGTATGTGATCTGATGAATATTAAGGCTTGCAACAGGTATCATTATTTTCTGACCTTCACAGATGATTTCAGCAGATATGGGGATATCTACTTGATGAAACATAAGTCTGAAACATTTGAACAGTTCAAAGAATTTCAGAGTGAAGTGGAAAATCATCGTGACAAGAAAATAAAAGTTTCTACGATATGATCCCAGAGGTAAAATATTTGAGTTACGAGTTTGGCCTTCAATTAAAACAATGTGAAATAGTTTCACTACTCACGTCACGTGGAACACCATAGTGTAATGGTGTGTCCGAACGTCATAATCGTACTTTATTAGATATAGTGCGATCTATGATGTCTCTTACCGATCTACCACTATCGTTTTGGGGTTATGCATTAGAGACAGTTGCATTCACATTAAATAGGGAACCATCTAAATCCGTTGAGACGACACCGTGTGAACTATGGTTTGGCAAGAAACCTAAGCTGTCGTTTCTTAAAGTTTGGAGTTGCGATGCTTATGTGAAAAAGTTTCATCTCGATAAGCTCAAACTCAAATCAGAGAAATATGTCATCATAGGATACCCAAAGGAGACAGTTGGGTACACCTTCTATCACAGATCCGAAGGCAAGTCATTCGTTGCTAAGAATGGATCCTTTCTAGAGAAGGAGTTTCTCTCGAAAGAAGTGAGTGGGAGGAAAGTAGAAAACTTGATAAGGTAATTGTACCTTCTCCCTTATTGGAAAGTAGTTCATCATAAAAATCTGTTCTTGTGACTACTACACCAATTAGTGAGGAAGCTAATGATGATGATCATGTAACTTCAGATCAAGTTACTACCGAATCTCGTAGGTAAACCAGAGTGAGATCCGCACCAGAGTGGTACGGTAATCCTATTCTGGAGGTCATGTTACTTGACCATGACGAACCTACGAACTATGAGGAAGCGATGATGAGCCGAAATTCCGATAAATGGGTTGAGGCCATGAAATCTTCAAGAGGAAGACGGACGCTGATAGTAGTGTTACTATCTACAAAGCTAGAATTGTCGCAAAAGGTTTTCGACAAGTTCAAGGTGTTGACTACGATGAGAGTATCTCACTCGTATCTATGCTTGAGTCTATGCGAATCATGTTAGTAATTGCTGCATTTTATGAAATCTGGCAAATGGATAAACAAAACTGCATTCCTTAATGGATTTATTAAAGAAGAGTTGTATATGATGCAACCAGAAGGTTTTGTCAATCCGAAAGGTGCTAACAAAATGTGCAAGCTCCAGCGATCCATCTATGGACTGGTGCAAGCATCTCGGTGTTGGAATATATGCTTTGATGAGTTGATCAAAGCATGTAGTTTTATACAGACTTTCGGTGAAGTCTGTATTTACAAGAAAGTGAGTGGGAGCACTACATCATTTCTGATAAGTATATGTGAATGCCATATTGTTGATCGGAAATAATGTAGAATTATTCTGCAAAGCATAAAGGAGTGTTTGAAAGGAGTTTTTCAATTAAAGACCTTGGTGAAGCTGCTTACATATTGAGTATCAAGATCTATAGAGACAGATCAAGACGCTTGATAAGTTCTTTCAATGAGTACATACCTTGACAAGATTTTGAAGTAGTTCAAAATGGAACAGTCAAAGAAAAAGTTTCTTGCCTGTGTTACAAGGTGTGAAGTTGGGTAAGACTCAAAGCCCGACCACGGCAGAAGATAGAAAGAGAATGAAAGTCATTCCCTATGCCTCAGTCATAGGTTCTATAAAGTATGCCATGCTGTGTAACAGATCTATTGTATACCATACATTGTGTTAAGAGAGGGAGTACAATAGTGATCTAGGAGTAGATCAATGGACAGCGGTCAAAATTATCCTTACTAGAATAAGGATATGTTTCTCGATTACGGAAGTGACAAAAGGTTCGTCGTAAAGGGTTACATCGATGCAAGTTTTGACACTGATCCAGATGACTCTAAGTCTCAATCTGGATACATATTGAAAGTGGGAGAAATTAGCTAGAGTAGCTCCATGCAGAGCATTGTTGACATAGAAATTTGCAAAATACACGCGGATCTGAATGTGGCAGACCCGTTGACTAAACTTCTCTCACAAGCAAAACATGATCACTTTTTGGGTCTTAATCACATAGCAATGTGAACTAGATTATTGAATCTAGTAAACCCTTTGGGTGTTAGTCACATGGAGATGTGAACCAATCACATAAAGATGTGAACTATTGATGTTAAATCACATGGCGATGTGATCTAGATTATTGACTCTAGTGCAAGTGGGAGACTGAAGGAAATATGCCCTAGAGGCAATAATAAAGTTATTATTTATTTCCTTATATCATGATAAATATTTATTATTCATGCTAGAATTGTATTAGCCAGAAACATAATACATGTGTGAATACATAGACAAACAGAGTGTCACTAGTATGCCTCTACTTGACTAGCTCGTTAATCAAAGATGGTTATGTTTCCTAACCATGGACAAAGAGTTGTTATTTGATTAATGGGATCACATCATTAGTTGAATGATCTGATTGACATGACCCATTCCATTAGCTTAGCACCCGATCGTTTAGTATGTTGCTATTGCTTTCTTCATGACTTATAATTGTTCCTATGACTATGAGATTATGCAACTCCCGTTTTCCGGATGAACACTTTGTGTGCTACCAAACGTCACAACGTAAATAGGTGATTATAAAGGTGCTCTACAGGTGTCTCCAAAGTTAGATGTTGGGTTGGCGTATTTCGAGATTAGGATTTGTCACTCCGATTGTCGGAGAGGTATCTCTGGGCCCTCTCGGTAATGCACATCACATAAGCCTTGCAAGCATTACAACTAATGAGTTAGTTGCAAGATGATGTATTACGGAACGAGTAAAGAGACTTGCCAGTAACGAGATTGAACTAGGTATTGGATACCGACGATCGAATCTCGGGCAAGTAACATACCGATGACAAAGGGAACAACGTATGTTGTTATGCGGTCTGACTGATAAAGATCTTAGTAGAATATGTAGGAGCCAATATGGGCATCCAGGTCCCGCTATTGGTTATTGACCGGAGACGTGTCTCAGTCATGTCTACATTGTTCTCGAACCGTAGGGTCTGCACGCTTAACGTTACGATGACAGTTATTATGAGTTTATGCATTTTGATGTACCGAAGTTAGTTCGGAGTCCCGGATGTGATCACGGACATGACGAGGAGTCTCGAAATGGTCGAGACATAAAGATTTATATATTGGATGACTATATTCGGACACCGGAAGCGTTCCGGAGAAGTTTCGGATAAAATCGGAGCACCGGGGGGTTACCGGAAACCCCCGGGGGGTTAATGGGCCTCATGGGCCTAAAGTGGAGAAGAGGAAGGGGCTGCCAGGGCAGGCCGCGCGCCCCCTCTTCCCCTAGTCCGAATTGGACTAGGAGGGAGGGGCGGCGCCCCCTCTTTCCCTCTCTTCTCCCACCTCTCCTAATTGGACAAGGAAAAGGGGGGGAGTCCTACTCCCGGTAGGAGTAGGACTCCTCCTGCGCGCCTCCATAGGGCCGGCCGCACCCCCCCCCTTGGATCCTTTATATACGGAGGCAAGGGGGCACCCTAGAACACATAATTGATCAACGTGATCGTTCCTTAGCCGTGTGCGGTGCCCCCTTCCACCATATTCCACCTCGGTCATATCGTTGTAGTGCTTAGGCGAAGCCCTACGTCGGTAGAACATCATCATCGTCACCATGCCGTTGTGCTGACGGAACTCATCCCCGAAGCTTTGCTGGATCGGAGCCCGGGGAGCGTCATCGAGCTGTACGTGTGCTAAGAACTCGGAGGTGCCGGAGTAACGGTGCTTGGATCGTTCGGATCGGGAAGACATACGACTACTTCCTCTACGTTGCGTCAACGCTTCCGCTTCGGTCTACGAGGGTACGTAGACAACACTCTCCCCTCTCGTTGCTATACATCACCATGATCTTGCGTGTGCGTAGGAAAATTTTGAAATTACTACGTTCCCCTACAGTGGTATCAGCCAAAGCTTTGTCAGACGTCCAGTTTAGCATTGCCGCATAGTCGGATCGTGCTGGCCATCTGAGGCGGTGCTGGTATCCACCCTGCTCTCAACAACCCGGAGTGCAACGGGCAATGGGCCCAAGACCCAGGAGTGCTTAGGATGTAGAGCGGCGGGGACCCCTCTACTGAGCCTAGGTAGGATGTGACGTGTTGATCTTCTGAGGCCGGACATTGGCCCAGAAAGGTGTGTCCGGCTGCTACCTCTTGAGCACTGCGTTGGTTTTGCCCGAAGAGGAAGGGATGATGCAGCAAAGTAGTGTAAGTATTTCCCTCAGTTTTTGAGAACCAAGGTATCAATCCAGTAGGAGGCTATGCGCGAGTCCCTCGTACCTGCACAAAACAAATAAATCCTCGCAACCAATGCGAATAGGGGTTGTCAATCCCTACACGGCCACTTACGAGAGTGAGATCTGATAGATATGATAAGATAATATTTTTGGTATTTTTATGATAAAGATGCAAAGTAAAAAAGAAAAGGAAATAACAAAGTAGTAGGAGATTAATATGATGAAGATAGACCCGGGGGGCATAGGTTTCACTAATGGCTTCTCTCGAGAGCATAAGTATTCTACGGTGGGTGAACAAATTACTGTTGAGCAATTGACAGAATTGAGCATAATTATGAGAATATCTAGGTATGATCATGTATATAGGCATCACGTCCGAGACAAGTAGACCGACTCCTGCCTGCATCTACTACTATTACACCACTCATCGATCGCTATCCAGCATTCATCTGGAGTATTAAGTTAAAAACAGAGTAACGCCTTAAGAAAGATGACATGATGTATTATCCTTGATGGCAACAATACAATACGTGCCTTGCTGCCCCTACTGTCACTTGGAAAGGACACCGCAAGATTGAACCCAAAGCTAAGCACTTCTCCCATTGCAAGAAAGATCAATCTAGTAGGCCAAACCAAACTGATAATTCGAAGATACTTGCAAAGATAACCAATCATACATAAAAGAATTCAGAGAAGATTCAAATATTATTCATAGATAGACTTGATCATAAACCCACAATTCATCGGTCTCAACAAACACACCGCAAAAAGAAGATTACATCGAATAGTTCTCCACAAGAGAGGAGGAGAACATTGTATTGAGATCCAAAAAGAAGAAGAAGCCATCTAGGTACTAACTATGGACCCGTAGGTCTAAGGTAAACTACTCACACTTCATTGGAGGGGCTATGGTGTTGATGTAGAAGCCCTCAGTGATCGATGCCCCCTCCGGCGGAGCTCCGGAACAGGCCCCAAAATGGGATCTCGTGGATACAGAAAGTTACGGCTGTGGAATTAGGGTTTTGGCTCCGTATCTGATCGTTTGGGGGTACGTAGATATATATAGGAGGAAGGAGTACCTCGGTGGAGCAACAGGAGGCCCACGAGGGTGGAGGGTGCGCCTGGGGGGTAGGCGCACCCCCTACCTCGTGGCCTCCTCTTTTGTGTCTTGACGTAGGGTCCAAGTCTCCTGGGTCTTGTTTGTTGAGAAAATCACGTTCCCGAAGGTTTCATTCCGTTTGGACTCCGTTTGGTATTCCTTTTCTTCGAAACCCTAAAACAACCAAAAAATAGCAATTCTGGGCTGGGCCTCCGGTTAATAGGTTAGTCCCAAAAATAATATAAAAGTGGATAATAAAGCCCAATAATGTCCCAAACAGTAGATAATATAGCATGGAGCAATCAAAAATTATAGATACGTTGGAGACGTATCAAGTATCCCCAAGCTTAATTCCTGCTCGTCCTCGAGTAGGTAAATGATAAAAACAGAATTTTTTATGCCGACTGCTACTTGGCATAATTTTAATGTAATTCTTCTTAATTGTGGTATGAATATTCAGATCCGAAAGATTCAAGATAAAAGTTTAATATTGATATAAAAATAATAATACTTCAAGCATACTAACAAAGCAATCATGTCTTCTCAAAATAACATGGCTAAAGAAAGTTATCCCTACAAAATCATATAGTCTAGCTATGATCCATCTTCACCACACAAAATATATAAATCATGCACAACCCCGATGACAAGCCAAGCAATTGTTTCATACTTTTGGTGTTCTCAAATTTTTCAATCTTCACGCAATACATGAGTGTGAGCCATGGACATAGCACTATAGGTGGAATAGAATGGTGGTTGTGGAGAAGACAAAAAGGGAGAAGATAGTCTCACATCAACTTGGCATATCAATGGGCTATGGAGATGCCCATCAATAGATATCAATGTGAGTGAGTAGGGATTGCCATGCAACGGATGCACTAGAGTATAAGTATATGAAAGCTCAACAAAAGAAACAAAGTGGGTGTGCATCCAACTCGTTTGATCATGAAGACCTAGGGCATTTTGAGGAAGCCCATCATTGGAATATACAAGCCAAGTTCTATAATGAAAAATTCCCACTAGTATATGAAAGTGATAACATAGGAGACTCTCTATCATGAATATCATGGTGCTACTTTGAAGCACATGTGTGGTAAAAGGATAGTAACATTGTCCCTTCTCTCTTTTTCTCTCTTTTTTTATTTGGGCCTTTTCCTTTTTTATGGCCTCTTTTCTTCCTTTTTTTATTTTTCGTCCGGAGTCTCATCTCGACATGTGGGGGAATCATATTCTCCATCATCCTTTCCTCACTGGGAGAATGCTCTAATAATGATGATCATCACACTTTTATTTTTCTTACAACTCAACAATTACAACTCGATACTTAGAACAAAATATGACTCTATATGAAATGAATCAAGAGTGACACGTATGAAAGAATTATGAATGGTGGCTTTGTCACAAATACGATGTCAACTACGTGATCATGCTAAGTAATATGACAATGATGAAGTGTGTCATAATAAATGGAACAGTGGAAATTTGCATGGCAATATATCTCGAAATGGCTATGGAAATGCCATAATAGGTAGGTATGGTTGCTGTTTTGAGGAAGGTATATGGTGGGTGTGTGATACCGGTGAAAGGTGCGTGGTATTAGAGAGGCTAGCAAAGGTGGAAGGGTGAGAAAAGTGCGTAAAATCCGTGGACTCAACATTAGTCATAAATAACTCATATACTTATTGAAAAAATCTACAAGTTATCAAAGCAAAGTATTACGCGCATGCTCCTAGGGGGATAGATTGATAGGAAAAGACCATCACTCATCCCCGACCACCACTCATAAGGAAGACAATCAAAAAATGAATCATGCTCCGACTTCATCACATAACGGTTCACCATACATGCATGCTACGGGAATCACAAACTTTAACACAAGTATTTCTCAAATTCACAACTACTCAACTAGCACAACTTTAATATCACCATCTTCATATCTCAAAACAACTATCAAGCATCAAACTTCTCATAGTATTCAACACACTCAGAAGAAAGTTTTTACTATTCTTGAATAGCAAGCATATTGGGATTATTTAAGTAAATTACCATGCTATTTAAGACTCTCAAAATAATCTAAGTTAAGCATGAGAGATCAATAGTTTCTATAAAACAAATGCACCACCGTGCTCTAAAAAGATATAAGTGAAGTACTAGAGCAAAACTATATAACTCAAATGATATAAGTGAAGCACATAGAGTATTCTAACAAATTCCAAATCATGTATGGATCTCCCAAAAGGTGTGTACAGCAAGGATGATTGTGGTAAACTAAAAATCAAAGACTCAAATCATACAAGACGCTCCAAGCAAAACACATATCATGTGGTGAATAAAAATATAGCTTCAATTAAAGTTGCCGATAGAAGTGGACGAAAGAGGGGATGCCTTCCGGGGCATCCCCAAGCTTTGGCTTTTAGGTGTCCTTAGATTATCTTGGGGTTCCATGGGCATCCCCAAGCTTAGGCTCTTGCCACTCCTTGTTCCATAATCCATCAAATCTTTACCCAAAACTTGAAAACTTCACAACACAAAACTTAAAGTAGCAAATCTCGTGAGCTCCGTTAGCGAAAGAAAACGAAAGACCACTTTAAGGTACTGTAATGAACTAATTATTTATTTATATTGGTGTTATAATTACTCTTTTCCAACTTCTCTATGGTTTATAAACTATTTTACTAGCCATAGATTCATCAAAATAAGCAAACAACACACGAAAAATAGAATGTGTCAAAAACAGAACAGTCTCTAGTAATCTGTAACTAGTGCAAGATCTGGAACCCCAAAAATTCTAAAATAAATTTCTAGACGTGAGGAATTTATCTATTAATCATCTGAAAAAATAATTAACTAAATAACACTTTCCAAATAAAAATGGCAGCAGTTCTCATGAGCACTAAAGTTTCTGTTTTTTACAGCAAGTGTAAGAAGACTTTCCCCAAGTCTTCCCAATGGTTCTACTTGGCAGAAACACTAATTAAACACAAAAAACACAACCAAAATAGAGGCTAGATAAATTATTTATTACTAAATAGGAGCAAAAAGCAAGGAATAAAAATAAAATTGGGTTGCCTCCCAACAAGCGCTATCGTTTAACGCCCCTAGCTAGGCATAACAAGCAAGGATAGATCTAGGTATTGCCATCTTTGGTAGGCAATCCATAAGTGGCTCTCATAATAGATTCATAGGGTAATTTAATTTTATTTCTAGGAAAGTGTTCAATGCCTTTCCTAAATGGAAATTGGAATCTAATATTTCCTTCCTTCATATCAATAATTGCACCAATCGTTCTAAGGAAAGGTCTACCAAGAATAATAGGACATGAAGGATTGCAATCTATGTCAAGTACAATAAAATATACGGGAACATAATTCCTATTTGCAACAATAAGAACATCATTAATTCTTCCCATAGGTTTCTTAATAGTGGAATCCGCAAGGTGCAAGTTTAGAGAGCAATCATCAAAATCACGGAAACCTAACAAATCACACAAAGTTTTTGGAATTGTGGAAACACTAGCACGCAAATAACATAAAGCATAGCATGCATGATCTTTAATTTTAATTTTAATAGTTGGTTCCCACTCATAATAAATCTTTCTAGGGATAGAAACATCCAATTCAAGTTTTTCTTCATAAGATTGCATCAATGCATCAATGATATGTTTAGTAAACGCTTTATTTTGACTATAAGCATGAGGAGAATTTAGCAGGGATTGCAACAAGGAAATACAATCAATCAAAGAGCAATTATCATAGTTAAATTCCTTGAAATCCATAATAGTGGGTTTAGCAACATCTAGGGTTTTAATTTCTTCAATCTCACTTTTATCAATTTTAGCATCAAGATCAAAAAATTCCGAATTCTTGGAACGCCTTCTAGGTAAAGGTGGATCATATTTAGTACCATCATTATCAATATTCATATTGCAAAACAAATATTTAATAGGGAACACATCAATAACTTTTATATCTTCATCTTTATTTTCATAGGAACTAGAAGAACGCGCTCTTATAAAGGCATATTTTTTAGCACGCATCCTAGCGGTTCTTTCTTTGCACTCATCAATGGAAATTCTCATGGCTTTGAGAGACTCATTGATATCATGCTTATGTGGAATAGATCTAAGTTTCAAAGAATCAACATCAAGAGAAATTCTATCAACATTCCTAGCCAACTCATCAATCTTAAGCATTTTTTCTTCAATCAAAGCATTAAAATTCTTTTGCGAAGTAATAAATTCTTTATTATTAGATTCAAAATCAGAGGGCATCTTATTATAATTTCCATAAGAATTGTTGTGGGAATTACCATAATTATTAGAGGGATTACTAGGATAAGGCCTAGGATTGAAATTTCCTCTATACGCGTTGTTACCAAAATTGTTCCTACCAACAATATTCACATCCATAGATTCATTATTATTCTCAATCAAAGTAGACAAGGGCATATCATTAGGATCGGAAGAAACACTCTTATTAGCAAATAATTTCATAAGTTCATCCATCTTTCCACTCAAAACATTAATTTTCTTCTATCGCATGCACCTTTTTATTAGTAGATCTTTTAGTGTGCCATTGAGAATAATTAACCATAATATTATCTAGGATTTTAGTAGCTTATCCTAAAGTGATTTCCATAAAAGTGCCTCCCGCGGCCGAATCTAAAAGATTTCTAGAAGCAAAATTCAATACGGCATAAAAAAATTGTATAATCATCCACAAATTTAAACCATGAGTAGGGCAATTACGTAGCATTAGTTTCATTCTCTCCCAATCTTGTGCGACATGTTCATGATCAAGTTGCTTAAAATTCATAATATCGTTTCTAAGAGAGATGATCTTAGCGGGAGGAAAATACTTGGAGATAAAAGCATCTTTGCACTTGTTCCATGAATCAATACTATTTTTAGGCAAAGACGAAAACCAAGGTTTAGCACGATCTCTAAGCGAAAAAGTAAATAGCTTCAATTTAACAATATCATTATCCACATCTTTATTATTTTGCATATCACACAAATCAAAGAAGCTATTTAGATGGGTAGCGGCATCTTCACTAGGAAGGCCGAAAAACGGATCTTTCATGACAAGATTCAGCAAAGCAGTATTAGTTTCACAAGATTCAACATCGTAAGAGGAGCAATCCGAGTGCTAATAAAATCATTGTTGTTGGTATTGGTGAAGTCACACAATTTAGTATTATCTTGAGCCATCGTGACAAGCAAGCAAACTAACACACAAGCAAACAAAAAGCAAGCGGGCAAAAAGAGGCAAATAGAGAAAGAGAGGGAGGATAGAGAGAGAGGGCGAATAAAACGGCAAGGGTGAAGTGGGGGAGAGGAAAACGAGAGGCAAATGGAAAATAATGTAATGCGGGAGATAAGGGTGTGTGATGGGTACTTGGTATATTGACTTTTGCATAGACCTCCCCGGCAACGGCGCCAGAAATCCTTCTTGCTACCTCTTGAGAACTGCGTTGGTTTTCCCCGAAGAGGAAGGGATGATGCAGCAAAGTAGCGTAAGTATTTCCCCCAGTTGTTGAGAACCAAGGTATCAATCCAGTAGGAGGCTACGCGTGAGTCCCTCGTACCTGCACAAAACAAATAAATCCTCGCAATCAACGCGAATAGGGGTTGTCAATCCCTACACGGCCACTTACGAGAGTGAGATCTGATAGATATGATAAGATAATATTTTTGGTATTTTTATGATAAAGATGCAAAGTAAAATAAAGGAAAAGTAAAAAGCAAAGGAAATAACTAAGTAGTAGGAGATTAATATGATGAAGATAGACCCGGGGGCCATAGGTTTCACTAATGGCTTCTCTTGAGAGCATAAGTATTCTATGGTGGGTGAACAAATTACTATTGAGCAATTGACAGAATTGAGCATAGTTATGAGAATATCTAGTTATGATCATGTATATAGGCATCACGTCCGAGACAAATAGACCGACTCCTGCCTGCATCTACTACTATTACTCCACTCATCGACCGCTATCCAGCATGCATCTAGATTATTATGTTAAAAATAGAGTAACGCCTTAAGCAAGAAGACATGATGTAGAGGGATAAACTAATGCAATGTGATGAAAACCCCATCTTGTTATGCTCGATGGCAACACTACAATACATTCCTTTCTGCCCTACTGTCACTGGGAAAGGACACCGCAAGATTGAACCCAAAGCTAAGCACTTCTCCCATTGCAAGAAAGATCAATCTAGTAGGCCAAACCAAACTGATAATTCGAAGAGACTTGCAAAGATAACCAATCATACATAAATGAATTCAGAGAAGATTCAAATATTATTCATAGATAGACTTGATCATAAACCCACAATTCATCGGTCTCAACAAACACACCGCAAAAATAAGATTACATCAAATAGTTCTCCACAATAGAGGGGGAGAACATTGTATTGAGATCCAAAAAGAGAGAAGAAGCCATCTAGCTGCTAACTATGGACTCGTAGGTCTGAGGTAAACTACTCACACTTCATCGGAGGGGCTATGGTGTTGATGTAGAAGCCCTCCGTGATCGATGGCCCCTCCGGCGGAGCTCCGGAACAGGCCCCAAGATGGGATCTCGTGGATACATAAAGTTACGATGGTGGAATTAGGGTTTTGGCTCCGTGTCTGATCGTTTGGGGGTACGTAAGTATATATAGGAGGAAGGAGTACGTCGGTGGAGCAACAGGGGGCCCACGAGGGTGGAGGGCGTGCCTGGGGGGGTAGGCGCGTCCCCCTACCTCGTGGCCTCCTCTTTTGTGTATTGACATAGGGTCAAAGTCTCCTGGGTCTTGTTCGTTGAGAAAATCACGTTCTCGAAGGTTTCATTCCGTTTGGACTCCGTTTAGTATTCCTTTTCTTCGAAACCCTAAAACAGGCAAAAAAACAGCAATTCTGGGCTGGGCCTCTGGTTAATAGGTTAGTCCCAAAAATAATATAAAAGTGGATAATAAAGCCCAATAATGTCCAAAACAGTAGATAATATAGCATGGAGCAATCAAAAATTATAGATACGTTGGAGACGTATCAGCGGCCAGAGTAATCAAGCGTGTTGGGTAACGTGGTGCACCC
The DNA here is from genome assembly GCA_034509565.1 of Triticum monococcum. NCBI lineage: Eukaryota > Viridiplantae > Streptophyta > Magnoliopsida > Poales > Poaceae > Triticum > Triticum monococcum. The sequence goes on along the minus strand of CM067847.1, from coordinate 386,827,964 downwards.
CTGTTGGGAAGTTATCTATTCGAATATCGTGTCCATGGTAATGGATGTTCAGACTTGTATCCTGATCAATTACAACTAGAAATGGTTACTTGAGATATGTGATGGATATGTGGCTCCAGGAATGCTTTCTCGCAGGGAGTCGAGGAAGGATCTCTGGGCGTTAATGTTGCAACATGTTTGTTAAATATAAACTGCTATTCTACACTAATCTGAATGTTGCAAGATGCGTGAAGATGCTAGTCTTCGATAGGCTAGGCCTTCCCCTCTATTCTGGTATTCTGTAGTTCAGTCCATAGATACAACCCTTCCTTTGATACCAATGCATACTTAGTATAGATCTGATACTTGTGAGTACTTTGTATGAGTACTCACGGTTTCTTTGTTACCCCCTTTTTCCCCTTCTTCTTTCTTTCCGGTTGTTGCAACCAGTTGGTGGATCCCAGGAGACAGACGCCACCCCCGCTGACTACTGCTACTACCCAGAGGGTGCCTACTACTACTTGGAGACCGCCGATGACCAGGAGTAGTTAGGAGGCCCCAGGCAGGAGGCCTTGCCTCTTCGATCATTGTTGTGTTTGTGCTTGCCTTCTTAAGGCGGTCTTGTCTAATGTTATGTTTGTGCTCAGATATTCTTGCTTCCGCTGACTCTTGTCTATCAAGCTTGTATTCGAGCCCTCGAGGCCTCTGGCTTGTAATATAAAGCTTGATTATTTCATTTTGTGTCTAGAATTGTGTTGTGATATCTTCCTGTGAGTCCCTGATCTTGATCGTACACATTTGCATGTATGATTAGTGTATGGTTGAATCAGGGGCGTCACAGATCAAGTCTTATTAACAACCACCTTCGATTAGCATGAAACCGAATAACTTTTGTAAAACACCAAGTTACCTCAACGAGGATATGCATATCCCCAACAATAAGTATATCATATTTCTTTTTGGCAGTAGGTAGAGGCAGTTGAAAACTTTCAATAGTGAGTGTCAAAGATTTTTCAATAACGTTAATACCATTCACTTGGAATTGTTTCTTCGGAAAGTGCATCGTATGCTCATTGCCATTGATATGAAAAGTGACCTTGCTTTTATTGCAATCAATAACAACCCCAGTAGTATTCAAAAAGGGTCTACCAAGGATAATCGACATGTTGTCATCCTCGGGCAAGTATAACAAAGTCAGTTAAGATGGTAACATTTGCAACAACGGGCACATCCTCACAAATACCGATAGGTATAGCGGTTGATTTACCAGCTATTTGCAAAGATATTTCAATAGGTGTGAGTTTATTCAAATCAAGTCTTTTGTATAAAGAGAAAGGCATAGCACTAACACCAGCTCCTAAATCACATAAAGCAGTTTTCACATAGTTTCTTTTGATGGAGCAAGGTATAGTTGGTATTCCCGGATCTCCAAGTTTTTTAGGTACTCCATCCATAAAAGAGTAATTAACAAGCATGGTGGAGATTCCGGCTTCAAGTATTTTTCTTTTATTAGAGATGATGTCTTTCATATACTTTGCATAAGGGGCCATCTTTAAAATATAAGTCAAGCGAGTACACAAAAAGACTGGCCTAATCATTTCAACAAAGCGTTCAAATTCTTCATCATCTTTCTTCTTAGTTGATTTAGGTGGAATGGGCATGGGTTTTTGAACCCATGGTTCTCTTTCCCTTCCATGTTTCCTACCAACAAAGTCTCTTTTATCAAATCTTTTATTTTTGGGTTGTGAGTTATCAAGATCAACAGCTGGTTCTATTTCAACATCATTATCTGGTTCTTTATTGTTTGGTTGAGTGTCTTCATGAACATTCTCATTATATTTTTCATTATCACTATGTGAATGTTCATTACTAGATTGAGTTTCAGCATCAAAAATAGAAACATCATTATTAGCTTCAGGAGGTTTTTCTATCTCGGGTTCACTAGAGGTATGCAAAGTCCTATAATTTTTCTTTTTATTCTTCTTTTTAGAAGGGCTAGGTGCATCGGTGTTAACTCTTTGAGAGTCTGGTTCAATTCTTTTTGGGTGCCCTCGAGATAAAGTGGTTCCTGAGTCATTCTATCTCCTTTAGTCATTACCCTAACAGCATGATCATTGATATTATTGTTCATTTCCTCAAGCAATTCCCTTTGAGATTTAGCAACTTCTACTAGTTGAGTTTGAACCATAGAAGCATGTTTTCCTACACCTCTAACAACATTTGAGATTCTAAATAACAAGTCACTCAAGCAAGCAATCATATCAGAATTATATTTCAATTGTTTGATAACATTTGCATTGAAGTGATCTTGCTTTCTAATGTATTTATCAAACTCATAAAGGCATTGACTAGGCTGCATTTTATAAGGATTGTCATTATCATTAAATTTCATTAGATAGTTTACCTCTACCACCTTGGGTGGTGGTGTATCAAGCCCATGTATTTCTTCAATACGAGGTAAATTTTTGACATCCTCAGCTTTAATACCTTTTTCCTTCATACATTGCTTTGCCTCTTGCATATCTTCAAGACTGAGATATAAGATACCCCCCTTCTTTGGAGTGGGTTTAGGCGGTGGTTCAGGAAGAGTCCAATCATCATCATTTTTTAATATGTTATTCAATAATTCCTCAGCTTGCTCAATAGTTCATTTCCTAAAAACAGAACCAGCACAACTATCTAGGAAGTCCCTAGAAGCATCGGTTAGTCCATTATAGAAGATATCAAGTATTTCATTTTTCTTAAGAGGAAGATCAGGAAAAGCATTAAGAAATTGGAAAAGCCTCCCCCAAGCTTGTGGCAGACTCTCTTCTTCAATTTGCATAAAGTTAAATATTTCCTGTAAGGCAACTTGTTTCTTATGAGCAGGAAAATATTTTTAGAGAAGTAGTAAATCATATCTTGGGGACTACACACACAACCAGGAGCAAGAGTATTATACCAAGTCTTAGCATCACCCTTTAATGAGAACGTAAATAACTTGAGAATATAATAGTAGCAAATTTTCTCATCATGAGCAAATAGGGTGGCTATATCATTCATCTTAGTAAGATGTGCCACAACAATTTCAGTTTCATAACCATGGAAAAGATCAGATTCAGCCAAAGTAATTAACTCAGGGTTGACAGAGAATTCATAATCCCTATCATCAACAAAGATAGGTGAAGTAGAAAACTTAGGATCACATTTCATTCTAGCATTCAAAGATTTTTCTACCAGTTTGCATAATAATTTCTAAAGATCATCCCTATGATTGCAAGCAAGAAAGTCTCTAGTTATCTCCTCATCCATAACATAACCTTCCGGTATCTTAGGAAATTCATATCTAGGAGGACTAGGTCTAATTGGTGTCTCAAGATTTTCAAATTCAATGATTTCATCAGTTTCAGCATTCTCAATAACTTTAGCTCTAGCAAGTTGTTCATTAAGAAATTCACCTAGTGGCACATTATCATCAAGCAAGGTACTAGCATCATCATGAGTAGCATTCATATAAGTAGCATCATCAATAACTTGTGACACATTAGAATTAATAGCATGTGGTAGTGTTGCAAGTCTACTCAAAATAGAAGGTGAATCAAGTGCAGAGCTAGATGGCAGTTCCTTACCTCCCTCGTCTTAGAGGGAAATATCTTAGCCTGGTATCCTTCAGGTTCCTCATAGTTATAAATTGATAATAATCCCAAATGACTCAACAAATATATCTATGCTCCTCGGCAACGGCGCCAGAAAAAGGTCTTGATAACACACAAGTATAGGGGATCGCAACAGTTTTCCAGGGTAGAGTATTCAACCCAAATTTATTGGTTCAACACAAGGGGAGCGAAAGAATATTTGCAAGTATTAGCAGCTGAGTTGTCAATGCAACCACACTTGGAGATTAATTATCTGCGACAAAGTAATTAGTAGCAAAGTAATATGATGGTTTTGATAGTAGTAGCAACAGTAACAGTAATGGTAACAATGATAGCAATGATTTTGTAGCAAGTGTAATAGTAACAGTAGCAGTAGTAACTTAGCAAGAACAATATAAGAGAAATTCATAGGCATTGGATCGGTGAATTTGTTGGATGGTATTCATCATATAACAGTCATAACCTAGGGCGATACAAAACCAGCTCCAGTTCATAAATATAATGTAGGCATGTATTCCGTAAATAGTCATACATGCTTATGGAAAGAACTTGCATGACATCTTTTGTCCTACCCTCCCGTGGAAGCAGGGTCCATATGGAAACAAAGGGATATTAAGTCCTCCTTTTAATAGAGAACCGGAACAAAGTATTAACACATAGTGAATACATGAACTCCTCAAACTACGGTCATTACCGGAAAGTATCCTGACTATTGTCACTCCGGGGTTACGAATCATAACACGTAATAGGTGAATATAACTTGCAAGATCGGATATAGAACATAGATATAATGGTGATAACATAAATGGTTCAGATCTGAAATCATGGCACCCGAGCCCAAAGTGACAAGCATTAAGCATGGAAAAGTCATATCAAACACAATCTCAAAACATAGTGATACTAGGGATCAAGCCCTAACAAAACTAACTTGATTACATGATGAATCTCATCCAACTCCTCACCGACCAGTGGGCCTACAAAGGAATTACTCACTCATGGTGCGGAGCATCATGGAATTGGTGATGAAGGAGGGTTGGTGATGATGAACATGGAAGATCCCCCTCTCCGGAGCCCAAAACGGACTCCAGATCCGGCCTCCCGATGAAGAACAGGGGGTGGCGGCGGCTCTGTATCGTGAAACGAGATAATTCTTCCTCCCTGATTTTTTCTGGAAAAATAGGATTTTATAGCATTGGAATCAGGGTCCGTAGGGCCACCAGGTGGTTACAACCCACCTGGGCGCACCTGAGGGGCGGGGGGCGCCCTGGTAGGTTGTGTTCACCTAGGCCCCCCCTCTGGTGGTTCTTGGCTCTAGTATTTTTATATTATTGTATAAAAATCTTCCAAGAAGTTTTGTTCCAATCTCAGAACTTCTATTTCTATACAAAAACAACACCATGGTAGTTTTGTTGAAAACAACGTCAGTCTGGGTTAGTTTCATTCAAATCATGCAAATTAGAGTCCAAAACAAGAGGAAAAGCATTATGAAAAGTAGATACGATGGAAATGTATCAAGTATAATCACTGATAACAGGACAAATTGTCTAAAGGTGCTATGAAAGAGTTTTGTCAACGAGAGCACATCCAGCTTGATGTTTCATCAGTTGCACATCCTCAGTCCAATGGCCAGGCAGAATGTGCTAACCAGGAGATCTTGAGAGGAATCAAACCCCAGCTTATGGTTCCTTTAAAGAGGACACTAGTTTGTTGGTTGTAAGAGCTTCATTTGGTTCTTTGGAGCATTAGGACAACCCCCAACAGGTCAACAGGTTATACACCCTTCTTCGTGGTTTATGGTGCTGAAGTAGTTCTCCCAAGCGCTATTTGTCATGACTCGCCCAGAGTGGCGGCTTATGTGGTGCTAACAATGAGATAGCGTGCCAAAATGCTTTGGATTCTCTCGAGGAGGAGCATGATTTTGCGGCGGCTCGTTCAACAATATATCAGCAAGATCTACACCACTATCACAGCCATAGAGTTCGAAGCTAGACCTTTCAGGAGGGCGACTTAGTGCTTCGTTTGATTCAAGATCAGACAGGGATGCATAAGCTTTCACCTCCTTGGGAAGGGCCTTTTGTGGTCAGCAAAAATCTCAACAACGAGTCCTACTACCTCATCGACATACAAGAGAACAAAGATTCCCGCACATCTGAGGAGGAGACCCGTAGGCCTCAGAACATGGCTCATCTTCGGCCTTACTACACTTGAGTCATTAGCTCTCATCATTGTATATACCTTCAATGATGTACATATCTTTTTATGATCAACATGGTAAAGCTGGCATCCCCAAATTTCGAGGCCTTTGTTGTTTTATCTCATATTTTCTATGCACGAGTCTTTATTGGTTGATCATAAGGTCATTTTGGGGCTTCCTACTCAATGAGCATAGCTATTCTTACCCTCTTGATTGGCTTCCATGCCATATTATAGGTCACTTGGGGGCTTCCCGCTCAATGAGCATAGCTATTCATACCCTCTTGATCGGCTTCCATTCCATATTATAGGTCACTTGGGGGCTTCTTGCTCAATGAGCATAGCTATTCTTACCCTCTTGATCGGCTTCCATGCCATAGGTCGCTTGGGGGCTCCCTACTCAACGAGTATAGATTTCATACCCACTTGGCCGGCTTCCAAGCCATAATTGGGTTAAACCTGCCTGTTTACAACTTGCTACTCCACCAGGTGGCCCGCCGTACTCTTGACAGTCAATCTTCCATGACCCCTAACTTGCCAATGTTAAAATGGTGGTTCTTGTCACATGAGAGCCGGCTTACAGAGAGCGAGGATAAACTCACCTTTTTGTTATAGTCTCTCCGCTATGTGGCCCGTTCGTACTCTTAACAGTCAATCTTATCGAAAGACCCTAAACTAGCTAAGGTTAAAACGACAGATTTATGTCATGTGAGAGCCAGCATACGGGATGAAAGGCTATCATGCCAAGCTTCTTTGAAGCAAAAAATTGGGTTTTTCAAAACAATCTTTTTGAGTCGTGCCCTACAACCGACCTAAAACATTTGAGATATACATAGTTATGATCTCTATTTCTGTTTTGCAGAAACCTCTTACAAATGAGAAGTTGCAGGGTTATACAGCTCCGGGTTATATTGCTCCACGTTGAGTTTACTATGGCTATAAGCCACCAAAGTAATTTTTTCACAGGCTGGATATGACTATGAGTCGCCCTGGATTGTTGGGTTATTAACCCGCCCTGGATTTTGACTTTAAATTGCCAGTGTAAGATTTGATGGGTTGCTACCTCTTGAGCATGCGTTGGTTTTCCCTTGAAGAGGAAAGGGTGATGCAGCAAAGCAGCGTAAGTATTTCCCTCAGTTTTTGAGAACCAAGGTATCAATCTAGTAGGAGACCACGCGCGAGTCACCTCGTACCTACACAAACAAATAAGAACCTCGCAAACAACGCGATAAAGGGGTTGTCAATCCCTTCATGACCACTTGCAAGAGTGAGATCTGATAGATATAATAATAATAAGATAAATATTTTTGGTATTTTTATGATATAAATTGAAAGTAAAGATTGCAAAATAAAATAGATTGGAAACTTGTATGACGGAAAATAGACCCGGGGGCCATAGGTTTGACTAGTGGCTTCTCTCAAGATAGCATAAGTATTATGGTGGGTGAACAAATTACTATTGAGCAATCGATAGAATTGAGCATAATTATGAGAATATGTAGGTATGATCATGTATATAGGCATCACGTCCGTGACAAGTAGACCGACTCCTGCCTGCATCTACTACTATTACTCCACACATCGACCGCTATCCAGCATGCATCTAGAGTATTAAGTTCATAAGAACAGAGTAACGCTTTAAGCAAGATGACATGATGTAGAGGGATAAACAAATGCAATATGATATAAACCCATCTTTTTATCCTCGATGGCAACAATATAATACATGTCGTTTCCCTTTCTATCACTGGGATCGAGCACCGCAAGATTGAACCCAAAGCTAAGCACTTCTCCCATTGCAAGAAAGATCAATCTAGTAGGCCAAACCAAACTGATAATTCGAAGAGACTTGCAAAGATGACCAATCATACATAAAAGAATTCAGAGAAGATTCAAATATTCTTCATAGATAATCTTGATCATAAACCCACAATTCATTGGATCTCGACAAACACACCGCAAAAAGAGTTACATCGAATAGATCTCCAAGAGAATCGAGGAGAACTTTGTATTGAGATCCAAAGTGAGAGAAGAAGCCATCTAGCTAATAACTATGGAACTGAAGGTCTGAGGTAAACATCTCACACATCATCGGAGGGGCCATGGAGTTGATGTAGAGGCCCTCCGTGATCAATGCCCCCTCCGGCGGAGCTCCGGAAAAGGCCCCAAGATGGGACCTCTTGGGTATAGAAGGTTGTGGCGGTGGAAATAGGGTTCGTGGTGCTCCTGTATGTTTTCGGGGTATGTGAACATATATAGGAGGAAGAAGTAGGTCGGCTGAGCCACGAGGGGGAGGGCACACCCAGGGGGTAGGCGCGCCCCCTGCCTCGTGGCCGCCTCGTTGATTGCTTGACGTCCACTCCAAGTCCTTTGGATCACGTTTGTTCGAAAAATCACGCTCCCGAAGCTTTCATTCCGTTTGGACTCCGTTTGATATTCCTTTTCTGCGAAACACTAAAATAGGCAAAAAATAGCAATTTGGGTTGGGCCTCCGGTTAATAGGTTAGTCCCAAAAATAATATAAAAGTGTAAAATAAAGCCCATTAACCTCCAAAATAGATAATATAATAGCATGGTACAATCAAAAATTATAGATACGTTGGAGACGTATCAGCATCCCCAATCTTAATTCATGCTCGTCCTCGAGTAGGTAAATGATAAAAACAGAATTTTTGATGTGGAATGCTTTCTAGAATATTCTTCAATGTATTTTTCTCTATTGTGGCATGAATGTTCAGATCCGAAAGATTCAAGATAAAAGTTTATTGTTGACATAAAAACAGTAATACTCCAAGTAGGCTAATCAAGCAATTATGTCTTATCAAAATACCATATCCAAAGAAAACTTATCCCTACAAAGTCATATAGTTTGGCCATGCTTCATTTTTGTCGCACAAAATGCTCTCATCATGCACAACCCCGATGACAAGCCAAGCAATTGTTTCATACTTAGCCTTTTCAAATTCTTTCAACTTTTACGCAATATATGAACGCGATCCATGGACGTAGCACTATGGGTGGAATAGAATATGATGATTGAGGTTGTGTGATAAGACAAAAAGGGAGAAAGTCTCACATTGACGCGGCTAATCAATGGGCTATGGAGATGCCCACCGATTGATGTCAATGCAAGGAGTAGGGATTGCCATGCAACGGATGCACTAGAGCTATAAATATATGAAAGCTCATCAAAGAAACTAAGTGGGTGTGCATCCAACTCGCTTGCTCACGAAGACCTAGGGCATTTGAGGAAGCCCATCATTGGAATATACAAGGCAAGTTCTATAATTAAAAATTCCCACTAGTGTATGAAAGTGACAACATAGGAGACTCTCTATCATGAAGATCCTGGTGCTACTTTGAAGCACAAGTGTGGAAAAAGGATAGTAACATTGTCCCTTCTCTCTTTTTCTCTCATCTTTTTTTTTATTTGGGCCTTCTTTTTTTTTGCCTCTTTTCTTTTTTTTTCATCCGGAGTCTCATCCCGACTTGTGGGGGAATCATAGTCTCCATCATCCTTTCCTCACTAGGACAATGCTCTAATAATGATGATCATCACACTTCTTTTTACTTACAACTCAAGAATTACAACTCGATACTTAGAACAAAATATGACTCTATGTGAATGCCTCCGGCGGTGTACCGGGATTGCGATGAATCAATAGTGACATGTATGAAAAATTAAGCATGGTGGCCTTGCCACAAATACGATGTCAACTACATGATCATGCAAAGCAATATGACAATGATGATGCGTGTCATAATAAATGAAACGGTGGAAAGTTGCATGGCAATATATCTCAGAATGGCTATGGAAATGCCATAATAGGTAGGTATGGTGGCTGTTTTGAGGAAGATATAAGGAGGCTTATGTGTGATAGAGCGTATCATATCACAGGGTTTGGATGCACCGGCGAAGTTTGCACCAACTCTCAAGGTGAGAAAGGGCAATGCATGTTACCGAAGAGGCTAGCAACGATGGAAGGGTGAGAGTGTGTATAATCCATGGGCTCAACATTAGTCATAAAGAACTCACATACTTATTGCAAAAATCTACAAGTCATCAAAACCAAGCACTAGCGCATGCTCCTAGGGGGATAGATTGGTAGGAAAAAACCATCGCTCGTCCCCGACCGCCACTCGTAAGGAAAGCAATCAAAGAACACCCCATGCTTCAAATTTGTCACATAACGTTTACCATACGTGCATGCTACGGGACTTGCCAAATTCAACACAAGTATTCATCAATTTCACAATTACTCAACTAGAACACCTCTAATATTACCACATTTATATCTCAAAACCATCTATCAAGCATCCAACCTCTCTTAGCATTTAAAATTTATAACCAAAGTGAATTACCATGCTATTCTAAAGGACTCTCAAAATTGATATAAGTGAAGGATGAGAGATCAATAATTTCTATAAAATAGAACCACCGTCGTGCTCTAAAAGATATAAGCGAAGCACTAGAGCAAAAATTATCCAACTCAAATGATATAAGTGAAGCACATAGAGTATTCTAATAAATTCCAATTCATGTGTGTCTCTCCCAAAAGGTGTGTACAGTAATGTAGCGACCAGACCTCAAACAGTCTGATCTCTGTGCTCCGATGTCATCCCTGGATCAGTAATGCTGACACCACACAATACTCGGAGGATTTATAGCAGAGTAGCAATCACACACTTATTACATCGGATGTCTCAAAAGAGAATTATTACAATAAATATGGCTTAAGGCCATCTAATAACGATAACAGCGGAAGGCTTGGAAGATAAGTGAGTCCATCAACTCCAGCGGCATCGCTGAGTATAGAACAACGACCTAAACTCCTTAATCCTCGTCTGAAAAGTCTGCAACATTAACGTTGCAGCCCGAAAACGGGTCAGCACATGAAATATGCTGGCAAGGTAACACATAGAGAGTAATGAAATGCAACAGCTATACCATATGCATATTTGGCTGGTGTAAAGCTCTATGGTTACAGTTTTTGCGTAAAGCCAATTTTTCCCTACTTCAAAGGAATAAATTTTATTTACTATTATGGTGGTTGTTAAACATTGAGAATGGTTGACACCATCCTCAATCCCAATTATAAATCATCATTAAACAAACCCATCAAAATTAATTTTTAAGTAACATGTTGAGATTCACATGATAATCCAAGTACCAGATACTCAAGTTGTCCATAACCGGGGACACGGCTAATCATGATTAGTTTATTACACTCTGCAGAGGTTTGCGCACTTTTCCCCACAAGACTCGATCGCCTCCGTTGGATTTCTTGCACTACATGGTGTTTGAGAAACGGATGACCGAGTCATAGCCTTTCAGAAGCGCTAGCACCTTACGATCGGGTAGACCGTACCACCTACATCCCCTACATCTGCTAGTCTACCACTTCAAGAGTTCACACAACTTAATCAACTATGCCAGAGCCCATAATGGCTTGTGGCTGCACACGGAAGTTTCTAGTATGAATAATCTTATGATCCCTTTGAGCCTGGGTGGCAGTCCAAAAGAAAACAGGCAAGTCCTGATAGAAACCACGTGCCTCAATCGACCCAGATGTATATTTAAGTTGCCACCTTAAATAAACCTTTAAAATTATCAAACTCACATCTATCATGGATATCACTCACCCAATCCACGTCTACTAGCATAGCATGGCATGATAAACAAACGTAGAAGTAACTCCCAAAGGTTTCACAATAAACAGGTAATAGGTACTACCTCATCTACTTCCCATCCCACAATTTAATTTGATCCTAATCATGCAATGTGTGAAGATTGATCTAATGCAATAAAACTGGGTTGTAGAAAAGGTATGATCAAAGTGTTACTTGCCTTGCTGATGATCCGCGAAACCTAGAGATTCGAAGTAACAGGCGGCGCACTCCGAGTATTCTATCGCAGACAACAAACAAGCATACAATAAGTACTCATCTAATGTACAGGTAAAACTCAAATAGAAGATCTAACAAGAAAGTTGAACTTCAGAACCCTGGTTTGCAAAAAGAATCAAATCAAATGAAGCAAAAGAAATCAAACGGCGAAAGAAAACAACTTCGTTCTAGTAATCTGGATCTAGGTCAACTTTTACTGTAGCAAAAACTTGTTTAAGTTGGTTATTCGGAAAGAGGGTTTCGAGAAGAAACTCCAGGCGCTTGAATCGCCAGATTCCGATAAACGAGCAAAAAGTTATACTAAAACGAAAATCGGATCAGAAATCGCGATCAGGAAACAACTGCGGAAAACCCGACGAAAAAGACAAGCGACGAACAGAAAAGAAAAAAAATCCTCTTTCTTTTTCCGCACGGAAAACGAGGTGCGTCGGCGAACCTTGGAAAGCACGCTCCGGCGGCGGCGGCGTCCGGCGGTGGGGCTGGGGCGGTTGTGGGCTTCTCTGGCACGGGGGCGCGGGTATTTAAAGGCTGCCTCGGGCGGTGTCCCGCTCGGGTACGGCCCGGAGCCGGTTTCCGTTTTTTTTATAATTCCGCTCGGAAGAAAAATAAAAAGAAATACTAAACGGACTCCAAAAATTGCAAAATAAATTTTGCCGGGTTCCTAAAATCAAGCCCGATAAAGTGAACATTTATTTGGGCCCAAACTACAATTTGAAAAACGCGTATTTTTCCTAAATTCAAATAAAAATACCGAAAAACTCCGAAATAAATCTTATTTGATTTTTTTATTAAATCCTCAATATTTCTATATTTTGGGAAAGTCATTTTATTCCCTCTCTCATATTTTTGTAATAGAAATAATTGATGATAAAATAAATAAAATCAAATGATCCTGTTTACATAATTTGAGAAAACTCAAATACGTAAATAACGAAATCCCCAACTCTCTCCGTGGGTCCTTGAGTTGCTTAGGATTTTCTAGGATCAAAATCAAAAGCATATAAAATATGATATGCATGATGATCTAATGTATAACATTCCAAATTGAAAATTTGGGATGTTACAAACCTACCCCCCTTAAGATGAATCTCGCCCTCGAGATTCGGGTTGGCTAGAAAATAGGTGAGGGTGGTCTTTGAGCAAATCTTCCTCTCGTTCCCAGGTGGATTCATCCTCCGTGTGGTGGCTCCACTGAACTTTACAAAACTTGATAACCTTACTGCGAGTAACTCGGCTGGCAAACTCGAGAATCTTGACTGGTTTCTCCTCGTAGGTCAAATCGTTATCCAACTGAATTGCTTCCAATGGCACTGTATCTCTCAAAGGTATGTCAGCCATCTCCGCGTGACACTTCTTCAACTGAGAAACATGGAACACATCATGAACTCCTGACAATCCTGCTGGCAATTCCAACTTGTAGGCCACTTCTCCCATACACTCCAAAACTCGATATGGCCCTACAAATCGTGGCGCTAACTTCCCTTTAACTCCAAAACGCTTAATCCCTTGAAGTGGGGATACTCGAAGATACGCTCTATCTCCGACTTCGTAAACTGTCTCCTTGCGTTTAGAATCTGCGTAGCTCTTCTGCCTGGACTGGGCTACCTTGAGCCTATCACAAATCAACTTCACCTTCTGTTCAGACTCTTTAATCAGATCTGGTCCAAACAACTGGCGGTCTCCAACTTCGTCCCATGACAACGGTGTCCTGCACATCCTTCCGTATAAAGCTTCAAAAGGGGCCATCTTCAAATTGGTCTGATAACTATTATTGTAAGAGAACTCTGCGTATGGCAAATTATCGTCCCAACTAGATCCATAATCAAGCGCATAAGCTCTCAGCATATCCTCCAAAATCTGATTGACTCTCTCGGTCTGTCCATCTGTCTGCGGATGAAGAGCTATACTAAATTCTAGCCTAGTACCCAAAGTCTCATGCAACTGCTTCCAGAACTTTGAGGTAAACTGGGTTCCTCTATCTGATACGACACTCCTCGGAACTCCATGCAAACATACGATCCTGGTCATATATATCTTTGCCAACTTAGTACTAGTGTAAGTGGTCTTTACTGGGATGAAATGAGCTACTTTCGTCAATCGATCGACTACAACCCAAATCGAGTCATAGCCTGAACAAGTCCTTGGTAATCCCGTGATAAAATCCATGCCTATCTTATCCCACTTCCATTCGAGTATCGGCAATGGTTGCAACAATCCTGCTGGCTTCTGATGCTCTGCCTTTACTCTCTGACATACGTCACAAACTGCTACATACTCCACAATATCCTTCTTCATTCCTGTCCACCAGAAAATCTCCTTCAAATCCAAATACATCTTGGTATTCCCTGGGTGAATCGAATACGGTGAATCATGAGCCGCTCGCAAAATCAACTTCCTGATCTCTAGGTTATTGGCCACATAAACACGGTCTTCAAACCATAGGGTGTCGTGCTCATCCTCACGAAATCCTTTAGCTTTTCCTTTGCTTAGTTTCTCCTTTATAGAAGCAATCTCCTTGTCAGTTTTCTGAGCTTCTCTGATTTTATCCATCAATGTGGACTGAATCTCCAATGTTGACACATAGCCTCTCGGAACTATCTCCAAACATAGCTCACGAAGGTTATCTGCTAACTCCTTGGGTATTCCTCCTGTCATTAATGTATTGACATGGCTCTTACGGCTTAATGCGTCAGCTACTACATTAGCTTTTCCGGGATGGTAATGCAATCTCATATCATAATCTTTGATGAGCTCCAACCATCTCCTTTGTCTGAGATTCAACTCCTTCTGCGTGAAAATGTACTTCAAACTCTTGTGATCCGTGAACACCTCACAATGATTTCCAATGAGGAAATGTCTCCATGTCTTCAATGCATGCACTACGGCTGCTAACTCCAAATCATGTGTGGCATAATTCAATTCGTGAGGCTTCAGTTGTCGTGAAGCATACGAAACAACTCTACCTTCCTGCATAAGCACTGCTCCAAGTCCTCGACGTGAAGCATCGCAATACACCTCATAATCCTTGGTCTGATCTGGCAAAATCAATACTGGTGACGTAACCAAGTCTTTGTTCAACTCCTGGAAACTAGCCTCACACTCCTCAGTCCATTTGAATTTAGTATCCTTCTTCAATAACTCCGTCATAGGCTTCGCAATCTTTGAAAAGTTCTCAATAAATCTTCGGTAGTATCCTGCGAGTCCAAGAAAACTCCGGATCTCTCCAACTATTGTTGGTGCTTCCCACTTGGTCACAGTATCTATTTTAGTGGGATCTACTGCTATACCTTCTCCAGATATAACATGTCCGAGGAATCCTACTTCCTTCAACCAAAACTCACATTTGCTGAACTTGGCATATAATTGATGTTCTCTGAGCTTCCCAAGTACCAAACGCAAATGCTCCTTATGCTCCTCTTCATTCTTTGATTAAACCAGGATATCATCGATGAACACTATGACGAACTTATCCAAAAACTCCATAAACACTTTGTTCATCATGTTCATAAAATAGGCAGGCGCGTTAGTCAGTCCAAATGACATAACGGTATACCCATACAACCCATACCTGGTGGTAAAAGCTGTCTTCGGAATATCCTGTTCTCGAATCTTCAACTGATGGTACCCCGATCGCAAATCGATCTTGGAAAACATTTTAGCTCCTTGTAATCGATCGAACAGATCATTGATCATTGGTAGTGGGTACTTGTTTTTGATTGTTACTTTGTTCAATCCACGATAGTCAACAACCATTCTTAACGATCCATCCTTCTTCTCCACTAGAAGTAGTGGTGACCCCCAAGGCGAAGAACTTGGGCGAATATGTCCCTTATCCAGTAACTCCTTAATCTGCTTCTTAATTTCCACCAAATCCTTTGCTGGCATCCTATATGGTCTCTTTGATATTGGCCCAGTGCCTGGCAATAGCTCAATCAAAAACTCAATATCTCTATTCGTTGGCATGCCTAGCAACTCTTCTGGAAATGCATCCAGAAAATCCT
This sequence comes from Triticum monococcum, assembly GCA_034509565.1. NCBI lineage: Eukaryota > Viridiplantae > Streptophyta > Magnoliopsida > Poales > Poaceae > Triticum > Triticum monococcum. Next base: position 386,812,249 of record CM067847.1, on the reverse strand, counting down.
TTACCATTGGTACCTCCTCCTGCACAACTCCTGTTAGGCAATTTACTTGTGTCCTTTTTGGCACATGCCGGGATACATACTTGATCCTTCTCCCTTCTAGTGTGGTAAGCAAAATTGACTTACTAGCATACTCAATATTCCCTTCATACTTTGATAACCAATCCATGCCTAATATCACATCAAATCCTTGAGATTCCAATACTATTAGGTCTGAGGGAAATACATAGTTACCAATCCTTAATGGTAACCGATCACACCATAGACTAGCCACATATTCTGCTCCTGGCGAGGTTACTAACATGGGTGACCTAAGGGCTTGGGTTGGTAGGTTATACTTATCCACAAATCCCCTTGAGATGTATGAATGCGATGCACCAGTATCAAAAAGAACGAGTGCAGTAAATGACTTAACCAAAACTTACCTATTACTGCATCGGGCTGAGCTTCAACCTCCTCCACACTAACGTGGTTCACCTGTCCCCTGTTGAAAGGGTTCGGCTTCTTTCCAGAGCTTCCATTACCGTTTTGGCCTTCAGGACATTCATTTGCATAATGTCCGGTCTTCTGACACTTAAAACAAGTGACTTGGCTCTGGTCCTTCTTGGCTGGGGTTGATGGGGTGCTGCGGTTCTGTCCATTGCTTCCTCCATTCCCATTACCATTCTTGGTGCCATTGTGATTGTGCGAGCTACCTACTCCATGGGTAGGCTGAAAATGTCCTCCCGGTCTAGGGGTAAAGCGAGGCTTCTGCTGAGCTCCTGAATTATACTTTCCTTGTCCATACTTCCTCTTGCGGTTCTCAATTTGCTGCTGCTTCCCTTCAATCATAAGAGCATGATCTACCAACTCCTGGTAGTTGTTGAAGGTGGCTACCATCAACTGCATACTCAATTCATCATTTAATCCTTCCAGGAATTTCTCCTGCTTAGCTGCATCCGTAGCAACGTCATCTGGGCATAACGTGCTAGCTTACTAAACTCCTCCACATACTGGCCAACTGTTCGTCCTCCTTGGCACAAGTTACGAAACTCACGCTTCTTCATGGCCATTGCTCCTGATGATACATGGGCAGTACGAAAAGCCTGCTGAAACTGGTCCCATGTGACAGTGTCAACTGGGAAGGTGGTTGTGAAATTCTCCCACCATGATGCTGCGGGTCCTTCTAACTGATGTGTGGCAAACTTCACCTTCTCCGCATCTGTGCATCCTGCTGTGGTCAAATCCCTAGCTATCTTGCAGAGCCAATCATCTGCTACTATCGGCTCGGTGCTACTGGAAAACACCGGCGGATTCAGCCTAAGAAAACGGGCTAAGTGGTCAACAGGTGGTGGTGGTGGTGGTGGGTTGTTGTTGTTGTTGTTCCCCTGGTTCTGATTCTGAACTAGCAACTGCATCAAGGTGTTCTGCTGCTGGATCAACTGGGTGAGCTCCGGCGGAAAGGCAAATCCGGGGTCACGTCTCGGAGGCATATGAGGGTTTAGAAAAGATGAGATATAAGAATAGATGGGGTCTAAAGAGAAAACACTACCCATATGCACATGAGGCAAAAGCACACAATTCACTTCATTCAATCAAACAAAGGTATACAATCGATCTAGCTATCGCAAAGGTGCTCGGACTACTATATTTACATGGTGGACTACTACTACTGGTGAGGTGGTCTACTAGAAATATTCTACGGTTGTAGACTCCATGATATCGGCTCCAGCTTCATCAACATAGGTGTCATCGCTACTATCTGCTTCTGAGTCGGTGTTGTCGATGATGATGTAGTCTTCCGGGCTAATCTCCTTGGGTTCTTCGTCTTCATCTACTGGTGTCGGATCTCCCATAAATATTCCAATCTTCTTGATCAGGTCGTCATTCTTCTCCACCAATACTTTAATTTCTTCTTCATAATCTTCACGTGTAGCCTTGAGTTCTTCCTCCAGTTCCTTGATTCTAGTTTTAGCCTTCTTCAGATCTATCATGTTAGCGCACATCTGATTCTCCTGGCGTCGAATGTGCTGGTTCAACTCCTGTATAAAAGCTGCAATTGATCTATCTTTCCTGGTGCTGATCATCTCCCACTGTTCATCTCGGCGTCCGCAAATCTGGTAGATAGTATCCTTGAGATCCTTGCGGTAGACTTCTCCAATGCGTCCCATGGCGATGTGAGCTGCCATACTCTTTCCTAGACTCCAAGTTGGTGCATCAAAAGAAAACTCTATGGGCTCAGTGACTGGCATGAAAGTCCTTCCTGGAACTTGAACTTGAATCATCCAGCTCTCTTCTTCAGGTAAAGTGGCGTTGTAGGTTCCCGTGAAGCTTGGTACTCCTATGTTTAGGTATCTTGTGACTTCCTTCAAGTGGCGTCCAAAGGGTGTATCTTCATCTGGTTGTGTGAACTTGTTCCTCGCATCCGCCATCCTAAAGAGTAGAAGAGATGAGAAGTCAAAAGAGAAGAGAGTGAGTAGTGATCTAGGTCTTTAGCTTAGTGGTCGTGTCCTACAGTCAGCGTGTGCTCTGATACCATCTCTGTAGCGACCAGACCTCAAATAGTCTGATCTCTGTGCTCCGGTGTCATCCCTGGATCAGTAATGCTGACACCACACAGTACTCGGAGGATTTATAGCAGAGTAGCAATCACACACTTATTACATCGGATGTCTCAAAAGAGAACTTATTACAATAAATATGGCTTAAGGCCATCTAATAACGATAACAGCGGAAGGCTTGGAAGATAAGTGAGTCCATCAACTCCAGCGGCATCGCTGAGTATAGAAACACGACCTAAACTCCTTAATCCTCGTCTAAAAAGTCTGCAACATTAACGTTGCAGCCCGAAAATGGGTCAGCACATGGAATATGCTGGCAAGGTAACACATAGAGAGTAATGAAATGCAACAGCTATACTATATGCATATTTGGCTGGTGTAAAGCTCTATGGTTACAGTTTTTGCATAAAGCCAATTTTTCCCTACTTCAAAGGAATAAATTTTATTTACTATTATGGTGGTTGTTAAACATTGAGAATGGTTGACAGCATCCTCAATCCCAATTATAAATCATCATTAAACAAACCCATCAAAATTAATTTTTAAGTAACATGTTGAGATTCACATAATAATCCAAGTACCAGATACTCAAGTTGTCCATAACCGGGGACACGGCTAATCATGATTAGTTTATTACACTCTGCAGAGGTTTGCGCACTTTTCCCCACAAGACTCGATCGCCTCCGTTGGATTTCTCGCACAGCATGGTGTTTGAGAAATGGATGACCGAGACATAGCCTTTCAGAAGCGCTAGCACCTTACGATCGGGTAGACCGTACCACCTACATCCCCTACATCTGCTAGTCTACCACTGTAAGAGTTCGCCCAACTTAATCAACTATGCCAGAGCCCATAATGTCTTGTGGCTGCACACGGAAGTTTCTAGTATGAATAATCTTATGATCCCTTTGAGCCTGGGTGGCGGTTCAAAAGAAAACAGGCAAGTCCTGATAGAAACCAGGTGCCTCAATCCACCCAGGTGTGTATTTAAGTTGCCACCTTAAATAAACCATTAAAATTATCAAACTCACATCTGTCATGGATATCACTCACCCAATCCACGTCTACTAGCATAGCATGGCATAATAAGCAAACGTAGAAGTAACTCCCAAAGGTTTCATAATAAACAGGTAATAGATACTACCTCATCTACTTCCCATCCCACAATTTAATTAGATCCTAATCATGCAATGTGTGAAGATTGATCTAATGCAATAAAACTGGGTTGTAGAAAAGGTATGATCAAAGTGTTACTTGCCTTGCTGATGATCCGCGAATCCTAGAGATTCGAAGTAACAGGCGGCGTACTCCGGGTATTCTATCGCAGACAACAAACAAGCACACAATAAGTACTTATCTAATGCACAGGTAAAACTCAAATAGAAGATCTAACCAGAAAGTTCAACTTAAGAACCCTGGTTTGCAAAAAGAATCAAATCGAACGAAGCAAAAGAAATCAAACGGCGAAAGAAAACAACTTCGTTCTAGTAATCTGGATCTAGGTCAAATTTTACTGTAGCAAAAACTTGTTTAAGTTGGTTATTCGGAAAGAGGGTTTCGAGACGAAACTCCAGGCGCTTGAATTGCCTGATTCCGATAAACGAGCGAAAAGTTATACTAAAACGAAAATTGGATCAGGAAACAACCGCGGAAAACCCGACGAAAAAGACAAGCGACGAACAGAAAAGAAAAAATTCCTCTTTTTTCGCATGGAAAACGAGGCGCGTCGGCGAACCTTGGAAAGCGTGCTCCGGCGGCGGCGGCGTCCGGCGGTGGGGCTGGGGCGGTTGTGGGCTTCTCTGGCCCGGGGGCGCGGGTATTTAAAGGCTGCCCCGGGCGGTGTCCCGCTCGGGTACGGCCCGGAGTCGGTTTCCGTTTTTTTTTATAATTCCGGTCGGAAGAAAAATAAAAAAAAATACTAAACAGACTCCAAAAATCGCGAAATAAATTTTGCCGGGTTCCTAAAATCAAGCCCGATAAAGTGAACATTTATTTGTGCCCAAACTACAACTTTGAAAAACGCGTATTTTTCCTAAATTCAAATAAAAATACCGAAAAACTCTGAAATAAATCTTATTTGATTTTTTTATTAAATCCTCAATATTTCTGTATTTTGGGAAATTCATTTTATTCCCTCTCTCATATTTTTGTAATAGAAATAATTGATGATAAAATAAATAAAATCAAATGATCCTGTTTACATAATTTGAGAAAACTCAAATACGTAAATAACGAAATCCCCAACTCTCTCCGTGGGTCCTTGAGTTGCTTAGGATTTTCTAGGATCAAAATCAAATGCAAATAAAATATGATATGCATGATGATCTAATGTATAACATTCCAAATTGAAAATTTGGGATGTTACAAGTAAGGATGATTGTGGTAACTAAAAAGCAAAGACTCAAATCATACAAGACGCTCCAAGCAAAACACATATCATGTCGGGGTAAATAGCCATGGGTAGCCCAGCCGGCTTCCCCTGGCCCCTCAGAAAAAATTACGAGCCCATCCGGCTTCCCCTGGCCCCCAAGACCTGGGCCGCCTCCCCCTAGCCGACTGTTGGGGAACGCAATAATTTCAAAAAATTTCCTACGCACACGCAAGATCATGGTGATGCACAGCAACGAGAGGGGAGAGTGTTGTCTACGTACCAACGCAGATCGACTGCGGAAGCGATCACACAACGTAGAGGAAGTAGTCGTACGTCTTCTTCCCGATCCAACCGATCCAAGCACCGTTACTCCGGCACCTCCGAGTTCTTAGCACACGTTCAGCTCGATGACGTTCCTCGGGCTCCGATCCAGCAAAGCGTCGAGGAAGACTTCCGTCAGCACGACGGCGTGGTGACGATCTTGATGTACTACCGACGCAGGGCTTCGCCTAAGCACTGTAACGGTATGATCGAGGTGGAATTTGGTGGCAGGGGGCACCGCACACGGCTAAGGAACGATCTCAAGGATCAACTTGTGTGTCTTGGGGTGTCCCCTGCCCCTGTATTTATATGTTGGAGGAGGGAGGGCTGGCCGGCCAAGAGGGGGAGGCGCAGGGGAGTCCTACTCCCACCGGGAGTAGGACTCCTCCCCCCCAATCCTAATCCAATTAGGACTCTCGGGGGGGGGGGGGAAAGAGAGAGAAGGGGGGCCGGCCCCTTGTCCTATTCCTAATAGGACTCTAGGGGGCGCCGGCCAGCTAGAGGGCTGCCTCTTTTCTCTTTTCCACTAAGGCCCAATAGGCCCATTAGTCTCCCGGGGGGTTCCGGTAACCCTCCCGGTAATCCGGTAAAATCCCGATTTCACCCGGAACGCTTCCGGTGTCCAAACATAGGCTTCCAATATACCAATCTTTACGTCTCGACCATTTCGAGACTCCTCGTCATATCCGTAATCTCATCCGGGACTCCGAACAACCTTCGGTACATCAAAATGCATAAACTCATAATAACTGTCATCGTAACCTTAAGCGTGCGGACCCTACGGTTCGAGAACAATGTAGACATGACCGAGACACGTCTCCGGTCAATAACCAATAGCGGGACCTGGATGCCCATATTGGCTCCTACATATTCTACGAAGATCTTTTATCGGTCAGACCGCATAACAACATACGTTGTTCCCTTTGTCATCGGTATGTTACTTGCCCGAGATTCGATCGTCGGTATCCAATACCTAGTTCAATCTCGTTACCGGCAAGTCTCTTTACTCGTTCCGTAATACATCATGTCACAACTAACTATTTAGTTGCAGTGCTTGCAAGGCTTATGTGATGTGTATTACCGAGAGGGCCCAGAGATACCTCTCCGACAATCGGAGTGACAAACCCTAATCTCGAAATACGCCAACCCAACATCTGCCATTGGAGACACCTGTAGTACTCCTTTATAATCACCCAGTAACGTTGTGACGTTTGGTAGTACCCAAAGTGTTCCTCCGGTAAACGGGAGTTGCATAATCTCATAGTTATAGGAACATGTATAAGTCATGAAGATAGCAATAGCAACATACTAAACGATCGGGTGCTAAGCTAATGGAATGGGTCATGTCAATCAGATCATTCAACTAATGATGTGACCTCGTTAATCAAATAACAACTCTTTGTTCATGGTTAGGAAACATAACCATCTTTGATTAACGAGCTAGTCTAGTAGAGGCATACTAGTGACACTCTGTTGGTCTATGTATTCACACATGTATTATGTTTCCGGTTAATACAATTCTAGCATGAATAATAAACATTTATCATGATACAAGGAAATAAATAATAACTTTATTATTGCCTCTAGGGCATATTTCCTTCAGTCTCCCACTTGCACTAGAGTCAATAATCTAGATTACACTGTAATGATTCTAACACCCATGGAGCCTTGGTGCTGATCATGTTTTGCTCGTGGAAGAGGCTTAGTCAACGGGTCTGCAACATTCAGATCTGTATGTATCTTGCAAATCTCTATGTCTCCCACCTGGACTAAATCCCGGATGGAGTTGAAGCGTCTTTTGATGTGCTTGGTTCTTTTGTGAAATCTGGATTCCTTTGCCAAGGCAATTGCACCAGTATTGTCACAGAAGATTTTCATTGGACCCGATGCACTAGGTATGACACCTAGATCGGATATGAACTCCTTCATCCAGACTCCTTCGTTTGCTGCTTCCGAAGCAGCTATGTACTCCGCTTCACATGTAGATCCCGCTACGACGCTTTGTTTAGAACCGCACCAACTGACAGCTCCACCGTTTAAAGTAAACACGTATCCGGTTTGCGATTTAGAATCGTCCGGATCAGTGTCAAAGCTTGCATCAACGTAACCTCTTACGGTGAGCTCTTTGTCACCTCCATATACGAGAAACATATCCTTAGTCCTTTTCAGGTATTTCAGGATGTTCTTGACCGCTGTCCAGTGATCCACCCATGGATTACTTTGGTACCTCCCTGCTAAACTTATGGCAAGGCACACATCAGGTCTGGTACACAGCATTGCATACATGATAGAGCCTATGGCTGAAGCATAGGGAACATCTTTCATATTCTCTCTATCTTCTGCAGTGGTCGGGCATTGAGCCTGGCTCAACTTCACACCTTGCAATACAGGCAAGAACCCTTTCTTTGCTTGATCCATTTTGAACTTCTTCAAAATCTTGTCAAGGTATGTGCTTTGTGAAAGTCCAATTAAGCGTTTTGATCTATCTCTATAGATCTTTATGCCTAATATGTAAGCAGCTTCCCCAAGGTCTTTCATCGAAAAACTTTTATTCAAGTATCCCTTTATGCTATCCAGAAATTCTATATCATTTCCAATGAGTAATATGTCATCCACATATAATATCAGAAATGCTACAGAGCTCCCACTCACTTTCTTGTAAATACAGGCTTCTCCAAAAGTCTGTATAAACCCAAATGCTTTGATCACACTATCAAAGTGTTTATTCCAACTCCGAGATGCTTGCACCAGTCCATAGATGGATCGCTGGAGTTTGCACACTTTGTTAGCTCCCTTTGGATCGACAAAACCTTCTGGTTGCATCATATACAACTCTTCTTCCAGAAATCCATTCAGGAATGCGGTTTTTACATCCATTTGCCAAATTTCATAATCATAAAATGCGGCAATTGCTAACATGATTCTGACAGACTTAAGCATCGCTACGGGTGAGAAAGTCTCATCGTAGTCAACTCCTTGAACTTGTCGAAAACCTTTTGCGACAAGTCGAGCTTTGTAGACAGTAACATTACCATCAGCGTCAGTCTTTTTCTTAAAGATCCATTTATTCTCAATTGCTTGCCGATCATCGGGCAAGTCAACCAAAGTCCATACTTTGTTCTCATACATGGATCCCATCTCAGATTTCATGGCTTCAAGCCACTTTGCGGAATCTGGGCTCACCATCGCTTCTTCATAGTTCGTAGGTTCATCATGATCTAGTAGCATGACTTCCAGAACAGGATTACCGTACCACTCTGGTGCGGATCTTACTCTGGTTGATCTACGAGGTACAGTAGTATCTTGAACTAAAGTTTCATGATCATCATCATTAACTTCCTCTCTTATTGGTGTAGTTCTCACAGAAACAGTTTTCTGTGATGTACTATTTCCCAATAATGGAGTAGGTATAGTTACCTCGTCAAGTTCTACTTTCCTCCCACTCACTTCTTTCGAGAGAAACTCCTTCTCAAGAAAGTTTCCGAATTTAGCAACAAAAGTCCTGCCTTCGGATCTGTGATAGAAGGTGTATCCAATAGTTTCCTTTGGATATCCTATGAAGACACACTTCTCCGATTTGGGTTCGAGCTTATCAGGTTGAAGTATTTTCACATAAGCATCGCAGCCCCAAACTTTAAGAAACGACAACTTTGGTTTCTTGCCAAACCATAGTTCAAAAGGCGTCGTCTCAACGGATTTAGATGGTGCCCTATTTAATGTGAATGTGGCCGTCTCTAAAACATAACCCCAAAATGATAGCGGTAAATCAGTAAGAGACATCATAGATCGCACCATATCTAGTAAAGTACGATTAGGACGTTCGGACACACCATTGCGTTGTGGTGTTCCGGGTGGCGTGAGTTGCGAAACTATTCCACAATTTTTCAAATGTACACCAAACTTGTAACTCAAATATTCTCCTCCACGATCAGATCGTAGAAACTTTATTTTCTTGTTACGATGATTTTCAACTTCACTCTGAAATTCCTTGAACTTTTCAAATGTTTCAAACTTATGTTTCATTAAGTAGATATACCCATATCTGCTTAAATCATCTGTGAAGGTGAGAAAATAACGATATCCGCCACGAGCCTCAATATTCATCGGACCACATACATCGGTATGTATGATTTCCAATAAATCTATTGCTCTCTCCATAGTACCGGAGAACGGTGTTTTAGTCATCTTGCCCATGAGGCACGGTTCGCAAGTACCAAGTGATTCATAATCAAGTGATTCCAAAAGCCCATCAGTATGGAGTTTCTTCATACGCTTTACACAGATATGACCTAAACGGCAGTGCCACAAATAAGTTGCACTATCATTATCAACTCTGCATCTTTTGGCTTCAACATTATGAATATGTGTATTACTACTATCGAGATTTAATAAGAATAGACCACTTTTCAAGGGTGCATGACCATAAAAGATATTACTCATATAAATAGAACAACCATTATTCTCTGATTTAAATGAATAACCGTCTCGCATCAAACAAGATCCAGATATAATGTTCATGCTCAACGCTGGCACCAAATAACAATTATTTAGGTCTAATATTAATCCCGAAGGTAGATGTAGAGGTAGCGTGCCGACCGCGATCACATCGACTTTGGAACCGTTTCCCACGCGCATCGTCACCTCGTCCTTTGCTAGTGTCCGCTTATTCTGTAGTCCCTGTTTCAAGTTGCAAATATTAGCAACAGAACCAGTATCAAATACCCAGGTGCTACTGCGAGCATTAGTAAGGTACACATCAATAACATGTATATCACATATACCTTTGTTCACCTTGCCATCCTTCTTATCCGCCAAATACTTGGGGCAGTTCCGCTTCCAGTGACCAGTCTGCTTGCAGTAGAAGCACTCAGTTTCAGGCTTAGGTCCAGGCTTGGGTTTCTTCTCTTGAGCAGCAACTTGCTTGCCGTTCTTCTTGGAGTTCCCTTTCTTCTTCCCTTTGCCCTTTTTCTTGAAACTAGTGGTTTTGTTAACCATCAACACTTGATGCTCCTTTTTGATTTCTACCTCCGCAGCTTTCAGCATAGCGAAGAGCTCGGGAATAGTCTTGTTCATCCCTTGCATATTATAGTTCATCACAAAGCTCTTGTAGCTTGGTGGCAGTGATTGGAGAATTCTGTCAATGACGCAATCATCCGGAAGTGTAACTCCCAATTGAATCAAGTGATTATTATACCCAGACATTTTGAGTATATGCTCACTGACAGAACTGTTCTCCTCCATCTTGCAGCTATAGAACTTATTGGAGACTTCATATCTCTCAATCCGGGCATTTGCTTGAAATATTAACTTCAACTCCTGGAACATCTCATATGCTCCATGACGTTCAAAACGTCGTTGAAGTCCTGGTTCTAAGCCGTAAAGCATGGCACACTGAACTATTGAGTAGTCATCAGCTTTGCTCTGCCAGACGTTCATAACTTCTGGCGTTGCTCTTGCAGCAGGCCTGGCACTTAGCGGTGCTTCCAGGACGTAATTCTTCTGTGCAGCAATGAGGATAATCCTCAGGTTACGGACCCAGTCCGTGTAATTGCTACCATCATCTTTCAACTTAGCTTTCTCAAGGAACGCATTAAAATTCAACGGAACAACAGCACGAGCCATCTATCTACAATCAACATAGACAAGCAAGATACTATCAGGTACTAAGTTCATGATAAATTTTAAGTTCAGTTAATTTACTTAAGAACTCCCACTTAGATAGACATCCCTCTAATCCTCTAAGTGATCACGTGATCCAAATCAACTAAACCATAACCGATCATCACGTGAGATGGAGTAGTTTTCAATGGTGAACATCAATATGTTGATCATATCTACTATATGATTCAATCTCGACCTTTCGGTCTTCGTGTTCCGAGGTCATATCTTATATGCATAGCTCGTCAAGTATAACCTGAGTATTCTGCGTGTGCAACTGTTTTGCACCCGTTGTATTTGAACGTAGAGCCTATCACACCCGATCATCACGTGGTGTCACAGCACGAAGAACTTTTGCAACGGTGCATACTCAGGGAGAACACTCCTTGATAATTTAGTGAGAGATCATCTTATAATGCTACCGTCAACCAAAGCAAAATAAGATGCATAAAAGGATAAACATCACATGCAATCAATATAAGTGATATGATATGGCCATCATCATCTTGTGCTTTGTGATCTCCATCTCCGAAGCATCGTCATGATCACCATCGTCACCGGCGCGCCACCTTGATCTCCATCGTAGCAACGTTGTCGTCTCACCAATCTTATGCTTCCACGACTATTACTACCGTTTAGTAATCTAGTAAAGCATTACATCGCGATTGCATTGCATACAATAAAGCGACAACCATATGGCTCCTGCCAGTTGCCGATAACTCGGTTACAAAACATGATCATCTCATACAATAAAATCAGCATCATGCCTTGACCATATCACATCACAACATGCCCTGCAAAAACAAGTTAGACGTCTTCTACTTTGTTGTTGCAAGTTTTACGTGGCTGCTACGGGCTTTAAGTAAGAACACATCTCACCTACGCATCAAAACCACAACGATAGTTCGTCAAATAGACTCCGTTTTAACCTTCTCAAGGACCGGGCGTAGTCACACTTGGTTCAACTAAAGTTGGAGAGATAGTCTTCCGCAAGCCATCTATGTGCAAAGCACATCGAGGGAACCGGTCTCGCATAAGAGTATGCGTAAGGTTGGTCCGGATCATCTCAACCAACAATACCGCCGAACCAAAGTATGACATGCTGGTAGGCAGTATGACTTGTATCGCCCACAACTCACTTGTGTTCTACTCGTGCATATAACATCAAACCATAAAACCTAGGCTCGGATGCCACTGTTGGGGAACGCAGTAATTTCAAAAAAATTCCTACGCACACGCAAGATCATGGTGATGCACAGCAACGAGAGGGGAGAGTGTTGTCTACGTACCAACGCAGACCGACTGCGGAAGCGATCACACAACATAGAGGAAGTAGTCGTACGTCTTCTTCCCGATCCAACCGATCCAAGCACCGTTACTCCGGCACCTCCGAGTTCTTAGCACACGTTCAGCTCGATGACGTTCCTCGGGCTCCGATCCAGCAAAGCGTCGAGGAAGAGTTCCGTCAGCACGACGGCGTGGTGACGATCTTGATGTACTACCGACGCAGGGCTTCGCCTAAGCACTGTAACGGTATGATCGAGGTGGAATTTGGTGGCAGGGGGCACCGCACACGGCTAAGGAACGATCTCAAGGATCAACTTGTGTGTCTTGGGGTGTCCCCTGCCCCTGTATTTATATGTTGGAGGAGGGAGGGCTGGCCGGCCAAGAGGGGGAGGCGCAGGGGAGTCCTACTCCCACCGGGAGTAGGACTCCTCCCCCCCAATCCTAATCCAATTAGGACTCTCGGGGGGGGGGGAAGAGAGAGAAGGGGGGCCGGCCCCTTGTCCTATTCCTAATAGGACTCTAGGGGGCGCCGGCCAGCTAGAGGGCTGCCTCTTTTCTCTTTTCCACTAAGGCCCAATAGGCCCATTAGTCTCCCGGGGGGTTCCGGTAACCCTCCCGGTAATCCGGTAAAATCCCGATTTCACCCGGAACGCTTCCGGTGTCCAAACATAGGCTTCCAATATACCAATCTTTACGTCTCGACCATTTCGAGACTCCTCGTCATATCCGTAATCTCATCCGGGACTCCGAACAACCTTCGGTACATCAAAATGCATAAACTCATAATAACTGTCATCGTAACCTTAAGCGTGCGGACCCTACGGTTCGAGAACAATGTAGACATGACCGAGACACGTCTCCGGTCAATAACCAATAGCGGGACCTGGATGCCCATATTGGCTCCTACATATTCTACGAAGATCTTTTATCGGTCAGACCGCATAACAACATACGTTGTTCCCTTTGTCATCGGTATGTTACTTGCCCGAGATTCGATCGTCGGTATCCAATACCTAGTTCAATCTCGTTACCGGCAAGTCTCTTTACTCGTTCCGTAATACATCATGTCACAACTAACTATTTAGTTGCAGTGCTTGCAAGGCTTATGTGATGTGTATTACCGAGAGGGCCCAGAGATACCTCTCCGACAATCGGAGTGACAAACCCTAATCTCGAAATACGCCAACCCAACATCTGCCATTGGAGACACCTGTAGTACTCCTTTATAATCACCCAGTAACGTTGTGACGTTTGGTAGTACCCAAAGTGTTCCTCCGGTAAACGGGAGTTGCATAATCTCATAGTTATAGGAACATGTATAAGTCATGAAGATAGCAATAGCAACATACTAAACGATCGGGTGCTAAGCTAATGGAATGGGTCATGTCAATCAGATCATTCAACTAATGATGTGACCTCGTTAATCAAATAACAACTCTTTGTTCATGGTTAGGAAACATAACCATCTTTGATTAACGAGCTAGTCTAGTAGAGGCATACTAGTGACACTCTGTTTGTCTATGTATTCACACATGTATTATGTTTCCGGTTAATACAATTCTAGCATGAATAATAAACATTTATCATGATACAAGGAAATAAATAATAACTTTATTATTGCCTCTAGGGCATATTTCCTTCACCGACTGCCATCCTAGCCGGCTTGGGGGGCGGCCCGCCCTTTTTACCCCCATGAAGAAAACTGTGGAGGGCCGGCTACGGCAGGGCCGGCTACGGTAAGGCCGGCTATGGTACGGCCGGCTACTGCCGGGCCGGCTCCGATAAAGCAGTCAACGCCGTACCCGCGATGTACGCGTCCACTCCGCGATGATGAAGCGGGGCGTGGCTACAGTGGAGCCTGCCACCCCCTAAACCCGGAGCACGCCTGGTACATCGCATCGTGCGGGCAGCTGCGGCCCGCCCGGCGCGGCACTGTAGCCACGGCGGCTCTGACGCCGTCCACGACGGGCCGCCAGCGTGGCCCCCGAGGCGGTGGGCCCCTTCGGGCAGAGAGATGCCGAAGGCGGCCACACCCCCTCTCAAGCCGGCAAGACAGAGGGCCGGCTTCACGTAGCCGGCCTGCCGCCTTCCTCGAAGGAGACGCCCATCAAGGAGACAAGGTGCGGCGGGGCTACAGTAATCGCCCGCCAGGGCGGCGTTACTGTAGCCACGCTTGCCCCGACCAAGCGTGCGCCAACAAGCACGGAGCAACAGTAACCAGCCGCCGACCAGGCCCTGGCCAGTGGGGCCGGCCTGTCGACCCGGGAGCCGGCAGCCGGCGGGACCCACCAGCTGGCGGGCCCCAGAAGCCGGCGGAGAAGCCGGCGAACACAGCCACAGACAGCTGGGCCCTGCGCCCAGTCGGATTACCATTGTACCCTCGGGGGGTAGGCCTATATAAACCCCCCGGTGCACCCATGCAAAGGGTTGAACTCTCTTCCTAGACCTAGACACATACAAGGAGAAGAAGCAAGCTGAGCCCAGCCCTTCTTCCTCCTTCCACCCCGAACAGCTCGAGGAGCATTGTAGCCACCTGTGAACTTAGTAACCATGCGGAGACCCCGCAGAGCAGCAGTAGGGGTGTTATCTCCCCGGAGAGCCCTGAAGCTGGGTAAGATTCGCCGGCGTGCATGTCTACGCCTCATCCCGTTTACAGGCACCAGCGACGTTCTATTGGCCCCCGCAATGATAAGCCACCCGTTGGCATATGTCGATCCTACCACCCGACATTTGGCGCCCACCGTGGGGCCAGGTGCACCGTCGTCCGGAGACCTGTTCTGGATGGGAACCCTTTTCCTCCCTCGCGGGCGTAGCCAGCCTGGCTCGCCCGATGGTGCTTGTCGCGACGCGCTGCATGGCGTCGCCGACGTCTGCACGGCTAGCGGCCTCGCCAACCTCTTCGACAAGGCCCGCATCTCCGACGAGCTCACCTCTGATGCGGGCACAGATCACCTCGCCAACCTCCTCAGCCAGCTCCACGTCTCCAGCGAGCCCGCTGCGGACTTGGAGTCGGTTGGCTCCACCGACCCGATGCCCGTCGACTCCGACGCGGCATCCTACGATACCTTCCCCACCAACGTCACGGTCTACAATGACCCGCTCCCTCCGGCTGGCGATCGCGATTCTGACGCCCCCGAGGTAATGGTTATCGGCCTCGACGGCCCGACTGACGAGGGCGCCCGCGACTCCCCACGCGCGGCGGCCCAAGACTTGTCCGTCCCCCTTCCGGCTGACGCCAGCGACGAAGTTCTGGAGGCACGCCGACTCGCCCTCCTCGCGGAGGGCCGGCGGCTGGCCTCCGTAAGACGCCTCACCGAGGCCTACCAGCGCGAAGCTGACCGCGCCGCCTTCGGCACGCCGGCTCCGGCTGGCCCTAGCCGGGCCGGCGCTGTCAGGCAACGTGGCGCCGTCATCGCCGACACGCTTGGGGTGGATCGCCCGGTCTACGCCACCCCGCTCAAGAACCTGCGCGCCGCCCAGGCGGCCATAGACGAGCTGGACGGCTTGGAAGCCGAAGATCTCCCTCATATGACGCGGCGCATCCAGCAACTAATTGATGCGGCCGCACGACGGCACGAGGCCGACGCCTGCGCGGGGAGCCCTCCCCCGCGCCGCGAACACGGCGCGACCTCCCGGTCGCCAACTACCAGCTACACCCGCACGCGGCGCGAGAAAGAGCCGGCTTCCAGCCGAAGCCGGACCCAAGTCTCCATCGAGCGAGACGCGGACGGCCGCCCCCGAGCCATGGAACGGCGGGGCACCCCGCCTCCGCCTCGAGCTCGCGGAGAAAGATATCCTACCCCGCCTCCAGTGGCTCACCCGACTCTCAGCGGCCGGCTTGGACACCGGGAGGGAATCGGCGAATACGACGCCCGCCACCGGATCGACCGCCTGGCCCGATCCCTGGCGCTAGAAGAAGAAGACGATGTCGGCCCGCCTTGCTTCGGCCCCCGCATCCGCGACGAGCCCTTCCCCAAAGGGTTCTCACTCCCAAGAGACACACCCAAGTATAATGGCTCGGTGAAGCCGGAAGACTGGCTGACCGACTACTCCACAGCCGTCAGCATCGCCAATGGCAACCGGCGCGTTGCCGTAAAGTACGTGCCCCTCATGCTGCAAGGCACGGCGTGGACTTGGCTCAACAGCCTTAAGCCCCTCAGCATCAACAGCTGGGTGGATTTCACTGAAGCCTTCATTCGCAACTTCACCAGCACCTACAAGCGAGCTCCCAAGCCCAGACAGCTCTCCCTGTGCGTACAGGGCCCAGCCGAGTCCACTCGCGACTACCTGACGCGTTGGGCCGAGCTCCGCAACTCCTGCGAGGGGGTGCACGAGGTGCAAGCCATCGAATACTTCACAGCCGGGTGCCGAGAGGGCACCCTCCTCAAGCACAAGCTTCTCTGCGATGAGCCGACTACCCTCGACGAGCTCCTGAACATCGCCGACAAGTACGCCACCACCGACTCCTCGATGAAGACCGAGCTCCGGGTGGATGCATCTAGAAAGGTGCTCAATCCGGCGCCCAAAGCGCCGGCTGGAGACGGCGGCCGACGCCAACACCAGAATGATCAAAAGCGCAAGGGCCCTGCGCCGCCTCCCGCAAGTCGGCAGGTGGCCACGGTCGAAGACGCGCCGCCTAAAGGGCGGCCGGCCGGCTTGGCAGCCGGCCTTCTCCTACGAGCAAACCCTTGATGCCCCGTGCAAGTTCCACAGTGGCGCGAAGCCGTCCAACCACACGACCCGCAAATGCAACTGGCTCGCCCGAATCTCGAAGGGCGAAGGGCTCACGCCGACTCCGCCTGCCGGCCCGCCGCCGCCGGCTCCGCCGCCGCCGGCTCCGCCTCCCAAAGCCGCCCGGCCCGCGGTCGATGCCGTGCAGGACGAGTTCCCCGATGAGCAAGCGTCTTATGTCATCTTCACGAGCCAACCCGAAGACCGGCGCAGCAAGCGCCGAGAGCAACAGGAGGTCAACATGGCCGCCACCAGCCCAACCGGCCACATGCACTGGTCGGAGAAACCCATCAGCTGGAGCCGGGCCGACCACCCAGAGGTGATGCCATCCCCCGGCTCCTACGCTTTGGTCCTGGAGGCCACCCTCGCAACGGATACGCGCGCCGCACACTTCTCCCGCGTGCTGATCGACGGCGGAAGCAGCATCAACATCCTGTACCGCGACACCATGGAGAAGCTGGGCGTCAAGGCCAAGCAACTTGCGTCGACTCGAACGGTGTTCCACGGCATCGTACCCGGATTGTCCTGTGCCCCCATCGGCAAGCTCAAGATCGATGTTCTCTTTGGGGGCAAGGATCATTTCCGCCGGGAAGCAATCTGGTTCGAGGTGGTGGACCTGGAGAGCCCTTATCATGCCTTGCTTGGCCGACCCGCCTTGGCCAAGTTCATGGCAGTCCCCCACTATGCTTACTTCAAGATGAAGATACCGAGCTCCAAGGGTGTCATCACCATCGCCGGCGACTACAAGAAGTCCGCCGACTGCGCCGCGGCCAGCAGCCGGCTGGCTGAATCCCTCGTGATTGCAGCCGAGAGGAAGACGCTGGACCGGGTCGTGGCCCTGGCCAGCAAGCAGCTAAACCAACCCGCCGACTCCAAGGAGTATGATGCCCAAGGATCTTTCCAGCCGGCCAAGGAGACCAAGAAGATACAGCTCGACCCCGAGCACCCCAAGAGGTTTGGCATCATTGGGGCGAGCCTGGATAGCAAATAGGAAGGCGAGCTCGCCGATTTCCTCCGTGAGAATCGGGATATCTTTGCATGGTCCCCCAAGGACATGCCAGGTGTTCCGAAGGATTTCGCCGAGCACAAATTGCATGTGCGGGAGGATGCTAAACCAGTCAAGCAGCCCCTCCGCCGACTGTCAGAAGAGAAGAGAAGGATCGTAGGGGAGGAGATAGCCCGGCTCCTCGCAGCCGGCTTCATCATGGAAGTTTTCTTCCCCGAATGGCTCGCGAACCCGGTTCTCGTGTTGAAAAAGAATAACAAGTGGCGCATGTGTATAGATTACACGAGCCTCAACAAAGCCTGCCCAAAAGGTCCCTTTGCTCTGCCCAGGATTGATCAAGTGATAGACTCCACAGCCGGATGCGAGCTGTTGAGCTTTTTGGATGCCTACTCGGGATACCACCAGATCAAGCTGAACCCGGATGACCAACTGAAGACCGCCTTCATCACGCCGTTTGGAGCCTTCTGCTACCTGACTATGACGTTCGGCTTGAGGAATGCCGGCGCCACTTTTCAGCGTTGCATGCAGAAGTGCCTCCTCACGCAGCTCGGCAAGAACGCCCACGTTTACGTGGATGATGTTGTGGTGAAGACGGAGAAGCGTGGCACTCCACTGGAAGACTTGAAGGAGACATTCGAGAACCTGCGCCGGTTCCGGATCAAGCTCAACCCGGAGAAATGCGTGTTCGGAGTGCCAGCCGGCCAGCTCCTAGGCTTTCTGGTCTCTGAACGCGGCATAGAGTGCAACCCTGTGAAGATCAAGGCCATCGAGAGGATGGCGGTCCCAACCAAGCTCAGAGAGATTCAGAAGTTCACCGGGTGCCTGGCCTTTCTTAACCGCTTCATCAGCCGCCTTGGAGAAAAAGCACTCCCCCTCTACCGCCTCATGAAGAAGAGCACTCACTTTGACTGGAACGACCAGGCCGACCAAGCTTTCCACGACCTGAAGAAAATGCTGTCCACGCCGCCTGTCTTGGCGGCACCGACTGAGAAGGAGCCCATGCTCCTATATATTGCCGCCACTAGCCGGGTGGTCAGCACCGTCATTGTGGTCGAACGCCCCGAAGAAGGCCGAGCCCAGCCGGTCCAAAGGCCGGTTTACTACCTGAGCGAGGTGTTGTCCGCCTCAAAGCAAAATTACCCGCACTATCAGAAGATGTGCTATGGCGTGTACTTCGCCGCCAAGAAACTGAAGCCGTACTTTCAAGAGCATCCCATCACGGTCGTATGCACTACCCCGCTAGCCGACATCATAGGCAGCCGGGATGCATCCGGCCGGGTGGCCAAATGGGCCATCGAGCTGGCCCCCTACACGATCTTCTACCAACCCCGCACCGCCATCAAGACGCAAGCGCTGGCCGACTTCCTCGTCGACTGGGCCGAGACCCAGTACTTACCACTAGCACCCGACTCCACCCATTGGCGCATGCACTTTGATGGATCAAAGATGCGCACCGGCTTGGGAGCCGGCGTCGTCCTTACCTCTCCAAAGGGTGACAAGCTCAGATACACGCTGCAGATCCACTTCGCCGCCTCCAACAACGTAGCCGAGTACGAGGCGCTCATACACGGGCTCCGGCTTGCCAAGGAACTTGGCATTCACCGGATCCTGTGCTATGGCGACTCGGATTTGGTGGTGCAGCAGTCTTCTGGCGACTGGGATGCCAAGGACGCGAACATGGCGAGCTACCGTTTCCTAGTGCAGCAAATCAGCGGATACTTCGACGGGTGTGAGTTCCTTCACGTGCCGCGAGCTGACAATGAGCCAGCAGATGCTCTGGCCCGAATAGGCTCCACGCGGCAAGCAATACCAGCCGGCGTCGCCCCGCAGCGCCTCCTCAAGCCTTCAATCAAGCCGTCTCCGGAATCCGACTCCATTTTCGTGCCGCCTAACCCCGAGGGGGCCGGGTCCGGCTCGAAGAATCAAGCAGCCGGCCCGGGGACTTCAATATTTGGCTCAGGGACTGCAGTACCCGGCCCGGGGACCGCCGCACCCGGCCCGGGGACTGCGGTAGCTGGCCCGGGGACTGCGGTAGCCGGCCCGGGGATTTCTTCAGCACAGGAAGCGGCGGCCGACTCCAGCACTGCACTGCCCAGCCCGCCCACCCTGGTGGCTGTGGCCACATTGGTGGCTGAGGAGGTCGCCGCCCCATCATGGGCCCAAACCATCCGCAACTTTTTGGTGAACCATGACCTGCCAGCTGACAAAAACGAAGCAAGACAAGTTCAGCGCCGGGCTGGAGCATACACAATCGTCAACAGAGAGCTCGTCAAGCGCGGCGCTATCGGAGTCTTGCAGCGATGCGTCGAGCAGGAGAAAGGCATCGCAATCCTCAGGGATATACACCAAGGTGAGTGTGGCCACCACGTCGCATCAAGATCAATGGTCGCCAAAGCCTTCCGCCACGGCTTCTTCTGGCCGACTGCTTTGGACGACGCCAAAGAGCTAGTAAAACACTGCAAAGGCTGCCAGCTTTTCAGCTCGCAGCAACACATGCCGGCTTCAGCACTCAAGACCATTCCCATCACCTGGCCCTTTGCCGTCTGGGGATTGGATATGGTGGGCCCATTCAAGACGGCGCGCGGCGGCATCACACATTTGCTCGTCGCCGTCGACAAATTCACCAAGTGGATCAAGGCGAAGCCGATCAAGAAGCTGAATGGGCCGACTGCAGTGACCTTCATTGCAGATATAACAACCCGGTACGGCATACCACACAGCATCATCACCGACAACGGCACGAACTTTGCCAAAGGTGCCTTGGCACGGTTCTGCGCTGCGCAAGGTATCCGGCTGGACCTTGCGTCAGTCGCCCACCCGCAGTCAAACGGCCAAGTGGAGCGAGCAAATGGCCTCATTCTATCCGGCATCAAGCCTCGACTGGTCGTACCCCTGGAGCGTTCAGCCGGCTGCTGGCTCGATGAGCTGCCGGCTGTCCTATGGAGTCTGCGCACTACTCCCAACAGATCAACCGGCTTCACTCCTTTCTTCCTTGTATATGGTGCCGAGGCGGTCATCCCAACAGACATCGAGTTCGACTCGCCTCGGGTAACCATGTACACGGAAGCGGAAGCCAAAGAAGCACGAGAAGACGGCGTCGACCTGCTGGAAGAGGCCTGGCTGTTAGCCCTCAGCCGGTCTGCCATCTACCAGCAGGGTCTGCGCCGCTACCATAGCCGGAGGGTCCGCCCAAGATCCTTCCAGGAGGGCGACCTTGTGCTCCGGCTGATCCAGCGAACAGCCAGCCAGCACAAGCTCGCAGCCCCCTGGGAAGGCCCCTTCATCATCAGCAGAGCCTTGGGCAACGACGCCTACTACCTCATCGACGCGCAGAAGCCGAAGGCACGCAAGAGAGACGACTCCGGCAAGAAGTCGGAGCGACCATGGAATGCAAATCTCCTCCGGAAGTTTTACAGTTAAAACGCAGTATGTGTTATGCCCACTTTTGTATTTAGTACGAAACAGTAGGCTCCCCGAGAAAGACTCGGGGACTGCCACCCTTTATCTTATGAATGAAAGTTATCATACGTATGATTTTACCTCTTCATTTATTTTGTCCGGTACCGGGTCCGACGAGTCGGACCGGGGACTGGCCGACTAGAGTTATATTAGGAGCCCTACCCGCAGTCAGACAAGTAATGTGCCGACACCCAGTCTTGGCTCTTGCCGAAATCGTAGCTCGAAGAACCGACTGCCCGGCTGGCAAGAGCCACAAGCCGGAAAGGGTGCCCACATGAAAAACGGCTAGGGACCAAACAGGCTCACATATATAACAAAAGCCGGCTGACTGCCTCACGCCGACCGACTACCAGAGTAGCCGGCCGGCCGGCCTACATTCAGTCTACTTCAAATCCAAGAAAGCCCAAGTACTTGCCTTCCCAAAGAGGGAAGGCGGCAAAGGAAAGAGCCTAAGGACAAGAAAGTACACTTGAATGAACGCCAACACGTGCATATATTAATATTTACACAAAAGGCCTCCAGAGAGGTCGACATCCAACATTGTTCGATACACCCCCAGTGGGTGGAATTGCAGAAACTTAAAATTGTCTGAAAAAGTAAAAAACAGGGACAAAAAGAACGGCAGACCAAGCCGGCGGGGCCGCAGACGAGCCGGGCTAGGCGGTAGAAGTAGTCGCGCCGGCTGGAGGAGCGGCCGGCTGGCCAACCTCGGCTTGATCGTTGCCTCCGGCAGAGGTCGCACTCCCGCGTGGCTCGTTGCTGGAGGCACGGTCGGCTGGCGGACGGTCGGCCGTCTCACCAGTCGGGTCGGCATCTTCGCCGTCCTCCTCCTCGTCGTCCTCGCCCTCATCGCTGGAGGCGATCTCTTCGGCCGAGTCCTCGCCGTCCGCCGGGTTCAGCCCGAACCATTCCTCCGGCTAGGCGGCGCCATCGTTGTTAAGCTCCGGCGCGAAGACACTAGTGTCGGTGCACTCGGCGATCGTCGAGGAGCGTTGCGCGATCGCCGGCCGCACCTCCTCCAGCTCGGCGTCGGCTTCTGACCGCCACGTCCGCAGCTGGTCCAGGCTTAGCCCTGGGTACCATGCGCGGACGAACTCCAGCGCGCGCCCGGCTCCAAGACGGGCCGCGGATGCCTTCCAGGCCTCGAAGCGGCCGACTGCGACTTCGAGCCAGTCGGCCGTCCGGCTTGGGGTGCGGGGAATTGTCTGGCCGGGCCAGAGCGCGGCCAGCATCGTTGCCCTGGCGCGTTGGAGCCGGCGGAGCAACCGGTGGGCGGGCTGCAGCCGCACCTGGACGGCGATAAGCTGCTCCGATAACGTCCGGTTCGCATCCGGCGGAATCACAACCCCGGCCCGACGGCGCTCCTCGCGGTAGGCTTCGATGGCTTGGGCGGCAAGGACGGACTGGCCGGGGAAGTACTCTGCGCAAGACAACAAACACAAGTCAAAACAAAACTATAGGCGGCCGGCGAATGGAAGAAGAGCAAGAAAGACAGCCTACCATCGACGAGATCCTTGATCCGGCCGAAGCCTTCTTCCAGCGCCCGGTGCGTCTCGGCGCAGCTCGCCTCCCTGGCCTCGAACTCCGCCTTCAGGGTAGCCTCGCCGTCCTGCGCCTTTTGCAGGGCCGCCTTGTGGCTCTCCTCTTGGTCGGCCAGTTTCGTCGCCAGGCGGTCGCGCTCATGAACCAAGTCAGCGTACTCGGCGTCCTTGGCACGAAGAGCGGCCTGCACCACGCCGAGTTCCCTCCGCAGGTCGGCGTTGGCCTCTGCACGAGCAAAAAATAAAGAGAAAAGTCAGCAAAGAAAAAGTCATCGAGTAAGATCCGACCCGACTGCGCTGCAGTCGGCCCGGATCTCGGGGACTACACCTAGTGGGTGCGCTGTCGCGCCCCCACGAGGAATTAATAAGGACAAAACACTTACGCCGGCTGCTAGCGAGGTCTTCGGTCCTCCGGCTTAGCTCCCGAGCCTGGGAGTTGAAGGCGGCAGCGCGAGAATTGTGATAATCCTGGAGATCAGAAAAAACAGTCAAGATAGTCGTCAAGTAAGATCCGACCCGACTGCGCTGCAGTCGGCCCGGATCTCGGGGACTACACCGAGTGGGTGCGCTAGCGCGCCCCCACGGAAAAAATTCAAAGGACCAGAACGGTCAAGGAGTGAAGACTTACCCGGATTGCAGACCGCGTCGACAGAAACTCCTGAGTAAATTGCCTCAGGAGGCCGGCCTGTGCCTGCAGCCGGCTCCGAACCTCTTGAGCCGCGACGTTCAGCTCGCCGCTCCCTCCGCTAGGAGTCCACCCGGACGTAGCGGAGCTGGCCGCCTCCAAGGCGTCTGCCGTCCGCTCAGCCCCCGCGGCTCGGCGCGTGTCCGGCGGGGCCGTGCCCCCTCCGGCGGGCCGGCTTGCTGCCAGCTCGATCTCAAGGCCGGCTCCGGCCTCGGGCGCGGCCCGGGCCGGCTCCTCCGGCACCGCCGACGATTGGCCGCCTTCGCCCGCTCCCGCTGGCGCTGCCGGCGACGTCCTCTCGACGGATACCTCGAAGACTTCGTCCCTCTGCACCAGCGGCTGCTCGGGGATAATCTCCTCCGCCGTGGGCAGAGGGATATCCGGATCCAAGGTCTAGAGGGGGATGGCGAGTAGCGGAGTCTGGCTGCGCACGCCTTCCACCTCCGTCTCCGCGGCCGCCCGCTCCGACGGAGTCTCGGCCGCCGCGCTCGCTCGCCCTGGCACCGTCCGGGCGGCCTCCCGCTCGGCCGCCTCCCTCTCTCGGCACGCCTCGCGAGCATTGCGCTCCGTGGCTGCGTCAAGTTCGGCGCGGGGGTCCACTCGGCGGGACCCTGAGGATCCGGCACTCGGCCCGACCACGGAGCCGGCTGGGCCTCGCTCGAGGGAGAGCGGCGCCCTGCTCAAAAAATCAGAAGAGCATTCAAGAAAAGAAGACTTCAGAATAACAAGCACGTAGGCGGCTGCTAGACTTACGCGGAAACTGAGGGGGGCTTCTTCACCGCCTTCCGGAAGCGGGCCGCCTTCGCCGCCGCCTCCTCGCGCTTTGTGGCCGCGGCGGAGGCCTTCGGCTTCTTCGGCCGGCTTCCGAAGAGCGGGAGCGCGGCCCGGCACTTCCCCTTCCCCCCACCGGCAGTCGACGCGGCAGACGAGCTCGCGCCGCGGCGGTCGGTTGCTGGCTGGCGGCGCGGGAGTTCTTCGGCTTCAAAATCGTCCGGCCAGTCGTCGAAACTGGCCGAGAGCCTGGTGCCGCCGAGCTCGGCGGCATCCCCTGTGGCGGCGTCCTCCATGGCGACGGCGGAGAGATCCGGGTCGTCGAGGTCGTCCACCGTACGGTCCGGGGCGTACTCACGGTCGACTCCAGCCGCCCCGGATGGCGACGGAAGAAGAGGATTCTGACGAAGAGAAAAAAGAGAAGAGCCGCCTGGTCAGAAGCCTGCTGACCCAAGCCGGCAGACGACGAGAAGAAAAACTTATAATAGGCGGAGGATGGGCGCGGGAGTACGGCGCTTTGCCGAATTGCCACTCGTCGGTGAGCTTCAGGTTGGCGATGTAGTTCGCCATCAGAGCCACCTCGGCGTGGGGCATCTCCCATGTGCTCAGCCGGCAAGGATCAAACCGGCCACTCATTTGGCACATCATGTGCGGCCGGCTTTGGAGGGGCAGAATCCGGCGCTCGATGAAGGCGGTTACCAGATCGGACGCGCGCAGACCTTCCGACTGGACCATCACCCGCAGCCGGGAGATGGAAGCATTCCCAGCCGGAGATAAGGACTTCGACCGGTATTCCCAGGTCCGCCGCTTCCCAGTCGGCGGGCCGGCTACGTAAGCCGGTAGATTGACGTAGTCGCCGTGCGGGGCGACGTTCTTGACGTAGAAATAAGACTTCTGCCAGAGCTTGACAGATTGGATCAGAGGGATGTGGGGGAAGGGGTTGTCGTTGCTTGCCCTCTTCATCGCGATGAAGGCGCCGCAGGGAGCCGGCACGCCGGCGGAGACGGTGCCGAGCTTGTTCTAGAACAGCTCTGCCCAGAGCTCCAGCGTCGGCAGCACCCCCAAGAACCCCTCGCAGAGCGAGACGAAGGCCGAAAGCTGCAGCACTGCGTTGGGCGTGACGTGGTGTGGTTGGAGGTTGTAGAATTCAAGAAAGGAGCGCATGAAGCTGCTCGCCGGGAAGCCAAAGCCACGGAGGAAGTGCGCGCGGAAGACGACGCGCTCGCCTTCCTCCGGGGCCGGCGAGACCTCGTTCGCGGGCGCCAGACGCACCTGCACGAGGTTGGCGGCGGGCAGGCGCCGGGTCTGGCGGAGGAACTCGATGTGGTCATCGTGGACATTGGACCCGTCCCATGAGCTCGACAAAGCCAGAGACATGGCGGCGTGAGTGGGCTGCGGCGCGAAACTGCGTCGGGCGCGAGGAAGAAGAAGAAGAGCAAGAAGAAGAGCAGGAGGGACGGGGAGCGGGAGAGCGAACAGGCCTGTGCCTCTCCTCCTCCCCCCCTACTTGTAGGCGCGTGCGCCAGGGACGAAGAGGCGCGGCGTGGGGGATCGTGGGGATCGATCGTGCCCATCTCCCCCACGCCCGCGTTAATTATGCACCTTGATGATGCGAAGTAACGGCCGCGGGAAGGCGAGCAGTCCCCTTGGGCCACAGAAGATCTGCGCCCGGTCCGAGGCTAGGGAGTGGCGGCCCCGGGCCTGCGGTGGCGTCCCGTCGCGCGCGTGCGACAGCAGGGCTTCCCCGCCACGTGGCTCATCGTGGGGCCCGCGGCCAGCCCGCGGGTCAACCACGGCCACCCTACTAACGAAAAGCGCTCCGAAGTCGGCTGCAACGACGAGGTCAGCCCCTCACGGTATGAAGCCGGCCAAGCTTCCCGTCCTTCCGTCCGCCGTGAAGCTCGCCCGCCTTCGGGGACTACTGTCGGGGTAAATAGCCATGGGTAGCCCAGCCGGCTTCCCCTGGCCCCTCAGAAAAAATTACGAGCCCATACGGCTCATAAGGAGACCCAAGACCTGGGCCGCCTCCCCCTAGCCGACTGCCATCCTAGCCGGCTTGGGGGGCGGCCCGCCCTTTTTACCCCCATGAAGAAATCTGTGGAGGGCCGGCTACGGCAGGGCCGGCTATGGTACGGCCGGCTACCGCCGGGCCGGCTCCGATAAAGCAGTCAACGGCGTACCCGTGATGTACGCGTCCACTCTGCAATGATGAAGCGGGGCGTGGCTACAGTGGAGCCTGCCACCCCCAAAACCCGGAGCATGCCTGGTACAGCGCATCGTGCAGGCAGCTACGGCCCGCCCGGCGCGGCACTATAGCCACAGCGGCTCTGACGCCGTCCACGACGGGCCGCCAGCGTGGCCCCCGAGGCGGTGGGCCCCTTCGAGCAGAGAGATGCCGAAGGCGGCCACACCCCCTCTCAAGCCGGCAAGACAGAGGGCCGGCTTCACGTAGCCGGCCTGCCGCCTTCCTCGAAGGAGATGCCCATCAAGGAGACAAGGTGCGGCGGGGCTACAGTAATCGCCCGCCAGGGCGGCGTTACTGTAGCCACGCTTGCCCCGACCAAGCCTGCGCCAACAAGCATGGAGCAACAGTAACCAGCCGCCGACCAGGCCCTGGCCAGTGGGGCCGGCCTGTCGACCCGGGAGCCGGCAGCTGGCGGGACCCACCAGCCGGTGGGCCCTAGAAGCCGGCAGAGAAGCCGGCAAACACAGCCACAGACAGCTGGGCCCTGCGCCCAGTCGGATTACCATTGTACCCCCGGGGGGTAGGCCTATATAAACCCCCCGGTGCACCCATGCAAAGGGTTGAACTCTCTTCCTAGACCTAGACACATACAAGGAGAAGAAGCAAGCTGAGCCCAGCCCTTCTTCCTCCTTCCACCCCGAACAGCTCGAGGCGCATTGTAGCCACCTGTGAACTTAGTAACCATGCGGAGACCCCGCAGAGCAGCAGTAGGGGTGTTATCTCCCCGGAGAGCCCTAAAGCTGGGTAAGATTCGCCGGCGTGCATGTCTATGCCTCATCCCGTTTCCAGGCACCGGCGACGTTCTATTGGCCCCCGCAATGATAAGCCACCCGTTGGCATATGTCAATCCTACCACCCGACATATCATGTGGCGAATAAAAATATAGCTCCAAGTAAAGTTACCGATGGACGAAGATGAAAGAGGGGATGCCTTCCGGGGCATCCCCAAGCTTAGGATTTTGGTTGTCCTTAGATTTTACCTTGGGGTGCCTTGGGAATCCCCAATCTTAGGCTCTTGCCACTCCTTGTTCCATAATCCATCAAATCATTACCCAAAACTTGAAAACTTCACAACACAAAACTTAAAAGAAAATCTTCGTGAGCTTCGTTAGTAAAAGAAAACAAACCACCACTTCAAGGTACTGTAATGAAATCATTCTTTGTTTATATTGGTGTTAAACCTACTGTATTCCAACTTTTCTATGGTTCATAAACTCTATTACTAGCCATAGATTCATCAAAATAAGCAAACAACACACGAAAAATAGAATCTGTCAAAAACAGAACAGTCTGTAGTAATCTGTAGGTTTTGAATACTTCTGGAACACCAAAAATTCTAAAATAAATTGCTGGACGTGAGGAATTTATCTACTAATCATCTGCAAAAAGAATTAACTAAATAGCACTCTCCAGTAAAAAAAATGGCAGCAATTCTCGTGAGCGATATGATACGTCTCCAACGTATCTGTAATTTTTGATTGCTCCATGCTATTATATTATCTATTTTGGATGTTAATGGGATTTATTTTACAATTTTATATCAGTTTTGGGACTAACCTACTAACGGGAGGCCCAGCCCAAATTGCTATTTTTTTGCCTATTTTAGAGTTTCGCCGAGAAGGAATATCAAACGGAGTCCAAACGGAATGAAACCTTCGGAAACGTGATTTTCTCAACAAACGTGATCCAGGAGACTTGGAGTGGGCGTCAAGAAACAATCAAGGAGGCCACAAGGCAGGGGGCGCGCCTTCCACCCTCGTGGGCCCCTCGTTGCTCCACCGACGTACATCTTCCGCCTATATAAGTCCACATACCCCCCAAACATCCAGGAGCACCACGAAAACCTAATTCCACCACCGCAACCTTCTATACCCGAGAGATCCCATCTTGGGGCCTTTTCTGGAGCTCCGCCGGAGGGAGCATTGATCACGGAGGGCCTCTACATCAACTCCATGGCCTCTCCGGTGATGTGTGAGTAGTTTACTTCAGACCTTCTGGTCCATAGTTATTAGCTAGATGGCTTCTTCTCTCTCTTTGGATCTCAATACAAAGTTCTCCTCGATTCTCTTGGAGATCTATTCGATGTAATCTTCTTTTGCGGTGTGTTTTTCGAGATCTGATGAATTGTGGGTTTATGATCAAGTTTATCTATGAACAATATTTGAATCTCCTCTGAATTCTTTTATGTATGATTGGTTTATCTTTGCAAGTCTCTTCGAATTATCAGTTTGCTTTGGCCTACTAGATTGATCTTTCTTGCAATGAGAGAAGTGCTTAGCTTTGGGTTCAATCTTGCGGTGTCCTTTCCCAGTGACAGCAGGGGCAGCAAGGCACGTATTGTATTGTTGCCATCGAGGATAAAAAGATGGGGTTTATATCATATTGCATGAGTTCACCCTCTACATCATGTCATCTTACTTAAAGCATTACTCTGTTCTTATGAACTTAATACTCTAGATCCATGCTGGATAGCAGTCGATGTGTGGAGTAATAGTAGTAGATGCAGAATCGTTTCGGTCTACTTGTCACGGACATGATGCCTATATACATGATCATACCTATATATTCTCATAACTATGCTCAATTGTATCAATTGCTCGACAGTAATTCGTTTACCCACCGTAATACTTAAGCTCTTGAGAGAAGCCACTAGTGAAACCTATGGCCCCCGAGTCTATGTTCCATCATATTAATCTTCCAACACTTAGCTATTTTTATTGCCGTTTATTTTACTTCGTATCTTTATTTCTCTTTATCAAAAAAATACCAAAAATATTATCTTATCATATCTATCAGATCTCACTCTCGTAAGTGACCGTGAAGGGATTGACAACCCCTTTATCGCGTTGGTTGCGAGGTTCTTATTTGTTTGTGTAGGTGCGTGGGACTCGAGCGTGATCTCCTACTAGATTGATACCTTGGTTCTCAAAAACTGAGGGAAATACTTACGCTACTTTACTGCATCACCCTGTCCTCTTTAAGGGAAAACCAACGCAGTGCTCAAGAGGTAGCAAGAAGGATTTCTGGCGCCGTTGCCGGGGAGATTCGTGCCAAGTCAAGTCAAGATTTGACTCCCGACAACGAGCCATTTCCGGCACCATTGCTGGGGAGTCTACGCACAAGTCAAGACATACCAAGTACCCATCACAAACTCTTATCCCTCGCATTACATTATTTGTCATTTGGCTCTCGTTTTCCTCTCCCCCACTTCACCCTTGCCATTTTATTCGCCCTCTCTTTTTCCATTCGCCTCTTTTTCGCTTGCTTCTTGTTTGCTTGTGTGTTGGATTGCTTGCTTGGCAAGATGGCTCAAGACAATAATAAATTGTGTGACTTTGCCAATAGCAACAACAATGATTTTCTTAGCACTCCGATTGCTCCTCTTACCGATGCTGAATCTTGTGAAATTAATGTTGCTTTGTTGAATCTTGTCAAGAAAGATCAATTCGCCGGCCTTCCTAGTGAAGATGCCCCTACCCATCTAAACAACTTTGTTGATTTGTGTGATATGCAAAACAAGAAATATGTGGATAATGATATTGTTAAACTTAAGCTATTTCCGTTTTTGCTTAGAGATCGTGCTAAAGCTTGGTTTTCGTCTTTGCCTAAAAATAGTATTGATTCATGGAATAAGTGCAAAGATGCTTTTATCTCTAAGTATTTTCCTCCTACTAAGATCATCTCTCTTAGAAATGATATTATGAATTTTAAGCAACTTGGTCATGAACATGTTGCACAATCTTGGGAGAGGATGAAATTAATGATACGTAATTGCCCTACACATGGGTTGAATCTTTGGATGATTATACAAAAAAATTATGTCGGATTGAATTTTGCTTCTAGAAATCTTTTAGATTCGGCCGCGGGAGGCACTTTTATGGAAATCACTTTAGGAGAAGCTACTAAACTCCTAGATAATATTATGGTTAATTATTCTCAATGGCACACCGAAAGATCTACTAATAAAAAGTGCATGCGATAGAAGAAATTAATGTTTTGAGTGGAAAGATGGATGAACTTATGAAATTGTTTGCTAATAAGAGTGTTTCCTCTGATCCTAATGATGTGCCTTTGTCTACCTTGATTGAGAATAATAATGAATCTATGGATGTGAATTTTGTTGGTAGGAACAATTTTGGTAATAACTCATATAGAAGTAATTTTAATTCTAGGCCGTTTCCTAGTAATTCTTCTAATAATTATGGTAATTCCTACAACAATTATTATGGAAATTTTAATAAGATTCCCTCTGAATTTGGGACTAGTGTTAAGGAGTTTATGAATTCGCAAAAGAATTTCAATGCTTTGCTTGAAGAAAAATTGCTTAAGGTTGATGAATTGGCCAGGAACGTTGATAGAATTTCTCTTGATGTTGATTATTCGAAACTTAGATCTATTCCACCTAAGCATGATATCAATGAGTCTCTCAAAGCCATGATAATTTCCATTGATGAGTGCAAAGAAAGAAACGCTAGGATGCGTGCTAAGAAAGATTGCTTTGTGAAAGCGTGTTCTTCTAATTTCTATGAAAATAAAGATGAAGATCTAAAAGTTATTGATGTGTCTCCTATTAAATCTTTGTTTTGCAATATGAATCTTGATAATGATGGGACTGAAGATGAGCCACCTTTACCTAGAAGGAATTCCAAAAATTCGGAGTTTTTAGATCTTGATGCAAAAATTGGTAAAAGTGGGATTGAAGAGGTCAAAACTTTAGATATCAATGAACCCACTATTTTCGATTTCAAGTAATTTAATTATGATAATTTCTCTTTGATAGATAGTATTTCCTTGTTGCAATCCGTGCTAAATTCTCCTCATGCTTATAGTCAAAATAAAGCTTTTACTAAACATATCGTTGATGCTTTGATGCAATCTTATGAAGAAAAACTTGAGTTGGAAGTTTCTATCCCTAGAAAACTTTATAATGAGTGGGAACCTACTATTAAAATTAAAAATCATGAATGCTATGCTTTGTGTGATTTAGGTGCTAGTGTTTCCACGATTCCGAAAACTTTATGTGATTTGCTAGGATTCCATGAATTTGATGATTGTTCTTTAAACTTGCACCTTGCAGATTCCACTATTAAGAAACCTATGGGAAGAATTAATGATGTTCTTATTGTTGCAAATAGGAACTATGTGCCCGCAGATTTCGGTGTTCTTGACATAGATTGCAATCCTTCATGTCCTATTATTCTTGGTAGACCTTTCCTTAGAACGATTGGTGCAATTATTGATATGAAGGAAGGGAATATTAGATCCAATTTACATTAAGGAAACGCATGGAACACTTCCATATAAAGAAAATTAAATTATCTTATGAATCTATTATGAGATCCACTTATGGATTGCCTACCAAAGATGGCAATACCTAGATCTATCCTCGCTTTTATGCCTAGCTAGGGGCGTTAAACGATAGTGCTTGTTGGGAGGCAACCCAATTTTATTTTTATGCCTTGATTTTTGCTCCTGTTTAGTAATAAATAATTTATCTAGAATCTTTTTTGGTTGTTTTTTTTGTGTTTAATTAGTGTTTGTGCCAAGTAGAACCATTGGGAAGACTTGGGGAAAGTCTTTTTGATCTTGCTGTCAAAAATCAGAAACTTTAGCGCTCACGAGAATTGCTGCCATTTTTATTTGGAGATTTCTATTTAGTTAATTATTTTTTAAGATGATTAATAGATAAATTCCTCACGTCCAGAAATTTATTTTAGAATTTTTGGGGTTCCAGAAGTTTGCGTTAGCTACAGATTACTATAGCTTGTTCTGTTTTTGACAGATTCTGTTTTTCGTGTGTTGTTTTCTTATTTTGATGAATCTGTGGCTAGTAAAAGAGTTTATAAACCATAGAGAAGTTGGAATACAGTAGGTTTAATGTAATGCCATCGATGCGGCTATATCTCCTACCTGTCGAAGCACTACTTAGAGGCATAACCGCATTGAAAGCAATGTCGCAAGTAAGGTAATCTTCACAACAACCCATGTAATATATAAAAGGGAAAAGGATACATAGTTGGCTTACACTTGCCACGTCACAGAAATACATGAACAACATTACAATCATCCAATACACTCATGGTCCGACTATGGTACAGAAATAAAAGATCAACCCCAACATGCGACACGGTCCCTGATTGCCCCAACTGGGCACCACTACAGATCATCTGGGAAAGACACATAATAACGGCGAGAGTCTTCATCGAACTCCCACTTGAGCTCAAGCGCATCGTCTGGAACGGTATCGTCGGTCCTTGCATCTGGTTTGGAAGTAATATGTGAGTCACGGGGACTCAGCAATCTCGCACCCTCGCGATCAAGACTAGTTAAGCTTATAGGTAAGGCAGGGTAATATGTGGAGCTGCAGCAAGCGACTAGCATATATGGTGGCTAACCTATTCGCAAAAGAGAGCGAGAAGAGAAGGCAAAGCACGAATGAAGAACTATGATCAAGAAGTGATCCTAGAACAACCTACGTCAAACTTTACTTCAACACCATGTTCACTTCCCAGACTCCGCCGAGAAGAGACCATCACGGTTACACACGTGGTTGATTCATTTAATTAAGTTAAGTTTCATGTTATCTACAACCGGACATTAACAAATTCCCATCTGCCCATAACCACAGGCACGACTTTCGAAAGTTCAAATCCCTGCAGGGGAGTCCCAACTTAGCCCATCACAAGCTCTCACGGTCAACGAAGGATATTCCTTCTCCCGAGACATTCCGATCAGACTCGGTATCCTGGTTCTACAAGACATCCTCGACAATGGTAAAACAAGTCCAGCAACACCGCCCGAATGTATCGACAAATCCCGATAGGAGCTGCACATATCTCGTTCTCAGGGCACACTCGGATAAGCAATCCGTACAACTAAAACCAGCCCTCGAGTTTCCCCGAGGTGGCGCTGCAAGGGGCTCTAGTTTGGACCAACACTCAGAGGAGCACTGGCCCGGGGGGGTTTAAATAAGATGACCCACGGCTCCAAAAACCCAAGGGAAAAAGAGGCTAGGTGGCAAATAGTAAAACCATGGTTGGGCATTGCTGGAGGAGTTTTATTCAGGTAAACTGTCAAGGGGTTCCCATTATAACCCAACCGCGTAAGGAACGCAAAATCCGGGAACATAACACCGATATGATGAAAACTAGGGCGGCAAGAGTGGAACAAAACACTAGGCAAAAAGCCGAGCCTTCCACCCTTTACCAAGTATATAGGTGCATTAAGATAAACAAGATAATATGGTGATATCCCAATAATATACAAAGTTCCAACCAGGAACGATCTCCAATCTTCACGGAACAATCGTGCTTTGCCTTCAAGGAACACAATCAACCACGTGCAATGCTCGAACAACATGCTGCAAACATGGTATGCTATGCGAGATGCAATATGTGATGCATATGCAAGATTTGACAAGGAATGCTTGAACCTGGCCTCAACTTGGAAATCCAAGAGTGCAACTGGAAAGTTGAGGTGATTTCGGTTGAAATCGATATAAAGATCACCGGAATCGGATGCACAGTTTGGAAATGGCAAGCAAAACAAATATGGCACCGGTCTGCGATAATCAGCAAGTAGCCATCTAAAAGCATCAAGATAAATATACTAAAGCACTCAAACATGACAACAAAATACATGGCAAGGATCCACTCATGATGCTTGACAAAAGATGAACACTGAGCTACGGCCAATTCATCCATTAACAGGTTCAAACAAGCATGGCAAAAGTGCAAATGATAACAGGTTTCAGACTTAGTGAAATTAACACAAGTATGGAATTTAACATCAGGTAGCACACTTTGGAGCATGAAAACTATATGCTAAAGTAACTTAACATGGCAAAGCAAGGCATGGCATGAAGCTACTCAAAGAACTTAACAAAAGTCCCTTAGTGACCTTGAGCCAAAAGGGATCAGAAAATACAATTGCAAGCATGTGAACATGGCAAAAACATAATCAGATTACAGACTTAGTGAAAAACTGGAGCACGCAAATCTGTTAACGAGTAGGCATGTTTACGAGCTCGATGCACTCTCTACAGAGCATGGCATGACAAACTAAGCATACACCCATCAAGAATACATGGCATAGAAGCTAGACATGGCAAGAACAACAACATAGCATGCATGGATCAATAGCAACATCCTTGGCAAAATCGCTAACAAGTCAACAATCTGCCAGGATTCACGAAATAGCAAAAGTAGAGCTCGATTGACTCAAGCTAGGGTCCTCCATAAATGCAAAAAAGGCATGGATGGATAGAGCACCACAAAGTTAACAAATCATCCTTACTGATCATCCTCAAAAGAGGCATGTATCACTAGGAAACAACATGAACATATGGCATAATGACAAAATCAGGACAAGAACTTAGTGAAATTCTAAGTCCTTGAAATCAGCATTACCGATTACGCTACTTTGCAAGCTTGTGCTAGTCACCACACATATCACAAAAATACATGGTAAGCACCTCTGTAAAGATGGCATGGCATATAACAAAACTCATGTAGAGCTCAGGAGCATATCAAGCACACATTAATCATGGCAAAAATGACAAATAGCTATTTGATGAAACAGATCTGCCAAGTTTATCACATAGCCCTCTTCCAACAGCATTTCGGGCATCAAGATGAGCTCAAATGAAAATGATGCAATGAGATGAAATGATGTACTCTCTGAGACAAACATTTTGGTATGCTACACACGCAAATCAGAGCTACGGATGCGGAGTTATAGCATGCCAAAGTTTGCAAAAAGATTAGGGTTCGGGGGTAAAAAGGTCAACCGAGAAGTTTCAGATCCAGATATGGATCCGGCCGGAACGGATCCCAAGGTTCACCGCCGTTGCACTGTAGCTCGCCGGAGGGGAGGAGCAGCTCGGTGGCCGGACTTGGCGGCGCTCGCCGGCGCGTGGGAGGCTGAGGCCGGACGGCGAGGTGGTGCGGCTCGAGCACTGCGCGGCCTCCACGGGGGAGAGGGGTGGCGAGGTAGGCACGGCGGCGGAGTTCGGCGACGGTGGCGGTGGTCGAAGAGGGAGGCGGCAGCCGGAGTCAAGCTAGCGGGCGGCGGAGGCGGCCGGCGAGGGGAGGGATGAAGGCGGCGCGGGCGGCAGCCTCTGGCCCGTGCGCAGGCGCGGGCGGGCCGGCCACGGGCCAGGCGGGCTTCGGCGAGGTGGGCGCCGGGCGGGCGACTCAGGCAGCGCCATGTGGCAGCGGCAGGAGTCCAGCGGACATGTCCGTCGGCGGCTTCTTTGTCCGGCGCGCAAGGAGTGGGAAAGGTCTAGGGTTTGGGGGTGGAAGATCCGAAAATTTCGAGAGAGGCCTAGTTTTATAGGTAGGAGGAGCTAGGAGGCTCCAAATTGAGCACGGTTTTCGGCCACGCGATCATGATCGAACGCTCTAGACGATAGAATGGGTTTAGGTGGGTTTTGGGCCAAATTGGAAGGGTGTTGGGCTGCAACACACACGAGGCCTTTTCGGTCCTCGGTTAACCGTTGGAGTATCAGACGAAGTCCAAATGGCACGAAACTTGACAGGCGGTCTACCGGTAGTAAACCAAGGCCGAATGGCAAGTCTCGGCCCAATCCGGAAATGTTTAACCCCCACACATGAAAAGAGGTGGAAAGGGCCACCGGAGGAGATAGGAGTGCCGGCATGCAAAACGGACAACGGGGGAAAATGCTCGGATGCATGAGACAAACACGTATGCAAATGCAATGCTCATGATGACATGATATGAGATGCATGACAAAGGCAACAACACACGAAGACAAAAACCCGAACCCAAGGAAAAATAAAATAACTTAGCACCGGAAACGGCAAGAGTTGAGATACATATAAGGTAAATTACATCCGGAGTGTTATAACACTCCACCACTACGAAAGGATCTCGGCCCGAGATCTAGGACTGGAAAAACGCCGGGTACTCTGAACGGAGGTGATCCTCACGTTCCCAGGTGGCTTCACGGTCGGAATGATGTGACCACTTGACTTTGAGGAATTTGATTGACTTTTTGCGAGTCTTGTGCTCAGTTTCTTCAAGAATAGCAACTGGGTGCTCATGATAAGAAAGGTCTTCTTGGAGATCAATGTCTTCGAAGTTGACGGTGCGTTCAGGGTCTTGAAGCACTTGCGGAGCTGAGAGACATGGAACACATCGTGCACGTTTGCAAAGTTTGAAGGAAGCTCGAGTTGATAGGCGAGATCGCCTCTCTTGCTGACGATCTTGAAAGGACCCACGTATCTAGGGGCAAGCTTCCCTTTGATACCCAAGTGACGAGTACCTTTCATTGCAGAGACGCGGAGGTAAACATGGTCTCCGATCTCGAAAGCCAAATCACGATGCTTACTATCATAGTAGCTCTTCTGGCGCGATTGCGCTGCTTTGAGGTTATCATGAATGACTTTGCACATCTCCTCTGCCTTTGAGATCAAGTCCTTTCCGAGAAGTTGACGTTCACCGGTCTCTGACCAGTTAAGAGGAGTATGGCACTTCCTGCCATAGAGAATTTCAAATGGGGCCTTGCCCGAACTTGCTTGAAAACTATTGTTGTAGGAGAACTTGGCATATGGAAGACAATCTTCCCACTTCATACCGAAAGAGATAACGCAAGCCCTGAGCATATCTTCGAGAATTAGATTGACACGCTCGACTTGGCCGCTAGTTTGAGGATGGAAGGCTGTGCTGAAGAGGATGTTGGTGCCCATGGCCTTCTGAAAATAATCCCAAAACATGGAGATAAAGATGCTGCCATGGTTTGAAGAGATCAACTACGGAATGCCGTGCAGAGAGACAATCCGAGAGATATAAAGCTTCGCCAATTGAGCTGCAGTGATAGACTCTTTGATAGGCAGAAAGTGAGCCACTTGAGTGAGTTTGTCGATGACAACGAATATAGCATCATTGCCACGCTTGGACTTTGGAAATCCCATCACGAAGTCCATCTCAATGTGGTCAAACTTCCATTCTGGAATGGCAAGAGGTTGGAGGAGACCAGCTGGTCGTTGGTGTTCTTCCTTCACTCTTCTGCAGACATCACATTCATTCACGAACTAAGCAATCTCGCGCTTCATTCGAGTCCACCAATAAGCCTACTTGAGGTCCTGATACATCTTCGTACTGCCAGGGTGGATGGAGAGGAGTGAATTGTTTGCCTCGTTCATAATGACTTTACGAAGGTCACCTTTAGGCACCACAATGCAATCCTCGAAGAAGAGAGTATCCTTGTCATTAAGGTGATAGCACTTGTACTTGGGTTGACTCTTGGCAATCCCAATCTTCACCTTCTTCACCATAGCATCAAGAAGTTGAGCCTCGCGAATCTGATCTTCCAAAGTAGGAGAGACTTGAAGGTTGGCGAGGAAACCTTGAGGAACAACTTGCCGATTGAGTTTGCGGAAAGCTTCACAAAGCTCGGGTTAGTAAGGCTTGAGAATCAGACTGTTGCAGTAAGCCTTCCTGCTCAATGAGTCAGCAATCACATTGGCCTTGCCTGGAGTATATTCGATGCTCGGATTATACTCTTGAATCATTTCGACCCAACGAGTCTGCCTGAGGTTGAGATTAGGCTGAGTGAAGATGTACTTGAGACTCTTGTGGTCAGTGAAGATGTCCACTTTTCTTCCCAATAAGAGATGTCTCCAAGTCAAAAGAGCATGCACAACTGCCGCCAACTCGAGGTCATGAGTGGGGTAGTTCTTCTCGTTGGGCTTCAACTGGCGAGAGGTATAAGCCACAATTTTCTTCTCTTGCATCAACACTGCACCAAGACCTTGAAGAGAGGCATTGCAGAAGACCTCAAACGGTCTGGATTCATCAGGAGGAGTCAGAACTGGAGCAGTGACTAATTTCTATTTCAGGGTGTTGAAAGCGATGTCACATTCCGGAGACCAAACTTACTTGACGTGTTTCTGGAGAAGGTTTGAAAGAGGCTTCGCGATCTTTGAAAAGTTCTCAACGAACCTTCGACAATAGCTTGCGAGACCAAGGAAGCTGCGGAGTTGCTTCATGTTCTGAGGTGGTTCCCAATTCACAATTGCAGACACCTTCTCAGGATTCACCGCTATGCCTTTGGCAGAGATGATATGACCAAGATAGAGAACCTCATCGAGCCAAAACTCGCACTTTGAGAACTTGGCGTAGAACTGATGTTCTCTGAGCTTATCGAGCACCAACCGCAAGTGCTTGGCATGATCTTCCTTGTTCTTCGAAAAGACCAGAATGTCATCGAGGTAGACCAAGACGAAGTCATTTGTGTAGGCGTTGAAGATGAAGTTCATCATGCGAGGGAAAGTCGGAGGAGCGTTGACGAGACCAAAAGACATGACAGTGTATTCATATGAACCATAGCTTGTTCTGAAAGCCTTCTTGGGAATATCTTGCTCACGGATTCGAATCTGGTGATAGCCCATATGGAGATCAAGCTTGGAGAATACTTGAGCACCTTTGAGTTGTTCAAACAGCTCGTTGATGTTGGGATGTGGGTACTTGTTCTTTATAGTCTTCTTGTTCAATGGATGGTAGTCAACACAAAGTCGGT
This sequence comes from Triticum monococcum, assembly GCA_034509565.1. Classification (NCBI taxonomy): domain Eukaryota; kingdom Viridiplantae; phylum Streptophyta; class Magnoliopsida; order Poales; family Poaceae; genus Triticum; species Triticum monococcum. Next base: position 386,773,096 of record CM067847.1, on the reverse strand, counting down.
CCGTTCCATCCTTCTTCTTCACAAAAAGAACTCCACAACCCCACGGAGAAGAACTAGGTCGGATGAGACCCATTCGCTCTTGAATATCGAGTTGCTTCTTCAGCTCCTTTAACTCTTCAAGTCCAAGCTTGTCATGATGTTTGCAAACAGATTCCGTGCCAAGCTCAAGATCGATGACGAATTCAACTGGCCGGTGCGGAGGCATTCCTGGAAGCTCTTCTGGAAAGATGTCTTGATATTCGCAAACAACTGGAATTTGAGAGATGGCATCCAGTTCACCCTTCTCATTGAGAGAAAACAGACGGATGGTATCATCACGAGCGGCAAAGACAATTACATCCTCAAACGAATGAGTCAATTGAATCTGCCTGGCAGCACAATCAAGATGAGCCTTGTTCTTAGAAAGCCAATCCATTCCGAGAATAAGATCAATATCCGAGTCACCAAGAACATTTGGAGAGGACAAGTACTTATAGTCACCCAATGTGATTGAAACATCCGGAACGCATACTCGAGATGTCATTTGATGGGCCGGAGAGACAATAGCCAACGGTTTCGGCAACACTTGAGGAACAAAATCATGCTTATATGAAAAAGGTCTCAAGATGAAACAATGCGATGCACTAGTCTCAAAAAGAACTCTTGCAGGAATATCGTTAACAGGAAGGTTACCCATGATGACATCTGACGAGTCCTCTGCCTGAGCTGCATTCACCATGTTGACCTTGGCGTACTTGGGGTTATGCTTGACCACAGCTGTACATGCCGATCTCATAGGAGGAGGAGGAGGGAGACGCCTCTGATTGAAGCATTTGTTGGCAAAGTGACCCTTCTGTTGGAACTTGTTGCACGTGACCTCTAAAAGCGGACGGTGATACGGAGCACTCGATCTTGGAGCTTGAGACAAAGTCTTATTCCGAAAGCCAGGGTTGGGTGGGTGGGAAGATCCACTGCCACCTTTGCCCTTCTGCTGATAAGGCTGACGGAACGGAGGAGGAGGAAGCCAATACTTCTGCTGCTTAGCCACTTGAGTTGAGGAAGAAGGAGTTGCATCTCTGACTCGCTTCTTGGAAGCATCGCACTTCAGTTGAGCAGTCTCTTTCTTCATTGCCATGTTGTAAAACTCATCGTACCTCTTGGGCTCAAAGAGAACGAGAGCTACCTGGATTTCTTCTCTCAGACCACCCCTGAACTGGTATATCATGCTCTTCTCGTCAGGGATGTCTTGCTTAGCAAAACGGGCGAGCTTCTGAAACATCTTGTTGTACTCGTAGACAGACATAGAGCCTTGCTTCAGGTTGCGGAATTCCTCATGCTTGCTTTCAACCACTCTTTGAGGAATATGATGAGCGTTGAAGTCTTGACGGAATTCATCCCAGGTAATCACACGGCCTCCTCTAGGATCTTTGTACTGCTGAAACCATTCTGCGGCTTGGTCTTTGAGTTGGAAGGAAGCAAACTTGACAAAGTCCTCAGGCCTGACGTTACTGCACTCGAAATGCTTGCATATGTCCACGAGCCAATCATCAGCGTCTGTTGCCTCAACGCAATTGCTGAAGGTCTTTGGCTGGTTAGCAAAGAACTGGTTTTGTGTAGCAAAGTGATTCTGATTGTTGCCTTGGCCCTGGTTCGCTTGGTTGCGCTCTTGAAGAAGTTGCATGATCAGCTGCGTGTTTGCATTGGTAGCGGCCATCACAGCTTGCCATGCTTCCGAAGGTGGAGGTGGTGGTGGTGGATCAGGATTCGGAGTCGTGCGCGTTGGAGGAGCCATCCTGAAGAGGTTGACATCCATTAGCACATTGACAGACAAATATCGAAGCTAAATCAAACGGGTTGAAATTGCAACATAAAGTCTTCACATCTGAACAAAATGAACGAATGCATTCCAATTGAAATGGTCACATATCCATAAATTGAGAAGCCACTTAGAATTGAGGTAGAAGAAAAACAACAAGGTACGGACCAAGAACGAATACTTGGTGAGGATTACCCAATCCCAAACCAAATATCCGTGGAAGAAGAACTAGAGCTACAAGAATTCCCACCTATGAAACTCCCGAACCTTTCCGGTTATGCAATCAGGTGTTGGGGATACAGGGGAAGCATAATATCTCACCCAAATCTAGCAAATCCTACATCTAGCTGTATCCATCCTTCAACACATAACCGAGAAAAACTTCGGAAATCGTCTACCTCAACCTTCGAAAAGCATCTGTTATACAAGTTATGGCAATACTCCCGAACTCCTGCCCCAGTACTGGGTGACATCGAGGTTATCTCACCAACAACTGCATAAAAGAGATTTTCGATGTCGGCAAAACTAAACTCAGGTATTCCAGAACTGCAACGATAAAATTGTGACGACAACACCTCGGAGCTCAACTCCCCGGGACACTGCCACAACCCCTAAATGACAGGAGGCACCAAGAACAATGTTCTCGTCACAAATCGATCGGAACGATTCCAAGATACCCGCGTGCTCCTAAATTTTTTTTAGTGAAATTTGAGAAAAGAAGAGTCAAAACTCTACGTCAAGATGCCTTACCAGAGCGATGAAGGGACTGGGGAGTAAAAAGAAGTCCTAACTCTCCGATATATATAATCCTAAATGACTCAAAACATTTTTCTAGACTGAACAACGCCAGCTATTCGATCAAGTAGGGGGGGGGGCTCCTAAGGTCTGGGAAGGCTCTGATTACCAACTTGTAACGCCCTTGATGCGGCTATATCTCCTACGTGTCGAAGCACGACTTAGAGGCATAACCGCACTGAAAGCAATGTCGCAAGTAAGGTAATCTTCACAACAACCCATGTAATATATAAAAGGGGAAAGGATACATAGTTGGCATACACTCGCCACGTCACACAAATACATGAATAACATTACAATCATCCAATAAACTCATGGTCCGACTACGGTACCAAAACAAAAGGTCAACCCCAACATGCGACACGGTCCCCGATCGCCCAACTGGGAACCACTACTGATCATCTGGGAAAGACACATAGTAACGGCGAGAGTCTTCATCGAACTCCCACTTGAGCTCAAGCGCATCATCTAGAACAGTATCGTCGGTCCCTGCATGTGGTTTGGAAGTAATCTGTGAGTCATGGGGACTCACCAATCTCGCACCCTCGCGATCAAGACTATTTAAGCTTATAGGTAAGGCAAGGTAATATGTGGAGCTGCAGCAAGCGACTAGCATATATGGTGGCTAACCTATTCGCAAAAGAGAGCGAGAAGAGAAGGCAAAGCACGAACGAAGAACTATGATCAAGAAGTGATCCTAGAACAACCTACGTCAAACATTACTCCAACTCCGTGTTAACTTCCCGGACTCCGCCGAGAAGAGACCATCACGGTTGCACACGCGGTTGATTCATTTAATTAAGTTAAGTTTCATGTTCTCTACAACCGGACATTAACAAATTCCCATCTACCCATAACCGCGGGCACGGCTTTCGAAAGTTCAAATCCCTGCAGGGAGTCCCAACTTAGCCCATCACGAGCTCTCACGGTCAACGAAGGATATTCCTTCTCCCGAGACATTCCGATCAGACTCGGTATCCCGGTTCTACAAGACATCCTCGATAATGGTAAAACAAGTCCAGCAACACCACCTGAATGTGCCGACAAATCCCGATAGGAGCTGCACATATCTCGTTCTCAGGGCACACTCGGATAAGCAATCTGTACAACTAAAACCAGCCCTCGAGTTTCCCCGAGGTGGCGCTGCAAGGGGCTCTAGTTTGGACCAACACTTAGAGGAGCACTGGCCCAGGGGGGTTTAAATAAGATGACTCTCAGGCTCCGGAAACCCAAGGGAAAAAGAGGCTAGGTGGCAAATGGTAAAACCAAGGTTGGGCATTGCTGGAGGAGTTTTGTTCAAGGCGAACTGTCAAGGGGTTCCCATTATAACCCAACCGCGTAAGGAACGCAAAATCCGGGAACATAACACTGATATGACAGAAACTAGGGCGGCAAGAGTGGAACAAAACACTAGGGAAAAGGCCGAGCCTTCCACCCTTTACCAAGTATATAGGTGCATTAAGATAAATAAGATAATATGGTGATATCCCAATAATAAACAAAGTTCCAACAAGGAACGATCTCCAATCTTCACCTGCAATTAGCAACGCTATAAGAGGGGCTGAGCAAAGCGGTAACATAGCCAATCAATGGTTTTCTAGGACATGGTGGGTTAGAGGTTTGACATGGCAATCTGGGAGGCATAAGCAAGTGGTAGGCATCGTAGCATAGGCATAGCAAAAGAGCGAGCATCTAGCAAGCAAAGATAGAAGTGATTTCGAGGGTATGATCATCTTACCTGCAAAGTTGTCAGAGTTGACTTGATCCTCGTAAGCAAACTCAATGGGCTCCTCGTTAGCAAACTCGTATCCCGGCTCTACCCAAACAATACAAATAAGCAAAAGGAACACAATCAACCACGTGCAATGCTCGAACAACATGATGCAAACATGGTATGCTATGCGGGATGCGATATGTGATGCATATGCAAGATTTGACAAGGAATGATTGACCTTGCCTCAACATGGAAATCCAAGAGTACCACTGGAAAGGTGAGGTGATTTCGGTTGAAATTGATATAAAGATCACCGGAATCGGATGCACATTTTGGAAATGGCATGCAAAACAAATATGGCACCGGTCTGCGATAATCAGCAAGTAGCCATCTAAAAGCATCAAGATAAATATGCTACAACACTCAAACATGACAACAAAATACATGCCAGGGATCCACTCATGATGCTTGACAAAATACGAACACTGAGCTACGACCAATTCATCCATTAACAGGTTCAAACAAGCATGGCAAAAGTGCAAATGATAACAGGTTTCAGACTTGGTGAAATTAACACAAGTCTGGAATTTAACATCAGGTAGCACACTTTGGAGCATGAAAACTATATGCTACAGGAACTTAACATGGTAAATCAAGGCATGACATGAAGCTACTCAAAGCACTTAACAAAAGTCCCTTAGTGACCCTGAGCCAAAAGGGATCAGAAAATACAATTGCAAGCATGTGAACATGGCAAAAACATAATCAGATTACAGACTTAGTGGAAAACTGGAGCATGCAAATCTGTTAACGAGTAGGCATGTTTACGAGCTCGATGCACTCTCTACAGAGCATGGCATGACAAACTAAGCATACACCCATCAAGAATACATGGCATAGAAGCTAGACATGGAAAGAACAACAACATAGCATGCATGGATCAATAGCAACATCCTCGGCAAAATCGCTAACATGTCAACAATCTGCCAGGATTCACGAAATAGCAAAAGTAGAGCTCGATTGACTCAAGCTAGGGAGCTCCATAAATGCAAACAAAGACATGGATGGATAGAGCACCACAAAGTTAACAAACCATCCTTACTGATCATCCTCAAAAGAGGCACGGATCACGAGGAAAAAACATGAACATATGGCATAATGACAAAATCAGGACAAGGACTTAGTGAAATTCTAAGTCCCTGAAATCAGCATTACCGATTATGCTACTTTGCAAGCTTGTGCTAGTCACCACACATATCACAAAAATACATGGTAAGCACCTATGTAAATATGGCATGGCATATAACAAAACTCATGTAGAGCTCAGGAGCATATCAAGCACACATTAATCATGGCAAAAATGACAAATAGCTATTTGATGAAACAAATCTGCCAAGTTTATCACATAGCCCTCTTCCAACAGCATTTCGGGCATCAAGATGAGCTCAAATGAAAATGATGCAATGAGATGAAATGATGTACTTTCTGAGGCAAACATTTTGGTATGCTACACGCGCAAATCAGAGCTACGGATACGGAGTTATAGCATGACAAAGTTTGCAAAAAGATTACGGTTCGGGGGTAAAAAGGTCAACCGAGAAGTTTCAGATCCAGATCTGGATCTGGCCAGAACGGATCCCGGGCTTCGCCGCTGTTGCACTGTAGCTCGCCGGAGGGGAGGAGGAGCGCGGTGGCCGTACTTGGCGATGCTCGCCGGCGCGTGGGAGGCTGAGGCCGGACGGCGAGGTGGTGCGGCTCGGGCACCGCGCGGCCTCCACGGGGGCGAGGGGCGGCGAGGTAGGCACTGCGGCGGAGTTCGACGACGGTGGCGGCGGTCGGAGAGGGAGGCGGCGGCCGGAGTCGAGCTAGCGGGCGGCGGAGGCGGCCGGCGAGGGGAGGGACGAAGGCGGCACGGGTGGCAGCCTCTAGCCCATGCGCGGGCGCGGGAGGGCCGGCCACGGGCCCGGCGGCCTTCGGCGAGGTGGGCGCCGGGCGGGTGTCAGGACCCCGATTCTAGGCCACATCGATCTGGCCGGTAACACCTCATATCACTTTGCGGCCTCACGCACGGTATCCCACGGGTGTCTCCTTACCATGGCCCGGGACCGTTTGCGCCTTTTGGCTCGCGTATATGATAATGTCGCTAGCATCCATATGACCGAGAACCCGGGTCGACATTGCTAGTCGTGAACCCAAAGCGGCACAGACCTATGGAGACAGGCATACATGAATCACATCGAACATGTCAGTCATCAACGAGTGATTCCGGGCTGTAGCACTGGGCTAACAGGACTCCGGGGATCCCGGGCTGTAGCAGGCTAGACAGGACTCCGGAGATCACCGCGTGACATTTCCCCGAAGGGACAGACATAGGGACGAAGTGAAACACATGCCGGCCAGTCAAGTGTCCTGAACAGTAGTGCTGGGCTAGCAGGACTCCGGTGAACCGGGCTGTAGCGGACTACTATGGCTCGAGGAACACTAGACTACATTTCCCCATAAGAAAGGCTGCGAAGGACAAACAACTAGATTGTCGGATCCCACTCATACCAAGCATTTCAATCATACACACAATATGCCCGATATGAGTACATACAACATGGCATCACAATAAAACTCTACAACTCAAGTACTTTATTTAAAGGATCCAGGGAGCCATACATAACATATTCATACAGATAGGGGTCACATGACCCGACACTCAAGTCATACAGTCATACAAGCACATGCGGAAGCAACTAGTCTGAGTACAGACTCTAGAAAGAAAGAAGGCTTCTCGAAGCCTGTCTATCTACATAGGGCCCTCCATGGCCTGGATCACCACCTGGGTGGCTAGTCACTCGTCAACGTCAAGGTCTACGTAAAACCCATCGGAGGGGGCAGTGTTGTCGTCTGAAAACAATAAATAAGCAAACATGAGTACAAAGGTACTCAGCAAGTCTTACATCAGAACCTACTATACATGCTCATTCTCAAGAAGGTGGTGGGGTTTATGCAGCAAGCCAGCTTTGACTCTTGGCTAAGCTATCCTACAGAACCTTTTAGTAAAAATAGTTTTCGCACACGAGTCCACTACTCACCAACACAATACTCCACCGTGGATCCTCCCTCGTATCCTGCGAGAGGGCCATCCTCGGTACTCACACTTATCTTGAGTCTTTTAGTAGTATCCATTAACTTGTCTATGAACTGTATAGGCAACCAAGTAGTCCTTTACCACGGACGCGGCTATTCGAATAGTTTTATACCCTGCAGGGGTGTACTTCGTCATACGCGCTTTCACCGCTTACTGTCGTCTACACGACATGTACTCGGCAACCTTCAAGCGGAAGCCCAGCGAGGGTGTCGGCCACAGCCTACCTAAACACCTAAGCCCCTAGTCCAGGTTATCACCGATCCAGGTTCCATCCGCAGGGAGTCCGGCCGAGGTTTCCACATACGGCCCCGAACGATGTGAACAAGGTTCCCGAGACACCAAACGGGTGACTCGGTACACCGTGCCACGGTGTATCTACCACAACATAGCCCACCCCTAGGGTCAGCGCTACGCACGGCCGCCAACACATATCCTACAAACACCAGAAACTATTTGCAACTCCTGGACAGAGTACTAGGGTGGCTAAGAAGCCGAGAGGGTCAATTAAGGATCCCAATGCACGGTAGTAGCTGAATCTTAAATCACATATACAGATCTCAGTTCTTAGGGGCGGCCTCAATGAAACAACCCACCATGTACTCCTACATGGCCTCTCATCGATACCTTTACCAAGACATGTTCAACACATCCCACATATTACTGACACAAGCATTTCACTCTAGCCCATCACCCAGATGAACCAGACCTGACACAACTCTAAGCATAGCAGGCATAGCAAGGTAGGAATCACAAAACATGGCTCATTCAACTCCTACACATGCTAGTGGGTTTCATCTAGTTACTGTGGCAATGACAGGTCATGCAGAGGATAAGGGTTCAACTACCGTAGCACACAGCAGTTTGAATCGTGTTGTCTTAATGCAGTAAACAAGAGCAGGAGCGAGAACATGGGTTGTATCGGAATGATCAATGGTTGCTTGCCTGATGGAGTGGTAACGGGATACTGCCCTTTAGTTGGATACTCGTGAATATCCTCGGAGGCAGAACCTACCACGAAGAACACAACCGAGCACAATCAACACATGACGATATGCAACAATATGATGCATGCTATGACATGGCAATATGAATGTGTTTTGGCCTAATGCAAGCTAAAACAGAAAGGGGTGAACTCATTTGAATCCAAGATTCAAATATTAGCTCATTAATTATTTCCTTTATAGGGCATTTTCTTATTTTGCTTAAACAGTAGGGTAAACTTGTTTTGTCATGCATGAAACCATTACAGATGGATATATTGAATTTTTCTGATAATTTTTCATATATAATTTGTCTCATTTGGAGTTATGGTTGAATTTCTATGAATTTTTGAAGTTTAGGCAATTTTCTCGAATTTTCTATATAAAATTAAATCCAGAAAAGAGTTACTGCATCAGCCTTGCGTCAGCATGACGTCAGCAAGTCAAAGGCACGGTCGAGGTCAAACCCGACCAGTGGGGTCCACTGGTCAGTGACCCTAGTTGGTTTCTGTGGCTGACGTGTGGGTCCAGGTCAACGGTGACGTGGCAAAGTCAAAAATGACAGGTGGGGCCTTGTGGTTAGTTAAAACTAAACAGAAACTAATCCAGGTTAATTAGAGAGGGGGGGCCCATCCGTCAGTGAGCTAGGGGTTAGTTTAGTGGGGTCATTAGTGGTTAATGACAGTGCCACGTTGGCTTCGCCGGAGTCTCGCCGGTGGTGACCTCGAACCGCGGTGGAGTTCGCTTGGAACTCGCCAGAGGCGACAGATCGACGCGCCAGGGGCACCAGAGGATAGCCCGTGCCCGTGCGCATCTAGGGAGACCAACGGGAGGTGCGGGGGTGGCCGGAGCTCGCCCGAGTGGAACCCGTGGCGGCTGCCGGAGTTCGGGCAACGACGGTTTACGGGTTGTGGTGTGCTAGGGGAGGAGTTGGTGCGTGCGTTCGGCTCCTGGGAGCTTCCTGAGCACGGTGAGGCGCTCGAACACGTGCTTGCACGGCCGTAGCCACGACGGCGACATGGCCGGTGGCGAGGAGCGCTCGGGCTCGAAGGGGGCGGTGGCTACGCGGCGTAATCGAGCACAGGAAGTAGAGGGCTAGGTAGAGGAGCTCACGGCGGATCCAGAGAGCTGGTCGGCGACCTTGGGGAAGCGCGGACGGTGGCGAATCGAAGACGAGGTCACCAGCGGCCGAAGGTTGAAGAAGAGCTCGAAGGCGACGCTACAGGGCTTCCGGTGGGGCGTGGTTCGGTGAGGGGGTCGAGGACGACGTCGCGGAACTCGTGGGCACAACCGAGGGGCGAGGGGATAGCTGTGGCCGTGGTGGTTCTCATCGGCGGCGGCGGCCGCGTTCGGTGGTGCGAGGGAGATAGACAGGGGACGGTATGAGCACGGGGGGAGGAATGAGAGGGCCTGGGGGTGCGTGGCCGTCTCCGTGGCGCTGGAAGAGAGTCCGGGGGGAAGCAGGAGGTGGCCAGGGGCGAGCGCGCGCGCGACAGCGAGCTGCTCCTACTGGCAGGAGGAAGACGACGGGGAGATGGAGGTGGGCTGGGCCGGTATAGTAGCGGGCCGCGTAGGTGGGCTGGCCTCTCTGGTGGGCTTCACAGGTGAGGCCAGGTAGTCCTTCTCTCTCTCTCTCTCTTTTGTTTAGTTTCTGTTTTCTATTTCCTGACATTTGTTTTGATTTAATTAAAATACTAAATCATTTTATAAAATCCTGAAAATATTCATGGACACTTGCTGAATTATTTCAGTGGCCCAAAAAATAGTTCCAACATTATTTGAGCATTTGAATTATTTAATAGCATTTAAATGCCCAAATTCAAATATTTATGAATTAAATCAGTGACCTTCTGCTGACCTAGAAAAATGTGCACCTATTTTCCCAAAGGTTCTAACCCAAGGCAAAGAGGGTGAGCATTTTAGAAGGGCATTTCAGGTTCATTGAATTTATTTTTTAGTAAACCCTAGTTGATTTCAGGGGGGGTGCTGGGGGTTCTGCTTTCCCCATTTCAAGTTTCTGATGAAAGTAAAAATGATGCACACTCTAATGCATGGTCTAGCTAGGGTGTGACAACGGGCGACTCAGGCAGCGCCACGTGGCGGCAGCAGGAGTCTAGCGGACATGTCCGTCGGTGGCTTCTTTGTCCGGCGCGCGAGGAGAGGGAAAGGTCTAGGGTTTGGGGGTGGAAGATCCGAAAATTTCGAGAGAGGCCTAGTTTTATAGGTAGGAGGAGCTAGGAGGCTCCAAATGGAGCACGGTTTTCGGCCACGCGATCATGATTGAACGCTCTAGGCGATAGAAGGGGTTTAGGTGGGTTTTGGGCCAAATTGGAAGGGTGTTGGGCTGCAACACACACGAGGCCTTTTGGTCCCTCGGTTAACCGTTGGAGTATCAAACGAGGTCCAAATGGCACGAAACTTGACAGGCGGTCTACCGGTAGTAAACCAAGGCCGCATGGCAAGTCTCGGCCCAATCTGGAAATGTTTAACCCCCACACATGAAAAGAGGTGGAAAGGGCCACCGGAGGAGATAGGAGCGCCGGAATGCAAAACGGACAACGGGGAAAAAATGCTCGGATGCATGAGACGAACACGTATGCAAATGCAATGCACATGATGACATGATATGAGATGCATGACAAAGGCAACAACACACGAAGACAAAAACCCGAACCCGAGGAAAAATAAAATAACTTAACGCCGGAAACGGCAAGAGTTGGGATACATATAAGGTAAATTACATCCGGGGTGTTACATTTAACACCAATATAAATAAAGAATGAGTTCAATACAGTACCTTGTAGTGGTGTTTTGTTTTCTTTCGCTAACGTAGCTCGCGAAATTTTCTATTTAAGTTTTGTGTTGTGAGGTTTTCAAGTTTTGGGTAAAGATTTGATGGATTATGGAACAAGGAGTGGAAAGAGCCTAAGCTTGGGGATGCCCATGGCACCCCAAGGTAAAATTCAAGGACACCAAAAAGCCTAAGCTTGGGGATGCCCCGAAAGGCATCCCCTCTTTCGTCTTCGTCTATCGGTAACTTTACTTGGAGCTATATTTTTATTCACCACATGATATGTGTTTTGCTTGGAGCGTCTTGTATGATTTGAGTATTTGGTTTTTAGTTTACCACAATCATCCTTGATGTACACACCTTTTGAGAGAGACTCACATGATTCGGAATATATTAGAATACTCTATGTGCTTCACTTATATCTTTTGAGCTATATAGTTTTTGCTCTAGTGCTTCACTTATATTTTTTAGAGCACGATGGTGGTTTTATTTTATAGAAATAATTAATCTCTCATGCCTCACTTATATTATTTTGAGAGTCCTTTAGAACAACATGGAAATTTGCTTTTAGGAATAATATAAAAACTTTTATAGAAGTGCATTGAATACTATGAGAACTTTTATACTTGATAATTGTTTTGAGATATGGAGATTGTGATATTAGAGTCATGATAGTTGAGTAGCTGTGAATTTGAGAAATACTTTTGTCGAAGTTTGTGATTCTCGTAGGATGCACGTATGGTGAACCGTTATGTGATGAAGTCGGAGCATGATTTATTTATTGATTGTCTTCCTTATGAGTGGCGGTCGGGGACGAGCGATGGTCTTTTCCTACCAATCTATCCCCCTAGAAGCATGCGCGTAATACTTTGCTTTGATAACTTGTAGATTTTTGTAATAAGTATGTGAGTTCTTTATGACTAATGTTGAGTCCATGGATTATACGCAGTCTCACCCTTCCACCATTGCCAGCCTCTCTAGTATCGCGCAACTTTCGCCGGTACCATAAACCCACCATATACCTTCCTCAAAACAGCCACCATACCTACCTATTATGGCATTTCCATAACCATTCCAAGATATATTGCCATGCAACTTTCCACCGTTCCATTATTATGACACGCTTCATCATTGTCATATTGCTTGCGTGATCATGTAGTTGACATCATATTTGTGGCAAAGCCACCGTTCATAATTCTTCATACATGTCACTCATGCATCATTGCACATCCGGGTAGACCGCCGGAGGCATTCACATAGAGTCATATTTTGTTCTAAGTATCCAGTTGTAATTCTTGAGATGTAAGTAAATAAAGTGTGATGATCATCATTATTAGAGCATTGTCCCAAGAGAGGAAAGGATGATGGAGACTATGATTCCACCACAAGTCGGGATGAGACTCCGAACGAAAAAAAGGCCATGAAAAAAGGAGAAGGCCCAAAAATGAGAGAAAAAGAGAGAAGGGACAATGCTACTATCCTTTTTCCACACTTGTGCTTCAAAGTAGCACCATGATCTTCATGATAGAGAGTCTCCTATGATATCACTTTCGTATACTAGTGCGAATTTTTCATTATAAAACTTGGCTTGTATATTCCAATGATGGGCATCCTCAAAATGCCCTGGGTCTTCATGAGCAAGTGAGCTGGATGCACACCCACTTTGTTTTTGTGTTGAGCTTTCGTATACTTACAGCTCTAGTGCATCCGTTGCATGGCAATCCCTACTCACTCACATTGATATCTATTGATGGGCATCTCCATAGCCCGTTGATACGCCTAATGTGAGACTATCTTCTCCTTTTTTGTCTTGTCCACAACCACCATTCTATTCCACATATAGTGCTATGTCCATGGCTCATGCTCATGTATTGCGTGAAGATTGAAAAAGTTTGAGAACATCAAAAGTATGAAACAATTCTTGGATTGTCATCGGGGTTGTGCATGATTTAAATATTTTGTGTGGTGAAGATAGATCATAGCCAGACTATATGATTTTGTAAGGATAACTTTCTTTGGCCATGTTATTTTGACAAGACATGATTGCTTAGTTAGTATACTTGAAGTATTATTATTTTTATGTCAATATTAAACTTTTATCTTGAATCTTTCGGATCTGAACATTCATGCCACAATAAAGAAAAATTACATTGAGAAATATGTTAGAAAGCATTCCACATCAAAAATTCTTGTTCTTTTATCATTTACCTACTCGAGGATGAGCAGGAATTAAGCTTGGGGATGCTTGATACGTCTCCAACGTATCTATATTTTTTGATTGCTCCATGCTATTATATTATCTATTTTGGATGTCAATGGGCTTTATTTTACACTTTTATATCATTTTTGGGACTAACGTACTAACCGGAGGCCCGACCCAAATTGTTGTTTTTGCCTATTTTAGAGTTTCGCCGAAAAGGAATATGAAACGGAGTCCAAACGGAATGAAACCTTCGGGAACATGATTTTCTCATCAAACGTGACCCATGAGACTTGGAGTGGGCGTCAAGAAACAATCGAGGAGGCCACGAGGCAGGGGGCGCGCCTACCCCCCTAGGCGCGCTCCACCCTCGTGGGCCCCTCGTTACTCAACCGACGTACTTCTTCCTCCTATATAAGTCCACGTACCCCCCCCAACATCCAGGAGCACCACAAAAAACCTAATTCCACCACCGCAACCTTTTGTACCCGAGAGATCCCATCTTGGGGCCTTTTCCGGAGCTCCGCCGGAGGGGGCATTGATCACGAAGGGCCTCTACATCGACTCCATGGCCTCTCCGGTGATGTGTGAGTAGTTTACTTCAGACCTTCGGGTCCTTAGTTATTAGCTAGATGGCTTCTTCTCTCTCTTTGGATCTCAATACAAAGTTCTCCTCGATTCTCTTGGAGATCTATTCGATGTAATCTTCTTTTGCGGTGTGTTTGTCGAGATCCGATGAATTGTGAGTTTATGATCAAGTTTATCTATGGACAATATTTGAATCTCCTCTGAATTATTTTATGTATGATTGGTTTATCTTTGCAAGTCTCTTCAAATTATCAGTTTGGTTTGGCCTACTAGATTGATCTTTCTTGCAATGGGAGAAATGCTTAGCTTTGGGTTCAATCTTGCGATGTCCTTTCCCAGTGACAGCAGGGGCAGCAAGGCACGTATTGTATTGTTTCCATCAAGGATAAAAAGATGGGGTCCATATCATATTGCATGAGTTTATCCCTCTACATCATGTCATCTTACTTAAAGCATTACTCTGTTCTTATGAACTTAATACTCTAGATGCATGCTGGATAGCGGTCGATGTGTGGAGTTATAGTAGTAGATGCAAAATCGTTTCGGTCTACTTGTCACGGACGTGATGCCTATATACATGATCATACCTAGATATTCTCATAACTATGCTCAATTGTATCAATTGCTCGACAGTAATTCGTTTACCCACTGTAATACTTATGCTCTTGAGAGAAGCCACTAGTGAAACCTATTGATTCCGAAGAGGAAGAGCCAAGACTTTCTCAGGACATGAGCAATCAAGCGCCGCTTGACGATGATATTACCGGGCTGGAGCACTTGACGCTCAGCGAAGATGTATATGAGCAGCAGAAGGAAGTTTATTCTGAAACCGAAGGTAAGCGAACTGCATTATTTTTGTTCTTTTTCCCGGGGGCGAAATGGACCGTGTGTGTTTTATCATCTGATATCGTTCCCACTCTGTATGTAGATGAGGAATTACCTGTTGTTACTCCTTCAAGGATTGATCCAGCTCTTATGAGAAGATACAATGAGTTGTATGACGTTGTTACGAGGGCTAGGAGGGACAAGAAGAAGAAGTACGGCATTTTTTGTCTTACGCCCCGGTTAATTAATATGTTATTTTTTCAGGGACGCTCCCATCTTATCACTTTTTGCTGTGCTTTTTTCTTCTTGTCTGAAGGCATCTAGTTGCGTTCAAGGACGAGTTTGGTGATATTACTATCGGTCATGTTGGCGAGTCTTTTTGGTCATATGGAACGCTGAGCACGTGCCTCGCAAACATTGGCGTGTCTATGCTAGCTGAAAGGTTCAAAGGATCTCAAACTATGATTGTCCCGTACAACCTATGTGTAAGCATTTTCATTAATTTATATTTTATCCCCTCGTCCAATTTTTGTTTGTGCTATAACCATTTTTCATTAACTCTCTGTTTTTGTCTTTTTTGCAGAATTCCATTTGGAATGGCGGTGCCACAAATAGGGCTTTGAAAAAGATGTTTTCTTCAAGCGCAGAGGAACGTGTGGACAAGAAAAACTTGGTAACGCATCTTGACCATTTTTTCGTCATCTTGAAAATAAGTTTTCTGTTTTTTCTATTTTTTCTCATCTGGTTTGTTTTATTCTTTTTTTTATTTCAGATTATGTTTGCAACATTTGACCCTCCTCCCGCAACAATGAAGGACGCGATAGGCCACTACTGCTTGGTCACTTTGAACCTGCGAGAGAAGCGTTTTGAGCTTCTCGACTGATTGAATGGAGGAGACAACGCTGCTGCAAATGTTGTCTTCAGGAAAATGGTCAGGAACATCAAAAAAGTCTGGAAAGATGGCAGCGCAAGCTGCGACGAGCCGTTGAACCCTCCCACCCTGGACGGCTTTGCGCTGACTCGTGTTAATGTCCCGCAACAGGGAAACGGGTTTGTACCTATTCTCCTTTTTTCTTTTTCCTCCTTCATTTTTTTGTGTAAGTGAGCTGCATTGTTTTTACTAAATTAGAAGCACCTTTTCCCTTGAGCGAACTGCATTACTAATGTGTTATTGGTTGTTTCTCCCTCGGTCTCTTGTGTGTATGGAGCTGCATTGTTTTACTAACATGAGTAGCTCTTTTCATTACTGAGTGAACTGCATTATTAATGTGTTTTGTGTTGGTTTTTTTTGCAGGCATGATTGCGGATTTTACATGTTCCAATTCATGCAGACCTGGGATGGTGAAACGATTGCCAAGTTTGGGAAGGAGCACATTGGCTACATCAGGAAGGCTATGCTCTATAGTTGGCTGACCTCGTCGCATTGCGTTCTGGACCTGACTTCACTTTTAATTTTTAAAGAAGGTTATTACATTTTTTTTCCAGTCACACACCTTTTTTATTAAGTGAACTTCATTGGTCCACTACTTTTATTAAGCTTTTTTAGTAGAACCCCATTTGTGTGTTTAAAATGACTTTTCCTTAGGGAACTTGATGATTCTTTTTCATTTTGCTCATCATCCTTTTTTTTGTGCAGGCTTTGATGAAGGCACACACCAAGGTGGTATTTCCTTGTTTGAAACTCAGGTTTATACTCCAACTATTCAGAAAGTTGTCCTTGATGAACCCCCGTTAAGGTTGTGAAAGAACCTGTGCGTAAGATGTTGAGGAGTGGCGCCGGCACTTCGAATGAAAAAGCTCTTGAGAAATCTCCTGTCAATGTCAAGCATGGGAAGAAAGCTGCGAGCCCTCCTAATGCTGAAGATAGCGATGATGATTTTGAGAGTCCACCACCAGTGCCTAGGAGGACCAGGAGCGCAGCTGTGGAACGCCCGACGGACAGCAAGGCTCTAATTCTATCAAATAGGAGGCCTGTGCAGAAGCCATCAAAGTTTTGATCTCCTGTACAGAAGTTGAATCCTGCGAGATTCAGCTATCTTGTGGAGATGAGGAAAGTCTTGCAACTCATCACGAGCACACAATTCAGGCAGAAATACAGCGAGTCAGTTCTTTTTTTTGTTAGTTTTTTATATTTTTTTGAATTTTAATGTGTGTAATGTTCTTTTCTGTGTTTTTTCTTTTGTGCTACTAACCCCCCCACCTTCGCCGTTTCTTTTGTGCAGGTGCGCGCTTTTCATGCACAGGAATCCTATCGAAGTCTACATCGTGACTGTGGACTACATGTTCCTAACTTTCACCAAAGGTGGTTTTATGGACTCGGATTTGATGGATCATATCATCAGGTTCTGGAAGAATGACGAGAGTATGAATGTGGTTTATCGATCTGGGGAACGCGTTCTGGTGTCCCCTTTGTTTATCATGGTATTTCTCTTTTTTCTAATTTTTTTTCTGCTCGAGTGAACTGCAGTAAATAGTGTATAATAATTCTTTTTTAGAATGTACTGAACTGCATACATTTTTTTTGTGTCTTAACCCATGCATCTCAGACGAAACAAATTTACGGCGAGAATTTTTGTGAACAACATACTATTTTTTAGAAGAAGGGTGATCCGTTTTTTTATTAAGCGTCGGAGCGAACATCTTAAGGTGAACTGGATTAACGTTCTTTTTGTGAATTACCCACACGCAGTATGTGCTTCAAATGAATGATCACGCGGATAGAGATGAAGATGGAAATGTTGTGTTGCCTTTTGTCCATGGCAAGTTTAACGTCGCAGATGCAGCACAGCAGTTCAAACTTTATGTTCGTGATGACGAGAACCCTCTTGATTGCAAATTAGTAAGTTATCAGATTTGCTTTTGTTCTGCCTTTTTGTATTTATTTTCTCTCCCTATTTTTCCCAGTAATCCTTTTTCACTCATCAAACCCATAACAAATTTGATGAAACAAAATCAGATTCTGTTACCACGGATGAAAGAGCATTATTCGCTATACACGATGAATAGGCACCGCGAAACCCTTGACATTCATGACACTAGGAGGTACAGTGGACCGGTTGATCAAACGACGAGGTGGCATAAGTCTGAATACCACAGCGACCGCACTGAAATGGTAAAAAATTTCCTTTTTTCACCTTTCTTGTTTTTTTTTCATGCGTGTGCGTGTTGAACAATATTTGTTGTGATGTGTATTTTTGTTTTTTTTTATTTTCCACCAGATGATCAGGATGACTGCATTGTTGAAGAAGGTTTATGGAGAAAAGGAGTACAAGAGAAAGGAGTCGGTAGACTAGGTCGATGTTTCAAAGAAAGCTATCTATTTGGCCACCCCTGAGCAGGGCCCCAACGAGTGCGACTTTTATGTTCTGAAGATGGCTCAGTATTACGACGGCATATCCTTTGTTGTGAAATTCGCAAAGCGTAGTGTAAGTATCTTCTTTCTAACCCAGCAATATCTCCTCATTCCTTGATATTTTTTTCGTCAGTTTCTTTTTTTGTAGATGACGTTGTATATTTGTTTATTTTATTTTTTTATTCATCGCAGGAAGCTGTTATTCAGGATTGGAAGGCTGAGTTTTTGTTCCAGATTCTGTTCCACCCAGAAAACATGGTCGTTGCCACCGAGTTCCCGGAGGATCTAAGAAATCTCTGCATTTCTTTTGGCTTCTCTCCAAGACTGCATTCGCAGGAGCAGGATGAGGCATAAATGATAGCAGATCTTTTTCTATGTGTGTTGATGTCTTTTTCGTGTGTGCTCCAGAACTTTATGTAAACAGTAATGTATGGTCGTTGTGTGTAGTTCTTGATGTGCAAAACTGTTAACACCATGCTGTGTGCTTTTGTATATACCGGTCTAATTAGTTTTTGTGTTTTTTTTTGGTGGCAGATGGTGACAATGTCAAATATGTACATAATGGAGCTTTCAGCCAACTCCTCCTTGTGAGTTGTAACATGTTCGCAGCGCACTGCATTCTCTCATATGAGTAGCAGCAAAGTTTTTTTTAAATTTACGCATCCGCACTGCATCTGACCTTATCACATGGGACTGCAAAGACGAATTCAACGTGTTTGTCGTCGAGTTTCAAAATTCATCCACACTGCAGCCAAGTTTTTTTTACATTTTTTTGCACTAAGCGCACTGCACTGTGTACTCGAAGCGTACTGCACTGCAAGCTTTAAACGCACCACGCACGCACTGCAGTGTATGAGAATCCTAGTCTAACTCTACATTTTTTCTTTTCTAACTGCATTCTGTATTGATTCACGGTCATGTCAGATTCTATACGACGAAGAGAACTGCATTCTCAAAATGACATTCCGATCTCAGGTTTTTCATACAGAAGAGAACCGCATTCTGAGAGTGGCATTCTCATCTTATTTTCTTTTCATATAGAAGAGAACTGCATTTTATCAAGCATCCCCCCCCCCCCGCAGCACATTGGTCACAAAGTATGTATGGCATATGTTCTATCTTTTCATTTTTTAACTTCAGTATTACATGTTGAATTCTTTTTTTTTGCAGTCCACTGAACACAAGCTATATATATTATATACGGTACAATATATATAAAGGATGAAGTTAATATGTTTTTTAAAATGTAAAACTGCATACGTGTTGATCTACGTCCTTTTCCTGGTGCTTCTTCTTAGATTGTGCACTGCATTTGTTTCAATGGTTGTTGCTGCTTCTGTCTTGCTCTTGTTGTTCGCATTACCCCTCATAACGGGACCGTGCGACCGCGATGCTTGCCTACGCGCTGGATTCTGTGTTCTGTCTCTCCCACTCGTTTTTGATGATGGTTCTTCGATTTCTTCATCTGCTCCTTCTTCTTCCTCGTCTTCTTCTTCCTCATCTTCCTCCTCGGTTTCATCAGCTTCGCTCGCTTCCTCGCTCTCTTCTCTGTCAGCATCTTCTTCATCATCTTCTTCATCTTTTTCCTCTGTTCTATTTGGACAAGTTCTCGCGTTATGCTTCTCTCTCTTGTTGCAGACGCTACATAGTCTTCTCTTTATCGTATCATCTTGTTGGTCAGCTCGGTGATTTGTGGTGGCATTTTCAGCCTGGTTTTGTTTCAGCCTCTCCTTACATGTTCTTGAGTTGTGTCCCGCAATCTTATTGCATGATTTACATATCCTTACCCCCAGTGGTCTTCCTCCACTGTCCAGTTCTGGCTCAGGCCTTCTATTTTTTTCAGAGCTTTTTTCATTTGCTGCAGCTTTTTTATTGGCTGATTTGCTCTCTTTCTTTCTCCCTTTTGTGTTTGAAACAGGTGGGGGAAGAATTGTGTCATCCATATTATGAACTGCACCATCAGCAGCATGCTCGCGCTCCTTTCCTTGTTCTTCACCCCGCGCATCCATGATCTTCTCTGCCTCTTCTTCTTCGTTTATTACGTTCACTTCTTGTATGAGTTCTCTCATCCCAGCTAAAGCTCTGTTGTACCCTCTATCCGATTTGACACCTCTGTTCGCCAGGTCCATTGCAGTTTCTGCAAGTAGTCTCCTACGGCAGAACATCGAACTCCCATCTGGAGCAGTTTGCTCATAGTCTCTGTGGTCAAAAGTTGGATTTTGGCGTGCGTTCCGTGTGTATCTCTTCAATATGTACTCTTCAGGTATCTTGTCCACCCGCAGCTGATCCAACATGCAAATGATGTGCACGCAGAACAGGCCTGCAGCAAAAGAAAATTTTTGGGTTATTCGTGCCAGCAAACTTCACATAAATAGGCAACATTTTTTCATTTTTTTTTGGTTTTGTGAACTGCATTATAAATAGGTCCTGGGTCTGCTGCTATAGTGAACTTCACTAAATATTTTTTTTTGTTTTTCATCTCTTTTTTTGCTACCAGCAATAAGTGAACTTCATTATGTTTTATGTGTGCTTATTTTTTTGGTTTCCTGTCTCACTTACCTGTGTGTGTCCACAGCTTGCATTCGCATTCGTAGATATCGTTCTTCACATCAGCAACCACCTGGAACTCGTGTCTTGCCCAATCAAAATCATCAGACCGGTTGTAGTGGCGCACCAAATATTTCGTCGGGTTGTCGGTGGACTGCTCTGATCTGAATGCAGTGCTGCGGTAGTGCGCTTGCTTGAAGTCAGCAAAGACCGCCCTGGTGTAAATCTTGGAGAGCTGAACCTCGAAACCAAACTGAGTAGTAGTCTTTATTTCCGTCTATGAAACAAAGAAAACCAGTTAAGTAGTTGTCTTTTCGCAGCAAAAATCAAGAAAGCGAGTAGTGTTTTTTATTAATTGCTCATCCATCTTAAAAACTTTGCTCTGTTTATATACCTCGTTAGCTATGGTCTCCGCGTGCTCGACGCCCTTCCTTGTCTGGATGCACCTGTCCACCTGCGACGCAAAGATGTGTAGGTCATGTCTTTCCTTGACAAAGTTCCTCTTCAAGATCCGGTTCATGCTTTCACTTCTCTGTGTCGACGTCATCCGTGCACGGAACACCTCCTTGTAGTAAGCCGATATCCATTTTTTTCTGTCTGTCCAGAGCACCTTCATAATCTCATCATTTTGCAGGTTATACTTTTCCATGAGCTCATGCCAAGCGCGTTCAAACTCTGATGGCATCAGCGGGTGGTTGAGAACGGAGGTCAGCTCATCCTTGAATTTCTCATACGCTTTGTACAGCAAGGACAGGTGGTCCTTGTATTTTTTCAGTATATGCCAACGGCATAACTTGTGCAGCGTGCCTATTAGCGTACTTTTTATCGCGGCATCCATGGAGGGGCATTGATCTGCATGTTTTTGAAAAAAAACCAAGCAGCGAGTTATTGAGAGAACTGCATATCCTTTTTCTGCTATTTTTCTTTTTTTTCATTTGGATGTAAGAAATGGACTACAAAAGTTGGCAGTGAACTGCATTGTTATTTAATTTCACTCTTTTTTTTCAGCATACCTGTGAGTATGCATATTGGCCGCTTGTTGTTCATGCAACGCAATAACGTCCGGAACACCCACTCGAAAGTCGGTATTGTTTCGTCTCTGATGAGAGCCACAGCAAATATTGTACTTTGGAGGTGGTGGTTGACTCCAACGAAGACGGAGAGAGGCATGTGGAACTTGTTGGTCTTGTAGGTCGTGTCAAAGGTGACACAATCTCCAAAATCTTCGTACGATCCCCTGCAGCTGGCGTTCGCCCAGAATATGTTCCGCACACGGTTATCGACATCTTTGTCGTAATCATAGAAGAACTCCGAGTTTATTTGCTGCATCTTCTCAAAGAAAGCCAGGAGTTTCTTCACATCGTCCTCTGTTTCTTCCCTCGCGAATTGATGCTTCCTACATTTCGAAATAACAATATACTTGCAGCATTATGGACATACAGAAAATGCACAAAGCGGACTGCATGAAATAGACGATATATCGTTTTTTTGTTTTAGTGAATGTACCTGTTCACCCAGTCACGACTGGTGCGCCCCATAAAGTGCAGCCCTCCTGACATCCTTGACAGGGTTGACATCATCTGCGTGTGCGTCAGGTTGTCGCTCTGCATGTCCTTCACTAGTTTATCGAGCAACGGATCATCCGTCTTATGCGAGTGCATGTGCAGAAGCATAGCCGGGCTGTCAATCATCCTGTGGTTGTGATTGAGCTCAATCTCTGCTATCACAAACACATCCTTGATTTTTTTCAATCTCATTCCCGCCTTGCAGCCAGTCCTCTTTGATGTTTTTTCTCGCTTTCTGTCATAATCTGTGACAGTTTCTTTGCTTCTGCCTTCCTTTGAGCAAACGATGTATCTGTTTGTTCTGTATCCGTCGTTTTTGCATGTGCCGAAGCCTGCATGCCTCGCATACATGTTGTAGAATTCTCGCGCCGCATCTTGTGATGTGAACTGCATACCTTTCACAGGCACAAGTTCTTGGAGCATGTTCCCATCCTGCACACACACAATATGGAATGTTTTTTTTTGTTAATGAGAATGCACAAGCTGAAAGAATGCGTAATAAGTGAACTGCAGTAATTAGGTAAGGATGCTTACGTGCGTGTACTGTTTTTCTTCTAATGGTGTTTGCAGCTCACCGATGTTTATTGGGCATGGAGGGGTGACAACAGATCTGTGTAATTGAGGATCGCGAGGAGGCAGGAGTGTGGAGAACTTTACTTTTTTGGTTGCTTGCGGCCCTCCTTGATTCTACTTCCGATTCTTTTGTTGGGCAGTAGGCGGCCTTGGTGGAATTCCACTGTCCCTTTGTCGACGAATCGTTTGCTCATGGACCTGCCGAACTTGCTGGGTTTCAACATCGGCTTCTGGAGGTGCTATATCATCCATTCTGATCTGCTGACCAAATGTTTCAAAGACACGCGTGTACCTTGGCTGCATAACTGTTATGATTTGCTCTTTGTCATCATCCTCCTCCTCATCATTTTTCTGCGCGTGCTCCCCTATGAAGACCAGACCGTCGTCGTCCTCCTTCTCATCCTGCGGGTTTTTTGTTTCACTGCCTTCTCCATCTCGAATGATGTTTGGTTCACTGTTTTCATCTTTATCCTCTACATCTTCCTCCACGGAGTATGCAGTTCAGTTTATTGTGTTAAAGAAACCCCTAGGTATTTCAGGTGTTATCCATCCAGGCATCTCCCACTCTTCTCTTCCAATGCAGTTCAGGGGCTCGGGGTCGCAAATGATTCGAGGCATCTTCTGTTTTTGAGGCATAGTAAATTCCTGCAGGTTATTAAGCCAAAGCTTTTTTTATGCACGTCAACAGCGAAATGAACTGCATCTTTCGTACTATATATCATTATATTTTTGCAACTGTAAGAAATTGCACTTCAATTTGTCATTCTACAGCAGGGGCACTATTAGTTAACATGAAAGAAACAATGCACTTCACTTCTAGGCATAGCGCTCTACATATTTTAAGTCATTGTGGACTGCAATTTTGATCCATATAGCGTTTTTTATTTTTTGAAGTATCCTTTTCTGTTTTTCTACTTTGGAGGCACATGTGACTACAGTCGACGCAAGATGGGGCACTGCATGGGTATAAAAACGGCACTGCAAACTGGATGTGGGGGTTTGGTATGTGATTTTTCTTACCTTATATGCAGTCCCCCTCTTCTGCAGATGCAGATCTTGTTGCTATTGGCATGCAGTACACCTCCGCTGCAGGAACTCATGCGCTTTTTCCACCTTCGCCATTGTTGTGGGAGAAGGCTGGACGTGCACCATTGCAGTTCGCATCCACGACGAATGCGATGGAGTAGTCATCCTTGCAGTTCGCTTTCCCTTGTCATGCATGACCGAGGCTGGATGCTTCAGCGGAGGATCCCCCAGGTGGTGTTGGGGGCGAAGGTGAGGTGCGGCGTCGCTTCCTAAACGCTGTCGCGGAAATATCGTCGCGGACGGACTGCATCGCCGGCCGCTTGGTGCACGCTCCGCGGTGCTGGGCGCGGAAGAAGGCGGGGAGGGGTGCGGGTCGCCGCCGGCCGCCGGAGCACTGTCGCGGGAGAAGGTGGGGAGGGGTGGGGGTCGCCGCCGGCCGCCGGGGCGCTGCCGCGCAAGGAGGCGGGGAGGGGAGGCGGACGTCGCCGGCCGCCGGGGCGCTGCCGCGCTAGGAGACGGGGAGGGAGAGGGACGCCGCTGGCCGCCGGCCGCCGGGGCGCTCCCGCGCTAGGAGGCGGGAAGGGAGGGGAGCGCCGCTGGCCGCTGGCCGCTGGGGCGCTCCCACGCTAGGAGGTCGGTAGGGGGAGGCGTGTTATGAGAATAGACCCACCCTATATATATATATATACTCCTGGATCAGAACTGGCATCCAGGAGTACATACTCCCAACCCGAAATTCCCTACGACACGTGTGCTGTGAACAAAATGCTAATTAACAACCGGCGAGAACTCTTTGCATGGATCAGGTTCAGTTTGAAAAGTTCCATCTAAATAGGATCTGGCATCCACGTTATTTGCATGGATCAAGTTCGGTTTGAAGAGCAAGATGGTATTGTTTGCCAAACCTACCTCCGGCCAGCATCGGCGACGCGTCAAGGAATCCATCAAAATTGGAGATGATCAAGTTAATGATTTCTCCCATGTCATTAACTGCACCAGATGCGACAACGAATACAGGTATATGTTGGGATGGTAAACCCCCATTTGAAGTTGCAAGCCCGAAGTTGCAAGTAATTTTTTTGCATTATCTTCTAGTACAATGCAATGCATGTAGTGTTCTTTTAATTCCTGCATCCATCACATGCTATTTCTTTTTGACAACATCCCATGCTACTTATAGGCAGCAGCAGTGAAGTCGGCTAGCCGGCGGCTCCACGACGAAGACGAGATGCCGTATCAGCGGACCAGCGGCACAGCGAGCAGAGGCTTGATGAAGGAGACGAGATGCGTGTGACAGATTACGACTATCCTATGATGTTCACCTTCGTCTATTATGTGCTTCCGGCGCAAAATGCCCGTCAGTGACGGCGAGGGCCGGCAATTAATTTAACTTGAATGGTGCAACTTGATGAGCGTCTTTGGATCGGAACTGATTTTGATGTTCAGCTCTGTACATACTTGCGTCCTCCAATGCAAAAGTTGTATGACAAAAATAAATAGTTTATATACTTTCCTAGTTCCCATCATATACTCTTAGAAAAGTATATGTCTACTCTTCGGGACGTACATCTCTCTGCTATAATTTTTTCACTGGGTTAGGGTAATTCCTTTTATATGAAAAATGTACATTTGCCTAGTGTACTACTGCATAAAATTCAAAATGTAGTAATACTCCGTGTGAATAATGCTGTATAAACTTTATCATGAGAAATAAAGTACATACCTCTTTCGTAATATACTCCCGCAAAAAAAAGTAATATACTCATAGATGATGTAGTATATATATCTATGGAAATAATGTGGTATATACTGTTTCATAAAAAATTAAGTGTATAGTTCCCACAAAAAGGCAATATATATATACCACTTCTTTTTCATAATGTATATACCCCCCTAACAAAATGTCAGTAGTACTCCTTACAAAAAATTGCAGTATATACCCTTACAAAAAATATAGTATGTGCACTTAAAAAAGTCAGAATATACTCTTTCAAGAAAAAAAAGTATGTACTCCTTTCTTTCACTTAAAATTCAGAATATACCCTGCCAAAGAAATCAATATATACTTTGTTGAAGAAATAAGCATATACTCCTTATAAAAAATGTTGTTTATACTATTTAAAAAGGTATATACATCTTCTAAAAATGTGGATGGAAGATATGAAATCCATGATGTTTTTATTGCTTCGGATATACCTAGTCGTTAATAGCGGATGCAATTCATAGCGCATGATTTGTATGTATGTCATATTGTACTTTGTGTTATTGTAAAAATACCTAAGGTATATGCTGGACGTGTCATTGGTCAACTTTGTTGAACTAAAAGACACCGGTTTGCATGCTCCCTGCTTATAGGTAGTAGTTATGCATGCATGGACTAATTAGTTGGTTTTTTGCACGTACGGCTTGCTCAAGGGATATTCATCCACCTTATCCAAATAGATGGGAGTACATACACCCAAGAGTATGGAAAAGGACTCATATATATATATATATATATATATATATATATGTATGTGTGTGTGTGTGTGTGTGTGTACATATATATGTGTGTGTGTCTATATATTATATATATATATGTATATGTTTGATTTTATGTGAAAATGAATTGATATAAGAAGAAACAGAATTAATGCCTATTTGGTCTCTTTGCCATCTGCCAACAGATGGCAAAGAGCCTGTAGCCTTAGCCGCCTGCCCTTTGCCGTCCGCCAGCAGATGGCAAAGAGCCATGCCCTTTGCCATCCGCTGGCTGACGGCAAAGGGCTTTGCATCTTTGCTGTCCGCTGGCAGACGACAAAGTGCCCTTTGCCGTAGCTTGTTTAGCCGGACGTTTTGCCGTCTGCTGGCTGACGGCAAAGGCCTTTGCCGTCTGCAAGGCATGCCTTTGGCGTCAGCCATGGCAGATGGCAAAGTTCCCGATTCCTGTAGTGATGTATTCTGTATATAGTCATATGTGCTTATAATAAGAACTTGCATGACATCTTTTATCCTACCCTCCCGTGGCAGCGGGGTCCATAAGGAAACTAAGGATATTAAGGCCTCCTTTTAATAGAGAACCGGAACAAAGCATTAACTCCTGCTGAATACATGAACTCCTCGAATTACAGTCATTCCCTGGGGAGTATCCCAACTATTGTCACTTTGCACTGGTACGCGTCGGTGCGATACAAATGATTTTTAACCCCTTTCTGCGATGACATTTGGAACCATCGCCTAGTGAGTGACGGCGATAGGGGGTCCTTCCCACACGACCCAGAAACCGTCGGGGATAGGGAGCCTTGATGCATACAGTTGTCCCTATATAACCGTTTCTGATATCTCAAATATCCCAAACGCTTCATCCTTGCTACTCGTTTGTGCTCGCATTGCCATCGCAGTCGGAGTTTTGTGGTTTTACCTAAAACCAGGCAGATTCCAGGCATGGGAGTTTCCCAGGAAGATTCCAGGCACGGGAGTTTTGCGATGCCTAGCACATCACAAACAGTTCATAATTATAAACCGTGTATGATAGGTAGAAAATCACACATATTTAGTTTCCCCGCACCGTATGTGATAGTGTCTGACATCACACATGATTTGCAAACGGCAACTGTGTGCATTGTTACACATGTTTCGTATCCGTGAACCATGTCGGATTATGATGTATATCGCACACGTTGTGCTTTATTAACCGTGTGCGCCGTAATGACCTACACACCGTAATTTCGCCCTAATTTAATTGTTGCTATTTAAAATTGTACCTAATTTAAACTTCAAAGTAGGCTATAGCTTTATTCATATCCATCAGGTTCAAACAACCAATGCATTATTCTATTCACATGTACATATGTTTAAGAATTAGATAAGCACCAAATAAAGAATGATGAACCAGGGTTCTATACTTGTACTATTACAGATGGTAAAGAAAGAGGCGACAGACATTCCGGTTGCTGAACAAGGTGAAGCGGAATGGCCCTATTGTGCGCTCCTAGATGCAGAAGGCATGCAGGACTCTAGTCCAACCCCTTGTGATGGATGGCCGCCAATCATGTAGTTTGAGAGGTAATCTTGAGTAAACCGCTTCAGGATCCACTGCAAAAGAAAAAAAATTCAGACATTGTCATCTAACACGACTCATTACGGGCACTAAAAAGTAGGCTACAGGGTTCTTACTTACCATCCTGCAGTTCACTATTGTCTAGCATAAAGTGTAAACAAATAGTTTGATTGACGTCTTTGGACCCATTTTAATAAAAATCTTTATCAGTTTCCTCACTTGATGCTGGTTCATGAATATCTCATTGCCCCAGAAAGGATCAAAGTGTGGAACTTTGGCAATGATATGCGTACCTAAAAGCACCAAGTTAATATTAGAAGCTAAACAACAATTGAAAAATGATGTAGTACAACACTCCCTTCATCCCATTATATAAGATTTTATTACATGTACATCTAGACATCATCGGAACATTAAGGTAACACTCTTCCTTATTGCTATGTATCCTGGGATGGCATATTTAGTCATTTGATACGTCTCCAACGTATCTATAATTTTTGATTGTTCCATGCTATTATATTATCTGTTTTGGATGTTTATGGGCTTTATTATGCACTTTTATATTATTTTCGGGACTAACCTATTAACTCAGAGCCCAGTGTCAGTTTTTTGTTTTTCCCCTTCTTTCAGTGTTTGCAGAAAAGGAATATCAAACGGAGTCCAAACGGAATGAAACCTTCGGTAGCGTGATTTTTGGAACAAACGTGATCCAGGAGACTTGGAGTTGAAATCAAGGAAGCTTCATGGTGGCCACGAGGCAGGGAGGCGCGCCTGCCCCCTGGGCGCGCCCCCACCCTCGTGGGCCCCTTGTGGCTCCCCTGACTGACTTCTTTCGCCTATATATGTCCATATACCATAAAAACATCAGAGAGAAGAATAGATACGGAGTCCACCGCCAGAAGCCTCCGTAGCCACCGAAAACCAATCTAGACCCGTTCCGGCACCCTGCCGGAGGGGGGAGTCCCTCTCCGATGGCCATCTTCATCATCCCGGTGCTCTCCGTGACAAGGAGGGAGTAGTTCTCCCTTGGAGCTAAGGGTATGTACCAGTAGCTATGTGTTTGATCTCTCTCTCTCTCTCTCTCGTGTTCTTGAGGTGGTACGATCTTGATGTATCATGAGCTTTGCTATTATAGTTGGATCTTATGATGTTTCTCCCCCTCTACTCCCTTGTGATGAATTGAGTTTTCCCTTTGAAGTTATCTTATCGGATTTAGTGTTTCAGGATATGAGAACACTTGATGTATGTCTTGCACGTGCTTATCTGTGGTGACAACGGGATATCATGTGATCCACTTGATGTATGTTTTGGTGATCAACTTGCGAGTTCCGTGACCTCGTGAACTTATGCATAGGGGTTGGCACACATTTTTGTCTTGACTCTCCGGTAGAATCTTCGGGGCACTCTTTGAAGTTCTTTGTGTTGGTTGAATAGATGAATCTGAGATTGTGTGATGCATATCGTATAATCATAACCACGGATACTTGAGGTGATATTGGAGTATCTAGGTGACATTAGGGTTTTGGTTGATTTGTATCTTAAGGTGTTATTCTAGTACGAACTCTATGATATATCGAACGGAAAGAATAGCTTCATGTTATTTTACTACAGACTCTTGAATAGATCGATCAGAAAGTATAACTTTGAGGTGGTTTCATACCCTACCATAATCTCTTCGTTTGTTCTCCGCTATTAGTGACTTTGGAGTGACTCTTTGTTGCATGTTGAGGGATAGTTATATAATCCAATTATGTTATTATTGTTGAGAGAACTTGCACTAGTGAAAGTATGAACCCTAGGCCTTGTTTCAACGCATTGCAATACCGTTTGTGCTCACTTTTATCATTAGTTACCTTGCTGTTTTTATAATTTCATATTACAAAAACCTTTATCTACCATCCATATTGCACTTGTATCACCATCACTTCACCGAACTAGTGCACCTATACAATTTACCATTGTATTGGGTGTGTTGGGGACACAAGAGACTCTTTGTTATTTGGTTGCAGGGTTGTTTGAGAGAGACCATCTTCATCCTATGCATCCCACAGATTGATAAACCTTAGGTCATCCACTTGAGGGAAATTTGCTACTATACTACAAACCTCTGCACTTGGAGGCCCAACAACGTCTACAAGAAGAAGGTTGTGTAGTAGACATCAAGCTCTTTTCTGGTGCCATTGCCGGGGAGGTTAGCGCTTTAAGGTATATCTTTAGATCTTGCAATCGAATCTTTTTGTTTCTTGTTTTAGCACTAGTTTAGTTTATAAAATAAAACTACAAAAAAATGGAATTGAGTTTGCCTCATATGCTTCATCTTTTTAATATCTTTCGTGAGAATGATGGAAAGGAAAATTGTGCTCAAGTGCTAGAAGAAGAAGTCTATAGAATGTTTGGCACTAAATCTTTGAATGATGAGCATGATTGCAATGTTATTAGTATGAACTATTTGAATATCCATAGTACTAATGATGATTGCACTAGTTATGATGAAAATATCTCTTATAAGCATGTCGATTTTTGTGGAGTGCATAGAGTTTGCAAGTACATACCAAACAGGGAAGATAGATTTTGCAAGAGGCATAAGTATTTGGAAACTAAATGGTTGCAAGAGAGGCTAGATGTTAGTGCTGAAAATTTAAAATATCTTAGCCATACTTGTGAACTTTGCAATGAACATGGTCATTTAAATATCAAATGCAAATTGTTTCATGATCGATTCGTGTCCAAAAATTGTGATGACTTGATTTCCCTTGCACATCATAATGAACTTAGTTTGCTTTTGGGTTATGAAGAAATGAAACGTCAAACTAAGCATATTCCAGAATATAACCATGAGAAATTCCTTGATATTGATCTAGAATAAATTTATATGTATTGTGCGGTGAATTGCATTGAAAATCCTTATATTGCCAATTACATAAAGAAAAGAAAACAAATAGAAGATGAAGAGAATACTAACGAAAGGGAAGAGACTTCCCAATATTCTCCTATTATTTCTTATGATGAATCAGGTAACGAGGAGGAGCCTTCTATTCAACCAATCTCATTAATAAGGAGCTCCAAAAAGAGGATTGAACCAACACATGATGTGAAGAAGAAAAAGAAAAGACGGAGAAGTAAAGGTAGAAAGGTATCTCTCCCAAATGATGTTGCTCCTATTTCTCATTGTGATGATGATAATTGCTATACTATTGGTGTTATCCATACTATTAATGATGAGAGTGATTATGTTTATGATATGAAAAGGCCCAAGCTTGGGGATGCTATGTTTGATGAAGATGATGTTTTTGAGAATATATTTGCTGCAATTAATGTTTATCCCAAGCTTAGGGATGCTATGTTTAATGAAGATGATATTTTTAGTCTCCCAAGTTTTGATATGCAAATTTGTTACGATGATAGCATGCCTCCTATTTATGATGGTTATATTGATGAAAGTGGGTTTGGAAGAGTGTCAACTTTAGGAAGTAATGATCACAGTATTTTGGAGGATGTTGAATCGTATTTTGAAAATTATGAAAGTGGATTTGGAGAGGTCATGACTTTATTTAGTGATGATTCCACTATCTTGGAAGAGGTTTCAATCGATTATGATGAGAACAAAGTTGCTACTTATGATAATTATTGTGATGATACATATGCTATAAAAAGTAGTGATGATTATATTTATAAAACTTGTCATGATTATGATTACCCTTTTTCTGAACATTACTCTTTTAATGTGGAAACAATTTATAGTATCCGAGTCTCTTATGATACTCCCACTATTCCGATTGAGAAAAAAATTGCTTATGTAGAGAGTAGTAAATTTCCTATGCTTGTAGATCATGAAAAGAATGCTTTAGATGCTGGTTATATTGTTGAATTCATTCATTATGCTACTGAAAATTATTATGAGGGAGGAACATATTCTTGTAGGAATTGCAATAATGTCAAGTTTCTCTCTATGTGTTTAAAATCCGGAAGTTATGCTTGTTTTACCTTCCTATGCAAGTTGATTCTTGTTCCCATAAGTTTTTTTCTCACAAAATCCCTATGAATAGGAAGTGGTTTAGACTTAAATGTGCTACTCATATTCTTCCTGATGCTCTCTTTATGTTTCAATTCCTATCTTTTATGTGAGCATCGTTGAAATCATCATGCCTAGCTAGGGGCGTTAAACGATAACGCTTGTTGGGAGGCAACCCAATTTTATTCTTGTTCCTTGCTTTTTGTTCCTGTTTAGTAATAAATTAATCATATATCCTCTGTTATGATTGTGTTTTTTATGTTTTAATTAGTTTTTGTGCCAAGTAAAGCCTTTAGGATATTCTTGGGTGATTGTTATTTGATCTTGCTGTAAAAAACAGAAAGTACGCTCTCACGAGAATAATTTTCATTTTTTACCGGAGAGAGATAAAATACCAATTCCACTTGCAGTAGATTAATAAACAAATTTCCTAGGACTTCTTAATTTCTCAGGATTTTTTTAAGTTATAGAAGTATTCGAAACCTACAGATTACTATAGATTGATCTATTTTTGACAGAAGTTTTGTGTTGTGAAGTTTTCAAGTTTTGGGTAAAGATTTGATGGACTATGGAATAAGGAGTGGCAAGAGCCTAAGATTGGGGATGCCCAAGGCACCCCAAGGTAATATTCAAGGACAACCAAAAGCCTAAGCTTGGGGATGCCCCGGAAGGCATCCCCTCTTTCGTCTTCGTTCATCGGTAACTTTACTTGGAGCTATATTTTTATTCGCCACATGATATGTGTTTTGCTTGGAGCGTCATTTTATTTTATTTTCTTTTGCTTGATATTTAAATGAAATATAAAGATCTGAAATTCTTAAATGTAAGAGAGTCTTCACATAGTTGCATAATTATTCGACTACTCATTGATCTTCACTTATATCTTTTGGAGTAGTTTGTCATTTGCTCTAGTGCTTCACTTATATCCTTTTATAGCACGGCGGTGGTTTTATTTTATAGAAATAATTGATCTCTCATGCTTCACTTATATTATTTTGAGAGTCCTTTAGAACAGCATGGCAATTTGCTTTTGCTATAATAAAAACTTTCATATAAAGTTGAAAGGATCGAGAAGAGGTGTCTAGAGGGGGGGGGTGATTAGACACTAAGTGCCAAAAGTTGCAGTTTTTAATATTCTTAAGTTTAAGTGGAGTTTAAGCACAAGTTTAATAAACACAATACATATCAAGCAAGCATGCAATGAGTATATGAGCAGCGGAAAGTAAAGCATGCAACTTGCAAGAATGTAAAGGGAAGGGTTTGGAGTATTCAAACGCAATTGGAGACACGGATGTTTTTGTCGTGGTTCCGATAGGTGGTTCTATCGTACATCCATGTTTATGGAGACTTCTACCCATGGAGGGTAATGGTTGCGCGAGTCCACGGAGGGCTCCACCCACGAAGGGTCCACGAAGAAGCAACCTTGTCTATTCCATCACGGCCGTCGCCAACGAAGGACTTGCCTCACTAGCGGTAGATCTTCACGAAGTAGGCGATCTCCTTGCCCTTAAAAACTCCTTGGTTCAACTCCACAATCTTGTCGGAGGCTCCCAAGTGACACCTAGCCAATCTAGGAGACACCAATCTCCAAGAAGTAACAAATGGTGTGTTGATGATGAACTCCTTGCTCTTGTGCTTCAAATGATAGTCTCCCCAACAGTCAACTCTCTCTCACAGGATTTGGATTTGGTGGAAAGAAGATTTGAGTGGAAAGCAACTTGGGGAAGGCTAGAGATCAAGATTCATATGGTTGGAATGGAATATCTTGACCTCAACACAAGTGTAGGTGGTTCTCTCTCAGAAAATGTGTATTGGAAGTGTAGGTACGTTTTGATGGCTCTCTCCATGAATGAAGAGTGGGTGGAGGGGTATATATAGCCTCCACACAAAATCTAACCGTTACACACAATTTGCCAAACTCGGTGGGACCGAATGGTTAAACTCGGTCGGACCAATTCAGCAAACCTAGTGACCGTTAGGATTTTCGGTGGGACTGAGATGCAACTCGGTAGGACCGATATGGTTAGGGTTAGGGCATAACGTAATCTCGGTGTGACCGATTACACAAACTCGGTGGGACCGATTTTGGTAATAAGCTAACGAGAGAGTTGGTCAGGTAAACTCGGTGGGACCGATTCGCTCATCTCGGTGAGACCGAAATGTTAGAACAGGGAAACAGAGAGTTTACATTGCAATCTCGGTGGGACCGATCGCTCATCTCGGTAAGACCGAAACGTTACGAAGGGAAACAGAGAGATTACAATCCCATCTCGGTGAGACCGAGATCCCTACCGGTGAGACCGATTTGCCTAGGGTTTGTGGCAGTGGCTATGACATTTGAAACTCGATGGCGCCGGATAGATAGAATCGGTGGGGTCGAGTTTGACTTTTGGTTTAGGTCATATGTGGATGTGGGAAGGTTGTTGAGGGTTTTGGAGCATATCACTAAGCACTTTGAGCAAGCAAGCCATTAAGCAATACCTCATCCCCTCTTGATAGTATTGGCTTTTCCTATAGACTCAATGTGATCTTGGATCACTAAATGTAACATCCCAAATTTTCAATTTGGAATGTTATACACATAGATCATCATGCATATCATATTTTCTTGCATTTTGGCGATCCTAGAAATTTCACGCAACTCAAGGACCCTCGGAGAGACTTGGAGATTTCATCTTTTTCATATTTGAGTCTTCTCAAATTTTGAAGAAAGGATCATTGGTTTTATCGGAATTTCATTTGCCTTTTATTTGGATAGGGAAAAATGCGCGTTTTAAAAAGTTTGCATTTTAGTCCCGGAGAAAAGTTCATTTTGTTCGACTCATTTTTAGGAGTCGGGGAAAATTTACTTTATTAGATTTGGAGTTCATTTAGATCTCTTTCTGTTTTTTTTTCGAGCGCGGAACCGATTTAAAAAAAATTCCAGCGACTTGGGCCAAAGGCCCAAGCCACCGAGCCGGCCAGGCCAAAGGCCATCACGCGCTACACCCAGGGAGGAGCCGCGCTAGGCGCAAGGCACCAGGGAGCCGCCGCCCTTGTTGGATTCCTAGTAGGATTCATCCTACTTTCGTTTTTTTCTAGATCTTTTCCCTCTTTTCTTTCCTAGTCCTAGTCCAATTCCTTGACGCCTACACCAAGTAAATCCCCCCCCCTCCCCAATATAAATACTCCCACACCCCCCTCTAAACCCATCAAATCCAAGGCCCCAAAGCCCAAAGCACACCGCGCCCCACACCCGCGCCGTGCCCTGCGTCACGCACCGCCGCCGCGCCACCCCACCACCGCCACGCCACCCCACCACCACCGCGGCGCACCCCCACACTCGCGCCGCCGCCGCACCTTGCCACCGCCGCCCTACGCCCACGCCGCCGGAGTTCCTCGCCGGAGACCTCGCCGGAGGTAGCACGCACTACATCTTTTCTTCTCATCGGATCGTTTTCTTCTAATCGTTCCGATTCTTCATTTCTGATTCGTTTTTCTTCGCGAAACCGTTCCGGTTTTCTAGATCGGTTTTACGATCGGGTTTCTTCTCCGAAACCCTAGATCGGATTCGTTTTATTTTCCGATTTAGTTGCCCGAGATCGTTCGCCGGACCGTTTGTCCTAACGAATGCGATCACCGGATTTCTTCTAGGTTAACGAACGTCCGTTCATTCAACCATTCTTCTTTTTCTTCTCGTCGGATTTATTCCGCGATCGCGATCTCAGATCCGATCTTCGTTCTAGTTTATCTTCTCGCTCATTTATCGGAATCAGGTGATTCAAGCGCCTGGAGTTTCGTTTCGAAACCGCCGTTCCGTCTAATCAACTTTAACTAAGTTTTGCTACGGTAAAATTTGACCTAGTTTCAACTTGCTAGAACCGAGTTGTTCTTTTCTGCCGTTTGTTCCGGTTTCTTTGTTCTGTTCTTTCTTTCTTTGCAACCGCAGTTCTTAAGTTGAAGTTTCTGGTTCGATCTTTTGTTCGAGTTTTACCTGTGCATTAGCTGAGTACTTATTGTATGCTTGTTGTTTGTCTGTGATAGATTACCTAGATTGCGCCGCCTGTAACTTCGAATCTCTAGGACTCGCGGATCATCAGCAAGGCAAGTAACACTTTGATCATACCTTTTTTACAACCCAATTTTATTGCAGTAGATCAATCCTCACACATTGCATGATTAGGATCTAATTAAATTGTGGGATGGGAAGTAGATGAGGTAGTACCTATTACCTGTTTACTATGAAACCTCTGGGAGTTACTTCTACGTTTGCTTATTATGCCATGCTATGCTAGTAGACGTGGATTGGGTGAGTGATATCCATGACAGATGTGAGATTGATAATTTTAATGGTTTATCTAAGGTGGCAACTTAAACACACATCTGGGTGGATTGAGGCACCTGATGTCTATCAGGACTTGCCTGTTTTTATTATGGACCGCCACCCAGGCTCAAAGGGATCATAAGATCTTTCATGCTAAATACTTACGTGTGCAGCCACAAGCCATTATGGGCTCTGGCATAGTTGACTAAGTCGTGCGAACTCTTATAGGGGTAGACTAGCAGATGTAGGGGATGTAGGTGGTACGGTCTACTCCATCGTAAGGTGCTAGCGCTTCTGAAAGACTATGTCTCGGTCATCCGTTTCTCAAACACAAGTAGTGCGAGAAATCCAACGGAGGCGATCCAGTCTTGTGGGGAAAAGTGTGCAAACCTCTGCAGAGTGTAACAAACTAATCATGATTAGCCGTGTCCCCAGTTATGGACAATCTTGAGTATCTAGTACTTGAATATCATGTGAATCTCATCATGTTACTTCTAATTAATATTGTTGGGTTTTAATGATTACTTTTTAATTGGGATTGAGGATGCTGTCAACCATTCTCAATGTTTAACAACCACCATGATAGTTAAATAAATTTATTCCTTTGCAGTAGGGAAAAATTGGCTTTACGCAAAACAGTAACCATAGAGCTTTCCACCAGCCAAATATGCATATAGTATAGATATTGCATTCCATTACTCTCTATGTGTTACCTTGCCAGCATATTCCATGTGCTGACCCGTTTCGGGCTGCAACGTTAATGTTGCAGACTTTTCAGACGACGATTAAGGTGCTTTAGGTCCTGGTTCTATACTCAGTGATGCCGTTGGAGTTGATGGACCCATTTATCTTCCAAGTCTTCCGCTGTTATCGTTATTAGATGGCCTTAAGCCATATTTATGTAATAAGTTCTCTTCGGAGACAACGATGTAATAAGTGTGTGATTGCCACTCTGCTATAAATCCTTTGAAGTACTGTGTGGTGTCAGCATTACTGATCCAGGGATGACACCGGAGCACAGAGATCAGACTGTTTGAGGTCTGGTCGCTACAGAGATGGTATCAGAGCACACGCTGACTATAGGACACGACCACTAAGTTAAAGCCATAGATCACTATTCTCTCCTCATTTTCTAACTCCTCATCTTTTCTACTCTTTAGGATGAAGGACGCGAAGATTAAGTACGCTCAACCGGATGAAGGCACACCTTTTGGATTTCACTTGAAGGAAGTCACCAAGTACCTAAACATTGGATTACCAAGCTTCACGGGAACCTTCAACGCCACTCTACCTGAAGAGGAGCGCTGGAAGATTCAAGCTCACGTTCCGGGAAGAACATTCACGCCAATCACGAAGCCCATAGATAGTGTTTTTAATGCACCAACTTGGAGTCTAGGAAGGAGCATGGCAGCCCATATCACCATAGGACGCATTGGAGAAGTTTATCAAGAAGACCTCAAGGACACTATCTACCAGATTTGCGGACGCCGAGATGAACAATGGGAGTTAGTCACCACCAAGAAGGATAGATCCATTGCAGCATTCATCCAGGAGTTAAACCAGCACATTCGACGCCACGAGAACTAGATGTGCAATGATATGATAGAATTGAAGAATGCAAAGACAAGCATCATCGAGCTAGAAGGAGAACTGAAGGCTACACACAAGGACTACATGGACGAGATCGTAGCTCTAGCAAGACACAACGTCGATCTTAAGCAGGAGATTGAAGAACTCAAGAGGAAGTTAGCATCCAAGGAGGAAGACGAGTACGTCGCATGCCCAGACAACTACATCATCATCGACGACACTGATTCGGATCCAAGTGAACCCGACTTTGACGACGAAGCTGGAGCAGACATCATGGAGTCTTCCGTCGGTTCAAATTTCTAGATGACCACCAAATATTAGTAGTATTTCCCCCCCCCCATGTAAACACTATATTTCAAGCACTTTTGCGATAGCTAGATCGATTGTATGCCCTTGTTTGATTGAATGAAGTGATTTTGTGTGAATTTGCTCATGTGCATTGGGTTAGTGTTTTCTCTTTAGACCTCTCTCTATTCCTATTCCTATTCTTTTCTAAACCCTCAGATGCCTCCGAGACGTGACAATGGATTTCCACCGGAGCTCACTCAGTTGATCCAACAGCAGAATCAGTTGATGCAGATGTTAGTCCAGAACCAGCAGAACAACAACAACAACCCACCACCACCACCACCCCCTGTTGACCACTTAGCCCGTTTCCTTAGGCTAAATCCACCGGTGTTTTCCATTAGCATCGAACCGATAGTAGGAAACGATTGGCTCCGCAAGATAGGAAGGGAGTTGACCACTGCAGGATGCACAGATGGTGAGAAGGTGAAGTTTGCCGCACATCAGCTTGAAGGGCCCGCGGCAGCATGGTGGGAGAATTTCACAGCCACTTTCCCAGTTGACACTGTCACATGGGATCAGTTCCAGCAAGCTTTCCGCACCGCACATACTTCAGCAGGAGCTATGGCCATGAAGAAACGTGAGTTTCGCAACTTACGCCAAGGAGGAAGGACAGTTGGCCAGTACGTTGACGACTTCAGCAAGCTAGCACGTTATGCCCCAGATGACGTTGCTACGGATGCAACCAAGCAGGAGAAGTTTCTGGAAGGACTGAATGATGAGTTGAGTATGCAGCTGATGGTAGGATGTTTCAACAACTACTAGGAGTTGGTAGATCATGCCATCATGATTGAAGGGAAGCCACAGCAGATTGAGAACCGCAAGAGGAAGTATGGACAGGGGAAGTATAACTCTGGAGCCCAGCAGAAGCCCCGTTTTACCCCTAAATCGGGATTTCAGTTTCAGCATACCCATGGAGGAGGTAGTTCGCACAACCACAATGGCCACAAGAATGGTAATGGGAATGGAGGAAGCAACGGCCAGAACCGGACCACCCCATCAACCCCAGCCAAGAGAGACCTGAGTCAAGTCACCTGTTTCAAGTGTTCCAAGACCGGACATTATGCCAATGATTGTCCCGAAGGCCAGAATGGAAATGGCAATCGGAGCTCAGGGAAGAAGCCGAACCCTTTCAATAGGGGACATGTGAACCACGTTAGCGTGGAGGAGGTTGAAGATCAGCCGGATGCGGTAATCGGTAAGTTTTTGGTTAAGTCATTTACCGCACTCGTTCTTTTCGATACTAGTGCATCGCATTCATACATATCAAGGGGATTTGTGGATAAATATTACCTATCAACCCAAGCCCTTAGGTCACCCATGTTAGTAAGCTCACCAGGAGCGGAGTTTATGGCTAGACGATGGTGTGATCGGTTACCATTAAGGATTGGTAACTATGTTTTTCCTTCAGACCTAATAGTACTGGAATCTCAAGGATTGGATGTAATCCTCGGTATGGATTGGTTGTCGATGTATGGAGGAAACATTGATTGTGCTAGTAAGTCAATTTTGCTTACAACGCCAGAAGGAAGAAGGATCAAGTATGTATCCCGGCATGTGCCCAATAGGACACAGGTAAATTGCCTGACAGGAGTCGGGCAGGAGGAAGTACCTGTGGTAAAGGATTTTCCTGATGTA
Source organism: Triticum monococcum (assembly GCA_034509565.1). NCBI lineage: Eukaryota > Viridiplantae > Streptophyta > Magnoliopsida > Poales > Poaceae > Triticum > Triticum monococcum. The sequence goes on along the minus strand of CM067847.1, from coordinate 386,733,282 downwards.
TTTCCGGAAGAATTGCCAGGCATGCCACCAGATAGAGACATTGAGTTTCTGATTGAGTTATTGCCAGGTACAGGCCCAATATCAAAGAGACCATACCGGATGCCACCAAAGGATTTGGTAGAAATTAAGAATCAGATTAAGGAGTTATTGGAGAAAGGTTACATACGCCCAAGTTCTTTGCCTTGGGGATCACCCGTACTTCTAGTGGAGAAGAAGGATGGATCATTAAGGATGGTTGTTGATTATCATGGATTGAATGAAGTAACCATCAAGAACAAGTACCCACTACCAATGATAAATGATCCGTTTGATCGTTTGCAAGGAGCTAAAGTGTTTTCCAAGATCGATTTGCGATCAGGGTACCACCAGTTGAAGATTCGAGAGCAGGACATACCTAAGACAGCATTCACCACAAGATACGGATTGTATGAGTATACCGTTATGTCATTTGGTTGACTAACACGCCTGCCTATTTTATGAACCTGATGAACAAAGTGTTTATGGAGTTTTTGGATAAGTTCGTCGTAGTGTTCATTGATGATATCTTGGTTTATTCGAAGAATGAAGAAGAACATAAGGAACATTTGCATTTGGTTTTGGAGAAACTAAGGGAACATCAGTTATATGCCATATTTAGCAAATGTGAGTTTTGGTTGAAGGAAGTAGGATTCCTCGGACACGTTATATCCGGAGCAGGGATAGCAGTTGACCCTGCGAAGGTTGAGACCGTCACCGAATGGGAAGCACCAACGACAGTTGGAGAGATCCGGAGTTTTCTTGGACTCGCAAGATACTACTGGAGATTCATTGAGAATTTTTCAAAGATTGCGAAGCCTATGACGGAGTTGTTGAAGAAGGATACCAAGTTCAATTAGACTGAGGAGTGTGAGGCTAGTTTCCAGGAATTGAAGAAATGTTTGGTTACCTCACCAGTGTTGATTTTACCAGATCAGACCAAGGATTATGAAGTATATTGCGACGCTTCACGTCGAGGACTTGGAGCAGTGCTTATGCAGGAAGGAAGAGTTGTTTCGTATGCTTCACGACAACGGAAACCTCATGAGTTGAATTATGCTACACATGATTTGGAGTTAGCAGCCATAGTGCATGCATTGAAGACATGGAGACATTTCCTCATTGGAAATCATTGTGAGGTGTACACGGATCACAAGAGTTTCAAGTACATTTTCACACAGAAGGAGTTGAATCTCAGACAAAGGAGATGGTTGGAGCTCATCAAGGATTATGATATGAGATTGCATTACCATCCCGGTAAAGCTAATGTAGTAGCTGACGCATTGAGCCGTAAGAGCCATGTAAATACGTTAATGACGGGAAGTATACCAAAGGCGTTAGCAGAAAACCTTCGTGAACTAAGTTTAGAGATAGTTCCGAAAGGCTGTGTAGCAGCATTGGAGATTCAGTCTACATTGATGGATAAAATCAAAGAGGGTCAGAAGTCTGACAAGGAGATTGCTGCTATAAAGGAGAAACTAAGCAAAGGAAAAGCAAAGGGATTTCGTGAGGATGAGCACGATACCCTATGGTTTGAGGACCGTGTTTACGTGCCAAATGACCCGAAGATCAGGAAGTTGATTTTGCAAGAGGCACATGATTCACCATATTCAATTCACCCAGGAAGTACCAAAATGTATTTGGATTTGAAGGAGACATTCTGGTGGACCGGAATGAAGAAGGATATTGCAGCATATGTAGCAGTTTGTGACGTATGTCATAGAGTAAAGGCAGAACATCAGAAGCCAGCCGGATTGTTGCAACCATTGCCGATACCCGAATAGAAGTGGGATAAGATAGGCATGGATTTTATCACAGGACTACCCAGGACGAAAGCAGGATATGACTCGATATGGGTAGTAGTTGATCGTTTGACGAAGGTAGCACATTTTATTCCAGTTAAGACCACTTACACCAGTGCTAAGTTGGCAAAGATATACATGACTAGGATCATTTGTTTGCATGGAGTTCCGAGGAGTATTGTATCAGACAGAGGAACCTAATTTACCTCAAAGTTTTGGAATCAGTTGCATGAAACTTTGGGAACCAGGCTAGAGTTCAGCACCGCTTTTCATCCGCAGACACATGGACAGACCGAGAGAGTCAATCAGATTTTGGAGGATATGCTGAGAGCTTGTGCACTAGATTATGGATCTAGTTGGGACGATAATTTGCCGTACGCAGAGTTTTCTTATCACAACAGTTACCAAACCAGTTTGAAGATGGCACCTTTCGAAGATTTGTACGGAAGGAGGTGCAGGACACCGTTGTCATGGGACGAAGTTGGAGACCGTCAGTTCTTTGGACCAGATTTGATTAAGGACTCTGAACGGAAAGTTAAGTTGATTCACGATAGGCTCAAGGTAGCCCAGTCCAGGCAGAAGAGCTACGCAGATTCTAAACGCAAGGAGACAGTTTATGAAACCAGAGACAGGGTGTATCTCCGAGTATCCCCACTTCGAGGAGTTAAATGCTTTGGAGTTAAGGGAAAATTAGCACCGCGTTTCGTTGGACCGTATAAGATCTTGCAACGTATGGGAGAAGTCGCTTATAAGTTGGAATTACCAGAGGAATTGTCAGGAGTTCATGACGTATTCCATGTTTCTCAGCTGAAGAAATGTCACGCCGAGATGGCGGAGGTACCGTTAAGAGATACAGTGCCGCTAGAAGCGATTCAGTTGAAGGACGACCTAACATATGAAGAGAAACCACTCAAGATTCTCGATTATGCCAGCAGAGTTACCCGCAGCAAGGTTATCAAGTTTTGCAAAGTTCATGGAACCACCACTCAGAGGATGAAGCCACCTGGGAGAGAGAAGAAGATTTGCTCAAGGACCACCCTCACCTATTTTCTAGCCAACCCGAATCTCAAGGGCGAGATTCATCTTAAGGGGGTAGGTTTGTAACATCCCAAATTTTCAATTTGGAATGTTATACACATAGATCATCATGCATATCATATTTTCTTGCATTTTGGCGATCCTAGAAATTTCACGCAACTCAAGGACCCTCGGAGAGAGTTGGAGATTTCTTCTTTTTCATATTTGAGTCTTCTCAAATTTTGAAGAAAGGATCATTGGTTTTATCGGAGTTTCATTTGCCTTTTATTTGGATAGGGAAAAATGCGCATTTTAAAAAGTTTGCATTTTAGGCCCGGAGAAAAGTTCATTTTGTTCGACTCATTTTTAGGAGTCGGGGAAAATTTACTTTATTAGATTTGGAGTTCATTTAGATCTCTTTCTGTTTTTTTTCCGAGCGCGGAACCGATTTAAAAAAAATTCCAACAACTTGGGCCAAAGGCCCAAGCCACCGAGCCAGCCAGGCCAAAGCCCATCACGCGCCACGCCCAGGGAGGAGCCGCGCCAGGCGCAAGGCGCCAGGGAGCCGCCGCCCTTGTTGGATTCCTAGTAGGATTCAACCTACTTTCATTTTGTTCTAGATCTTTTCCCTCTTTTCTTTCCTAGTCCTAGTCCAATTCCTTGACCCCTACACCAAGTAAATCCCCCCCTCCCCAATATAAATACTCCCACACCCCCCCCTCTAAACCCATCAAATCCAAGGCCCCAAAGCCCCAAGCACACTGCGCCCCACACCCGCGCCGCACCCTGCGTCACGCACCGCCGCCGCGCCACCCCAACACCGCCGCGCCACCCCACCACCACCGCGCAGCACCCCCACACCCGCGCCGCCGCCGCACCTTGCCACCACCGCCCTACGCCCACGCCGCCGGAGTTCCTCGCCGGAGACCTCGCCGGAGGTAGCACACGCTACATCTTTTCTTCTCATCGGATCGTTTTCTTCTAATCGTTCCGATTCTTCTTTTCCGATTCGTTTTTTTCGCGAAACCGTTCCGGTTTTCTAGATCGGTTTTACGATCGGTTTTCTTCTCCGAAACCCTAGATCGGATTCGTTTTCTTTTCCGATTTAGTTGCCCGAGATCGTTCGCCGGACCATTCGTCCTAACGAACGTGATCACCAGATTTCTTCTAGGTTAACGAATGTCCGTGCGTTCAACCATTCTTCTTTTTCTTCTCATCGGATTTATTCCGCGATCGCGATCTCAGATCCGATCTTCGTTCTAGTTTATCTTCTCGCTCGTTTATCGGAATCAGGTGATTCAAGCGCCTGGAGTTTCGTTTCGAAACCGCCGTTCCGTCTAATCAACTTTAACTAAGTTTTGCTACGGTAAAATTTGACCTAGTTTCAACTTGCTAGAACCGAGTTGTTCTTTTCCGCCGTTTGTTCCGGTTTCTTTGTTCGGTTCTTTGTTTCTTTGCAACCGGAGTTCTTAAGTTGAACTTTCTGGATCGATCTTTTGTTCGAGTTTTACTTGTGCATTAGATGAGTACTTATTGTATGCTTGTTGTTTGTCTGCGATAGATTACCCGGATTGCGCCGCCTGTTACTTCGAATCTCTAGGACTCGTGGATCATTAGCAAGGCAAGTAACACTTTGATCATACCTTTTTTTACAACCCAGTTTTATTGCATTAGATCAATCCTCACACATTGCATGATTAGGATCTAATTAAATTGTGGGATGGGAAGTAGATGAGGTAGTACCTATTACCTGTTTACTATGAAACCTTTGGGAGTTACTTCTACGTTTGCTTATTATGCCATGCTATGCTAGTAGACGTGGATTGGGTGAGTGATATCCATGACAGATGTGAGATTGATAATTTTAATGGTTTATCTAAGGTGGCAACTTAAACACACATCTGGGTGGATTGAGGCACCTGATGTCTATCAGGACTTGCCTGTTTTTTATGGACCGTCACCCAGGCTCAAAGGGATCATAAGATCTTTCATGCTAAATACTTACGTGTGCAGCCACAAGCCATTATGGGCTCTGGCATAGTTGACTAAGTCGTGCGAACTCTTATAGGGGTAGACTAGCAGATGAGGGGATGTAGGTGGTACGGTCTACTCCATCGTAAGGTCCTAGCACTTCTGAAAGACTATGTCTCGGTCATCTGTTTCTCAAACACCAGTAGTGCGAGAAATCCAACGGAGGCGATCGAGTCTTGTGGGGAAAAGTGCGCAAACCTCTGAAGAGTGTAACAAACTAATCATGATTAGCCGTGTCCCCGGTTATGGACAATCTTGAGTATCTAGTACTTGAATATCATGTGAATCTCATCATGTTACTTCTAATTAATATTGTTGGGTTTTAATGATTACATTTTAATTGGGATTGAGGATGCTGTCAACCATTCTCAATGTTTAACAACCACCATGATAGTTAAATAAATGTATTCCTTTGCAGTAGGGAAAAATTGGCTTTACGCAAAACAGTAACCATAGAGCTTTCCACCAGCCAAATATGCATATAGTATAGATATTGCATTCCATTACTCTCTATGTGTTACCTTGCCAGCATATTCCATGTGCTGACCCGTTTCGGGCTGCAACTTTAATGTTGCAGACTTTTGAGACGACGATTAAGGTGCTTTAGGTCGTGGTTCTATACTCAGTGATGTCGTTGGAGTTGATGAACCCATTTATCTTCCAAGTCTTCCGCTGTTATTGTTATTAGATGGCCTTAAGCCATATTTATGTAATAAGTTCTCTTCAGAGACAACGATGTAATAAGTGTGTGATTGCCACTCTACTATAAATCCTTTGAAGTACTGTGTGGTGTCAGCATTACTGATCCAGGGATGACACCGGAGCACAAAGATCAGACTGTTTGAGGTCTGGTCGCTACACTAAAATAGAAAATGCAGAGTCTTGATCTTGAAGCTTGAGCCAATCCTTTGTCCTTAGCATCTTGAAGGGGTTCCACATCCTCTAGTCCATGCCACTCCATTGTTGAACTTATCTGAAACATACTAGGTAAAAGTGTTAGTCCAACAAGAGATATGTTGACATTAATTACCAAAACCACCCAGGGAGCACTTGTGCTTTCAATCTCCCCCTTTTTGGTAATTGATGACAACATACATCAAAGCTTTAGATAAAGATATAGAGAATAGCAAGTAAAGCGTTGGAAAGACATGTAACATGCATAGGCTCCCCCTACATGTATGCAATCATGTGAATATTGAATATAGGAGCATGTGAATGCGTAAACATGACAGAGTAAGCAATGTGTTACATGTATCTTGGCTATATGCATCAGAGCAAATGATGTGAATGTGAGAAATGTACCTTCATGCTCATGAGTCCTTCTTGCAAACAGTATGTACATTAGCAAGAACTTCTCATTCACATGACTGTGATGCATATACTTACCTTGTGGTCTTGAGTTGGCTTAGGACGGGATGAACCTGTGCAAACAAGGTTAAATAACATAGATACACCTACTGACCAGAGCAAGCAAGAGAAACCACAAGAGAACTAAGACTGGGATGACATGTAGAGTGAGTACTAAGTACCACATTGGATATAGACATGTCCCCAAAGGTAAAGATATGCAATAAAATTAGAGATTTGCTTCCCTTAGATGTCTTGCTCCCCCTGAATCTGCATGGGATATTGGGAGAAGATAGGGAACGGAAAATCAGAGCAACAAAAAAGAAACAACAGAGCTTGAGCTAAAGAAAGCAACCAAACATGTCTTTCCCCTCTTAAAGACATGTGACATCTCTCCTCTTGAACACCAAGCATCTGGGGTCTTTGATGATATTACTTTCTCCTAGTTGAGAAACTCTCTCCCCCTGAGTATTCTCTCTTTCTCCCCCTATAGGAAGGATTAAGCTTTGATGCGATGTCTCTCTCCCCCTTTGACATCAATTTCCAAGAAGGGCTCTTCTGGACATGTGATACAAATGGGTTGGTCCTCGAGTCACAGAGCAAAGCAGCATGTCTAATATGATGCTGGTAGAGGACAAGAATCATTGAGTGGAGCTGGAGCAAACAGAAATCAGGAATAAGTGGCAAGTTGGTTTTCCTGTGGTGGAATCGGTGACTCCGAGTTGTGTGCTTCGGTTTCACCGAAAGATTTCAGTTGGGCCGAAGAGAACAAACCGGTGTGACCGAGTTCATTAGAGTGAAACCACTTGTCACCTCAGCTCACTAGACAAGTAAGATCTCACAAGGATATGCAAGGAATTTACTGAAAGATTTGCAATGAATTGGATGCAGAAAATGCAGAACAAAAAGGAAAGAAAAGCAACTAAAAGTTCTAGATGAAGTAGAAAATATGCAAATGCAAAAGCACGGAGAAACACTAGAGAACTTCATCTAGAAATGGTCGGTGACAAAGTCACTTAGAGTATGTTGACTTAGGAGTCAAGTGAGAGCACTTGATCATAGGTCATACTCATCGTTTAAGCTCAAAATGGGGTTACCATTTTTCGTTTAAGCATCTTGATGTATTCACATCTTGCCGAGTTGCTTTGACTCATGACTTGGAGTAAAGCTTATCTAAGATGGAATAACATACCTTGGGTGGTGGTGTTGATCTTGCACATGTAGTTGAACTTGTGTGGGTTGCTCAAGATTGATGTAGTTCATCAAGAGTTGGGAGCACCACTTGGAGTTTGAGTTCATCTACCTACATGGGTTAACTTTGCAAGGAAGAGCACTTGTGTATCCAAAATGGCAATCATGAGACTCAACATAGAATTTTCCAAAGGATATGTTTGAATGGTTTCGTGCTTCCTTGTCTTCAACCACCATTGTGTAGAGACTTGGTGATGTAGAGATTTCTCAAGATGTGAGTGAGTTGCAATCTCATAGATTTAGATTCAACCAAGTACCTACACGGGTTAGATAACATGCAAGGTACAAATATATCCAAGACATATGAATAGCATTATAAGAGAAATATCAAGGATTAGTCATAGGTTCATGCCCCGCATGTATAAAATGGAGTTCCTACTCCAAGTTTGAAGCATCAATGATGTTCAATTCACCTCTCAACCTGCAAAACACTTTCTCATCAAGTGATTTAGTGAATATATCCGCCAATTGCTTATCGGTGCGAACATGCTTAAGGTTAATGTCCCCTTTTGCAACATGATCTCGAATGAAATGATGACGAACTTCAATATGCTTGGTTCGAGAATGTTGCACGGGATTGTGAGCAATCTTAATAGCACTTTCATTGTCACATCGCAATGGAACATGTTTCACATATATCCCATAATCTTTAAGAGTTTGGGTCATCCAAAGTAATTGAGCACAGCATGAACCAGCGGCAATGTATTCTGCTTCGGCGGTGGATAAGGATACCGAGTTTTGTTTCTTGGAAGACCAAGACACAAGAGATCTACCAAGGAATTGACAAGTACACGAAGTGGATTTTCTATCAACCTTGTCTCCGGCATAGTCCGAATCAGAGTAGCCAACAAGATCAAAAGAGGACCTCTTGGGATACCAAATGCCAAAATTTGGTGTATGGATTAGGTATCTCACTATCCTTTTCACAGCCTTAAGATGACACTCTTTAGGAGCAGCTTGATATCGTGCACACATGCACACACTTAGCATAATATCGGGACGAGAGGCACATAGATATAACAATGAACCAATCATAGAGCGATAAACCTTTTGATCAACCGGTTCACCATCTTTGGTCAAATCAAGATGTCCACTAGTAGGCATGGGTGTAGTCATACCTTTGCATTCTTGCATATTGAACTTCTTGAATAAGTCCTTGGTGTACTTCATTTGAGAGACAAAGGTACCTTCCTTAGTTTGCTTGATTTGCAAACCGAGAAAGAATTTGAGTTCACTCATCATAGACATCTCAAACTTCTCCGACATTAGCTTTCCAAACTTCTCACTAAAATGAGGGTTAGTTGAACCAAATATGATATCATCAACATAAATTTGGCACACAAATAGTTCTCCATTAACCCTTTTAGTAAAAAGAGTAGAATCAATTTTACCAATTTCAAAGCCTTTTTCAATAAGGAACTTGGTCAAGCATTTATACCATGCTCTAGGAGCTTGTTTAAGACCATAAAGGGCTTTGTGAAGTTTGTAAACATGATTAGGTTTCTTAGGATTGCCGAAGCCGGGAGGTTGCTTAACATAAACTTCTTCCTCAATTTTGCCATTTAGAAAAGCACTTTTAATGTCCATTTGGTACAAGGTGATATCATGGTGATTAGCATAAGCAAGTAAGATGCGAATGGACTCAAGTCTAGCAACGGGAGCATATGTCTCACCATAGTCCATACCTTCAACTTGTGTGTAGCCTTGGGCGACGAGACGTGCTTTGTTGTGAACCACTTGTCCATCTTCATCTTGCTTGTTGCGAAACACCCATTTAGTACCAATGATGTTGTGGTTGTTGTCGGGCTTCTCGACCAATGTCCACACTTGATTTCTCTCAAAGTTGTGTAGCTCTTCATGCATAGCATTTATCCAGTCCGGATCCTCCAATGCTTCTTCAACCTTCATAGGTTCAATGCTAGAGATGAATGAGTAATGTTCACAAAAGTTAGCTAAACGAGTTTTAGAGCGAGTGATTCTCCCGGTTTGGATATCATTGTAGATTTGCTCGACGGGATGATCTTTGGCGATTCTTGCTTGAACTCGTGAAAGATTTTGCTTGGGTCGGGGTGGAACATCCTATTCATCTTGTTCTTGTTCTTGGCCTTCTTCATTGTTGACATTGTCATTCTCTTGTCATGGTGGAGAAGGAGGTTGTTGATGTTCATCTTGGTGCGCTTCCTCGTTTTCTTCATCTTGGCGTGTCCCACTTGTGGATGCTTCCGTATCAACTCTTGGTTCACCTTGTCGTGAGGTAGAAGCTTCCACTTGGATGGACGAGGTACTCTCCTTCACTTCCGTTGGATGAATCTTGCCAATGGACAAGTCTTGAATTGCTTCCGAAGGGTCTTTGTCTCCTACATCAATTGGCAATTGCTCTACTTGCAAGCCGTTGGATTCATCAAACTTCACATCTACCATCTCTTCAACCTTTCGGGTGAAATTGTTGTAGACACGGTAAGTGTGAGAGTTTGAGCCATAACCAAGTAGGAAACCTTCATGAGATTTAGGAGCAAATTTAGAACGACGATGCTTATCAAGAATGTAGCACTTTGAGCCGAATACTCGAAAGTATCCAACTTGGGGTTTGTTATCGGTGAGGAGCTCGTATGCCGTCTTGCCAAGTAGCTTGTGAAGATACAAGTGATTTGTTGCTTGACAAGATGTCTCAACCGCTTCCGCCCAAAAGTGCTTTGGCATTTTGTACTCATCAAGCATCGTTCTTGCCATCTCGATAAGAGTCCGGTTCTTCCTCTCAACAACTCTATTTTGTTGAGGTGTGTGCGTAGCCGAGAACTCGTGTGAAATCCCTTCTTCGTCAAGAAAGGTGTCCACATTTGCGTTCTTGAACTCCGTTTCATTGTTTCTCCGAACCTTCTTGATCTTCACGTCAAACTGATTTTGGGCCTTCCTAGCGAAGTTTTTGAAGATCTTTTGGACCTGCGATTTGTCATCAAGAAATAACACCCACGTAAATCTTGAAAAATCATAAACTATGACTAGACCAAATGAGTTACCACTGAGACTCTTGTAGGCATTTGGACCAAAGAGATCGATGTGAAGTAGCTCGAGTGGTATTCTTGTGGTCATGATATTCTTCGCGCGGTGACTTCCTCCAACTTGTTTCCCTGCTTGACAAGCACTACAAAGTCTATCCTTGTCAAATATGACATCTTTATTTGAAGGATATGATCACCTTTAATAAGCTTATCAAGATTTCGCATACCAACATGACCTAGTCTTCTATGCCACAACCAGCCTTTAGAAGATTTGGTAATTAAGCAAGTTCTAGGTTGAGCCTTTTTAGTGAAATCAACAATGTAAAGAACTCCTCTACGTATACCGGTAAAGACCATTTTATGATTGTCTCTACGAAACACATGGCAATCTACTTCAGTGAATAAGACATTGAAACCGAAATCCGCAAGTCTAGAAACTGAAAGTAAATTGTATCCAAGGGATTCAACGAGCATGACATTTTGTATGGAGCTATCATGTGAGATGGCCATCTTACCAAGGCCAACCACCTTACCCTTTGAACTATCACCAAAAGTGACATATTTTCGAGGCCGTCGTTTTCAGCAAGCTCACGGAACATATCTTTATCTCCGGTCATATGATCAGTACATCCACTATCAAGGACCCATTCCTTTCCTCCAGCCATGTAGCCGCAAAGATTTGCCATAAGACCAAAATGCCTCATTGCATATTCAAGATCATAGTCACTATCATCATCTTCATCATAGTATCCATGTTCAACATCATCTTGTGACTGATCAATTCCTAGAGAGGGTAATTCATTAGATAAATGATCATCACAATGGTTACCTTTATGAATTCTAATAGCTTCGGATATGATATTGCTAATGATTCCAACATTTCCTTTAGCACGCATGAGATTGGTAAGCTCAAATAGACAATCACCAAAGCTAGGATCACTAGAGTTCATCTTACTCAAGGCAATAGACTTATGGAGAATTTCGTCTAAATTTTTCAAGGATTAATCTGGAAATCGTTCCTCAAGAAATCTCCATATGGTGTAGGCACACTTGTGAGTAGGCAAACATCTAATGAAGTTTCTAGGCAAGCCTCTAATGATGAGCTCAACAGTTCTAAGATTGCGAATCATGTCAATATGTTCATCTAGGGTAGGGTGCAAAGGATCAACATGAGGTCCACGAGGGCTAGTAATGTACTTGTTCAAATGATATACATTGAAAATCTCAAGCATTTCATTTTTCCACTCATGAAAATACTCTCCATCAAGAATAGACACTAAGTGCCAAAATGAAACTCGGTAGGACCGATATGGTTAGGGTTAGGGCATAACGTAATCTCGGTGTGACCGATTACCCAAACTCGGTGGGACCGATTTTGGTAATAAGCTAACCAGAGAGTTGGTCACGTAAACTCGTCGGGACCGATTCGCTCATCTCGGTGAGACCGAAATGTTACAAAAGGGAAACAGAGAGTTTACATTGCAATCTCGGTGGGACCGATCGCTCATCTCGGTAAGACCGAATCGTTACGAAGGGAAACCGAGAGATTACAATCGCATCTCGGTGAGACCGAGATCCCTATCGGTGAGACCGATTTGCCTAGGGTTTGTGGCAGTGGCTATGACATTTGAAACTTGGTGGCGCCGGATAGATAGAATCGGTGGGGCCGAGTTTGACTTTTGGTTTAGGTCATATGTGGATGTGGGAAGGTAGTTGAGGGTTTTGGAGCATATCGCTAAGAACTTTGAGCAAGCAAGCCATTAAGCAACACCTCATCCCCTCTTGATAGTATTGGCTTTTCCTATAGACTCAATGTGATCTTGGATCACTAAAATAGAAAATGTAGAGTCTTGATCTTGAAGCTTGAGCCAATCCTTTATCCTTAGCATCTTGAAGGGTTCCACATCCTCTAGTCCATGCCACTCCATTGTTGAACTTATCTGAAACATACTAGGTAAAAGTGTTAGTCCAACAAGAGATATGTTGACATTAATTACCAAAACCACCCAGGGAGCACTTGTGCTTTCAAAAGTGCATTGAATACTATGTGAAATTTCATACTTGATGATTGTTTTGAGATATGGAGATGGTGATATTAAAGTTGTGCTAGTGAGTAGTTGTGAATTTGAGAAATACTTGCGTTAAAGTTTGTAATTCCCGTAGCATGCACGGATGGTGAACCGTTATGTGATGAAGTCGGAGCATGATTTATTTATTGATTGACTTCCTTACTAGTGGCGGTCCGGGACAAGCGATGGTATTTTCCTACCAATCTACCCCCTAGGAGCATGCACGTAGTACTTTGTTTCGATAACTAATAGATTTTTGCAATAAGTATGTGAGTCCTTTATGACTAATGTTGAGTCCATGGATTATACGCACTCTCACCCTTCCACCATTGCTAGCCTCTCTAGTACCGCGCAACTTTCGCCGGTACCATAAACCCACCATTTACCGTCCTCAAAACAGCCACCATACCTACCTATTATGGCATTTCCATAGCCATTCCGAGATATATTGCCATGCAACTTTCCACCGTTCCGTTTATTATGACACGCTCCATCATTGTCATATTGCTTTGCATGATCATGTAGTTGACATCGTATTTGTGGCAAAGCCACCGCTCATAATTCTTTCATACATGTCAATCATGAGTCATTGCACATCCCGGTACACCGCCGGAGGCATTCATATAGAGTCATATCTTATTCTAAGTATCGAGTTGTAATTCTTGAGTTGTAAGTAAATAAAAGTGTGATCATCATCATTATTAGAGCATTGTCCCATATGAGGAAAGGATGATGGAGACTTTCCCCCACAAGTCAGGATGAGACTCCGAACGAAAAATAAAAAAAGAAAAGAAAAAGAGGCCATAAAAAAGCCCCCCCCCAAAAAAAACAAAAAAATGAGAGAAAAAGAGAGAAGGGGCAATGCTACTATCCTTTTACCACACTTGTGCTTCAAAGTAGCACCATGATCTTCATGATAGAGAGTCTCCTATGTTGTCACTTTCATTTACTAGTGGGAATCCTTCATTATAGAACTTGGCTTGTATATTCCAATGATGGGCTTCCTCAAAATGCCCTAGGTCTTCGTGAGCAAGTGAGTTGGATGCACACCCACTTAGTTTCTTTTTGAGCTTTCATATACTTATAGCTCTAGTGCATCTGTTGCATGGCAATCCCTACTCACTCACATTGATATCTATTGATGGGCATCTCCATAGCCCATTGATACGCCTAGTTGATGTGAGACTATCTTCTCCTCTTTTGTCTTCTCCACAACGACCATTCTATTCCACTATAGTGCCATGTCCATGGCTCACACTCATGTATTGCATGAAGATTGAAAAAGTTTGAGAACATCAAAAGTATGAAACAATTGCTTGGCTTGTCATCCGGGTTGTGCATGATGTAAGTATTTTGTGTGATGAAGATAGAGCATAGCCAGACTATATGATTCTTTCTTTGGCCATGTTATTTTGAGGAGACATGCTTGCATTATTAGTATGCTTGAAGTATTATTATTTTTATGTCAATATTAAACTTTTGTCTTGAATATTATGGATCTGAACATTCATGCCACAATAAAGAGAATTACTTAGAGAAATATGTTAGGTAGCATTCCACATCAAAAATTCTGTTTTTATCGTTTACCTACTCGAGGACGAGTAGGAATTAAGCTTGGGGATGCTGATACGTCTCCAACGTATCTATAATTTTTGATTGTTCAATGCTATTATATTATCTGTTTTGGATGTTTATGGGCTTTATTATGCACTTTTATATTATTTTTGGGATTAACCTATTAACCCAGAGCCTAGTGCCAGTTTCTGTTTTCCCCTTGTTTCAATGTTTCGCAGAAAAGGAATATCAAACGGAGTCCAAACGGAATGAAACCTTTGGGAGCGTGATTTTTGGAACAAACGTGATCCAGGAGACTTGGAGTTGATGTCAAGGAAGGTTCGAGGTGGCCACGAGGCAGGGAGGCGCGCCTGCCCCCCTGGGCACGCCCCCCACCCTCGTGGGCCCCTCGTGGCTCCCCTGACCGACTTCTTTTGGCTATATATGTCCATATACCCTAAAAACATCGGAGAGCAGAATAGATCAGGAGTTACGTCGCCAGAAGCGTCCGTAGCCACCGAAAACCAACCTAGACCCGTTCCGTCACCCTGCCGGAGGGGGGAACCCCTCTCCGGTGGCCATCTTCATCATCCCGGCACTCTCCATGACGAGGAGGGAGTAGTTCTCCCTCAGGGCCAAGGGTATGTACTTGTAGCTATGTGTTTGATCTCTCTCTCTCTCTTGTGTTCTTGAGGTGGTATGATCTTGATGTATCGCGAGCTTTGCTATTATAGTTGGATCTTATGATGTTTCTCCCCCTCTACTCCCTTGTGATGAATTGAGTTTTCCCTTTGAAGTTATCTTATCGGATTGAGTCTTCAAGGATTTGAGAACAATTGATGTATGTCTTGCACGCGCTTATATGTGGTGACAATGGGATATCATGTGATCCACTTGATGTATGTTTTGGTGATCAACTTGCGAGTTCCGTGACCTCAAGAACTTATGCATAGGGGTTGGCACACGTTTTCGTCTTGACTCTCCGGTAGAATCTTTGGGGCACTCTTTGAAGTTCTTTGTGTTGGTTGAATAGATGAATCTGAGATTGTGTGATGCATATCATATAATCATACCCACAGATACTTGAGGTGACATTGGAGTATCTAGGTGACATTAGGGTTTTGGTTGATTTGTATCTTAAGGTGTTATTCTAGTATGAACTCTATGATAGATCGAACGGAAAGAATAGCTTCATGTTATTTTACTATGGACTCTTGAATAGATCGACCAGAAAGGATAACTTTGAGGTGGTTTCATACCCTACCATAATCTCTTCGTTTGTTCTCCGCTACTAGTGACTTTGGAGTGACTCTTTGTTGCATGTTGAGGGATAGTTATATGATCCAATTATGTTATTATTGTTGAGAGAACTTGCACTAGTGAAAGTATGAACCCTAGGCCTTGTTTCAACGCATTGCAATACCATTTGTGCTCACTTTTATCATTAGTTACCTTGCTGTTTTTATAATTTCAGATTACAAAAACCTTTATCTACCATCCATATTGCACTTGTATCACCATCTCTTTGCCGAACTAGTGCACCTATACAATTTACCATTGTATTGGGTGTGTTGGGGACACAAGATACTCTTTGTTATTTGGTTGCAGGGTTTTTTGAGAGAGACCATCTTCATCCTACGCCTCCCACGGATTGATGAACCTTAGGTCATCCACTTGAGGGAAATTTTCTATTGTCCTACAAACCTCTGCACTTGGAGGCCCAACAATGTCTACAAGAAGAACGTTGTGTAGTAGACATCATCATTCAGTACAATGCATGTTTCTATGTAGCCTAAGATATATTAAATATGGCCCTAGTTAACCTACTGATAAATGAGTTACAGATATATTCAGTGAAATGTCCGATTCGACGATTAATCCCTTATCAGCCCTAGGCTATATGGTACTAGATACCGATATCCTGAACGGTGAGTACATATAAGCAATGCGATGAAACTAACCTCAATGGAAAACAACACTGTTCTCAATATTGTCCTGCATGAGTACATATAAAGGCATGTTAAGCACAACAGGCTAAACATCAACCAAATATATCCATGGTAGACAACATACTCTACAAATGATAGCTTCAGTGTGTAGGCTTAAGCACGCTAGTTAAGCAAAACAAGAAGTGGAAAGGTGTGTTAACTGCATCGGGCATAACATTTAAAAACAAGCAAATAGTCATTCAAACTGGTATTGTGCAGGTCTAAAGTACACTAGTTATTGTTAAAAAACAAAAAGGCATATTAACTGCAATATCCTTAACAGCAACCAAATATCGTAATTCATTGTGGTATTGTTGAAACTGTTATTGATGAAATTGAATTGCACCGCAAATAGTTGCACATATAGAGTATCACATTGTGAGGAACTGAAATAAACAAGTCATAAGGCCATCTCTGGCTGATCCTTTAAAAGTTAATGGACTAAAACCCTTAGTGGATATATATATATATATGTATATATATATACACACTCCAGCAATTTTTGGCCTTTTCTAGTCGATCCCCTAAACTTAACGTTGTAAGCTTCAATTTGATCAAGTTCAAAGCAGGTTCAACCGAAAGTAGCATGCATTCAAACATAAACATAGATAGTTTTGCATGACCAAACATAAAACATAAATTTAAACTAAGCAAAACTACTTTTGGTCGAAGTACAGGTCGAGCCAATCCTTCCTCGTCATGTACGGTGTGCCATGAGCTGGGTCCAGGCCGGTGCCCACTCCGCCTCCACGAGCTCCGGTGCTGCTGACGGAGCTCTTGCATGTAGACCTCGTCGGCGGCCTCGGCCTCGAGGCGCTCCCACGCCTCGCGGTCCTCCCATGCCATAGCCAAGCTCACCACCCTGGCTCTGGCGGAACGAGGTCGACTGGACATGTGCCAAAGCAGAAATTGAGCCTAGCCACCACGCCGTGGTAGCGGACCTTCCAGCGGTCGTACTCCATGGCCACGGGCTCGGCCGTGTGGAAGCTACCGAGCCACCAGCGGGTGTGGGTCTCCCAATCTGTAATCTCGGCGACCCACGTCCCCACCGCCACTGTCGGACCCCGAGGTAGGACCTCATCGGCTGCCGGGTCCGAGGGAGGGCGGGAAGTCCTCGAACCAGTGTAGGGGCATGGCGGCGAGCGAATCAGGGGACCGATGACGGCGAATCGAGCCCGCGGAGGACGATGGGGACACCTCGGCGGCCACCTCGCCGACGTCGGGAGAAAAGGCCGCGATAAGCCTCTTTTTAGCCATTGGCTTCTCGAGCTCCCCGGCACACAAGCAGAGGTTGAGGATGGAAGCACCAGCGATGGCGGCGACCTACCAATGGTTTCGAGGGTTGTGTGTGTCTGTGTGAGCGGAGGTTTTGGGGAGTGTGTGGTGTGTGTGGAGGGGGCGGGGGGCAAGGTGGTGTTTTAGCTAGAAATTTTACTAGGCAGGAGTAACAAGGCGGGGCTACTAAAAACTTGGATCAAGGGCGAGTAGATATTTTTTAAGATTGCAAGGGATGCAGAGGCGGGAGTAAAATGCCGGGGCTACTAAAAATTTGAATCAAGGGACTGAAGCAGAGCGGGAGTAACAGACATCGCACACGGTCTGCACATACTAATCGTGTGCTATCAAACATTAAAACCTTCCAGGCGGTAGATATTGTCGAGATTACGAGGCAGTAATATTTTTGAGATTGTGAGGGATGCAGAGGAGGGAGTAAAATGCCAGGGCTATTGAAAATTTGAATCAAGGGACTGAAGCAGAGCAGGAATAACATACATCGCACACGGTGACAAACTAATCGTGTGCTATCAAACATTAAAACCTTCCAGGCGGTAGATATTTTCAAGATTATGAGGCAGTAATATTTTCGAGATTGCGAGGGTTGCACAGGCTAGAGTATTTGGGGAGCGAGCTAGTGTGCTTGACATGCCGGCTGTGGACTATAGCCGACGCACCTTCTCGCGTAAGCCATAGGCGTACTATACACCGACGGTGCTCCAGGATATTTTGTACTACATCTCACACGGTTGGTGATAATAAACTCTGTGGGATGTACTGGATTTTTCATCCTCATTTGAATTACACAATTAAGTTCACAGCGGCAATGGACGGTATTTGAATTGCTAGACCTTTTATCTGAAGTGAACATGCAACTATATATGTGTCATAAAAGAATTGGAATTATTCAGGGTTCGTTTGGACATTTTATACATTAAAATGGTTTTATAGCCATTTCAAGTGCACAATTCAAAATTAAACTACATGCACATGCTCTAGTATATATAAATTGGTTGAAAAATCAAATTTGTGTCCTTGGGTGCATGCTTAGGTCCCATGCAAGAAATGTGAATGAATTTCAAACACCAGGGCACTGTTGATTGCTGGCAAAACATTGAGATACCTGGTTTTTAAATTCTACTGAATCCAGAACTCGTCTAAAATTCATGAAACTTGGCATGGTATCATGGAGAGGCATCAACATGCCGTGGTAAAAAATTTGTCCCATTTGGGGCAGGTTTGGGTATAAGCTTCTTACAAACCAGAGCTTCTCACAACAAGCCTGATGGTTTCGGTACAGAATGTGCCACCTTTGGGGATGAAACGATATTCGTTGCCTCTTATTGCTTTAAAAAAAATTCTAGCGTCAACATAGAACAACCGGAGTGTTGTGTCATGTTTTGGAATTTATCGTGGTTCGTTTGGACATTTTTATACATTAACTGGGTTTTCTAGGCATTTTATGTGCATAATTCAAATTTGAAATACATGCACATGCTCCAGTGCATATAAATTGGTTGAAAAATGAAATTTGTGTCCTTGGGTGCATGCTTAGGTCCCATGCAAGAAATATGAATGAATTTCAAACACCAGGGCATCGTTGATTGCCGGAAAAATGTTGAGATACCTGGTTTTTAAATTCTACTAAATCCAAAACTCGTCTGAAATTCATGAAACTTGGCATGCTATCATGGAGCGGCATCAACATATCGTGGTAAAAATTTGTCCCATTTGAGGCAGGTTTGGGTATAAACTTCTCACAAACCAGAGCTTTGATATGTCTCCGACATATCTACTTTTCCAAACACTTTTGCCCTTGTTTTGGACTCTAACTTGCATGATTTGAATAGAACTAACCCGTACTGACGCTGTTTTCAGCAGAATTGCCATGGTGTTATTCTTGTGCAGAAATAAAAGTTCTCAAAATGACCTTAAAATCAACGGAGAATTATTTTGGAATATATAAAAAATACTAGAAGAAGAATCCACGTCAGGGGGGCCTCCACCTATCCATGAGGGTGGGGGGCGTGCCCCCCTGCCTCGTGGGCTCCCTAACGCTCCACCGTCCTCAACCTTGACTCCATATATTCACTTTCGGGGAGAAAAAAAATCAAAGAGAAGGATTCATCGCGTTTTACGATACAGAGACACCGCCAAGCCCTAAACTCTCCCGGGAGGGCTGATCTGGAGTCCGTTCGGGGCTCCGAAGAGGGGAATCCATCACCATCGTCATCATCAACCTTCCTCCATTACCAATTTTATGAAGCTCACCACCGTGCGTGAGTAATTCCATCATAGGCTTGCTGTACGGTGATGGGTTGGATGAGATTTATCATGTAATCGAGTTAGTTTTGTTAGGGTTTGTAGCGACTAGACCTCAAACGGTCCAATCTCTGTGCTCAGGTGTCATCCCTGGATCAGTAATGCTGACACCACACAATACTTGAAGGATTTATAACAGAGTAGCAATCACACACTTATTACATCGAGTGTCTCAAAAGAGAACTTATTACAATAAATATGGCTTAAGGCCATCTAATAACGATAATAGCGGAAGGCTTGGAAGATAAGTGAGTCCATCAACTCCAACGACATCACTGAGTATAGAACCACGACCTAAAAGCACCTTACTCGCCGTCTGAAAAGTCTGCAACATGAACGTTGCAGCCCGAAACGGGTTAGCACATGGAATATGCTGGCAATGTAACACATAGAGAGTAATGAAAGATATAGGCTATACTATATGCATATTTGGCTGGTGGAAAGCTCTATGGTTACAGTTTTGCAAAAAAGCCAAATTTTCCCTACTACAAAGGAATAAATTTAATTTAACTATCATGGAAGTTGTTAAACATTGAAAATGGTTGACAGCATTCTCAATCCCAATTAAGCATCATCATTAAACAAACCCAACAAAATTAATTAGAGTAACATGATGAGATTCACATGATAATCCAAGTACTAGATACTCAAGATGTCCATAACCGGGGACACGGCTAACCATGATTAGTTTATACACTCTGCAGAGGTTTGCACACTTTTCCCCACAAGACTCAATCTCCTCCTGCTAGTCTACCACTGTAAGAGTTCGCACGACTTAGTCAACTATGCTAGAGCCCATAGTAGCTTGTGGCTACACACGGAAGTTTCTAGTATGAATAATCTCATGATCTCTTTGAGCCTGGGTGGCGGTCCAAAATAAAACAGGCAATCGCTGGAATACCCAGGTGCCTAAACAGGCAATCGCTGGAATACCCAGGTGCCTCAGTCCACCCAAATGTGTGTTAAAGTTGCCACCTTAAGTAAGCCATTAATTAACAATCTCACATCTGTCATGAATACTCTCAAACCCAATCCATGTCTATGAGCATAGCATGGCAATATAAGCATAACGTAATAGTAACTCCCAAGGTTTGAAAGCAGGCCAATAGGTTCCTACCTCATCAACTACTTCCCAGTACCCACATGTTATCAATCCTACTCATGCAATGTTTGAGGGTGAAACTAATGCATAGAAACTGGGTATGAAAGGGGATATGATCAAAGTGTGAACTTGCCTGCAATGTTGATGAAGATGATTCGCACTCAAAACTCTTGATAGTTCTACTCGTCTCACTCCGGTCAATCTATCGTAAGCAACCAATAGTAACCACACATAAGCAATCACTCAAAAGATTAGAAAGATTGAAGAAGACGATTCAGAAAACATCAAAACCAAGCAATTAACTCTTGCAACATAAAACAATTTCTAACAGTACCAAAATTATGTGAATTTGGCGTGATCAGAAAGTTTAGGTCAAGAGCTTCGATTTGCAAAGAATCAACTCAAACGGAGCTACGAAACTCAAGTTATGATCAAATGAAGTTTGAATATAACTCTGATCTAATTCAAATTTTAAAATTTTCAAAAACATGTTTGTGTTGGATTACTGGATAGAGGAGATCATAACGAAGAGGTGGGCGTTGGTTTCATCGAATTCTGACTAACGAGCAAAAAGTTGTGAGCGTTTGAAGAACATGGGCTAAACTGTAAAATAAAACAAGTACAACTAGGTCCCTGGCGTAAATAACCAGAAAACAAAAGACTAAATAACGAACGCTCGTTTATAAGATCTAAACAGTGGACGTTCCCTGTTTAATAAAACCCTAAAAACAGATCTAGTCTAG
The DNA here is from genome assembly GCA_034509565.1 of Triticum monococcum. Taxonomy (NCBI): domain Eukaryota; kingdom Viridiplantae; phylum Streptophyta; class Magnoliopsida; order Poales; family Poaceae; genus Triticum; species Triticum monococcum. Next base: position 386,711,767 of record CM067847.1, on the reverse strand, counting down.
GGTTTTTAAAAAAACCGAACCTATAGAAAAAGGACCGGGGTCGGTTTATACCGGTTCGCGGTGGTTCGAAGAAAACGGGCGGTTCGTGGAGCGGATCGGACCGGTGAGCTCCGGCGGGCGGCTCTGGCCGTCGGAGGAGACGGCGAGGCGCACGGGGAGAGGCGGCGCGGGGCAACGGGTGCGCTGGGGCGAGGCAACGACGACAGCAGCAGCTAGTGGCGGCGACGGCGATGTGGCGTCGGCGGCGAGGGCAGCAAGTAGCGGCGGGAGGCGGCGGCGGTGTCCATGGCGACCACGGCGGCGGCGCTAGCGGAACCGCTCGGGGCTCGAAGACGGGCGCAGCGCTAGCTGGGCTAGCTGGGCCGCGGCCTGGCTGGATGCTGGGCCGGCCCAGTCGGCGAAGTTTTTTTTTTAAACATTTTTTTCAGAGAACTAAAATAATAAAAACAGAATAAATAAAAATATTATATAGGCATATAATATATCAAAATTTTCAGAAAAAGATTTTCTACGACATGGACATTTTTATAATGCCAAATAAAATCCACACAAAATCAGATAATTCAAAGAGTGCTACTGGTCTAATAAAATCCAACAAAAATCATTTTAAAAATACCAAAATCAATTCAAATTTATTTCTCTCCAATTTTCTATTGTAGGGAATCATGGTACCCTATTTTCCATGTATTTTATTTTTGGAGAAAAATAATTTGAATAAAACTCAAATAACCCAAATTGAAAAAAATAATTTCAAATGGATTTTAAATTTGAGTTCCTTTGAAACTCCCAACTCATATTTCATATGTTTCAAAGAAGTCATTTTATCTTCTCTCATGAAAATCATTGAGTTGCTTAAAGTTTCAGAACTGGAAATATTTTCAAATGAAATTCAAATATTTTCAACACCCTTTTCATTTAAATAAATGGAAGAAGTCATGTTATCTTCTCTCTAGGGTTCCGTGGTGAAAAGAATTTGAATTCACGGAGATCATAAATGCAAAAAAATGAAAGTTTGGGAAAGTCCTTTTATTCCCTCTCATTTAACTTCCAAAAAGTTTCGAATTTCACTCAATCAATCACACAACAATCAAACAATCTATCTATTTATTATAACATTCCAAAATTTAGAATTTTGGGATGTTACAAACCTACCACCCTTAAAATAAATCTCGTCCTCGAGATTCAGAGAGGCTACCAAGAAAAAGGGTAGGGTTTGGGTGTCTTCTCAAAATCCACCGATCATCATAGGGGTCTGGGGTGCTACCACCCTTAGACCATCTTGTAGAGACCAGACCTCAAACGGTCCAATCTCTGTGCTCAGGTGTCATCCCTGGATCAGTAATGCTGACACCACACAGTACTTGAAGGATTTATAACAGAGTAGCAATCACACACTTATTACATCGAGTGTCTCAAAAGAGAACTTATTACAATAAATATGGCTTAAGGCCATCTAATAACGATAATAGCGGAAGGCTTGGAAGATAAGTGAGTCCATCAACTCCAACGGCATCACTGAGTATAGAACCACGACCTAAAAGCACCTTACTCGTCGTCTGAAAAGTCCGCAACATGAACGTTGCAGCCCGAAACAGGTCAGCACATGGAATATGCTGGCAATGTAACACATAGAGAGTAATGAAAGATATAGGCTATACTATATGCGTATTTGGCCGGTGGAAAGCTCTATGGTTATAGTTTTGCGAAAAGCCAATTTTTCCCTATTACAAAGGAATAAATTTTATTTAACTATCATGGTAGTTGTTAAGCATTGAGAATATTTGACAGCATTCTCAATCCCAATTAAGCATCATCATTAAACAAACCCAACAAAATTAATTAGAGTAACATGATGAGATTCACATGATAATCACAGTACTAGGTACTCAAGATGTCCATAACCGGGGACACGGCTAACCATGATTAGTTTATACACTCTGCAGAGGTTTGCGCACTTTTCCCCACAAGACTCGATCTCCTCTGTGGGGATTCTCGCACTACATCGTGTTTGAGAGACGGATGACCGAGACATAGTCTTTCAGAAGCGCTAGCACCTTACGATCGGGTAGACCATTACACCTACTTTCCCCTACATCTGCTAGTCTACCATTGTAAGAGTTCGCACGACTTAGTCAACTATGCTAGAGCCCATAGTAGCTTGTGGCTGCACACGGAAGTTTCTAGTATGAATAATCTCATGATCCCTTTGAGCCTGGGTGGCGGTCCAAAAGAAAATAGTCAATCGCTGGAATACCCAGGTGCCTAAACAGGGAATCGCTGGAATACCCAGGTGCCTCAATCCACCCAGATGTGTGTTAAAGTTGCCACCTTAAGTAAGCCATTAATTAACAATCTCACATCTATCATGAATACTCTCAAACCCAATCCACGTCTATGAGCATAGCATGGCAATATAAGCATAACGTAATAGTAACTCCCAAGGTTTTAAAGCAGGGCAATAGGTTCCTACCTCATCAACTACTTCCCAGTACCCACGTGTTGTCAATCCTACTCATGCAATGTTTGAGGGTGAAACTAATGCATAAAAACTGGGTATGGAAGGGGATATGATCAAAGTGTGAACTTGCCTGCAATGTTGATGAAGATGATTCACACTCAAAACTCTTGATATTTTTACCCGTCTCACTCCGGTCAATCTATCATAAGTAAGCAATAGTAACCACACATAAGCAATCACTGAAAAGATCAAAAAGATCGAAGAAGACGATTCGGAAAACATCAAAACCAAGCAATTAACTCTTGCAACATAAAACAATTTCTAATAGTACCAAAATTATGTGAATTTGGCCTTATCAGAAAGTTTAGGTCAAGAGCTTCGTTTTGCAAAAGAATCAACTCAAACGGAGCTACGAAACTCAAGTTATGATCAAATGAAGTTTGAATATAAATTTGATCTAATTCAAAATTTAAAATTTTCAAAAACATGTTTTAGTTGGATTACTGGATAGAGGAGATCATAACGAAGAGGTGGGCGTTGGTTTCATCGAATTCTGACTAACGAGCAAAAAGTTATGAGCGTTTGAAGAACAGGGGCTAAACTGTAAAATAAAACAACTACAACTAGGTCCCTGGCGTAAATAACCAGAAAACAGAAAGACTAAATAACGAATGCTCGTTTATAAGATCTAAACAGTGGACGTTCGCTGTTTAATAAAACCCTAAAAAACAGATCTAGTCTAGGTTGTTTTTAAAAACCGAACCTAAAGAAAAAGGACCGGGGTCGGTTTATACCGGTTTGCGGCGGTTCGAAGAAAACCGGCGGTTCGCGGAGCGGATCGGACCGGCGAGCTCCGGCGAGGCGTCGCGGGGCTCCGGCGGGCGGCTCCGGTCGTCGGAGGAGATGGCGAGGCGCACGGGGAGAGGCGGCGCGGGGCGACAGGTGCGCTGGGGTGAGGCGGCGACGGCAGCAGCAGCTAGCGGCGGCGGCGGCGATGTGGCGTCGGCTGCGCGGGCAGCAAGCAGCGGCGGGAGGCGCGGTTGCGGGGAGAGTAGAGAGAGGGGGGCCCGGGGCCGGGCTCCGGTATTTATGGAGGGGCGGAGAGGGCAGTATGGAGGAGGGGCAAGGGAGGCGATGGCGGTGTCCATGGCGACCACTGCGGCGACGCTGGTGGAACCGCTCGGGACTCTGTCCCAAGCTCGAAGACGGGCGCAGCGCTAGCTGGGCTGGCTGGGCCGTTGTAACATCCCAAATTTTGAATTTGGAATGTTATACATTAGATCATCGTACATATCATATTTTATTTTGCTTTTGGTTTTGATCCTAGAAAATCCTAAGAAACTCAAGGACCCACGGAGAGAGTTGGGGATTCCGTTATTTACATATTTGAGTTTTCTCAAATTTTGTAAACAGGATCATTTGATTTTATTTATTTTAACGTTAATTATTTCTATTACAAAGATATGAGAGAGGGAATAAAATGACTTTCCCAAAATATAGAAATATTGAGGATTTAACAAAAAAATCAAATAAGTTTTATTTCAGAGTTTTTCAGTATTTTTAATTGAATTTAGGAAAAATACGCGTTTTTGAAAGTTTTATTTTGGGCCCAAATAAATGTTCACTTTATCGGGCTTCATTTTAGAAACCCGAGAAAATTTATTTCATGATTTTTGGAGTCCGTTTAATATTTCTTTTTATTTTTTTTCCGAGCATAATTATTAAAAAAACGAAACCGACTATGGGCCGTACCCGAGCGGGACTCTGCCCGGGGACGCCTTTAAATAGCGAGGCACCCAGCGCCCCAGCCCATAACCGCGCCCGCGCCTGAAACCCTAGCCCGCCGCTGCCGCCGCCGCCGGACCCGCCGTCGACTCGCCGGAGTTGCACGCCGCCCAAGGTTCGCCGCCGCCTCGACTTCCGTGCCGAATTTAAAAAAAAATATATTTTTTTCCTCGGTTTTATTTTCGATTTTTTTATTATTAATATATTAATATTGTTTTAATATTATTTTAATATTTTAATTATTTTCGGATTAGATTAGTTAATGATTAATCTGTTTGTCGGTTTTCTTTTTCGTCGGATTTTCCGCGGTTATTTTCTGATCGCGATTTCTGATCCGATTTTTGTTTTAGTATGACTTTTCGCTCGTTTATCAGAATCAGGCGATTCAAGCGCCTGGAGTTTCGTCTCGAAACCCTCTTTCCGAATAATCAACTTAAACAAGTTTTGCTACTATAAAATTTGACTTAGATCCAGATTACTAGCACGAAGTTGATTTTTTCGCCGTTTGATTTATTTTGCTTCGTTCGATTTGATTCTTTTTGCAAACTAGGGTTCTTAAGTTGAACTTTCTGGTTAGATCTTCTATTTGAGTTTTACCTCTGCATTAGATGAGTACTTATTGTATGCTTGTTTGTTTCTCTGCGATAGAATACCCGGAGTGCGCCGCCTGTTACTTCGAATCGTTAGGTTTCGCGGATCATCAGCAAGGCAAGTAACACTTTGATCATACCTTTTCTACAACCCAGTTTTATTGCATTAGATCAATCCTCACACATTGCATGATTAGGATCTAATTAAATTGTGGGATGGGAAGTAGATGAGGTAGTACCTACTACCTGTTTATTATCAAACCTTTGGGAGTTATTTCTACGTTTGCTTATTATGCCATGCTATGCTAGTAGACGTGGATTGGCTGAATGATATCCATGACAGATGTGAGAATGTTAATTAATGGTTTATCTAAGGTGGCAACCTAAACACACATTTGGGTGGATTGAGGCACCTGGGTATTCCAGGACTTACCTGTTTTTCTTTTGGACCGCCACCCAGGCTCAAAGGGATCATGAGATTATTCATACTAGAAACTTCCGTGTGCAGCCACAAGCCATTATGGGCTCTGGCATAGTTCATTAAGTCGTGCGAACTCTTACAGGGTAGACTAGCAGATGTAGGGGAAAGTAGGTGTACCGGTCTATCCATCGTAAGGTGCTAGCGCTTCTGAAAGACTGTGTCTCGGTCATCCGTTTCTCAAACACCATGTAGTGCGAGAAATCCAACGGAGGCGATCGAGTCTTGTGGGGAAAAGTGCGCAAACCTCTGCAGAGTGTAATAAACTAATCATGGTTAGCCGTGTCCCCGGTTATGGACATCTTGAGTATCTAGTACCTGGATTATCATGTGAATCTCAACATGTTACTCTAAAGTTAATTTTGTTGGGTTTGTTAAATGATGCTTAAATGGGATTGAGAATGCAGTCAACCATTCTCAATGTTTAACAACCACCATGATAGTAATTAAATTTATTCCTTCGAAGTAGGGAAAAATTGGCTTTACACAAAAACTGTAACCATAGAGCTTTCCACCAGCCAAATATGCATATAGTATAGTTGTTTCATTCCATTACTCTCTATGTGTTACCTTGCCAGCATATTCCATGTGCTGACCCGTTCTCGGGCTGCAACGTTAATGTTGTAGACTTTTCAGACGATGATTAAGGAGTTTTAGGTCGTGGTTCTATACTCAGTGATGCCGTTGGAGTTGATGGACTCACTTATCTTCCAAGGCTTCTGCTGTTATCGTTATTAGATGGCCTTAAGCCATATTTATTGTAATAAGTTCTCTTTTGAGACACTCGATGTAATAAGTGTGTGATTGCTACTCTGCTATAAATCCTCCGAGTACTGTGTGGTGTCAGCATTACTGATCCAGGGTGTCGGGGGTGCTGATCCCACGGACACCTATGGGACCACGGCGGACCGGGGCCCCTTTCGGTTCGGCAGGGGGCGGAGAGAGCACAAAGAGCAGATCGAGGCGAACGCACGAGCGACGCGATCAGTTTACCCAGGTTCGGGCCGCACGGATGCGTAAAACCCTACTCCTGCTTTGATTTGTATTTGTGTTCTTGCTCGGGAGCGATGAATGCTACAGTACACTCGGGTGGCTAGTGAGACCGAGCATGAGAATGATCGTCCCCCCCACTGTTGCGCATGGGCCTCCTTTTATATGTCAAAGGGGTCACCGACAGGTGGCAATAGAGGTGAGGGTAAAAATGTAAAAGAGGTCGTAGTTGGCGCCACCGCTTACTATAGTTGTATCATACCTCACCCTGACGGCAGGGGACAAAGGCATTAAATGCCTGTCTGTGTCGTCTAGACGGTGCAGAAAGGGACCGTCAGGGGCGCCACCGTTTGCCATGATGGCTATCTTGTCAGCGCCTGCTTGCCACCGCATGCCCCTGGCTGCACAGCCTCCCGCCACGTACGCCAGGAACGGTCCCAGAGCGACACGTTGGTGGGTGAGCTGGAGCGCGGGCTGCGGAGTAGTAGCTTGCCGCGGCAAGCGCCTTGCCGCGGGTGTTGTCTTGTCGCGTCCGGGAGCTTGTCGCGCACCGGGTCTTGCCGGGACGCGCAGCGCGTCGCAGCAAGCTTCTCGGGATGCCTTGGTTGGTCTTCCTGGGAAGCTCCTCTTGCCGGGGTCTTTGTGCTTCTTCCCGGCAAGCTCCTCTTGCCGGGGTCTTGGATACTTTGAGTGGCCTTCCTGGCAAGCTCCTCTTGCTGGGGTCTTGCGCCTTGGCTCGAATAGTTTGTTCTTGAATGGCTCCAAAGGAACCACGGAGGGTCTTGGCGGTCGCCCGGCAAGCCTTGCCACGGGGTACTGCGACTGCCCGTGCACAAGTTCGGGATACTAAGGTACCCCTTCTTTAGTACACCGACAGGAGCCCCCGGGCCTGGGCCATACACGGTGCCGAGCGCTGTTGGGCTAGGCCCAAAACAGTGCACGGCCACGCGCGGCCTGGGTCACGCCGTATCTGACTCCGCATGCACCGCGCCCTCCCCGAGCGGCACGCGTCGAACGCGGCGTCGTGCGTGACGTGGGCGGCGTGTGCGGGGCTAAGCCCCGCGTGCATACATCACGTCGTGGTAAAGGGGACGGTTTTATTATTAGGAAAGGCGGAACGTCCGCCACCTCCCCTTTTATAAGCAAGGGAAAGCAGGGGTAGTGCGCCCACTCGCCCCCATTCTGCTCCAATCTTGAAAAACTCCGCCCCGCCTCCGTCTTCCCAAAGCACACAGAGCGCAGCGCCCTGCCCCCCTCCCCACCGCATTGCCACCAGCACCACCACGCCGTCGACCTCCTCCACTGCTTCCGCCATGGCTCCGAAGGGCGACAAGGGGAAGGCCGTGAAGTCGACCGATGCGCAGCGGCTCGCGGCGATGCGGAGGGAGCGAGCCATCTTCCCCCCAAGCTTGATGCCAAGGAGCTGCGGGAGTACTATTACCTCTTTTGGGCGACGGAGACGCGAGCTCACACGCGGACCAAGGTGTTCCCGGGCGCTGCTCATGCGACGGCTCCGGACGGGTACCCTTTCTTTGCCGTCTTCTTCTACTGCGGGCTCTGCCCGCCTTTTTCCGAGTTCTTCTGCGATATCATGAACACATACAATCTCTGTCTCCTTGACTTCACTCCCAACGCCGTCCTCACCATGGCAGTTTTCACACACCTTTGCGAGAACTTTGTCGGAGTCCACCCTAGCGTAGCCCTTTTTCGCCACTTTTTCATTCCCCGGGTAGAGAGAGGAGAACCCCTGTCCGACGGGATTGCCTGGGTCTCTAGGACCGGCAAGAAGGAATCTTATCTGGAGGGGGAGTTCCGCGGCAAGTGGGAGGAGTGGAGAGCGGATTGGTGTTGGATTGTCGAGGAGAGCCCGCAGCCATTCACCGCCCGGCGTCAAGTGGCAGCAGTGCGCGGCAGTGACTGGAGCGACGTGGCCCCGGAGGACGGCAGGCTGAAGATTGCCGTCACCAAGATCCAGCGCCTCAGGCTTGCCGGGCTCATCGTAGGGGCCGTTGGCGCAGACTTTCTTCGTCGCTGCATCGCTCCCCTACAGGAACGGGGGAGGCCTGCCTGGGAGTTCAAGAACGCGGCAGATGTCATGAGGCTGCGCCCAGGCCTCAACTACAATTTCACTATCCTTGAACTCAACGGAATACTGCAGGAGCTCTTCAAGTATGATTCAGATCACCCCGAGGTCTTCAGATTGCCGCAGGGCGTCGTCCCTCTATGCAACAATTCGGCGCTCGACCGCGTCAGGGCGATGATGCCACTATGCGATTCGCACGGAATCGTGCCAACTTGGAAAGAGCCAGAGGACGAGGTTGTGCAGCAATTCTTCGACGATTTGGTGGAAGTGCCAATCCGCGCCGACGAGAAGGACGGCCTCACCCGCGACACCACCGAGGCGCAGCTGGCGTACATCGCCACTAGGTTGGAAGAGGCGGCAGCAGCTGCCGCGGCGGGCGAGTTCGGCTTCACCTTGGAGGAGGCTGCGGCGGCAGAGGCGGCAAACCGTGCCGAGCGGGAAGATCTTGCCGGCAAGAAGGATCTTGCCGGCAAGAAGGATCTTGCCAACAAGAAGGAGGTTGCCGGGCGCGATGCCGGGCCGAGCCAAGTTGCCGGGCATGACGCCGAACCGAGCGAGCCTGCCGATGATGCGAGCGGCTCTTTGGAGATCGACTCCTCCTCCACTTCGTCCTCCGATAGTACACCGCCAGCAGCATCTCCATCTCCACCAAGAAGGTGTCTCCGCAAGGCCGGGGATGCGGCAAGGCGGCAGGCGGGCCGGCAGTCGCCGCGCCGCACGACGCGCTCCACCACGGCAAGCACCGTTGCCGCGGGAGCGCCCCATGCTGCTGCTTCGACTGGAGCGGGGTCTTCCCGGACTGCCGCTTCTGCTCCCGCCAAGCGGCCAAGGGAGCCTACCCCTCCACCTTCCCGCGCCAGACGCGGGCCGGATTTTGACTTCTCCGCGTTTAGCTCCGACGAGGAAGAAGAAGAGGAGTAAGTTCTTCTTATTGTACTTGCAATTCTTTGATTTCCGCTGTTTTTGTCTTGTCTCGTTTCTCACTTGCCTTCCTCTGTATCTCTTCCTTTTTAGTACTCTGGCGCAGAGAGCGGCAAAGAGAGCCAAGGTGCCGGTGATCGTCATCGAGGATGAACCCACTGCGTCAACAGGGGACGTGCTTGAGACAAACCTGTCGGACCCGGCGGCTGATCTTCAGAGCAGCCCCCAGCGTAAGTGTCTTGTTTACTTCCCGCTGTTGGGCGCGCACGAAGATCCTTGCTGTGCTGATACTTGTTTGTTGACTTGTGCAGGAGCAGAGCAGCCTCACCAGGAGAGCCTGGAGACCGCTCCCGAAGCGCCAAGGGAGAGTCCTCCGGCGAGGGAGAGGTCTCCGGCAAGGGAGGTGACTCCGAGAAGGGAGGAGCCTCCGGCAAGAGAGGAGACTCCGGCAAGGGAAGAGCCCCCGGCAAGGGAGGAGGCTCCAGCAAGGGAGGAGCCCCCGGCAAGGGAGGGATCTCCGGCAAGGGACTGCGTCAGCGACCCCTCGGCGACGGAGACCACAGCGGCAGACCCTGGCACAGGTAACTTCCTTGCTTCCAAACTCCTCTTGGCTTCTTCGTCTTCTTGATCTTTCTCTTGGATTTTGCTCGAATTTTGCTTGAATCTTCTCCCCTCTTCCGGCCATCAGATCCATCTGTTGTAGAGCCGATGGAGATGGAGGTCTTCGCCGAGGAAACAGCCGGCGCCGGCGAGGAGGCCGCCAGGGCTTCCGCCGCGGAGGCGGGCGGGGAGTCTGGCGGTCGTACTGACGACCCGGAGGCCACAGGAGCGCCAGACGCTGCTCCGACCACCGACTCCTCCGCCGTTGCCGCCGCGCCAGGCTCCGAAGAGCCCCAGCCTGGCATCTACCTGAAGGCCGGGGAGGATATCTTCATCAACCTCCCCTGGGCATCAAGTTCTAGGGCGCTGATCGAGGGGGAGATGCTGGACGGAGAGGTGCTTGCCTCCGCTAGGCTGAAGCTGGTCGACGCGCCAAGCAGCAGCAGCGGTGAACCTAAAGAGGAGCGCCTGCTGCGGAAGCTAGTGGCGCTCTACCGCGCCCGGCAGGCCAAGTTGGAGTCCCGCGAAGCACTCGTGGCGAAGGCTGGCGCTGATATCGAGAAGCGCGCAGAAGAGCTCCGAGGCGCCAACCAGGAAGCTCTCCGCTCCTTCGCAAAGGAGCAGGAAGATCTTGCCGAAGTGCAGCAGGCCTTCCTCCTCGAGAAGGCCGACGTCGAAGAGCGCAAAAGCCTTGCCGCGGAGAAGCTGTCTTCGCAGGAGGGTGACTTGGTGCAGCGGAAGGTCCACCTCGACAGCCACGAGGAGGAACTCGCCGCGCGCGAGCGAGTAGTTGGCGGAGCCGTCAAGCAGGCCGAAGACGCCGCCGCAGCTGCCGAGACCGCCAAAGCTGAGCTGGAGCTGAAGGTGGTGCATCTGGAGGCGGGCCTCAAGGCGAGTGGCGACGAGCTTGCCGCGCTCAAGCTCGAGCGGGAGAAGGACGCCAACAGCTATTCGGAGCTGCAGGCCCTTTTCGCCGAGAAGGGCAAGGAACTGGACACCGCCAAGAACTCCATCGCTGATCTCGAAGCGAAGCTGGCGGCTCTGACGCAATCTCTGGACAGCGCCAAGGAGCGGGAGACGGCCTTGAAGGAGGAAGTCGAGGCCGGCAAGGTGCTGCTGGCGAATGCTGCTGCCGCCCAGAAGACCTTGTCGGAGAACGTGGAGCACTGGACGGAGGGTCTGCTGAATGTCACCGCGGATGTCGACAAGGAGCTGGTGCAGTTGGGGATGGTGGATCTCGGGTACTCCTCCGACGAGAACCTCCAACCCAGCGCCAAGCTTACTCTGTTCTTCAAGGGCGTGGCGACGGCGCTCCAGCGACTCCGGGAGCAGATCCCAAAGCAGCTTGCCGAGGAGTCGTGCAAGATTTGCGCGGGAGCTCTCCAGAAGGTGCTGATGAAGGTGGCCTTTCGCAACCCAGGCCTCCGCCTCACCAACGTCCTCCGAAGCCTACCGCCAGATGCTGATTTGGAGGAGCTCAAGGCCCTTGTCGCACCTATTGTGGACAGGGTGAGCGGAATCAGAAGGGTCGAGGGCGACCGCGTAGACTAGGCCATGTATCTTCTTCTTTCTTTGTCGCTGTCAATCATGTTATGAAAAACAGTCTGTTAGAGCTGCAACAAGTTATTTTGCAATATATTCTATCCTTAGTAGTAATTGCTATGTTATTTCCTTTACTTGACTCTTTCCTCTGTATGTTTTTACCCTACGCTTTTAGGGAACTTGCCGGCGCAGGCACCTTTGCCGCGAGCGCTGAGTGCGGAACGTCAGCAGCCTGCTGGCGGTGCCGCAGCTGATAAGAAACCTTGTCGCAAAGCTAGTCGCAGCTCACCTGAGTTGTTGAGCAGACTCGAAACAACAGTAAGGGCGCAACTAGCCGTGCCCGCGCCGGCAAGAAACCTTGTCGCAGAGCTAGTCGCAGCTCACTTAAGTTGTTGAGCGGACTCGAAACAACAGTAAGGGCGCAACTAGCTACGAGTTGGCTCCTCCGCGCACAGGTTTTCCATACAAGGGACGGTCGTTCAAGGAAAATAACTTAAAAAATCTAAAGGAAATCTGATTGCTCAGACTTTGGCAACTTATCTTTTTTGTTACTTGCTTCCCGGCAAGGCGAAAATTCCTTGAACGACGCCTGGTCCATACCGTATCTTCTCCCTTCCCCCCGGCAAACTTGTGCACGAAAGGACCTCCTTTTCCTTGCGAAAAAGAAAGAAGGGGAAATAACAGTATGGAGCCTTATGGCTCGTTATTGCCTACCAGGGGTAAGTGCTGCACAAAATGTGAGATAATACATGCAAAATTAAAAAAGAAAAGCATGAAATAGACAAGGTGTGCTAAGCACATAATCTTCATGCACGGGATCTGCGCCCGGCTTTGTACAAAGGTTTACATGCAACAGCGGCAAGACTTTGTACAAAAAGTGGTTGCCGGACAAGGTCCGACAACCGCGCCTTATGGGTAAAACTTACGAAGATGCTCAATATTCCAGGAGTTGCTCACTGGTATGCCATCTTCGGTCTCCAGGCGGACAGCGCCAGGCCTGGTGACTCGTTTTACCCGGTAAGGGCCTTCCCACTTCGGCGTCAACTTGTTGGTATACTAAGGCACCCCTTCTTTAGTACACCGACACAGGGATGACACCGGAGCACAGACATCAGACTGTTTGAGGTCTGGTCGCTACAGCCGCGGCCTGGGTGGATGCTGGGCCGGCCCAGACGGCGAAGTTTTTTTTTATAACATTTTTTTCAGAGAACTAAAATAATAAAACAAAATAACTAAAAATATTATATAGGCATATAATATATCAAAATTTTCAAAAAAAAAGATTTTCTATGACATGGACATTTTTATAATGCCAAATAAAATCCACACAAAATCAGATAATTCAAAGAGTGCTTGATCCTATCTTGCAAGTCTATAGTCACCTATTATGTGTTATGATCCATTAACCCCGAAGTGACAATAATCGGGATACTTATCGGGGATGACCATAGTTTGAGGAGTTCATGTATTCACTATGTGTTAATGCTTTGGTCCGGTACTCTATTAAAAGCAGGCCTTAATATCCCTTAGTTTCCAATAGGACCCCGCTACCACGGGAGGGTAGGACAAAAGATGTCATGCAAGTTCTTTTCCATAAGCACATATGACTATATTCGGAATACATGCCTACATTACATTGATGAACTAGAGCTAGTTCTGTGTCACCCTAGGTTATGACTGTTACATGATCGATCGCATCCATCATAATTCTCCATCACCGATCCAATGCCTACGAGTTTTTCCATATATTTTGCTTCGCTTATTTACTTTTCCATCGGTACTGTTATAATCACTACAAAACCCAAAAGTATTACTTTTGCTACCATTACCTTTTGCCACCATTACCACTACAATCATATTACTTTGCTACTAAACACTTTGCTGCAGATATGAAGTTTCTAGGTGTGGTTTAATTGACAACTCAGCTGCTAATAGTTGAGAATATTCTTTGGCTCCCCTTGTGTCGAATCAATAAATTTGGGTTGAATACTCTACCCTCGAAAACTGTTGCGACCCCCTATACTTGTGGGTTATCATGAACATTTTCTGGCGCCGTTGCCAGGGAGCATAGCTCTATTTTTTGAGTCACTTGGGATTTATATCTGCTTATCATTATGAAGAACTTGAAAGATCAAAGAACCAAGATTTTTCCCTCAACTATGAGGGGAGGTAAGGAACTGCCATCTAGCTCTGCACTTGATTCACCTTCTGTTTTCAGTAAACTTGCGACACCTAAACCTGCTTCCGCTATTAATTTTGATATGTCGCATGTTATTGATGATGCCACTTCTGCTATGCATGATACTTATGATGAAACTACTTCTATGCTTGATACTACTGCGCCACTAGGTGAATTTCTTGATGAACAACTTTCTAGGGCTAGGGAGAATGAAATTATTGAAACTGATAATATTGATGAAAGTGATGATGTAGATTCTCCCCCTAGATATGAATTGCCTGTTGTTCCTGACGGTTATGTTATGGATGAAGAAATTACTACAGACTTTCTTGCTGGCAATGATAGAAGTGATCCTAAGAGAATTGAGCAAGATTCTCAGAGAACTAATATTGGTGCACCTAGTCCTTCTAAAAGGAAGAAAAAGAAAAATGATAGGACTTTGCATGCTTCTAGTGAACCTGTTGTAGACACTCCTGAGAATCCCAATGATATTTCTATTTCTGATGCTGAAACACAAGCTGGTAATGAACATGAACCTAGTGATAATGTTAATGATGATGCTCATGTTGATGCTCAACCTAGTAATGACAATGATGTAGAAATTGAACCTGTTGTTGATCTTCATAACCCATAATCGAAGAATCAACGTTATGATAAGAGAGACTTTGTTGCTAGGAAGCACGGTAAAGAAAGAGAACCATGGGTTCAGAAACCCATGCCTTTTCGTCCTAAACCATCCAAGAAAAAGGATGATGAGGATTTAGAGCGCTTTGCTGAAATGATTAGACCTATCTTTTTGCGTATGCGTTTGGCTGATATGCTTAAAATGAATCCTTATGCCAAATGTATGAAGGAAATTGTTACTAATAAAAGAAAGATACCAGAAGCTGAAATTTCCACCATGCTTGCTAATTATACTTTTAAGGGTGGAATACCAAAGAAACTTGGAGATCCAGGAGTACCAACTATACCATGCTCCAGTAAAAGAAACTATGTTAAAACTGCTTTATGTGATCTTGGATCCGGTGTGAGTGTTATGCCTCTCTATTTATATCGTAGACTTGATTTGAATAAGTTGACACCTACTGACATATCTTTGCAAATGGCTGATAAATCGATTGCTATACCTGTCGGTATTTGTGAGGATGTGCCTGTTGTGGTTGCAAACGTTACTATTTTAACAGACTTTGTTATTCTTGATATTCCCGAGGACGATAGTATGTCTATTATTCTTGGAAGACCCTTTTTAAATACTGCAGGGGCTGTAATTGATTGCACGAAAGGCAATGTCACTTTTCATGTTAATGGAATGAGCATATGATACACTTTCCGAGGAAACAACCACAAGTTCATAGTATAAACTCTATTGAAAAAATTCCATCGATTATTTTTGGAGGTTTTGAATTTCCTCTCCCTACTATCAAGAAGAAATATGATATTCTTATTGTTGGGGACATGCATATCCCCGTTGAGGTAACCTAGTGTTATTCGAAAATTCTCCGGTTTCATGTTATTCGAAATGAGTTTATTAACAAGACCTGATCAACCTTGTTAGTGGATTCCTTTTGATGAGCATGAGATGGATGAATTTAGAAAACATAACTCTATGTACTCTCTTTTTTACTTTCTGTTATTTATATTAAATAAAGCAAAAATAGTAATTTCCGTCTGTTTTCTGAATTATCAATGCAATAAGAAATACCCTAAAAATAAAAGTTCTCCAAATGCCCTGAAAATTAAATATGTTTTTTTCTAGAATATTTGAGAATATCTGGCACTGAGAACACAACAGGGGGAGCAAGCACCTGGCCACGAGGGTCCAGGGCGCGCCCTAACCCCCTGGGCGCGCCCCCTGCCTCGTGGGCCCATGGTGGCTCCCCTCCACTTATTCCAGCTACCACACACTCCTTCTTCCTCCCACAAAAATCACCAACCAGCTCAAACCCGAGTTCAAGCTCATCTTGCTGCCATTTTCCATCTCCTAGCTCAATGCTCCATTCACAAAACTGCTTTGGGGGATTGTTCTTTGGTATGTGACTCCTCCAATGGTCCAATTAGTTTTTGTTCTACTGTTGTATTCATTGCAAATTTTTGCTGCTTAGGTGACCCTGTTCTTGAGCTTGCATGTCAAATTTATATGGTCAAAAGTAGTTTTAATGCATGATATATCCTCTAGGCACTTGTGGGAGTAGTTGCTATCAATTTTGTTGAGCTTGGTTCACTTTTATTTTGAAGTTACTAAAAATTTCAGATATTTTCAGAAAAAGATGAAGAGATTTTTGAGGGGCTCATCGAGCCGAAACTCGAAGGATAAGCAAAGTGAGGAGGATAAGAGGCCCAAATATAATCTCCCTCGCACCGCGAAAGTTCAGCCGTGTGAATGGCCTTGTGATAATTTCTTGAGAGCAGCCGAGATTTATGATGATTTCTATGAGTTGGCTGAGAATGCCGGCCTCACCGCCTTCCTCCACGACCAACACGAACAGTATCTGTTACTAACCAATATCTTTGTGCAAAACTTTCATTTCCATGCTAGGAGCTCACCACCTTCGGTGGAATTTTATTTATATGATGAGCATAAGGAGATGTTGCTTCATGACTTTTGTCGGATTTGTTTGATTCCTTTTGAGGGCAGTAGAGGAACCGCATCGTGACGATGTGGAAGGGTTCATTGATACAATTGCTATAGGGGAAACGAGAAAGATTTCCAATGCAAGAATTACTAGCATATATTTTCCTGTTTTATGTTACTTTGCAATATTTGCTAGTAGATGCTTAATTGGTCGCGGAAACTGTGGCAACCTTAGTGCCCCTGATATTGTTATTTTGTGCCATGCCTTGTTCTGTGATGACACATTTAGTATGGGCGCTATTGTTGCAAAGCGGTTAAATCTTAACCGTACTAAGGGCCCCATCTTGGGAGGTATCTTTGCCTCACGCCTAGCTGCGCACTTTAACATACCTATTAGGCATTATGAGAAGGAAGAGAAGTTACTGCCTCATGTTTTTCTAGACTATAATAGTATGGTAGCACATGATTTTATCGTTAAGAATAAGGGAAAGATGCTTAAGTACAAGTTGATATTTGATAAAAATCATCCTGAGACTATTACCTTGCCTGCTCCTTCCTTGTTTGACTTATGTGCAGGCAAGTACCTTGTTCCGCTGGAGGCCATTCACGCCTACTGAAACCCCACACCAGCTACAAAGCCAAAGCCGGAACCACAATTTGATCCTTATCGGCAGTCTGTTTATCAGTGGAATCCAGAAGAGATCGCCAACCAGTGGCACCAGGGGGATTCTTCTCAGTATGACCCCAACTATTACTTTGGATATCCGCCAGGCCAGCCGTGGCAATAGACCAACTTAGGCCAAAAGCCTAAGCTTGGGGGAGTACGTATTTCTCACCGACATTACATTTATGTTCACACACTCATGCTAGTTGTTGGTGCTCATACTTTTTCACTGTAATATCCATGCTAGTTTATTTTCCTTTTTATGCTTTCTTCTTGTGTGTTTGATAAACCTTAAGAAAAAACAAAAGAATTAGTTGTAGCTTTTCAGCTAGTTTACTTTCCATGCCTGTAGTGGTAGTAATTAAAAAGAAAACCTAAAAATATTTCTCGTTCTTCTTTTGCTTGTTGGGAGCTTTCCCGTGTAAATAGTTTTGTTTCTTTTCTTTGGGGGTCGAGAGGAGAAGATCATAATGAAAATGTTGAGTGGCCCTTATATGCATTATTGTTGATCTAACAAAGAGCCCATATTACCTTGTCTTCTCTCTTGAATCGAATGCTTGCAGATTCTAGCTTAGTCCAATGCACATGCACTATTATTATTATCCACACTATTCGGTCGTGCAAGTGAAAGGCAATAATGATGATTATATGATGAACTTATTGAGATGAGAAAAGCTGGTATGAACTCGACCTCTCTTGTTTTTGTAAATATGATTAGTTCATCATTCCTCATTCAGCCTATTATGAAAAAACATATTTGCAATGACAATTAGAGATTGTAGGTGCTTATGCCATGCTTAATTAGCTAGGAGCTTATAATGGTTTACCTTGCGTGCCAACATGCTATTAAAATGGTTGTGATGTGGTATGATAGGGTGGTATCCTCTTTTGAACGCTTCGAGTGGCTTGACTTGGCACATGTTCACGCATGTAGTTGAAACAAAATCAACATAGCCTCTACGATATTTATGTTCATGGTGCATTATATCCTACTCATGCTTGCATTCGGTGTTGATTAATTTTAATGCATGTTCTTGACTGTTGTCGCTCTCTAGCTGGTTACTTAATTCCCAGTCTTTTTCTAGCCTTCACTTGTACTAAGCGGGAATACTGCTAGTGCATCCAACTCCATAAACCCCAAAGTTATTCCATATGAGTCCACCATACCTACCTATGTACGGTATCTACCTGCCGTTCCAAGTAAATTTGTATGTGCCAAACTCTAAACCTTCAAATAAACATTATGTTTTGTATGCTCGAATAGCTCATGTATCAACTAGGGTTGTCTGTATCTTCCATGCTAGGCGGGTTATTCTCAAGAGGAGTGGACTCCGCTCCTCACTCACAAGAAAATGGCTGGTCACCGGGATGCCCAGTCCCATGCTTTATGCAAATCAAATCAAAATAACTGCAACAAAATTCCCCCAGGACTCTTGTTAGTTGGAGGCACTCGTTGTTTCGAGCAAGCCATGGATTGATGCTTGTTGGTGGAGGGGGAGTGTAGCGACCAGACCTCAAACAGTCTGATCTCTGTGCTCCGGTGTCATCCCTGGATCAGTAATGCTGACACCACACAGTACTCGGAGGATTTGTAGCAGAGTAGCAATCACACACTTATTACATCGAGTGTCTCAAAAGAGAACTTATTACAATAAATATGGCTTAAGGCCATCTAATAACGATAACAGCGGAAGGCTTGGAAGATAAGTGAGTCCATCAACTCCAACGGCATCACTGAGTATAGAACCATGACCTAAAACTCCTTAATCGTCGTCTGAAAAGTCTGCAACATTAACGTTGCAGCCCGAGAACGGGTCAGCACATGGAATATGCTGGCAAGGTAACACATAGAGAGTAATGGAATGAAACAACTATACTATATGCATATTTGGCTGGTGGAAAGCTCTATGGTTATAGTTTTTGCGTAAAGCCAATTTTCCCTACTTCAAAGGAAAATTTAATTACTATCATGGTGGTTGTTAAACATTGAGAATGGTTGACAGCATTCTCAATCCCAATTAAGCATCATCATTTAACAAACCCAACAAAATTAACTTTAGAGTAACATGTTGAGATTCACATGATACTAGATACTCAAGATGTCCATAACCGGGGACACGGCTAACCATGATTAGTTTAGTACACTCTGCAAAGGATTGCACACTTTTCCCCACAAGACTCGATCGCCTCCGTTGGATTTCTCGCACTACATGATGTTTGAGAAATGGATGACCGAGACATAGTCTTTCAGAAGCGCTAGCACCTTACGATGGATAGACCGGTACACCTACTTTCCCCTAGATCTGCTAGTCTAACCTGTAAGAGTTCGCATGACTTAATCAACTATGCCAGAGCCCATAATGGCTTGTGGCTGCACACGGAAGTTTCTAGTATGAATAATCTCATGACCCCTTTGAGCTTGGGTGGTGGTCCAAAAGAAAAACAGGCAAGTCCTGGAATACCCAGGTGCCTCAGTCCACCCAGATGTGTGTTTAGGTTGCCACCTTAGATAAACCATTAATAATCAATCTCACATCTGTCATGGATATCACTCACCCAATCCACGTCTACTAGCATAGCATGGCATAATAAGCAAACGTAGAAATAACTCCCAAAGGTTTGATAATAAACAGGTAATAGGTACTACCTCATCTACTTCCCATCCCACAATTTAATTAGATCCTAATCATGCAATGTGTGAGGATTGATCTAATGCAATAAAACTGGGTTGTAGAAAAGGTATGATCAAAGTGTTACTTGCCTTGCTGATGATCCGCGAAACCTAACGATTCGAAGTAACAGGCGGCGCACTCCGGGTATTCTATCGCAGACAAACAAACAAGCATACAATAAGTACTCCTCTAATGCACAGGTAAAACTCAAATAGAAGATCTAACCAGAAAGTTCAACTTAAGAACCCTGGTTTGCAAAAAGAATCAAATCGAACGAAGCAAAAGAAATCAAACGGCGAAAAAAAATCAACTTCATTCTAGTAATCTGGATCTAAGTCAAATTTTACAGTAGCAAAAACTTGTTTAAGTTGATTATTCGGAAAGAGGGTTTTGAGACGAAACTTCGGAAAGAGGGTTTCGAGACGAAACTCCAGGCGCTTGAATCGCCTGATTCCGATAAACGAGCGAAAAGTTATACTAAAACGAAAATCGGATCAGAAATCGCGATCAGAAAATAATCGCAGAAAATCCGACGAAAAAGAAAAACGACGAACAGATTAATCGTTAATTAATCTAATCCGAAAATAATTAAAATAATAAAATAATATTAATAATATTAATAATAAAAAAATCGAAAATAAAACCGACGAAAAAAAATATTTTTTTTTCTTAGAAAAAAATCGGCACAGAAGTCGAGGCGGCGACGAACCTCGGGCGGCGTGCAACTCCGGCGAGTCGGCGGTGGGTCCGGCGGCGGCGGCGGACTAGGGTTTCGGGCGCGGGCCCGGTTATGGGCTGGGGCACCGGGTGCCTCGCTATTTAAAGGCGCCCCCGGGCGGAGTCCCGCGCGGGTACGGCCCATAGTCGGTTTCGTTTTTTTAAATAATTACGCTAGGGAAAAAAATAAAAATAAATTCTAAACGGACTCCAAAAATCATGAAATAAATTTTCCCGGGTTTCTAAAATCATGCCCGATGAAGTGAACATTTATTCGGGCCCAAAATACAACTTTGAAAAATGCGTATTTTTTCCTAAATTCAATTAAAAATACCGAAAAACTCCGAAATAAAACTTATTTGATTTTTTTATTAAATCCTCAATATTTCTATATTTTAGGAAAGTCATTTTATTCCCTCTCTCATATCTTTGTAATAGAAATAATTGACGATAAAATAAATAAAATCAAATGATCCTGTTTACAAAATTTGAGAAAACTCAAATATGTAAATAACGAAATCCCCAACTCTCTCCGTGGGTCCTTGAGTTGCTTAGGATTTTCTAGGATCAAAACCAAAAGCAAAATAAAATATGATATGCATGATGATCTAATGTATAACATTCCAAATTGAAAATTTGGGATGTTACAGGGAGTATAAACTTTACCATTCTGTTTGGGAACCGCCTATAATGTGTGTAGCAAGATCTCTCGGTTGTTATGTTGACAATGAAAGTATACCGCTCAAAATATTATTCATATCTATTTCAAAACCGAGATTTGGCACCTCTACAAATCCCTGCTTCCCTCTGCGAAGGGCCTACCATTTACTTTTATGTTGAGTCATCATCCTCTTATTAAAAAGCACCAGTTGGAGAGCACCGCTGTCATTTGCATTCATTACTGTTAGTTTACATTGAGTATGACTTGACTGGATCTCTTTTACCATGAATTACAATGTCTAGTCAGTCCTTGATCTTTAAAGGTGCTCTGCATTTATGTTTTGCGGTCTCAGAAAGGGCTAGCGAGATACCATCTTGTTATATCATATCATGATTGTTTTGAGAAAGTGTTGTCATCCGAGATTTATTATTATTGCTCGCTAGTTGATTATGCCATTGATATGAGTAAACATGAGACCTAAATGTTATTGTGAATATGGTTAGTTCATAATCTTTGTTGAAAACTTGAATGCTGGCTTTACATATTTACAACAACAAGAGCAAACAGAGTTTGTAAAAGTTTTTCTTATCACTTTCAGTTTATCAACTGAATTGCTTGAGGACAAGCAAAGGTTTAAGCTTGGGGGAGTTGATATGTCTCCGATGTATCTACTTTTCCAAACACTTTTGCCTTGTTTTGGACTCTAACTTGCATGATTTGAATGGAACTAACCTGGACTGACGCTGTTTTCAGCAGAATTGCCATGGTGTTATTTTTGTGCAGAAATAAAAGTTCTCAGAATGACCTGAAAATCAACGGAGAATTATTTTGGAATATATAAAAAATACTAGAAGAAGAATCCACGTCAGGGGCCTCCACCTGTCCACGAGGGTGGGGGGCGCGCCCTACCCCCCTGGGCGCGCCCCCTGCCTCATGGGCCCCCTGACGCTCCACCGACCTCAACCTTGACTCCATATATTCACTTTCAGGAAGAAAAAAAATCAGAGAGAAGGATTCATAGAGTTTTACGATACGGAGCCACCGCCAAGGCATAAACTCTCTCGGGAGGGCTGATCTGGAGTCCGTTCGGGGCTCCGGAGAGGGGAATCCGTCGCCATCGTCATCATCAACCTTCCTCCATCACCAATTTCATGATGCTCACCACCATGTGTGAGTAATTCCATCGTAGGCTTGCTGGACGGTGATGGGTTGGATGAGATTTATCATGTAATCGGTTTAGTTTTGTTAGGGTTTGATCCCTAGTATCTACTATGTTCTGAGATTGATGTTGCTATGACTTTGCTATGCTCAATGCTTGTCCCTAGGGCCCGAGTGCCATGATTTCAGATCTGAACCTGTTATGTTTTCATCAATATATGAGAGTTCTTGATCCTATCTTGCAAGTCTATAGTCACCTATTATGTGTTATGATCCGTTAAACCCGAAGTGACAATAATCGGGATACTTACTGGGGATGGCCGTAGTTTGAGGAGTTCATGTATTCACTATGTGTTAATGCTTTGGTCTGGTACTCTATTAAAAGGAGGCCTTAATATCTCTTAGTTTCCAATAGGACCCCGCTACCACGGGAGGGTAGGACAACAGATGTCATGCAAGTTCTATTCCATAAGCACGTATGACTATATTCAAAATACATGCGTACATTACATTGATGAATTGGAGCTAGTTCTGTGCCACCCTAGGTGATGACTGTTACATGATCGTTCGCATCCGGCATATTCTCCATCACCGATCCAATGCCTACGAGTTTTTCCATATATTGTTCTTCGCTCATTTACTTTTCCGTCGCTACTGTTATAATCACTACAAAACCCAAAAATATTACTTTTGCTACCGTTACCTTTTGCCACCATTACCACTACTATCATATTACTTTTATACTAAACACTTTGCTGTAGATATTAAGTTTCCAAGTGTGGTTGAATTGACAACTCAGCTGCTAATACCTGAGAATATTCTTTGGCTCCCCTTGTGTCGAATCAATAAATTTGGGTTGCATACTCTACCCTCGAAAACTGTTGCGATCCCCTATACTTGTGTGTTATCAAGCTTCTCACAACAAGCCTAATGGTTTCAGTACGGAACGTGCCACCTTTGGGGACGAAACGATATCTATTGCCTCTTATTGCTTTCAAAAAATTTCTAGTGCCAACATAGAACAACACGAGTGTTGTGTTAAGTTTTGGAATTTTTTGGGGTTCGTTTGGACATTTTTATACATTAACTAGGTTTTCTAGGATTTTTATGTGCATAATTCCAATTTGAAATACATGCACATGCTCCAGTGCATATAAATTGGTTGAAAAATCAAATATGTGTCCTTGGGTGCATGCTTAGGTCCCATGCAAGAAATGGGAATGAATTTCAAACATCAGGGCATTGTTGATTGCCGGCAAAACGTTGAGATAGCTAGTATTTAAATTCTAGTAAATCCAAAACACGTCTGAAATTCATGAAACTTGGCATGCTATTATGGAGCAGCATCAACATGTCATGGTAAAATATTTGTCCCATTTGGGGCAGGTTTGGGTATAAGCTTCTCACAAACCAGAGCTTTTCACAACAAGCCTGATGGTTTCGGTACGGAACGTGCCACCTTTGGGGACGAAAAGATATACGTTGCCTCTTATTGCTTTCAAAAACATTCTAGTGCTAACATAGAACAACAGGAGTGTTGTGTAAAGTTTTGGAAAATTTTCGGGGTTCGTTTGGACATTTTTATACGTTAATTGGGTTTTCTAGGCATTTTATGTGCATAATTCAAATTTGAAATACATGCACATGCTCCAGTGCATATAAATTGGTTGAAAAACCAAATCTTTATCCTTGGGTGCATGCTTATGTCCCATGCAAGAAATGGGAATGAATTTCAAATACCATGGCACTGTTGATTGCCGACAAAACGTTGAGATACCTGGTTTTTAAACTCTAGTAAATCCAAAACTCATCTGAAATTCATGAAACTTGGCATGCTATCATGGAGCGGCATCAACATGTCATGGTAAAAAAATTGTCCCATTTGGGGCAGGTTTGGGTATAAGCTTCTCACAAACCAGCGCTTCTCACAACAAGCGTGATGATTTCGGTACGGAACGTGGCACCTTTGGGGAGGAAACGATATCCGTTGCCTCTTATTGCTTTCAAAACATTTCTAGTGCTAACATAGAACAACAGGAGTGTTGTGTTAAGGTTTGGAATTTTTGGGGTTCGTTTGGACATTTTTATACATTAACTGGGTTTTCTAGGCATTTTATGTGCATGATACGTCCCTAGCGTATCTATAATTTTTGATTGTTCCATGCTATTATATTATCCATCTAGGATGTTTTATATGCATTTATATTCTATTTTATATGATTGTTGGGACTAACATATTAACCTTGAGCCTAGTGCTAGTGCCACTTTCTGTTTTTCCTTATTTTTGAATATCACAGAAAAGGAATATCAAACAGAGTCCAATTGACCTGAAAATTTACGGAGACCATTTTTGGACCAGAACAAGCCCACGGAGCATCAGAGATGGACCAGGAGAGTCCCGAGGCCACCACGAGGGTGGGGGCGCGCCCCTATCTCGTGGCCGCCTCGTGGACCCCCCCTAACATGTTCCCAATGCCAACGCCTCTTATATATCCCCAAACTTCCAGAAAATAACCTAGATTGGGAGCTCCGCTGCCACAAGCCTCTGTAGCCACCGAAAACCAATCTAGACCCATTCCGGCACCCCGCGGGAGGGGGGAATCCCTCTCCGGTGGCCATCTTCATCATCCCAGCGCTCTCCATGACGAGGAGGGGGTAGTTCACCCTCGGGGCAGAGGATATGTACCAGTAGCTATGTGTTTGATCTCTCTCTCTCTCTCTCTCTCTCTCTCTCTCTCTCTCGTGTTCTTGATTCGGCACGATCTTGATGTATCGCGAGCTTTGCTATTATAGTTGGATCTTATGATGTTTATCCCCCTCTACTCTCTTGTAATGGATTGAGTTTTCCCTTTGAAGTTATCTTATCGGATTGAGTCTTTAGGGATTTGAGAACACTTGATGTATGTCTTGCATGTGCTTATCTGTGGTGATAATGCGATATTCACGTGATCCACTTGATGTATGTTTTGGTAATTAACTTGCGAGTTCCGTGACCTCGTGAACTTATGCATAGGGGTTGGCACATGTTTGCGTCTTGACTCTCCGGTAGAAACTTTGGGGCACTCTTTGAAGTTCTTTGTGTTGGTTGAATAGATGAATCTGAGATTGTGTGATGCATATCGTATAATCATACCCATGGATACTTGAGGTGACATTGGAGTATCTAGGTGACATTAGGGTTTTGGTAGATTTGTGTCTTAAGGTGTTATTCTAGTACGAACTCTGGGATAGATTGAACGGAAAGAATAGCTTCGTGTTATTTTACTACGGACTCTTGAATATATCGATCAGAAAGGATAACTTTGAGGTGGTTTCGTACACTACAATAATCTCTTCGTTTGTTCTCCGCTATTAGTGACTTTGGAGTGACTCTTTGTTGCATGTTGAGGGATAATTATATGATCCAATTATGTTATTATTGTTGAGAGAACTTGCACTAGTGAAAGTATGAACCCTAGGCCTTGTTTCAACGCATTGCAATACTGTTTTCACTCACTTTTATCATTAGTTACCTTGCTGTTTTTATATTTTCAGATTACAAAAACCTATATCTACCATCCATATTGCACTTGTATCACCACCTCTTCGCCGAATTAGTGCACCTATACAATTTACCATTGTATTGGGTGTGTTGGGGCCACAAGAGACTCTTTGTTATTTGGTTGCAGGGTTGTTTGAGAGAGACCATCTTCATCCTACGCCTCCCACGGATTGATAATCCTTAGGTCATCCACTTGAGTGAAATTTGGTATTGTCCTACAAACCTCTGCACTTGGAGGCCCAACAACGTCTACAAGAAGAAGGTTGTGTAGTAAACATCAGTGCATAATTCAAATTTGAAATACGTGGACATCCTCCATTGCATATAAATTTGTTGAAAAATCAACTTTGTGTCCTTGGGTGCATGCTTAGGTCCCATGCTAGAAATGGGAATGAATTTCAAACACCAGGGCACTATTGATTGCTGGCAAAACATTGAAATACCTAGTTTTTAAATTCTAGTAAATCCAAAACTCATCTGAAATTCATGAAACTTGGCATCCTATCATGGAGCGGCATCAACATGCCGTGGTAAATTTTTTCCCATTTGGGGCAGGTTTTGGTATAAGCTTCTCACAAAACAGAGCTTCTCACAACAAGCCTGATGGTTTCGGTATGGAACATGCCACCTTTGGGGACGAAACGATATCCGTTGCCTCTTATTGCTTTCAATAAATTTCTACTGCCAACATGAAACAACAGGAGTGCTGTGTTAAGTTTTGGAATTTTCCAGGGTTCGTTTGGACATTTCTATACATTAGCTGGGTTTTCCAGGCATTTTATGTGCATAATTCAAATTTGAAATACATGCACATGCTCCAATGCATATAAATTGGTTGAAAAATCAAATCTGTGTCCTTGCATGCATGCTTAGGTCCCATGCAAGAAATGGTAATGAATTTCAAACACCAGGGCACTATTGATTGCCGGCAAAACGTAGAGATACCTGGTTTTTAAATTCTAGTAAATCCAAAACTCATCTAAAATGCATGAAACTTGGCATGCTATCATGGAGCGACATCAACATGTCGTGGTAAAAAAATTGTCCCATTTGGGGTAGGTTTGGGTATAAGCTTCTCACAAACCAGAGCTTCTCACAACAAGCCTAATGGTTTCGGTACGAAACGTGCCACCTTTGGGGACGAAACGATATCCGTTGCCTCTTACCGCTTTCAAAAAATTTCTAGTGCCGACATAGAACAACATGAGTGTTGTGTTAAGTTTTGAAATTTTTCTGGGTTCGTTTGGGCATTTTTGTACATTAACTTGGTTTTCTAGGCATTTTATGTGCATAATTCAAATTTGAAATACACGCACATGCTCTAGTGCATATAAATTTGTTGACAAAAATTAAATCTGTGTCCTTGGGTGCATGCTTAGGTCCCATGCAAGACATGGGAATGAATTTCAAACACTAGGGATCTGTTGATTGCCGGCAAAATGTTGAGATACATGGCTTTTAAATTCTAGTAAATCCAAAACTCGTCTGAAATTTATGAAACTTGGCATGCTATCATGGAAGGGCACCCGGCATGCTGTGGTATTTTTCATGTCCACTTTGAGAGAAGGAGCACTCGAATAACAGCCACCAAATGCATTTTTAAAAAATACCTGGCACTTTAATATCTCAAATGTTTGTATAATTCAAACCGTGTGCGTTCTGTTAACCGTTCACGTGACCCCACGTGTCTTGGTTTTAATGGCTATAGGAGGTGCAGTGCGGATAGCTGCTTGACTGAACGGGAGGCGTGCGAGCGCAGTCCGGTGCACAGGCTCACCGGGAAGCGTGCAAGCTGTTCAACGCAGGATATGTGCATCTCTTCAACGCAAATGGTTCAGATTACGGTATGAAAATTAAAGCCGGACTTCGGTGCTAAGCTAAGAGACGCTGCGATTTGTCAAAATATGCAGCTAAAAATCAATAGCACTATCTATTTTTTGCAACTAAAATTCAGTAATTAAGCATATATTTCTTCATAGAGCTTAAGCAGTCGTTCTCACCAGGAGCGAGACAGCCTTAGACCGCCGCCTGCCTCGCTTCCACAAGTATGTATTAATGGCACGGCCGAGCGGCCGGTCCCCCCATCCTCGCCACACACACACAATCCTCTCTCTCCGCCCGCATCCTCGACGCCGCTCTAAGTCCTCAAAGCCGTCAATGTATGAGGATGCCGCTGAAGCGCCCCATCGGAGGGAGTGGCGATGCTGGGGTTGCTGAAGCACCGGAGCACGGCGTGAATATGGAGACAGAGCATATGACAAAGTAATTGGAAGTCATTGTGTCAAACCCATACATGACTTCTCAGCAGCTGATCCCTTTGCAGAAATGACGAAGTATGCAATGTGTGAATTTGGGCATTGCAATCTTTGAACTGAAACTTGCAATATTTATGGTATTTGTTATATTGAACCGTTTCTATTCTCTTGTCTCAACGCAAACAGTTCATCTGAGTGAACCGCATGTCGTATATCGCACACACCTTGATCTGGCTGACCATTTCTTTTGTGTTGCCTAATCACAAACAGTTCATCTGAGTGAACCGTATGATGTACATCGCACACACCTTGATCTGGCTGACCATTTCTTTTGTGTTGCGTAATCACAAACAGTTCATCTGAGTGAACTGTATGTTGTACATCGCACAGACCTTCATCTGGCTGCCCACTTCTTTTGTTCCTCCTCATCGCTAATGGTTAATTGAACTGAACCGTTGATACATCTCCGTCGTATCTACTTTTCCAAACACTTTTGCCCTTGTTTTGGACTCTAACTTGTATGATTTGAATGGAACTAACCCGACTGACGCTGTTTTCAGCAGAATTACCATGATGTTGTTTTATGTGCAGAAAACAAATATTCTCGGAATGACCTGAAACTCCACAGGAGGTCTTAGAAAAAATAATAAAAAAATCCTCGCCAAATATGAAGACCAGGGGGCCCACACCATTCTCACGAGGGTGGGGGGCGCGCCCCCTACCTCGTGGGCCCCCTGTTGACCCTCCAACACCAACTCCAACTCTATATATTTGCTTTCGGAGAGAAAAAAAATCAAAGAGAAGAAATCATCGCGTTTTACAATACGGAGCCGCCGCCAAGCCCTAAAACCTCTCGGGAGGGCTGATCTGGAGTCCGTTCGGGGCTCCGGAGAGGGGGATTCGTCGCCGTCGTCATCATCAACCATCCTCCATCACCAATTTCATGATGCTCACCGCCGTGCATGAGTAATTCCATCGTAGGCTTGTGGACGGTGATGGGTTGGATGAGATTTATCATGTAATTGAGTTAGTTTTATTAGGGTTTGATCCCTAGTATCCACTATGTGCTGAGATTGATGTTGCTATGACTTTGCTATGCTTAATGCTTGTCACTAGGGCCCGAGTGCCATGATTTCAGATCTGAACCTATTATGTTTTCATGAATATATGTGAGTTCTAGATCCTATCTTGCAAGTCTATAGTCACCTACTATGTGTTATGATCCGGCAACCCCGAAGTGACAATAATCGGGACCACTCCCAGTGATGACCATAGTTTGAGGAGTTCATGTATTTACTATGTGCTAATGCTTTGTTCCGGTTCTCTATTAAAAGGAGGCCTTAATATCCCTTAGTTTCCAATAGGACCCCGCTGCCACGGGAGGGTACGACAAAAGATGTCATGCAAGTTCTTTTCCATAAGCACGTAGGACTATATACGGAATACATGCCTACATTACATAGACGAATTGGAGCTAGTTCTGTGTCACCCTATGTTATGATTGTTACATGATGAACCGCATCCAGCATAATTATCTATCATTGATCCGGTGCCTATGAGTTTTCCATATACTGGTTTACGCTTATACACTTTTCGGTTGCTACTGTTACAATCACTACAAAATACCAAAAACATTACTTTTGCTGTCTTTACTTTTGTTGCCGGTACCACCATTATCATATCACTTTGCTACTAAACACTTTGCTGCAGATACTAAGTTTCCAGGTGTGGCTGAATTGACAACTCAGCTGCTAATACTTGAGAATATTCTTTGGCTCCCCTTGTGTCGAATCAATAAATTTGGGTTGAATACTTTACCCTCGGAAGCTGTTGCGATCCCCTATACTTGTGGGTTATCAAAACCTTTTTTCTGGCACCGTTGCTGGGGAGCATAGCTCTATTCTTTGAGTCACTTGGGATTTATATCTGCTGGACACTATGAAGAACTTGAGAGATCCAAAAACCAAGATCTATCCCTCAACTACGAGGGGAGGTAAGGAACTGCCATCTAGCTCTGCACTTGATTCACCTTCTGTTATGAGTAAGTTTGCGACACCTACACCTGCTTCTGTTATTGATGATGCCACTTCTGCTATGCATGATACTTATGATTAAACTGCTTCTATGTCTGATACTACTGTGCCCCTTAGTGAATTTCTTGATGAACAAATTGCTAGGGCTAGAGAAAGAGAGATTATTGAATGTAAATACGATGATGATAGTGATGATGAAAACATGCCTGTTGTTCCTAAAGGTTATCTTTTTGATAGGGATGCTTCTTTAGCTATTTTAGCTTGCAGAGATATATATGAGCTTAAGAGGTTATTAATTAAATGGAACAAAGAATCACTTAGAGATAAAATGAAACCCGACCCTGCTTTTGCTACTTCACCTATATGTGTTCCTGATAAGGATTATGAATTCTCTGTTGATCCTGATATAATTACTTTGGTTGAATCTGATCCGTTTTATGGCCATGAATTTGAAACTGTTGTGGCACATCTTACTAAGTTAAATGATATAGCTGCCCTGTCCACTAATAATGAGAGATCACATTACCTCTATTTACTCAAAATATTTCCATTCTCAATAAAGGGCGATGCTAAGATATGGTTTAATTCTCTTGAACCTGGTTGTGTGCGTAGTCCCCAGGATATGATTTATTACTTCTCTACTAAATATTTCCCTAGTCATAAGAAACAAGTTGCTTTGAGGGAAATATACAACTTTGTGCAAATTAAAGAAGAGAGTCTCCCACAAGCTTGGGGGAGGCTTCTCAAGTTACATAATGCTTTGCCTGATCATCCTCTTAAGAAACCTGAAATACTTGATATCTTTTATAATGGACTAACCGATGCTTCCAGAGATTACCTGGATAGTTGTGTTGGTTCTCTTTTCAGGGAAAGAACACCGGATGAAGCTGAAATTCTATTGAATAATATGTTGACAAATGAAAAGAATTGGGAACCTCCTGAGCCATCTCCTGCTCCAATTACTGAGCCTATTCCTAAACCAACTCCGAAGAAGAGAGGTATTCTATTTCTCAGTCCCGAAGATATGCAAGAGGCAAAGAAATCTATGACAGAAAAAGGTATTAAAGCCGAATATGTTAAGAATTTACCTCCTATTGAAGAAATACATGGTCTTAATATACCGCCTATTGAAGAAACATATGATCTAAATTATTTATTTACCGAAGAACCTCCTGATCCCGATATCGCGACACATGTAGTAAAGGTAAATTCTCTCTATAGATATGATAAAGCTGAAGTCCCTCCTACTAAAATTGCTAGTCAGTGCTTGGATGAGTTTGATAACTTTTTGTTTAAGCAAGACGACTTCAATGCTTATTTTGGTAGACAATTAAAATAAAATGGTTATATGATTAGACGCTTGGGTGATTATATGGCTGATATTAAAGGTGAACTTAAACTTGTTAGCAAACATGCTTCTATGGTTACCACTCAAGTAGAACAAGTACTTAAGGCTCAAAAAGAAGTGCTTGATGAAATGAATAGTAAGAAAAATGATTATGCTGTTAGAGTGGCTACTAGAACTGGTAGAATGACTCAGGAACCTTTGTATCCTGAAGGCCACCCTAAGAGAATCGAGCAAGATTCTCAGAGAAATAATATTGATGTTCCTAGTTCTTCTAAAAAGAAGAAGAAGAAAAATGATAGAACTGTGCAAACTTCTAGTGAACCTACTGCTGAACCACCTGATAATCCAAATGATATATCTATGTCTGATGCTGAAACACAATCTGGTAATGAACATGAACCGAGTAAAAATATTAATGATGATGTTCATGATGATGCTCAACCTAGTAATGACAATGATGTAGAAATTGAACCTGCTATTGATCTTGATAACCCACAATCAAAGAATCAACGTTATGATAAAAGAGACTTTGTTGCTAGGAAACATGGTAAAGAAAGGGAACCTTGGGTTCAGAAACCCATGCCTTTTCCTCTGAAAGCATCCAAGAAAAAGGATGATGAGGATTTTGAGCGCTTTGCTGAAATGATTAGGCCTATCTTTTTGCGTATGAGATTAACTGATGTGCTCAAAACAAATCCTTATGCTAAATATATGAAAGATATCATTACTAATAAAAGAAAGATACCGGAAGCTGAGATTTCCACCATGCTTGCTAATTATACTTTTAAGGGTGGAATACCAAAGAAACTTGGAGACCCTGGAGTACCTACTATACCTTGCTCCATCAAAAGAAATTATATTAAAACTGCTTTATGTGATCTTGGAGCCGGTGTTAGTGTTATGCCTCTCTCTTTATATCGTAGACTTGACTTGAATAAGCTGACACCTACTGAAATATCTTTGCAAATGGCTGATAAATCAACTGCTATACCTGTCGGTATTTTTGAGGATGTGCCTGTTGTGGTTGCAAACGTTACTATTATAACGGACTTTGTTATACATGATATTCCCGAGGATGATAGTATGTCTATTATTCTTGGAAGACCTTTTCTTAATACTGCAGGGGTTGTTATTGATTGCAACAAAGGCAATGTCACTTTTCATGTTAATGGTAATGAGCATACGGTACACTTTTTGAGGAAACAACCTCAAGTTCATAGTAACAATTCTATTGGGAAAATTCCATTGATTATATTTGGAGGTTTTGAATTTCCTCTCCCTAATGTCAAGAAGAAATATGATATTCTTATTATAGGGGACGTGCATATCCCCATTGAGGTAACTTAGTGTTATTCGAAATTTCTCCGGTTTCATGATTATCGGAATGAGTTTGTTAACAAGACTTGATCAACCTTGTTAGTGGATTCTTTTTGATGAGCATGAGATGGATGAAACTAGAAGCACAAACTTCTATACCCCCTTTATATTTTCTGTTATTTATATTAAATAAAGTAAAAAATAGTATTTTTCTATCTGTTTCCTGACTTATCCGTGCAATATAAAAATATCCCGAAAATAAAAGTCCTTAGAATGCCTTGCCAATTCAATATGATTTTTTCAGGAATATTTGAGGATTTACTATGCAAAAATTACCGCGGGAGGAGCTGCCACCTGGTCACGAGGGTGGTGGGCGCCCCCCTATAGGGCGCACCCACTGCCTCGTGGGCCCACGGTGGCCCTCCTCCACTTATCCCAGCACCCATCTTCTTCCTCTATCTCACACAAACCTGAAAAACCAACTCAAGCATGAGTTCCAGCCACTTTTGCTGTGATTTTCGATCTCCTTTCTCAAAGCACCTCTCGCAAAACTGCTTGGGGAGATTGTTCCTTGGTATGTGACTCCTCCATTGGTCCAATTAGTTTTTGTTCTAGTGCTTTATTCTTTGCAAATTTGTGCTGCATAGTTGACCATGTTCTTGAGCTTGCATGTCAAATTTTTATGTTTCCAAGTAGTTATAATGCTTGATATAGGCTCTAGGCACTTGTAGGAGTAGTTGCTATCAATATTATTGAATTTGGTTTACTTTTATTTTAAAGTTACTAAAAAGTTCAGAATTTTTCAGAGAAAAACAATATGTTTAGGAAGATGTTCCAAGGTGGTTTCTCTAAGAAGCAAGAACCCAGGATTGCTATGCGCGATGCTGATGAGGATCCACCAAGAGACGCTCCAGTACAACCTTGCGAATGGCCATCGGAAAATTTTATGGACCGTGCGGGAATTAAAGAAGAATTCAAATAATATTTCCGCAATGCCAGTCTTGAGGATTTTGAGGCTAACAAATGCCCCCAGTATCATGATCTCACAAGTTCATTTGTGAGGAGGTTTGACTATTCATCTTCGCGTAATTCTCCTTCAGTCATGTTTGATCTTTATGACAAATCTTATACCATGGACCTAGAGGATCTCACTTCTGCTTGCGAACTTCCATTGTGGGGCAGTATTAGGGATCCCCCTAAATCTAAATTTAGAAACTTTCTTGCTAGTATAATTGTGGGGGAATCCAGAGATATAACGCAAGCTACCATAGGGAGCATTCACTTTCCTGCTATACATTATTTTGCTCTTTTCATCGGTAGATGCATAAATGCTAAGGATGAAGCATGTCACATGTGTGTCCCTGATCTTAGCATTCTTAGGAGTGCTGTGTTAGGAGACCAATCTTATCATATGGGAGCCATTGTAGCTCGTAGGTTGCATCATAATAGACATAATGGAGATTTATTTGGAGGAATTTATGCAACCCGCTTAGCTCAATTTCTTGAAATAGACATTCGTGAGGGTGATATGGAGTTGCCTCCTGCATATTTAGATTATAACTCTATGGCTTCGCATCAGTTTGTCGAGAGGCCTGAATCACCACTCTTATATCGCTTAATTTTTGATAAACGACGTGTTTTCCGTATTACTCTCCCTGCTCCTGCCTTCTTTGATTCACAGACAAAAGGAAGATATGTTATTACCAGAGAGGAGGCAAAAGAGTACGAGAGGAGGGCGGAGGCAGCCCGACTCCATGCTGCAGCTCAGTAGGCGATAACCGCTACACATCAGTATGATCCCAACTATTCCTCTTCATCATAGTACGACCCCAACAACAATTATTATGGATATCCGCCAGGCCAGCCATGGCCATAGACCAACTTAGGCCAAAAGCCTAAGCTTAGGGGAGTACGTATTTCTCACCAATATTACATTTATGTTCACACACACTCATTGCTAGATGTCGGTGCTCATACTTTTTCACTTTAATATCCATGCTAGTTTATTTTCCTACTCCTGCTTTCTTCCTGTGTGTTTGTTAAACCTCAAGAAAAACCAAAAAAAATTAGTAGTAGTTTATTTTTCTGCTACAGTAGTAATAATTAAAAACAAAACCCAAAAATATTTCCCGTTCTTCTTTTGCTTGTTGGGAGCTTTCCCGTGTAAATAGTTTTATTTCTTTTCTTTGGGGGTCATTAGGAGAAGACCATAATTAAATTGTTGAAGTGGCTCTTATATGCATTATTGTTGATTTAACCTAGAGCCCATATTGCCTTGTCTTCTCCTATTTATTGAATGCTCGCAGATTCCAGCTTAGTCCAATGCACATACACTCTTATTATTATTCACACCGTTCGGTCGTGCAAGTGAAAGGCAATATGATGATATATGATGGACTGACTGAGATGAGAAAAGCTGGTATGAACTCGACCTCTTTTGTTTTTGTAAATATGATGCGCCCGTCTTTCTTGATTCAGCTTACTATGAATAAACATGTTTGCAATGACAATTAGAGATCAGAGTTGCTTGTGCCATGCTTGATTAGCTATGAGTTATAATGATTTACCTTGTATGCCGACATGCTATTGAGATGATTATGATTTGGTATGATAGGGTGGTATCCTCTTTTGAATGATTTAAGTGACTTGACTTGGCACATGTTCACGCATGTAGTTGAAACAAAATCAACATAGCCTTCACGATATTTATGTTCATGGTGGATTATATCCTACTCATGCTTGCATCCAATGTTTATTAATTTTAATGCATGTACATGGTTGTTGTCGCTCTCTAGTTGGTCGCTTCCTAGTCTTTTGCTAGCCTTCACCTGTATTAAGCGGGAATACTGCTTGTGCATCCAATCCCTTAAACCCCAAAGTTATTCCAGATGAGTCCACTATACCTTCCTATATGCGGTATCTACCTGCCGTTCCAAGTAAATTTGTATGTGCCAAACTCTAAACCTTCAAATAAATATTCTGTTTTGTATGCTCGAATAGCTCATGTATCAACAAAGGATGTCCTTATCTTCCGTGTTAGGGGGGTTATTCTCAAGAGGAGTGGACTCCGCTCCTCACTCACGAGAAAATGGCTGGTCATCGGGATGCCCAGTTCCATGCTTTATGCAAACTAAATTAAAATTAATTACAAACAAAACACCCCCTGGGACCTGATGTATGTTAGAGGCACTCGTTGTTTCGAGCAAGCCATGGATTGATGCTTGTTGGTGGAGGGGGAGTATAAACTTTACCATTCTGTTTGGGAACCGCCTATAATGTGTGTAGCAAGATCTCTCGGTTGTTATGTTGACAATGAAAGTATACCGCTCAAAATATTATTCATATCTATTTCAAAACCGAGATTTGGCACCTCTACAAATCCCTGCTTCCCTCTGCGAAGGGCCTATCCATTTACTTTTATGCTGAGTCATCACCCTCTTATTAGAAAGCACTAGCTGGAGAGCACAACCGTCTTTGCATTCATCACTGCTAATTTATATTGGGTGTGACTATGATTGGATCTCTTTTACCATGAATTACATTGTCTAGTCAGTCCTTGATCTTTAAAGGTGCTCTGCATTTATGTTTTGCGGTCTCAGAAAGGGCTAGTGAGATACCATCTTGTTATATCATATTATGATTGTTCTGAGAAAGTGTTGTCATCCGAGATTTATTATTATGACTTGCTAGTTGATTATGCTATTGATATGAGTAATTGTGAGACCTGAGAATTATTGCAAATGTGGTTAGTTATGATCTATGTTGAAAACTTGAATGCTGGCTTGACATAGTTACAACAACTAGAGCAAACAGAGTTTGTAAAAGTTTTTCTTTCTTTCAGTTTGTCAACTGAATTGCTTGAGGACAAGCAAGGGTTTAAGCTTGGGGGAGTTGATATGTCTCCGTTGTATCTACTTTTCCAAACACTTTTGCCCTTGTTTTGGACTCTAACTTGTATGATTTGAATGGAACTAACCCGGACTGACACTGTTTTCAGCAGAATTACCATGATGTTGTTTGATGTGCAGAAAACAAATATTCTCGGAATGACCTGAAACTCCACGGGAGGTCTTAGAAAAAATAAAAAAAAATGCTCGCCAAATATAAAGACCAGGGGGCCCACACCCTTCTCACGAGGGTGGGGGGCGCCCCCCCTAGGGCGCGCCTCCTACCTCGTGGGCCCCCTGTTGACCCTCCGACGCCAACTCCAACTCTATATATTTGCTTTCGGAGAAAAAAATCAAAGATAAGAAATCATCACGTTTTACGATATGGAGCCGCCGCCAAGCCCTAAAACCTCTCAGGAGGGCTGATCTGGAGTCCGTTTGGGGCTCCGGAGAGGGGGATTCGTCGCCGTCTCGTCATCATCAACCATCGTCCATCACCAATTTCATGATGCTCACCACCGGGCGTGAGTAATTCCATCGTAGGCTTGCTAGACGGTGATGTGTTGGATGAGATTTATCATGTAATCGAGTTAGTTTTGTTAGGGTCTGATCCCTAGTATCCACTATGTTCTGAGATTGATGTTGCTATGACTTTGCTATGCTTAATGCTTGTCACTAGGGCTCGAGTGCCATGATTTCAGATCTGAACCTATTATGTTTTCATGAATATATGTGAGTTCTAGATCCTATCTTGCAAGTCTATAGTCACCTACTATGTGTTATGATCCGGCAACCCCGAAGTGACAATAATCGGGACCACTCCCGGTGATGACCATAGTTTGAGGAGTTCATGTATTCACTATGTGCTAATGCTTTGTTCTGGTTCTCTATTAAAAGGAGGCCATAATATCCCTTAATTTCCAATAGGACCCCGCTGCCACGGGAGGGTAGGACAAAAGATGCCATGCAAGTTCTTTTCCATAAGCACGTATGACTATATACGGAATACATGCCTACATTACATTGACGAATTGGAGCTAGTTCTGTGTCACCATATGTTATGACTGTTACATGATGAACCACATCCGGCATAATTATGCATCACTGATTCGGTGCCTACGAGTTTTCCATATACTGGTTTACGCTTATTTACTTTTCCGTTGCTACTGTTACAATCACTACAAAATACCAAAAACATTACTTTTGCTGTCTTTACTTTTGTTGCCGCTACCACCATTATCATATTACTTTGCTACTAAACACTTTGCTGCAGATACTAAGTTTCCAGGTGTGGTTCAATTGACAACTCAGCTACTAATACTTGAGAATATTCTTTGGCTCCCCTTGTGTCGAATCAATAAATTTGGGTTGAATACTTTACCCTCGAAAGCTGTTGCGATCCCCTATACTTGTGGGTTATCAACCGTATGCCCTGGATCACACACGCAACTAAAATCTGAACTGTGTTTCATGCATCCTCCATCGCAAAAGTTTTACACCTTTTTTGATAGTTTTTACACCACCATTTGTGATTATTGCATCGCAAACTGTTTCGTCGAAGGGTCTCTGATTGTAGTGTCGCGTTAGCAGGATCCTGCAATAGTGTTGGGGTCTATGGGTCAAGACAATAAGAAGTGCATATAACTAGCAAATAGGATAAATAACTCAAATATATTCATGAAAACATAGAAGGTTCATATCTGAATTCATGGCACTTAGGCCCTAGTGATAGGCAATAAGCATAGCAAAGTCATATCGTCATCAATCTCAGAACATAGTGGATACTAGGGATCAAGCCCTAACAAATTGACTCGATTACATGACAAATCTCATCCAACTCCATCACCGTCTAGCAAGCCTATGAAGGAATTACTCACTCCTCATGGTGAGCATCATGGAATTGTTTATGGAGAAGGGTTGATGATGACAACAACGATGAATTCCACCCTCCGGAGCCCCGAACGGACTCCAGATCATCCCCCTGATAAAGAACAGGAGGTGGCAGTGGCTAAGTGTCATAAAATGTGATAATTCCTTCTCTCTGATTTTTTTTCTCCTCAAAACAGAATTTATGGAGTTGGAATTAGGGCAACCGAAGGCTCGAGGGGGCCACAAGCTCACATCATGCGCCCCCTGATCTTGCGGCTCCTTGGTGGCCCATTCAGTAGTTCTCTTTGCCAATATTTTTCATACATTTTGGAAATAATCTCCGTAAATTTTCAGCTCAATCCGAGAACTTCTATTTTTGCACAATACCAAGGCAATTCTGTTTAAAACAGCGTCAGTCCGGGTTAGTTCCATTCAAATCATGCAAATTAGAGTCCAAAACAAGAGCAAAAGTGTTTGGAAAAGTAGATACGTTTGGGACGTATCACTCCTCATCCTGCGCCTAGTACACCTTTCTCCATGCCGGGGTCCTCCGTGTACATATGCCACCATCACTTGTAACCTATAGGCTAACTCTATGAACTTTACATTAACATGGCAATCTTGTGGCTTGAGCCATCATGCCGTGACACGCATGCCACTTAACATTACAACATATAACCATCTGATACATAAACTCATTATCATGACGAAGGCTATACCACATCATATGCAACCCTGCAAAACCAAGTTAGATGTCCTCTAATCAGTTTGGCAAATTTTAGTTATGTGGTTGCTAGGGTTTCCGGATAACACTAACTTCCTACGTGCACAATCAAGGCGCTAATTCTTGTTGCTAGATTAACTTTCCGGGTGAGTGAGGGAAGAGACTTAATTAAAAATCTCTAGCCACACACTAAACTTCGTCTAATATGCATGACCCCCTAGAAGACCATTCATCTTCATCGCCCTCTTGTGTACACGAAGGTTCATTATTCTTGACTATGATTAAGCCCAAGGAACTATTAGCAAATCATCAACAACCAGAGCCGATCGATTGTTAGAACCTTGTACAAAGCTACATCATGCCATCAATGAACGAAACCAAAGCAATACTCGAGGGAAGCATAGAAAGAACATCAAACACTCACATCCACATGTGATCTAGATCGAAACCTGCATCTACTCATAGAACCGCTCATGGTCCCATTGTAGGGAAACATAGTAGAAAACAAAAAAAATGGCCCTACGAACACGTGGGAACAATAGGAAGA
The DNA here is from genome assembly GCA_034509565.1 of Triticum monococcum. Classification (NCBI taxonomy): domain Eukaryota; kingdom Viridiplantae; phylum Streptophyta; class Magnoliopsida; order Poales; family Poaceae; genus Triticum; species Triticum monococcum. The sequence continues at coordinate 386,672,176 of CM067847.1, read as the reverse complement.
TGCATATAGGGTTTGAATCAATTATCATTATCGACTCCGGAGTTGCAGCGGAAGTAGACGAGATGGTGTAGATCATACTTGGAGTCCCTTGAAACATTGATGCCGATCACGTGAACCTCCATTGAAAGATCATCGAATGGAAGACCGAAAGCACAGCCTCTCTACTTTGTTGAAAGCATACAGTCTTAATGATCTGGCACCGCTTCCTTTCCAGAGCTATCGTCGCCGGAGAATTAGAGGGGGGAGATTAGAACCACACGGGATTCTAATTATGAGGACCAGAGGATCTAGGTCAAGCTCTAATTGATCAACTAGAGTTAGAACTAGAGGAACTAGAGGACGCTCCAAAAACTTGTATATTCAAAAGTGCCCAAAAAATATATACAGCCTCTCTACTATATATATATATATATATATAGAGAGAGAGAGAGAGAGAGAGTGGATTTGCTACCCACACTAGCTTAGGTGGTGGTTATCGGAACCGTTGATTCGCTTTAAGATCCGCACCTTTTGCTGGATAATGTTCTTGTTTCATCAATTATTGAATTTCGCCAGGGTAGATGAGGAAAGAGAGGTTGCACCTTTCTGGAGTGGCTGACCCAGGAATTGCAACCTAGTATCTAGCTTCGCAGGAGCACCCAGAACAAAAAACTGCTTCGGCTTTCTGAAGTGGCAGGGGTGACAGGAACTACTCCAGGCTAACTTCTGAAATAAACCGATGATGGCAATTTATAAAAAGTTCTGGGCTCGGGCATCGTAAAAACTGTCATTTTCATATTGCCAACTAAAGGAAAGGTTCCGCACCCTCTGTACTGGTAAATCAACTGCGACGTGTCCTGCCATTTTTTTGTTAGATAAATAAAGACTGTGTTGCACCGTTCAGACTAGTGTTTGAACTGCTGTGTGATGAAGATGTATCTGGCGGAGGAAAAAGCCCTGTGTAACGCATCCAAAAAAGGCTATGTGGTAAATGTTTGTGCCACCGTCTCGGGCGTGCAATTACTACGTCCAGCGATAGTTTTTGCATATGATTAGCACTATATATTACTAAAAATCAGTAAAATACAGCCGTATATGATTACCACTGTACGACATGCTTGGTTGGTCAGATTCCTCACTTGGAATCGACAGACTCTATGAATGCCAAGAAGAAAGGCCAGGGGCTGACGGCCATCACAAGTATTCTATGGAGAGAGTGCACGGTTGGGACACACAGTTGACCATGAGTCTGGATGCTACCATGACGCGAGAGCGTCGACGACCACCACCGACCATGGCTTAGTGGTCCCCCTCGCCTGAACTCACAGGTCGGCGGAAGCTTCAGCCTTTCGCCAGCGCTATCACCGGGGACCAGCGAGGCAGCTAGACGCCCCACTAGGCCCATAGTACTCGGCCCTCCCCTAGTGGCAGAGCAACACCGCTGCGGTGGCGCGGGAAGGCGCTTTGGTGGCGACACATGGAGGCGCTCCGGTGGCAGCACGGACGCGGCAGTGGCGTCAGCCCAGTGCTCGGGGCGCGCGGGCAATCATCCGGGTAGAGGCGGACGCTGGTCGTTAGTGGCAGGCCGCAGTGGTGGAGGGTATGCGGTGGGAGGTGACGACGCTGGCGGTTGACGGAGGTGTCTCCGGCGAACAGGGATGGCCTCTCCGTGCTCTGGTCTAGCCACTGTGGTGCTTTCGTCGGCCTGACCTCCAAGCGAGATCGAGCGAAACAGGGGAATACGGGAGCAGTGTTTTATAGACTAGTGACATACAGACGAAATACAAGTGACCTGAAACCGGACGGAAACTTTACGACACAAAAACGACCATCCGCTTGACCTGAAACCGGGCTGTGGTATCGTTTGATCGAGAAAACATGCATGGTTTGGGAGATGGGAACACGAGCAACGGAAGCCGAAGTTCAACCGTGAGCATTGCCGGGGTGAAGACCCATTTGCAGTGCGGCCGATTGCAAGTGAGAACCAGCCACCACTGCGTAACCAACTCTTAAGTCCAGGAGATAAATTTGGTTTGCTCAATCATGTCCGTTGGATATCATTTGGGTGGCTGATATAGGGGTGCCAGTTATAGCGTGACTTGCAAGAGGCAAGTCACCTGATCTCGGTCCCCGCCATTGTGCCTGCCCAAATCGACGATGACACTGGTGAGGACAGGTGGTATTTTTTCGCACCGGCCATGGCAGAGAAATATAAGCATCATGGCATGCAAAATTCAGTAAGCATGTTGTCCATCGCTTTTCAGGATGATCGATTGACTCGGAGTACATGCAAGCGTTGCGTTAAGTCAGACTCAGTGCATGTGATTCAGATAGGACAATTCGCTTGTTTATATCGCCTCTCACAAAAACCCAATACAACACATGCAGCAATGATGACTATGGAATAGTTAATGGCTCTATAAGGATGCGGTGTACCCTCTCACAAAGAAGGTACGTCCATGCGCAAATCACCAGCGCCACTTTGAACTTGTTCTTTTCCTGAACAGTCATCCGAGGCCCATACATCATCTTCACAACTTCAACCATTGGAAGTATGTTCTATTGTTGTGCTCCCTTTATCGATGCCAATCACCCCTCTGATCTATGACAACACCTCCTCCCTGCGGGCAACTCCAACACGCCTACACAAACAGACACGAATTTTGTCTGTTTTTTGTCCGTCTGAGTCGGCAAACGGATAGATGGACAACGGCGGACAGACGGACGCGGCCGATACCCAACGTGAAGGACCTATTTCGAGCGGACTTGTAACTTTTTGTAAATAGAAGAAAGATAGGCCATAGTAAACGCGCGACATGGCGGATCCCGCAGACCCGGCGGTTGCCTCGTCTCCTCCTGGCTCGGTACCCCGGCCACCGCCGCATTGGAGGCCGTTGCGCCTGGTGTTGGAGAGAGTGTTTCCATGCCATCTCCTACAGCCCCAGCACCCCCGCCGCCGCCTCATTGGAGGCCGCCACAGTAGGGAGGGCTCCGGACGTCTGGTTTGTGTCCGTCTTCGACCCAAATTTAAGGCGAAAATGGGTCCGGACAGACACAAAATATACAAAAAATAGAAATGAGTATGTTCGTTGGGCAACTCTTTTGCCTCCGCGGACACAAACGGACACGCGAATACTATGCATCGGGGCGTTGAAGTTGCTTTCACAACAATATCCTGGAGCCAGCACGAGCTCTATCGCCGGCGGCCGGGTGCTCCCATGGCTGTGACCACGTCCTACAACCATGACAGTTGGGTGCACCTGACGGTGATGACCAAGGTGACCACGGGCTGCAAACATCGCCGCTAAGGGCCGCAACCGCAGGTGCAGCTGTTGCATGGGTGGAGGCGGCGACAAGGACAGTCGGCAAGGGTGGGGACTGATACGTCTCCGTCGTATCTATAATTTTTGATTGTTCCATGCCAATATTATTCAACTTTCATATACTTTTTGGCAACTTTTTATATTATTTTTTGGGACTAACATATTGATCCAGTGCCTAGTGCTAGTTCCTGTCTGTTGCATGTTTTTGGTTTCGCAGAATATCCATAGCAAACAGAGTCCAAGCGGGATAAAAACGGACGGAGCTTATTTTTGGAAAATATGGAAAATTTGGAAGGAAAATCAAAGCGAACCAGTGCCCGAGGTGGTCACGAGGCAGGGGGGCGCGCCTGCCCCTGTGAGCGCGCCCCCTACCCTCGTGAGCCCATCGTATGGCGGTTGACGCTCTTCTTTTGCCGCAAGAAAGCTAATATTCGGAAAAAAATCACGGCGAAGGTTTCAGGCCAATCGGAGTTACGGATCTCCATATATATACGAAACGGTGAAACAGAGCCAGGAGAGAACGCAGAACCAGAGAGAGACAGAGAGATAGATCCAATCTCGGAGGGGCTCTTGCCCCTCCCACACCATGGGAGCCAAGGACCAGAGGGGAAACCCTTCTCCCATCTAGGGAGGAGGTCAAGGAAGAAGAACAAGAAGGGGGGCCCTCTCCCCCTTGCTTCCGGTGGCGTCAGAGTGCCACCGGGGGCCATCATCATCACCGCCATCTTCATCAACAACTTCACCGCCATCATCACCAACTCTTCCCCCTCTATGCAGCGGTGTAACCTCTCTCTTACCCGCTGTAATCTCTACTTAAACATGGTGCTCAACGCTATATATTATTTCCCAATGATGTATGGCTATCCTATGATGTTTGAGTAGATCTGTTTTGTCCTGATGGCTATTTGATGATCGTGATTGGTTTGAGTTGTATGTTTTATTATTTGTGCTGTCCTATGGTGCTCTCCATGTCGAGCAAGCGTGAGGGATTCCCGTTGTAGGGTTTGCAATATGCTTATGATTTGCTTATGGTGGGTGGTGTGAGTGACAGAAGCACAGACCCGAGCAAGTAGGTTGTTTGCGTATGGGATAAAGGGGACTTGATACTTTAATGCTATGGTTGGGTTTTACCTTAATGAATCTTTAGTAGTTGCGGATGCTTGCTAGAGTTCCAATCATAAGTGCATATGATCCAAGTAGAGAAGGTATGTTAGCTTATGCCTCTCCCTCAAATAAAATTGCAATAATGATTACCGGTCTAGTTATCGATTGCCTAGGGACAAATAACCTTCTTGTTGACAAAAGCTCTTTACTAAACTAATTTATTTGTGTCTTTATCTAAACATCCCTAGCTTTTATTTACGTGCTCTTTACTTTCTTGCAAGCTTACCCAAAAACACCTACAAAGTATTTCTAGTTTCAAACTTGTTTCCGGTAAAGCGAACGTCAAGCATGCGTAGAGTTGTATCGGTGGTCGATAGAACTTGCGGGAATATTTGTTCTACCTTTAGCTCCTCGTTAGGTTCGACACTCTTACTTATCGAAAGAGGCTACAATTGATCCCCTATACTTGTGGGTTATCAAGACCTTTTTCTGGCGCCGTTGCCGGGGAGCAATAGCGTGGGGTGAATATTCTCTTGTGTTCTTGTTTGCTTTATCACCATGTAATTTTTATTTGCTGTTCTTAGTTGTTTTCTATCTTTAGTTATGGGTAGGAAACGCAAAATACAAAAAAATTAGTTGTACCCACTGTACCAATGGTTGAAGAACCACTCAAAATCTATCACACTGCTGAAGCTTATTACTTGGATCATCTTCGATCCCTATGTGCTCGGGCTGAAACCCCAACTAGCTTAGTTGAGGGCAAATCTTTAGATGAGCATGCTTGTTATGTGCGACACAGAATATCCAAAGAAGGGAAAATTCTATTGGGTCAAATTCATCGTTTGCAATGCTATGCTTGGAATTTATGTGAAATATATGATTTTACTTGTTGTTCTGAAAACCCTAAGAAACACCTTCCCTACCAATGTGAGTTTAGTGATAATGGAATCGTATCTTCGTATGCTAAAGGTGTTTATAGTTACTATGATGTTCAACAAATTGAAGAATTTGTTGCTTTTAAGGGTGCTTATGAAATTGCTTCTTTTGAAAAGTATGATGCTACTATCCACAAATCTAATTTTTTTGCCATACTTAAATATTGCAATGATAATTATGCTTCTAATCCCTATGTTGAACCATATATTGAGGACTACTCCGCTGTCCAAGAAAAGACTAATATTTTGCAGGAGTCTATGGAAGAAGAAATTGATGAAACTGTGAGCTCATTGGATGAAAAAGATGATGAGGAGAGCGAAGAACAAAAGGAGGAAGAGCGGATTAGCTACCCGTGCCCACCTTCTAATGAGAGTGACCCTCCAACTCATACATTGTTTAATTTCCCTTCGTGCTCACCGAAGGATGATTGCTATGATGAATGTTATGATCTCGTTGATTCTCTTGAAATATCCCTTTTTGATGATGCTTGCTATGCTTGTGGCCAAGATGCCAATATGAATTCTGCTTATGGAGATGAACTTGCTATAGTTCCTAATGTTAAACATGAAATTGTTTCTATTGCACCCACGCATGATAGTCCGATTATCTTTTTGAGTTCTCCCAATTACACTATGTCGGAGAAGTTTGCTTTTATTAAGGATTATATTGATGGGTTGCCTTTTACCGTTGCACAAGATGATAGACATAATATGCATGTGCTTGCTGCTCCTACTTTCAATTATTATGAGAGAGGAACTATATCTCCACCTCTCTATATTTCCAACACGATAAAATTGCAAGAAACTGTTTATACTATGCATTGGCCTTTACTTTGTGTGCATGAATTGTTCTTTTATGACATGCCGATGCATAGGAAGAGAGTTAGACTTCGTCATTGCTTGATATACGTTGCTTTGTGCTCATTACTAAATTACAAATCATTGCTAATTAAAATTGGCTTTGATATACCTTGGGATCCGGGTGGATTCACTACTTGAGTACTATATGCCTAGCTTAATGGCTTTAAAGAAAGCGCTGCCAGGGAGACAACCCGGAAGTTTTAGAGAGTCACTTATTTCTGTTGAGTGCTTTCATATAGTTTAAAAACAACAAAAATAAAGAGGGTAACCCAAAACTTTTTCAAAAAGAAAAGCGAAAATGAGAAAAACAGGCATTGTTGAAGTGGGAGAGCTCCTTGAACTTTGTCCATGCTCACGGCAACTTTGTGAATCTTGATTACAGAAAATTTTCAACAAAAATAATTATCCCCTTGTACAATTCCATTGTATTATAAAAATAATGTGCCAAGGTTTGCCTTTAGGATGTTTACGATGCTTGTTGGTTTGTGCGGTGCAGGACAGAAATTTTGGCTGTAGTGCGTGAATTTTAGTTTTTTACTAGAACGTCAAATGGTTCTGATTATTTTTGCACTGTCTTGCTGTACAAATTTTTTTATTTTTCCTAATTTTGGCCGAATTTTTCAAGTATCATTAAGTATGGTGAATGTTCAGATTTCTACAGACTGTTCTGTTTTAGACAGATTCTGTTTTTGATGCATAGTTTGCTTGTTTTGATGAAACTATCAATTTATATCAGTGGATTAAGCCATGGAAAAGTTATATTACAGTAGACACAATACAAAAACAAAATATGAATTGGTTTGCAATAGTACCTAGAGTAGTGATTTGCTTTACTAACGGATCTTACGGAGTTTTCTGTTGAAGTTTTGTGTGGATGAAGTGTTCGATGACCGAGAAGGTTTCGATGTGAGAAGAAGGAAGAGAGGCAAGAGCTCAAGCTTGGGGATGCCCGAGGCACCCCAAGTAAATATTCAAGGAGACTCAAGCGTCTAAGCTTGGGGATGCTAGGGAGGCATCCCCTCTTTCTTCAACAAGTATCGGTATGTTTTCGGATTGGTTTCGTTGATGCGATATGTGCAAGTCTTGGAGCGTCTTTTGCATTTAGGTTTTTATTTATTTATGCACCATGCTGGTATGAGATGGTGCTTGGTTGATTTATAGAATGCCTTTTACACTTCACTTATATCTTTTGAGTATGGCTTTACAGAATGCTTCATGTGCTTCACCTATATCATTTGAAGTTTGGATTGCCTGTTTCTCTTCACTTAGACAACCGCCATTTGTAGAATGCTCTGTTGCTTCACTTATATTTGTTAGAGCGTGGGCATATATTTTGTAGAAATAATTAAACTCTCTTGCTTCACTTATATCTATTTAGAGAGATGACAGGAACTGGTCATTCACATGGTTAGTCATAAAATCTTACATAAACTTTTAGATCGCTGAATATGATATGTTTGATTCCTTGCAATAGTTTTGCGATATAAAGGCGGTGATATTAGAGTTATGCTAGTCGAGTAATTGTGAAATTGAGAAATACTTGTGTTGAGGTTTGCAAGTCCCGTAGCATGCACGCATGGTGAACCGTTATGTAACGAAGTCGGAGCATGAGGTGTTTATTGATTGTCTTCCTTATGAGTGGCGGTCGGGGATGAGCGATGGTCTTTTCCTACCAATCTATCCCCCTAGGAGCATGCGCATAGTACTTTGTTTCGATGACTAATAGATTTTTGCAATAAGTATGTGAGTTCTTTATGACTAATGTTGAGTCCATGGATTACACGCACTCTCACCCTTCCACCATTGCTAGCCTCTCTAGTACTGTGCAAATTTCGCTGGTACCATAAACCCACCATATACCTTTCTCAAAACAGCCACCATATCTACCTATCATGGCATTTCCATAGCCATTCAGAGATATATTGCCATGCAACTTCCATCATCATCATATACATGACTTGACCATTCATTGTCATATTGCTTTGCATGATCGTAAGATAGCTAGCATGATGTTTTCATGGCTTGTCCATTTTTTGATGTCATTGCTACGCTAGATCATTGCACATCCCGGTACACCGCCGGAGGCATTCATATAGAGTCATATCTTTGTTCTAGTATCGAGTTGTAATATTGAGTTGTAAGTAAATAAAAGTGTGATGATCATCATTATTAGAGCATTGCCCAAAAAAAGAGGGCCAAAGAAGCCCGCAAAAAAAGAAAAAAAGAAAAAAGGGGGCAATGATACTATTCTTTTACCATGTTCTTCAAAATAGCACCATGTTGTTCATATAGAGAGTCTCTTGGGTTATCACTTTCATATACTAGTGGGAATTTTCATTATAGAACTTGGCTTGTATATTCCAACGATGGGTTTCCTCAAATGCCCTAGGTCTTCATGAGCAAGCAAGTTGGATGCACACCTGCTTAGTTTTAGTTTGAGCTTTCATACACTTATAGCTCTAGTGCATCCGTTGCATGGCAATCCCTACTCCTCACATTGACATCAATTGATGGGCATCTCCATAGCCTGTTGATTAGCCGCGTCGATGTGAGACTTTCTCTTTTTTGTCTTCTCCACATAACCCCCACCATCATATTCTATTCCACCTATAGTGCTATGTCCATGGCTCACGCTCATGTAGTGCATGAAAGTTGAAAAGCTTTGAGAACATCAAAAGTATGAAACAATTGCTTGGCTTGTCATCAGGGTTGTGCATGATGTGAATGCTTTGTGTGGTGAAGATGGAGCATAGCCAGACTATACGATTTTGTAGGGATGAGCTTTCTTTGGATATGTTATTTCAATAAGACATAATTGCTTGGTTGGTATGCTTGAAATATTATTGTCTTTATGTCAAAGGATAGATTATTGCTTTGAATCACTCGTATCTTAATATTCATGCCATGATTAGACATATGATCAAGATTATGCTAGGTAGCATTCCACATCAAAAATTATCTTTTTTTATCATTTACCTACTCGAGGACGAGCTGGAATTAAGCTTGGGGATGCTGATACGTCTCCGTCGTATCTATAATTTTTGATTGTTCCATGCCAATATTATATAACTTTCATATACTTTTTGGCAACTTTTTATATTATTTTTGGGATAAACATATTGATCCAGTGCCCAGTGCTAGTTCCTGTCTGTTGCATGTTTTTGGTTTCGCAGAATATCCATATCAAACGGAGTCCAAACGGGATAAAAACGGGTGGAGCTTATTTTTGGAAAATATGGTAAATTTGGAAGGAAAATCAACGCGAACCTATGCTCGAGGTGGTCACGAGGCAGGGGCCGCGCCTGCCCCCTGGGGGCGCCCCCTACCCTCGTGAGCCCATCGTAAGGTGGTTGACGCTCTTCTTTTGCCGCAAGAAAGCTAATATTCGGAAAAAATCACGGCGAAGGTTTCAGGCCAATCGGAGTTACGGATATCCATATATATACGAAACGGCGAAACAGGGCCAGGAGAGAATGCATAACCAGAGAGAGACAGAGAGATAGATCCAATCTCGGAGGGGCTCTCGCCCCTCCCACGCCATGGGAGCCAAGGACCAGAGGGGAAACTGTCGGCGTTCTGGGAATGGGGGTCCCCAGACATGCCTGCCTGCGGCCTGTGGCGTGGCTCAAAGGAGGCCCAGCACGGCCCATCTTCATCAGCACAAGACTCAAGACCCTCGCGAGGGGCCAAGCCTCGCGAGGCGGACGACACGGGGCTTCCTCAGGCACGGCCTCGTCAGGCTGGCTTGCGAGCAGGCGGAGAGATCAAGGCGGGGTACCTCGCGAGGTGCCCGTGACGCAAGCCGTGACGACTCAAGGCGCCAGGCGGGTGCCAGCGCACGCAACGTCCTTCTTTCCTCTTTGGTGCAAAGGGGGCAAGCGCAGCCGCGGAGTACCGAGGCATCAGGCAAAGGTTGCCATTTTGGTGCAATGAGACCAAGACCAGGAGGACTATGAGGCGGAGGTCACCGTGGAGCCCAAGACGGCGTCATGATCAGAGCTTTGCGCAGGCGAAGACTGCTTTTGTCAGATTAGTTGATACTTGCTGTCCCCCTTCAAAATTAGCCCGCCATTGTTGGCTCCCTTCCCGCTCAATATTTGGGAAGAGGACCAGGGCCTCTATAAATAGTGCTAGCCGCCCGCGTAGCAAGGGGTCGGTTCGGGGTTCGGTTCGGAGAGGTTTTGTTCATTCGTTCGGTTGGCTAGTAAGAGAGAGAGAGAGAGGGAGAGAGAGAGAGAGAAAGAGAAAGAGAAGGGTGAATGAACTCCTCCTAGCAGTTCATCACCCCAGCCAAGAACAGTCCCTCACGAGGCTGTTCTTCCGTGTATTGTTCAGCATCATCAGCCCCAGGAGGCAATCCACCAACCACACACTGGAGTAGGGTATTACACCGCAACGGTGGCCCGAACCAGTATAAATCTTGTGTCCCTTGTGCAGTTCTTTTAGTAGTTTAGATCCTTGCGAGGCGGGGTGGTAGAAGGCGTAATCTCCGCGCGCACCCCAGTGTTCGAACCTTAAGGGCCTGCCGGAACCCGAAATCCAACATTTGGCGCGCCAGGTAGGGGTAGGCCGGAATTCTTCTTCCACCGCTCCGTGCCCCGTTGCGTCATCATCACCATGCCCGGCGACCAGGAGGGCAACCCCGACCCATGGGCTGCGTGGCCCGCCTGCACAGAGCCGCACGCCTCGGGCAACCCCGCGCCCCAGGCAGCCCGCGGTCCGCAGGGCGCTGCGGGCCGCGGGCAACGTGGACAGACTTAGGCAACTCTCACACCGCGGCAGGCACGGTCGGCAGGAAGGGCCTCCAATCACGCCGCGACCACGACACCGTACACCCGCCGGGAGCAGGCGAACTCGAGGGCCGCGCTCACGGTGGCCCGAGAACTGCTGCGGTGCAGGCTGCTAGAGGGCGGCCGCGACGTGCTACTAGAGCGAGTGGCGGAGCTCCTGGGCTTCGTCACCTCGGGGGCTCACCCCTTCTCCACCCAGCTCCCATCTCAAGCCCAGGGCGACCCGCGCGGGGGCTCCATGCGCGCTCGCAGGCTCCAAGGCCACTCCGACGCCAGCGAAGCTGTCAGCACCGGACCGGCGGCAGCACTGCCCCCGCCCCCGGCCCGCAAAGAAGAAGGACTCAACGCGACTCGCGGCCCCAGTGAGCGGCCGCGTTGCCACCCCGCAGTTGGGGTGACAGGCGGGACCATGTGGCGTGCGGGGCATCATGGCGTGGCATTCGGGATGACAGCGACGGAGGAATACGTGCCCCTCATGATGGACCAAGGACACCCTCACGAGAACGGATGAGGCTCGCTCCTCGGCCCAAGCTGGGGGGACGAGGCACTGGAAGCTGAGCCTCTCCAGGAGCCCAGAACGGTCCCGCTGGCCATGCTGGAGGCAACGATTATCGGGCACCGCTAATTCTTCAGGAGCAGGTATACGCTAACCATGGATCTCAGGAGGTGCAGGTCGCCGCGACAAGCAGCTGCCCCGCTCCCACAGTTTCCTACCCCTCGGGAGGAGGGCGCAGGGGGGCTGCAGGAGAGGGGCCGAGATCCGACATCACCACCGCGGCGTTCGGAGAAAGGTGTTCTTAGGAGGTAGGCCCTCTGCTGGGGAGGTGCCTCAGGGCCTGCCCCTGGCGGAGGACCCATGGTCATGGGGGGAACCGCTGGCGACCGCTCTACCCCATCGGGCGGCGTCCTGGGTTCCGGTCGATGCTGATGGCACTAGAGTGTGGCGCAAGGCGGGGCCCTCGTCTGGCGATACGAAGCAAGGCTAGTACCTGTGAAGAAGGCCCGGTGCCTGTGAAGCTCACCGCCCCGTGACACTCTCACGTAATAATGAGTGGGGCTATACACGCCCCAGAGCTTAGGGGTGCCGGCCTCAGGCCCTGGGGCTCCCTCCCACGCCCAGTGGACATCACTTAGCTCCGCGCTGGTGAGAAGACGTCCAAGACTAGATTAGGTGCCGGACGCGGCCTTTTGTCTGATTTCATTGCCTTTCCCTTTGGCTGTAGCTTTTCCCCCGCTGGATTTAAGTTGGATTCGAATTTGAGATTTGCGTGTGTTCGGGGAAGGGGTGCTTATTCTCGCTCCAGCTATTTCTCGCGTTCTGGTTACCGCTTCGCCACAGCTGCCTCCCCTCACGAGCCCCTCGCGAGTCCGGTCAGGCCTGGCTCATGCGCAACCCAAACTGCTGCTGTTGCTCCCTCTCGGGAGGATCTTCGGGTGCCTGCGGAGGTTGCCCTGTTTGGAAAAGGCCCAGAGCCTGTGAAGCAAGGCGAGTGCCTGTGTAGCCATCGCGTTTTGGAAAAGGCCTGGAGCCTGTGAAGCAAGGCGAGTGCCTGTGAAGCCATCGCGTTTTGGAAAAGGCCTGGTGCCTGTGAAGCAAGGCGAGTGCCTGTGAAGCCATCGCGTTTTGGAAAAGGCCCGGAGCCTGTGAAGAAGGCAAGTGCCTGTGAAGCCGTCGTGTCTGGGAAAAGGCCCGGAGCCTGTGAAAAGGCCAACGCCTGTGAAGCTCTACGCCGGCGACACTCCCATATCCTACGGATCCAACTAAAGAACACCCCAGATGTCACACCCTCCCGCAGGCTGCTTCGGGGCTAGCGCGAAACCAAGGTAAACCAGCCAGCCACCAGGTGCGGGCGCTCGTGCAATATGACAACTACTAAGATGATGAACACAGGTTTTACATGAGGGGCTTCCCCTCCCAAAATGCTCTCACGGCCATCAGGTCAAAAGCCTGAGTTCTATTCATGCAGGGCAAAAAAGACAGGAGCAACATACGCTCAGTCGGACCAATCCCCGAATGCGTCCTCGGCAGCACCTCCCGAGCCACCGCTGGCATCGCCGGGCTCGCCATCGTCGTCTGCGTCGCCACGAGCGGTGTCAGGGCTGTTCACCGCACCGCCCGCGTCAGCAACCACGATCACGTCATCATCACCCGAAGCGAAGGCCCTGACAAGGGCGTCCACGTTGTCTTCCACCCAGTGCGCCAGGTTGCCTCGGACGGCCTGGGGGACTGGGGCGATGACGGCATCAAAATCAAAGCGGGAGTCCATGTTCAGGAGATGACTGAAGACACGGGAAAAGGCGCGTCCGAGCAGGGCGCGGCTCCTCTCCTCCACCAACCCGTCGGCCCTAGCCGACCGCGCCTCCAGCTGCGTCACCACGACAGTGAAAAACTGATGGTGGCTAGCATAGTTGGCTGTGTGCGGCTCGCCAACAGCCGCCTCATAGATGTTGCCCAAGGCTGCGCTAGCCCTCCCCCGGAGCGCAGCGAGCATGGGGCCGTGCATGTGCTCCAGGACCTGCCGATGACATATCTCATCCGCATTCTGGCGCGCGACGCCCTCAGCTTCCTCCACCCGCTGGCAAAGACGGAGCACCTCAGCCTGGGAGGCGGCTAACTCCCCTCGCGCTACCTCAAGGGCGGCCTGCGAGCATCGGCCAGCCGCGTCGCCTCCTCCCGCTTGGCCCTCAAGACTGCGGTCCTCCCTTCAGCTTCGACCCGGATCAACTCCAGCCTCCTCTCAAACTCGCGTTTGAGGTCTTGGCGCGCCATCGCCACCCGACGTCCGACCTCCTCCAGGACACGAGCTTCCCGTGCGGCGACATCGTCCTCCGCCTGCGTCACCAAGCGCTCCCTCGTCTCCAGCCGCTCGTACTCATGGGTGCGCTTGGCGACTTCCAGCGTCAACGCTTCTTCGCGCCTCTGGAGCTCAGCTGGGTCGCCGGAGGCCACCCGCATCGACACAAGGGCCGACTCGCGCAACTCCACTTGCTCCTCCAGTGAGTGACACCAGGCCAGAAGCTCACGAGCCCGCTCCTCTACCACCTCTCGCCGCCGAATAGCTCCCCGGGCCTCCTCGGCAGCCTGAGATCGGGCCACTCGAGAGGCCTCCAGCGATGCCTTCGCCTCCTCATCGTCAAGATCAAGATGACGGTGCGCGAGGGCAATGGCGGCCTCCAGCTCGCGCCTCCCTGCAGCCAGACACAGGCCCTCAGCCTCCAGGCGCACGTCTTCGTCAGCAAGCTCCTCCCCAAGCAAGTTCACCGCGTCGGTCGCCCTTCGAAGGAACCCTTGGCGGCGAGCGCGGCGCTCCCGGGCGCGCTCAAGCACGTATTCCACACCATCATCCGCCCCAAGCAAGCGCCGGGGGCCACGAATCATCGTTCCTCCTCCGGGCAGGGGGCTGGGGGCTGGCGCCCTCGCGACGGCCAGGCGCGCCGCACCAGAAGCCCGGCCTGGAGCCAGCCCGCCTCCAGATGAAGGGCGCAGGAGGCGCCTCAACTAGTCGCAGTTCACGACCAAACGAGAAGCCCACGGCAGACTGGCAATTCCCCGAGAGGGCCCGCGAAGGAAAATCACGGGGAATGAAGGGCCGCGGTGCACCTCGGGATGGTCCACCCCTTCAGACGCCCTCACCACAAGGGCAGAGCTGCTCAGAGCATTTGAGGACGGTAGAGGGGGCGAAGCCAAAGGAGGCGGCACCTCTGCTACTTCCGCGAGCTCGGCCGGAAGGGGCCTATGGAGCAAGGATCAGTGAAAGCAACAAGAGGATCAGGAGCCAGAGAGGAAGAAGACTTACTCGTCAGTGGCAAAGTACTTCCTGCGCTTCAGCACGTGACAAGGGAAGTCATCGCCCAGGGCCTCCCGTTTCCTCCGGAGGGCCTCAAAGTCCACGCGGAAGCGGCCCAAGAGAAGAGCACAAGGATCAACCTACGGCGAGGACAGAGCATCAGAGCGATCCGCGTCAGGGGCGCCTGCCTGGCGCGTGCCACCCATCACCTCACCAAAAGACGCGGCTGGGACCTCCAAGGCCCCAGCCCCGGGCGCTGGGAGCGGCTACTTGCCACCTTCAGCCGCAGCGGCACGGGTCCCAGGAGCCATCCCCTCGCGAGCATCACCCGGTGCTGCCACCTCATTAGGAGCCCCCTCGGCCTCCGGCGCCTCCCGCCTTCCTGCTCCGCCACTTGAGGAGGAGCCGCCTTGGCCGGTTGGGAGGGCAGTCACCACCATTGGATTCTCGCGAGGTACCTGGAGGACGGCGGGGCGCAGCCCCTACTCATCAAAGACGGGCATCTGCTTCACGAAGTCGGCCCTGCTCTGGCAGAGATACAGCAAGGCCCCTCCCTGCCGGACGTTGCCGGGATTGAGGTCCCCGGCCAAGGTCAAAAGCGTCGACTTCAGCACCGCGGGAGCCAGGTCCTCCTCCTGGAGCCTCATGCTATCCTCGCGCCCACGGAAGGCCCACATCCGGCGAGAGTGGCGTTGAAGGGGAGCAACATGGCATAACAGAAACTCCTTCACCACCTTAGCCGCTATCACGCCGAGCTGCCTTAGGAACGCGAAGCGGCTCCAGACAAAGACGAGCTGGGGGCTCTTGAGTGTCTCCTGGCCCCGACCCGAGTTGGGGACAGCAAGCGAGGTCGGCTCCGATAGCAGGGGGCTGGGCACCCCTGCGTCCACATACAACCACCACTCGCAGAACCCAACCGCGGGCAGGGGGGTTTGATGTCAATCCCAGAGGCCTCGGTCTCAGGCTCGGCAGCAAAGCTCACGCATGCCCAGCATTGGGAAGGGACGACAAGGTGCAGCGAGAAGAAGTGGCGCAGCAAGGCAACCGAAGGAGGGATGCCCACCATGGCCTCGCAAACGAAGGCGAAGGCCGAAAGGAGGGTGATGGACTCAGGACTTAGATGCATCATGTGGATCTGATCATGGGAGAGCACGACATTGAACAAATCAGAGAAGGGGGGAACCAGACCCGCCCACAAGGCGTCGGTGAAACATGGGACCTCGGTTGCTATCCTGTCGATGGAGAAGTGGGACGCGAGCCAGGCCGTCGTCCTCCCACAGTCATTGAAGGCGGTGGCCAGGGCCAAGCTGTCCCTGCCCAGGCACTCTTGATTGAGTATGGTCGACTGGCCGGTGGCGAGGGCCACCGATGGCGGCGCACAAGGCGGAGGCATGGGTTTCTCCCCTCTCTCCTTCCTCGTCGGAGCCATGGCGATGGGAAGGAGGGGGAAGATTCGAGATTGGATTGGAGGCGGGAGTAGGCGTTCGAAGGAAGGAAGAACAGGGGACGCTCGAGCAACAGGAAGGGGAGCGGCTGTGTGCAACTACAAGTCCGCCTAGCAGGGCGCAGAATAAGGGGGCGTGGGGGGGGGGGGAACAGTGCCGCCCACGTCCCATCGACCGCCACGCGGCGCCCAAGGCCGCAGGCAGTTAGGGCCCGCGGCGCTTTGCCCTTGCCCTTTCGCCTCTCGGCACGGCCAAGTCCGGGCGCGCCTTGGGCCCGGGGGCTACTGTCGGTGTTCTGGGAACGAGGGTACCCAGACTTGCCTGCCTGCGGCCTGTGGCGTGGCTCAAAGGAGGCCCAGCATGGCCCATCTTCATCAGCACAAGAGTCAAGACCCTCGCGAGGGGCCAAGCCTTGCGAGGCGGACGACACGGGGCTTCCTTAGGCACGGCCTCGTCAGGCTGGCTTGCGAGGAGGCGGAGAGATCAAGGTGGGGTACCTCGCGAGGTGCCCGTGACGCAAGCCGTGGCGACTCAGGGCGCCAGGCGGGTGCGAGTGCGCGCAGCGTCCTTCTTTCCTCTTTGGTGCAAAGGGGGCAAGCGCAGCCGTGGAGTAACAAGGCATCGGGCAAAGGTTTCCATTTTGGTGCAACGAGACCAAGACCAGGAGGACTACGAGGCGGAGGTCACCATGGAGCCCAAGACGACGTCATCACCAGAGCTTTGCGCAGGCGAAGACTGCTTTTGTCAGATTAGTTGATACTTGCTATCCCCCTTCAAAATTAGCCCGCCATTGTTGGGTCCCTTCCCGCTCAATATTTAGGAAGAGGACCAGGGCCTCTATAAATAGGGCCAGCCGCCCGGGTAGCAAGGGGTCGGTTCGGGGTTCGGTTCGGAGAGGTTTTGTTCATTCGTTCGGTTGGCTAGTAAGAGAGAGAGAGAAAGAGAAGAGTGACTGAACTCCTCCTAGCAGTTCATCACCCCAGCCAAGAATAGACCCTCGCGAGGCTGTTCTTCCGTGTATTGTTCAGCATCATCAGCCCCAGGATGCAATCCACCAACCACACACTAGAGTAGGGTATTACACCGCAACGGTGGCCCGAACCAGTATAAATCTTGTGTCCCTTGTGCGAGGCGGGGTGCTAGAAGGCGTAATATCCGCGTGCACCCCAGTGTTCGAACCTTAAGGGTCTGCCGGAACCCGAAATCCGACAGAAACCCTTCTCCCATCTAGGGAGGAGGTCAAGGAAGAAGAAGAAGAAGGGGGCCCTCTGCCCCTTGCTTCCGGTGGCGCCGGAGTGCCACCAGGGGCCATCATCATCACCGCCATCTTCACTAACAACTTCACCGCCATCATCACCAACTCTTCCCCCCTCTATGCAGCGGTTTAACCTCTCTCTTACCCGTTGTAATCTCTACTTAAACATGGTGCTCAATGCTATATATTATTTCCCAATGATGTATGGCTATCCTATGATGTTTGAGTAGATCTGTTTTCTCCTAATGGCTATTTGATGATCGTGATTGGTTTGAGTTGTATGTTTTCTTATTGGTGCTGTCCTATGGTGCTCTCCGTGTCACGCAAGCGTGAGGTATTCCCATTGTAGGGTTTGCAATATGCTTATGATTTGCTTATGGTGGGTGGCGTGAGTGACAGAAGCACAGACCCGAGTAAGTAGGTTGTTTGCGTATGGGATAAAGGGGACTTGATACTTTAATGCTATGGTTGGGTTTTACCTTAATGAATCTTTAGTAGTTGCGGATGCTTGCTAGAGTTCCAATCATAAGTGCGGATGATCCATGTAGAGAAAGTATGTTAGGTTATGCCTCTCCCTCAAATAAAATTGCAATAATGATTACCGGTCTAGTTATCGATTGCCTAGGGACAAATAACCTTCTTGTTGGCAAAATCTCTTTACTAAAACTAATTTAGTTGTGTCTTTATCTAAACAGCCCCTAGCTTTTATTTATGTGCTTCTAGTTTCATACTTGTTTCCGGTAAAGCGAACGTCAAGCGTGCGTAGAGTTGTATCGGTGGTCGATAGAACTTGAGGGAATATTTGTTCTACCTTTAGCTCCTCGTTGGGTTCGACACTCTTACTTATCGAAAGAGGCTACAATTGATCCCCTATACTTGTGGGTTATCAGGGACCGACAACGGTTAGTCCGCAAAACAGATTGTCATCAACACCAAAACCAATTAAAGAGAGACATGCCCTTTCACGCGTGAAACCCACAAAGGGAGGGCCCCCTTGTGCTTTTATGTAAAGTTGATCCTATAGAGAAAGTTCTCAAATGCAGAAAGAAGGGTTCCTTGGGTTGGGTGGGTGTGGTTCCGATAATCTAAAATAGAGGTTCTTCACATAATGTAAGCATTTGTGGTGGTCATTTTTCATCTAAGCCAACTTACAGGGGGGAGGATGGTGTCGGGGGGTTGCAACATCCCCATATATATGATGTTCTCGTGAAGATAGAAGGGTGCCATCAGGTGGTGTGTGCTTGGTTCCGACAATGTAAAATGGAGGTTCTGCACGTAATGTAAGCGTTGCGGTGCTTGATGTGTCTAGTTATCTATTGCTTCCATGTTCTCTAGTCCTTGATACCTCTTTTTGTGTGCATGCAATGTGAACCCGATGGAGAGGGTTCCTCGTGTAGAAAAAGGGGGTTCCTCCCACCGACAACAATCCCCTCTGTGAATCATTATTCTCTCTCTCTCTCTCTCTCTCTCTGTGTGTGTGTGTGTGTGTGTGTGTGTGACTATCTATCTACTATCCACCGACCAACCTTGTGCGTTGCATGCTGGACTCGCCTTCGCTATTATTGTTCATATGATGTGTGGAAATTGTGCCGATAGGTGCAATATCTGTGATACGTGAAAGGTTCTTGTTTGCATGTAAGAATGTGCCCCCATGCGGTGTGCATGGTTCCTACAACGTAAAATGGAGCTTCACGTGTAAATTAAAAGTTGTATTGATCCTATATCTATTTATCTATCGACCCGTCTTTCTCTAACTTTTTAAGACCTTATTGAACGTGTATGCATAGTAAAAGCTCGTATGGTGTCGAATGGTGTGGGGTTTGCAATGTCCACCCGATGGAGAGGGTTCCTCGTGCAGAAAAAAAGGGTGCACTCTAATGTAGTGTGCATGGTTCCGATGATATAAAATGGAGGCTCTTCATATATACAGAGAGGGGATGAATTTGCTAACCGCACCTACAGAGAAGGTTCTCATGTGCATAGAAAGGTTCCTCGTGGTGGGTTGGAGTGGTTCCGACAATATAAAACGGAGGTTCTCGATGTAATGTAAGTGTTTTGCGGTGATCATTTTTCATCTTAACTCATTTTTTTATCATCCCCGTGGTGCAAAAAATGTGGTGCATGTGAAACCTACAAAGGGAGAACCCCCCTTGTGTGGATATGTAAGGTTCATCCTATAGAGAAGGTTCTCAAATGCAGAAAGAAGGGTTACTCCGGGTCGGTGGGTGTGGTTCCGATAATGTAAAACGAAGGTTCTTCACATGATGTAAGAATTTGTGGGTGGTCATTTTTCATCTAACCCAACGCCCGTGCTCCCATCCTTTGTCATCTATGGGGAACAAATCTGGTGTGGATGGGCAGGCAATTCAAAATGGGATATGTAACTATTCACCATAACCCCCCCACCCCCACCCCCGCGCATGCGCGGTTGTGTTGATTAACCTATTCAAAAGAGAACATCACAATTTTTATCATATTAAACTAAAAATGGTTTGTACAGGGTAAATTATGGTGTGTGGTCACTAATCGTTGGCATGTCGTAGCGCGCCCAAGACATAAGAATGGTGGGGGTGGAGGAAATTGTTGTTGTAATGCCTAGCTATGACTAGTAGCTTTGACTTTCAGGGCATTTCTGGCCGATCCCTAAATCACATTAGAGAAGTGAAAACACCATTTTACTCCTCTAAACCGGATCTAGCCGATCACCTAAAACTCATAGAGAAGTAAAAAATTACTCCGAGCGGCTGCCGAGGAGTAAATTAACTCGCCCCCTTTGCACCGCTCACTCTACCGCCCCTGTCCACTTATCAACTCCCCTGTCGCCCATACATGCTACCCAAGACCCATTTGTAGTCTACATTGCTGACTACGGTGCCACGGCACCGAAGAAGGCGACGACGGGAACAACGACTGCAATATAGGCAAGGGCGGACGGCAACGGCAGTGGGGTCGGTAGGTGCATGTACGGTGACCTAGAGGACGACACAGACATGTACCCTTAATCAGGGGTCTGTCCAGAGCTGAGTGGAAGGAGATCGTCGAATAATCTGATAGTAATTAAAATTAGTAAGGTTTAGCTTGACTGACATTAAAAATTTTTATGAGAACTTTACCGAGTTTCAGTTTGTATGTTTAAGTAGTATACTTCTTTGAATCCATTTTGTGTTCATTTGTACTGGATTAGTTTATAAGCTTAAAGTTTGTGGAGTAAGGGACATACTATATGTCAGCCAACTGAAAATAAAATTTGGGTTAGTCGGCTGACCATGAATATTGTTTCAGTCGATTTCCTGCCCAGCTGGAACCGAGGGACAGAACGCGCTCACCGCTGGATGGATCGATCTTAAAGTCCATACATGCACACGTGTGGCCGGCGCGGAGCTGGAACCGGTCCTTGTCCACTTCCATGTGAATGCATGCATGCACACAGCTACACAATCTCTCGCCCCCACACCCTGTCTTGTAGTACTAGTATACTCTATCCTCTAGGCGGGAGACATGGATGCACAACCAACCGGCTAATCTCATTAAACAACGGTAATTAGCATGTAATTAATCACAAGCAAAACACCCGCCACAGCCATTATCCAAACGACAACACAATGTGTTATACGCAACGCAATCGTTAGTGATATTTTTTTGCAATCGTTAGTGACTATATGCGCGCTCTCACATTTTTTGACATAGTCTGTACAATACACATATACGCATATACGTACATACATACATATCATTTTGAAGGGAGAGAAGAGACAATTTAAACCCATATTTCTAACATATTTATGTCTAGTAATCATCACACAAGACAACTTAATATTAGAATCATACTAAAAAATATACGGGCCGTACTGAATCTTCAAAATATTCTTACAGAAGCACGTAACATTTTACCTGAATTGGGTATCGATCTGGTAAATGCATCACTAGAACATTCTTCACCTTTAAGCCGCTACCTACAACATAAAAAAGAAGTCACGCCCAAACATTATATTGTAAATGAAGAAAAACACACTTTTAGCTTCGAAATGTGGTACTTGTGTTGCATCCACCATCAAGAATAAAATGCAGAAAAGATAAAGTAAAACAAAAAATAAAATTTTCTAAGAAAGAATGAAATAGGCACATTGGTATAACCCTTAAAGAAGAAAGAAAATAAAAATATGAAAACAAATCATGCAAACTTGCACATAATTTACACAAAACTTACACTATTTATATAGTATGCAATAATAAGCATATAATAGTAAAAGTTTCGTAAAAACTTTAAGAAGGAATCAATTAGTGACATTGGTACGTATTACCTTTAAAGAAGAAAGGGAAATTAAATTAAATTAAGGTAAAACCAAATAATGAAGATTGAATTAGTGACATTGATATTGCCCTTTAAGAAGAAATAAAATGAAACGGGAAAACCTTAAAAAAACCTACACATAACCTTGCACTAAAAATGCACCTTTTATAATATAGAAAGAATAAGCATACAATAGTGCAATTTCCGCAGTCTAGCATAATTTAGACACATATTGAATACAACATACATGTATACATTTTGAAATAAAGAACGAATTAATCATTGGTATTACCCTTTGAAAGAAATAAATTATAACATACAACAATAATGATAAAATTTGCACACAATTTACAAATAAATTGTGAATTTTATAATATGCAAGTATAAAGGAAACTAAAACAAATAAAGATAAAATTTGTACATAATTTACATAGAACACACGCCTTTATAATATGCAAGAATAAGCATATAATAGTGAAAGTTTCACAAAAACAATAGATTTCTATGAGGGATTAATTAGTGTCATTGATATTACCCTTAAAAGAAGAAGGAAATGAACTAAAAACAATATCAAAATCAAAATATTAAAAATTTATCAGAAATAATGAATTAGTAACATCGGTATTACCTTTAAAAGAAGAAAGAAAATGGAACAAAAACTAAAAATGAATAAATAATCAAAATACTGAAGTTTCATAAGGAAGAATGAATAAGTGGCATCGGTATTATCCTTCAAAAGAAAAGAAATAAAACTAAATCAAAATTAGAATAATAGAGTTTTATATGGGAGAATTAATGGGTGCAAGTACGTGGTCCTACGTGAAGTAAATGAATTGTTAACTACTCGCATTAAAAAGATTGAGAGAGAATGATTTTGTCTTTTACGATGCGCCCATGAGCATCCTGCTGCTCGTAGTCCATGCTGTATAATGTTGCGTGCTGTATTGAACGTGGTTGTGGCATTAAGGGAGATCATGTTCTCTAGGGCTCACGGGTGTGGCGGCATGCAATCGTCTGTCATACACCCAGCTCGACATCACTATAAAAATACCAACATTAGCCATTGAAATCATTCAACATCCATTGGTCCAAACGCCTAAGGGCTCACCCTACTCCTATCGTCTGCAATTCTGTAGTTAGCAGCCATGTCCAGCGGTACCTCCGCCTCGTCTCGGTTCGCGAGTAGCAGGCTGTTTTTTCCAGCTGCAGCGCGAAGGCAGCCCGCCTGACCTTGTGGACAGATGCCAACCCAAGCCGGAGATACCTGTCTTGCTCACAGGCGACGGTGAGCGCGCAGTTCATCTTTTTCCTGCCGCAGGGCTTGGTCAATGGGCGACTACATGTGTGAAAAGCCGAGTTTTGTAATGGATGCTGGTTTGCCGCCGTCCTCGTTGGCACTGGCTTGATCACAAGCCGATCTTGTACATGCGTGAGCTTTTGGTGGATCTGCATGACAAGATCCGTGTGCTGGAGGAGGAGAACGACGTACTACTCCAATAGTCCCGCCTTCCGAAACAACAGTTCTGACCAGCAGCATGACCGGAGTTGGCGTTCCCATCTATGTACCGCTGATTTTTGGGTTGTGTTGTTCACTGTGGCTACCTTTGCCTCGCGCATTTGGGTCGGTTGAACTACCAGTACGTGTCATGGTTCATATCATTGTTTTTTTTACGGGAATGGTTCATATCGTTGTTTGTTTGTTTGTTCGATGATTTTAAGCTTAAACTAGCAGTGTTCATCAAGAAGAGTATGAGTACTAATTCTGGAGACCACAAAATAAATCGGAATCAATAAATGCCAAAGGTGTCGTTTTTTCAATTCTCGTCCTGAACGCTGAATCCACCCTCGGTTTTTCGCACACGAATCTTGGAACAGAATTCTCCCACGTCATATTTCCTCGCTCGTTCGGGTTTCATGCACGAGCGAGAGTGACCCCTCGCCCCACACCTTTATCCACTCAATCGAGACTCGACGCGAGCACACTAGAGAATGAATAGATGGGAGGAAGAGAGAGGTGCAGCGGCAGCTCGCCGGCGGCGCCTGCGATGGCGACCTGCAGGTGGCCAAGCGGCGGTGCTTGGGAGCTCCTCTCCTGCAGGAGCTCTGACGTGGAGGCGTAGGTGCAGCTGAAAATTGGACCAAAGCGTTAGCAAGTTAAATGGTACTCCTTGAGGAGACGTGGAGTACTGTAGTATCTGCATGTTGCAATCTCAAGAAGGGGAAAATAAATAAAGAATAAAAAGACGCACAAGAATCCATTGGGGGAAACAAGAATAGAACAAACAAGACAATCGTTTTGGAAGGATGGGTCTGGTTGGTTTGAGCCGCTTGCCTTAGGTCACCTTGAGGCGACCATGTACGAGTAGTCGAATAGAAACCTGGCCTTCTCTATTTGCCTATTGCCGCCACGCCGTTCAAGTATGGGTGCCCGAGGAGGACAAGCCCCACTGCTGCATCCAATGCAGCCGCCGAGAGGAGGACAGAGTTGGGGCTGGGCAGCAGCACCTCGCGCCATTGACGACTGTGGAAAGCCTGTACCGGAGCACGTCTCCACGAGCGCGGAAGGAAATTAGATGGCACGGTCTGGCTCCATCACTCATCTGCACTCAGCTGCTAGTTCCATGGGCGTTGCGACTGCATGGAGCTCCTCCTCCTCCACGTACAGCTCTCCTTCGTCGGCTGGACTTGATTTCATGGTGTCGCCTCCTCGGGCAGATCTCGACCACGACAAAAGTGCTGATGGTCGTGTTGTGGCACCGTCGACGGGTCATGGTCTCATTGAATGGGGGAGTAACGTGTGATGGCTGGGGGCGGTGGGACGCTGTTGCTGTTATACGGGTCATGTGAGGAGGATATGAATGCAGAGAAGGCTGTTGTGGAGGCTGGCATAGCAGTGGAGGAAGAGAAGAGCACGATCCCGATCTACTCTGTTAGGGAGGCCAGGGCAGGCGCATGGTCGACTGGGCTTCATGCTAGAGCGGTGGTGATGAGCGATAGAGAGGAAGGGCCAGGACAGAATGAGCTTTGTGAGTCTCGGCACTTTGCTATATGTATAGCAAGTTATTTTATTGCATATGGCTCGGTAGAGCTAGATTGGTTGGTTTGCTAGGTGCTTCATTTGAATGTCACACACGTACTGTGCTAGACTTAATGCAAAATGTCCCAAAAAAGGAAGATTTAATCGTATGTCCAATTGTTTGCCAAGGAGCTAGCTTGTATAGGTAACACTTGGTGATGCCTTTCGATAACCTCAGGCAGATACGACCAAAAAAGTTCACATGGGCCAGCTGGGTAATTGTTTTGGAGAACTTTATGGAGATGTATTAACATGGCAAAGTCAGAAGCTGCCACACACCCTGCTATTGGAGCCGACGGTTCTCCAGATTAATGTTGGAGCTGTTTGAGCTGAACATTGGTGGTCACTGCCTGCTGCACTACCATCCTGGCAGCCTAGTGCATGCCCAGCACTCTAGCGTTGCAGACTGCATGGTTCATCTTCCTCTATAAAAGGAAATAATCATCAAACGATTAATAACACGAAAATGCAAATAAGGAAAGAGGAGGGACCAGATCCCAACACCAACGAGCGCACATGATTGCAGCCACCCCAGTGAAGTTTCATAAGTTTGCTTTTCCCTATATATATACACACTACAAAAAAGACACATCCATGACATTTTGGGCCAAACAAATTTTTTTTTCTGTCATACATATGACACTTCTATGACGATAATTGTGACAAAACCCGGTATCATCATAGATGTGGTGGGCTCCTACTTCTATGACAAGAAATCATGACAGAAAATGGGCTTTTCGTCCTGGGCGGGCCGGAGACACAGCTGCATGACATTCTTTGGGCCGTCCATGACGGAAAAAACCATGGTAGAAGCGAGGGGGCGGAAAATTTTGGGGAGTTCCCGATTCCGGTGGCCGAGCGATGCGCGTTTCTCTCGTACATGTACGCACGTGTGTGCGAGGCATTGGCTCTAACTGAACCCGAGCGAGGCGTTGGGCTCTAACTGAACCCGAGCGATTGCACTGCAGGCTACGCGTTACTGAACCCGAGCGATCGATCGATGATTGTTAATTGAACCCGATCGGGCGATTCTATGGTGTCTAGATTGTAATTCTTCCAATCTGGTTAAACTGCATGTGCTAGTCTGCTTAGCTTATACATTATACCTGTTAATGTGACATGCCTTCCTGTATTTAGTACATAGTACATCTGTCTATTAAGCATGTCCTTACATAAAACTATTGTTTTATTGTATCCCGCATCAATCAACATGACGAGACACCTTTAGTATATGCAGTGCGATATTAGTTGCATCTTTCATATGATTTATAGCATGCACTGCTCCTAATTTGTTGAAATTACATTTATGATGGGACGCTTTTAACTTGGCAGAGTCATATTGGTTGCATCTTTCATGTGGTGTCTAGCTTGCATTGCTTCTTATTTGCTGGAATGGTTTCTGCTTAGTTTACACAAACAGTTGTGAACATGCCATGCCGTCTTGTTTTTCGTACATATTCCATCCTGGTATCATGTGTTTGCCTTACATCAAAGTAGTGATTGTCAGTATCATGCATGAATGAGTTCTTAACTGAGAATTTTATTGCTTTTTCTTGTCGGTCTTACTTGACAATTCAAAATCAATAAAGCGGAAGGAAGTTAGCAAGGCAGCAGATAAAGGTGCTCCTTCCGAACGGAGGGCCTCTACAGTTTCTACTCCTCCACGCCCCCAAGATGATTTCCAAGACAACACATGCATAGACACTCAACAAAGATGTGTTTATGATGAGCACGTCTCCCCTAGTGCAGCATCACCGGTGCTCCCTCTAACTTGGCACTGTTATATGTGGTTGCATGTTATGTGTGATGTCTAGCTTGTATTACTTCTAATTTTGTTGAATTCCATCTGCTTACTTTACACATTATACTTGAATAAGACACGTGTTCCTGTTTTTAGAACATACAATATTTGTCTATCACACCATGTTCTTCCATCAAATTACTACTATTGTATAATCTGCAACAATCACTTATCATAAGACACTTTTGACTTCGGAGTGTGATATAGGTTACATCTCACATTCTTTTCTAGCTTGTACTACTAATTTTTTGAAATGGCACTTATGACAAGACAGTTTTAACTTGGCAGAGTGATATTCGTTGCATCTTTCATATGGTGTCTAGCTTTCATTGCTTCTAATTTGTTGAAATGCCTTCTCCTTAGTTTACACATCATAAGCTGTGAATATGCAATGCTGTGAATATGCAATTGCACTAATGACGAGAGACCTCTAACATGGTAGTGTGATGTTGTTTGCATCTTGCATATGATTTATTTCTTGTACTGCTTCACATTTGTTTAAACGCCATTTATGATGAGACACTGTTAACTTGGCAGAGCGATATTTGTAGCATCTTTCATTTGGTGTCTACTTTCCATTGCATTGCTTCTAATTTGGTGAAATGTCTTCTTCTTAGTTTACACATCATAATTCTGGTTATCTCTTCCGTCCTGTTTTTCATTCATATTACATCCTCCTATCATGTGGTTGTCTAACATCAAAGTCCAGTTCGTCTGCATCACGCATCAATTTGTTCTGAAGAACTAAATTGTTATTCGTTTTTCTTGTCGGCTTGACTTAACATGGCACAGAGAAAGACGAAGAAACACAGAATGGCAGGGAATGAGAAGCGGATGAACCCTGCAGATTTTGCTGGTACTGATGGTGCAATAGAAGGTCAAAGTCCAGCGGAAAATTCTACAAACACGACATCACATGCTACACGAGTTGCAAAAAAAGCCAAATAGAAACAAATAGTTGCCACCAAACAAGCAGAGACAGCCCTAGTTCTTGCAACACCTACCACAATACTCCAGTTGCACGACTTACTCGTGCGTCAACTGAGCTAGCAGCACGTTCCCAAGCTCCCTTGCCACCTGACACTACTTCCCAAGCACTCTTGACACAAGACGAGTTGGCAATATCAGATGAACCTTGCGAGCTTCAACAGCAAGAAGGTAGTTGCTGGAGTCAAGTTACAGTTGCATGCTTCTTTATATGTAGTCTCACAGTTTGATGTACACTAACACTTCCTATGTTTGTTGTTGGACTAGCCCCTAGGCGCAAGAGGAAACAAACATCAGGGATAATGCTCGATAGGTTAACTAAATCTAGAGGAGGAAGAATGGAGATCCGTTTTGAGGCAGGTTTAAAAAGGTCATGTGATGCTACAAAGTCGGCCAAGTTAGTATCAGAGGCAGCGGTTGCTGTTAGTTGTCATGTACGTATCCTCCCAACATGGATTCAGTACAGGAATGACAAAGACGAAACCCAGTTCAACACCTTCCTCGACCATTTATCTGCAAGTATGGTTATGTATGGAAACTAGTAATATCGTCTTGCTCTGTCCAACACTTTCTAAGTTGCTGATAATGAGACTCCCATAATCTTCAACAGATGAGGTTCAAGTTGGATAGCCAAGATGATGCAACCAGACAAGCTTGCACCCATGTTTTCAGGTCTGCTCTGCGACAGTATTGGTATAACTTGAGGAAAACTCACTTTGAAGGCAAGGCTAACAGTGAACTTGCCCAAACATCTCCCGTGGAAAATATATCTGATGAAGACTGGAGAGGCCTCGTTAAATACTGGTCCAATCTGAAGTATCAGGTACATTATATATACATGTCATCAGATCACATGTTGAAGTCCTATTTATGCATGTGCCACACAAATCTACCTTCTTGTAGGTGAACTGTTCAAAGAACAAGGCCAACCGTATGAAAGTGAAATTCCAACAGACGACAGGATCTCGTAGCTATATTGCACACTACGAGGCTCTTGTAATTAGCTGCTATTTCACTCTTTTCGCTATACCATATTATCAAATCTATATTGACTTGTTACAAATGCAGAGGAAAGCCCGCAAGGACCAAAAAGTACCTGAACCAAATGCTGTGGAAATCTTCAAGGACTGTCACACCAGCAAGAAGAAGGGCATGACTACACCAGTCAAAGCCGCTGTTGTAAGTCCTTAATCCTCATGCCTTTTAACGACTACTTACTCTGACTTGTGCCTTGAACTGCATGCTTTGCAGCCAATGTCTATTACTCTTTTCAATTTTATACACAATTGTCTTAGCGTATCATTGCACCTTACAAGGTTTAAAAGAGAGGAGTGATGTTCCTTTGATCTTGACCTGTAATCTAGTTCCGTGCTGGACTTGCCCGCACAACGTTACAATTGCCTATTTGTCTGCTGTCAGTTGTTTTGTGATATGAATGATGTCATACTATACTTACCGTATTATAAACTTCGTCTCTTTATCCTTAGCCCTCAATACAATGTGAAGAAACAGACAATACATTAGCGATGGTACATGGTCATATGTTTGGAACCTGGTTTTATTATGTACTTTGCAATAAAATACAACTATTATTTTACATGGATTCACCTGAATAAGTTCTGTATATAGAACAAAGCTATTTTGTTTGGTTTTGCTGCCTCCTTAATATCTTCTGTTCTGGTACTACTAATGTAAAACCTCAACTTTTCAGCGAGTTATGGAAAAAATGGTGGAACCGCCACCTTCTGAAGGTGGCGAGGCAACTATAACCGCAATGTCAGCTCTTGCTGCAGTGGGTCAGTACCTGCCCACTAACAGTGCCAAAAGCATGTTCCTGCGTAATACTGGGTTGGTTGTTAAGGCAATATCGTCCGAACTGCCTCATGATCAAGATATGCAAGCTCAAAGCAATGTTGTATCTACACTCCAGACACCAGTCCATTCCCTAACCAAGACCCTTTGTGAAACAAGGAGAAACATTGCTCAATGTCGTAAAGATATGCATGGTTTTTAAACCAGACTATCAGACATTTGCTACGTTGTTCAGGAGCCTAGGGGAAATGAAGGCGAGGGTTATGGTGCTCCATCGGACAATACAACATGAAAACGTAACAGTCAGGTCAAATGAACTGAGCTTCTGAACTTCTGGTGGTGCATTTATCTGCTAGACTATTAAGTTTCATGCCAACCTTCCTTTTTGTTATATAGTTGTAATTTGTTTTGGTGCGATACAAAATTTATTCTTAACGTGCAGCCACCGGCCGAAGAAAACAACAAGCCATTTTTGTATAGTGTAGGGTGTTCCCTATATTTGCACTGGTGGTGATCTTTGATGCCGAGTGGATGTAATCTGTGCAATCGCCTTAATAGCCTAGCATTAGTTTCGGCCTTATTTATTTCCTAGTCTTCTTTTTCCCTGGTTTGCTAGTGGCCGCAACTACCACGGGCCATATACGGGCCGTAGGATCCATGGGTCTCCTACGGGCCGTCGATAAATGGGCCTTTAATCGGTGGGCCTCGGGCCTTCGGATAAATGGGTCTACATGGGCCGTAATCGGGCGTAATTGGTATTGGCCCAGCACGGTAATAGGCCGTTAATAGGCCATAGGACAGCAAAGGCTTAATTCTGTCATAGGCATAACGGGTCGTTAATGGGCCAGAATATAGGACGGGCTGGAAACGGCGCAAGGGGTTAACAGGCCAGAAACGGTCCGACTCTTGCCATGGGCCGAATTTGGCCCATTAGAGTAACATGCCAGTAACGGGCCGACTCTTGCCATGGGCCGAATTTGGCCCATTAGGGGAACAGCCCAGTAACGGGCCGACTCTTGCCATGGGCGAATTTGGACCATTAGGTGAACAGGCCAGTAACGGGCCAGAAGTAATCGAGGGCCGAAAAGGAGCCCAAGAACGTATGGGCCGTCAAGAGGCCGAAAGTTAATACAGGGTGGAAACGTCCCATCTAAATCACGGGCCGTTAACGGGTATAAAGAAAATTACTGTTCATTATGGGCTAGAGTCACCGTGGGCCTGTAAAGGGCCCAAAGATACGAAGGCCTCATATGGGCCGAAAGACGTCGTGGGCCATACATGGGCCGAAAGTGAAATGGGCTGGTGTTATATTCGACGGCCCACATGTCGTTGTTGGGCCGACTTCCTTTAGGGCCTAACGGGCCGTGAGTTAACGGGCCATAAAATGGGCTATTTGCGAAGAGACCGTTAACAAGCTTTTCATGGGCCAGCCCGTTAACTTTTGACCAAGTCAAACGGGTCGGCTTTGTAAGCTAAATGGGCCAGTGGTGGGCCGTGGCACGTGTCGACATATCATAGGCGCCTATCTGACCCACTGACGAGCTGACACGTGTTTCGTCCGGCTAATAAGAATTTTACATGTGGAAATTTCCCATTGATCGGGGCTGTTAACGGGTTATCGGATCCAAAACCTGACCTGATAGCTTAACGGCGTTCCGTTACGGTGGATGCCACGTGTCGGTCACCCTTGACGAAAGCACTTCTATGATGCGCGATTTATCGTCATGGAAGTGGACACTTCCATGATGATAATTTTGGCAATGTCATGGAACACTTCTACGACAACACAGGTATGACTATCTTGATTATGTCATAAATTTGTCATGGATGTACATGCATGACAGAAAACGCGACCTACTTTGACAAACACGTATCATCACGGAAGTGTATTTTTTGTAGTGATATATAGTGTTACTATTCATCATCCAGGGTGCAGAATACATTATTTTTCACCCGAGGTAATCTTACGATCGCTTTCTAAATAAATTACATTTAGAATATAAATGGTTACATGCATATTGATTCAATATGAAAAATTTGATATGAAACAAAACAAACAAAATATAGGTCATAAGACCAGAAAAATCACATTTTATGTATGTTTTACAGTAAGTTTTTACATTCGTAATTTTACGTAACAAAATATTTTTTACGGCGAGTATATATTTTCTTACGTTCTCTTTTTATGTATAAAATAAGACTAAATTTACGAAACATAAAAATACAGTGCATTAATGTCAAAATAGAGAGGGGATGAAGAATAACTATACCTCACCCAGTATGATGAATAGCGCGACCCTATATATATATA
The DNA here is from genome assembly GCA_034509565.1 of Triticum monococcum. Lineage (NCBI taxonomy): Eukaryota > Viridiplantae > Streptophyta > Magnoliopsida > Poales > Poaceae > Triticum > Triticum monococcum. The sequence continues at coordinate 386,640,418 of CM067847.1, read as the reverse complement.
TATATATATGTTATGGTATCTACCTATGTTACTACTTCTTTGCCACATAATCATATTTTCTATTCCCGACTCCCGAGTGCATAATACCGGCTATGATACCCCCACTATGGCCACCCTAACAAGGCTGATCGTAATATGGGAGTATCAAGCGGTATGATGCATGCCAACTAGACTTTTGGATGATGTGGCATGCAGTTAAATGAGGAAAGAGAGTGCATTAATGTTCCTCTGTGTCGTCGCCTTTAGGCCCGATGGCTCCTTTGATCATTGACAATGATGCGGCCCAGGGTGAGACTTTTCTCCCCGGACAGATCTTCGTCTTCGGCGGCTTCGCTCTGCGGGCCAATTCTCTTGGCCACTTGGAGCAGATCAAAAGCTACGCCCCCGGCCATCAAGTCAGTTTTGGAAGCTTAAACTACACGGTGACATCCGCGGAGACTTGATCTTCGATGGGTTCGAGCCACGGCCAAGCGCGCCGCACCATCTCGAGGGGCATGATCTAGCTCTGCCTTCGGATAGTGTCCTGGAGGCCGCACACGCATCGGTTCCAACATCTAACTCGGAGCCTATTGCGCCAATCAAGGACGAGCGGTTGAACGCCACCTCGGGGGCTGCGATCTTAAAGGCGATCGAGCCGAACGCTAGCCCCGCACTCTGCATGATCCGTGACTCTGAGGATCCGGACTCCTCCCCGGACTCCGAACCCCCCGTGCCCCAGCCAATCGAATCCGATCGGGAACCGATAATGGAGTTCACCGCCGCAGACATCTTTCAGCACTCGCCTTTCGGCGTCATCTTGAATTCTCTTAAGTCTCTCTCTTTATCAGGAGATCTCTAGCCGGGTTACGGTCAGCGAGGATGGGATACGGACGATGAAGAAATTCAAAGCCCACCCACCACCCACTTGGTAGCCACTGTCGACAATTTAAACGACGTGCTCAACTTTGACTCCGGAGACATCGACAGCATGGATGACGATGCAGGAGATATCGACGAACCAACGCCCATAGGGCATTGGACAGCCACCTCATCTCACGATGTGTACATGGTGGATACACCTAAAGGAAGCGACAACAAGGAAAAAGGGGAAGGAACGGGAGATAGACCCCCGAAAAGCAATCAAAGTGTCGGCATAAACGCTGACCCAAGACCCGCCTCGATAAAAACCCAGCCATAGAGCAGGACGAGCAGGCCTTAGAGCAACCGCCCGAACAGGGCTACGCGGATGGAGAAACCGAACATCCCTCCTCTGGCGAAAACGGCATTCCGGACGACCTCACGCCGGATAAACCTATGGAGCAGAAGAATCTCCACGAGAGGCTCGTTGCAACTGCACGCAGCCCAAAAAAGCAGAAGTGGAAGCTAAAAACAGTGGAAGATGCACTCCGGATTAGATGGAGCAAAGTAATCAATACGGCAGATAAATACGGCGATAGTCGCCGCACTAAAAGCTATCCGAAAAGAAAGCTACTGCCTGAATTCGACGAAGAGGCCCTAGAGCCCTCGCATTCAAAAAATGAGAAAGCCACACAGTCGGATAGACGACCCCATAAAGCGGCAAGGGGCGCCGCACTTAAATCGGCATGCGACCCACTTAAGGATTCACATCATGGCCCAGTCAGGTCCATTTATGGGCCAAGAAAGCAAGCTCTCGTAAGCAATACTATGAAGCCATCATCAGAATCCGGCACACCCAAATACAGGGGCGCCGCACACCCTCTATGTTTCACCGATGAGGTCCTGGACCATGAATTTCCAGAGGGATTCAAACCCATAAACATAGAGGCATACGATGGAACAACAGACCCTGGAGTCTGGATAGAGGATTATATCCTCCACATACACATGGCTAGAGGAGATGATCTCCACGCCATAAAATATTTACCCCTTAAGCTTAAAGGGCCAGCCCGGCATTGGCTTAAAAGCCTTCCCGAAAACACAATTGGAAGCTGGGAAGAGCCCGAGGATGCTTTCCGATCAAACTTTCAAGGGACCTATGTCCGCCCTCCGGGTGTAGACGATCTCAGTCACATAACTCAATAACCCGGAGAATCAGCTCGGCAGTTCTGGAATAGATTCCTCACTAAAAAGAATCAAATAGTCGACTGTCCGGACGCCGAAGCCTTAGCAGCTTTCAGGCATAATGTCTGTGACGAATGGCTCGCCAGACACCTCGGCCAAGAAAAGCCAAGAACAATGGCCGCACTAACAAACCTCATGACCCGCTTTTGTGCAGGGGAGGACAGCTGGTTGGCAAGGTGCAGCCCCAGCGACCCAAGTACATCTGAAACTAGGGATGGAAACGAAAAACCGCGACGCAACAAGGACCGTCGCCGGACTAAGGACAAAAGTCCGAAGAGCACGGCAGTCAATGCCGGATTCAAAGGCTCACGACAAAATCAGGCAAAATCGCCCCCCCCCCCTAGGATAATAGGGACGATCCATCCAACCTAAATAAAATCCTGGACAGGATATGTCAGATACACAGTACTCCCGGGAAGCCTGCTAACCATACCCACAGAGACTGTTGGGTTTTCAAACAATCCGGCAGACTCAATGCCGAAAACAAGGGGCTCGACACACCAAGCGAAGACGAGGACGAACCCCAAAAGCAGAGTACCAGGAAACAAAAGAACTTCCCACAAGAAGTAAAAACAGTTAACTCACTTCACATAACAAAACGTGCAGCGCCCGTAAAGGTATGCACCACACGGCCCATCTCCAAAGGGTCCGACCACTGGTTGTCAAAATTGATCATCTTCGATCCGCTAGATTATTCTAGAAACATCAAGAATGCAGGCTGGACTTCCTTGATACTCGATCCAATAATTGGCGGACTCCAGTTTTCAAAAGTCCTTATGGACGGCGGTAGTGGACTAAACCTGATATATCAGGATACAATCCAGCACATGGGAATAAACCCAGCAAGAATCCGCCGCAGCAAAACCTCCTTTCAAGGGGTAATACCTGGTCCGGACACCCGTTGTATGGGTTTTCTCCGGCTCGAAGTCATATTCAGCTCTGCCGATAACTTCCACCGCGAAAAGCTGACCTTCCATATCGTCCCGTTCTCAAGTCGCTATCAAGCACTATTGGGACGCGAAGCTTTCGCTCACTTTAACGCAATACCGCATTATGCATCTCTTACGCTTAAGATGCCCGGTCCACGAGGCATCATCTCTTTGAAGGGGAAGCACTAAAGTGCGCCTCCCCAAGCAGAGGACTGTGCAGCCGCCTTGACAGCCCCACAGCAAAAAAAACTTCAAAATAGGTCATTAAAGACCACGAATGCGGATAGACGAGTTCGCTACAAAATCATTATTGATGCAGGCTTAGTGGCCATATACCCCTGCACTAGGGGCTCCATGCATATACAATAAGAGACAATAAAGCTCAATCTTATATATTTTACTTTATACTTCGTTTATTTTAAACTTTTTCGGCACGACCTGTTTTCAACTCAGTTCCCTCTTTTACAGATGAACGTCGTGCGGCGCCCGTCCAGGATACGGCACAACGGAGACACAGGCGCAGACGTGCAGTAGGGACCCGTCCTAAAGGATTCTTTTTAGATTAAGACCCTGCGTAAACCTTTTTTACTGTCTCTTGTTGCTACACATCCCCTGGTTTTTTCTGATATAACCAAGGAGGAGGCTGGCGTCTTGGCATGTGGCCACGTCAGAATTTTTGCACGTACCTGGACACTAGGGGCTTTTTTTAATAAAGAGTGTTGTTTCGCCCGCACTCATAAAGACCGAACACCTTAGGGAGTGTTCGGCGTCGCGAGTTTTGGCATTATATGCATCACCTCTGAATCATGTCTTTGGTCAAATGTTGGGTTGCCCGGCTTCTGAGTTCGGCTACCTTACGTTCCGCTCTATCGGCTAAGGTAGCACCAGGAGAACTACTGCGATTGTGCCCCGGTTCGGCCGGGCGAGCACCTCAGTAGAGAAAGCCGAAAACTGACTGTCATGATGTAGCGTGAGACTGGTCAGCTACTCGATGACCTATCGGAATCTGTCGGATTCCTCCGCTTTAACCAAGGGCCGCTTCTCGGTCAGGCGCATACGCGCCACGAACTCGGATGAGCGCCGTTGCCACCAAGGAGCTACCTAAATAGTCTCACTGTCAAGCTCCTATGGCTAAGTGAAAGTGTTAAAGAATTATAGTCCGGTTGCCTGGCCCGCTGCACTATCACCTCCTTTGTAGGACCAAGAGTTGGGTTAAGTGTGAAAATGCGTCTTCTGCAAGCACCCCCGCACTATGTGCGTGGGGGCTAAAGCCAACGACTGCCATCTTTTAGATTTATATATATATTAAAATGGCCGCACAGGAGGTGTTCCCAATACTTGAAGGCACAAGTATAAAAAGGCCACTTTAGTTTATCAAAATATTACTTTATAATTACATATGCTATCATAACATAGCATCTTTCGAGCACTGCGTCTCTATCACACGAGCGCCTTCAAGGACTTCCTGAAAATAGTGCTCGGAGGATACTCGGCCTTTGTCCGAATCTCGGGACGCAACAACGGTGGTCTCCATCTCTGCCCAGTATGTCTTAACATGGGCAAGAGCCATCCTTGCGCCCTCTATGCATGCTGACCTTTTCATTGCATTTATACGCGGCACCGCGTCAAGGAATTGCTGCACCAAGCTGAAATAACTCTTCGGCTCCGATCTCCCCGGCCACAGATGACCCACGACGTACTTCATGGCGAGTCCGGGCAACCTATTCAGATCGGCCCATTGAGCCAAACGATCGTCCACTGCCAGTGGACGCCCTGGATTGTGAAAATGCAACCAGAAAAGCTTTTCCACTTCGCGATCTTTCTGATCTCGAAAGTGTTCGGTCGCATCAGCAGCACTCGCTGCCAAATCCAGATAGGTATCCTCCACACTCCACATCCGGTCCAACGGAGCAAACTTCTGATCGCAAAATTTCCTTCGCGGCATAAAGGGCTTTCCAGCCGCAATCTGTTCCGCTTGACGCAGCTCCTCCCTGGCAGCTCTCATGGCAGAGCGTGCGTCCTTGGCATTGGCAACGACCTTCTCTAAGTCCATCTGTTTCGTCTGATCTTCTTTTTCAAGAAGTCTGCAACGGTCTATAGCGCTTTTTAACTTTTCGGCCATCTCGACCATCTCTTCCTTGCTTAGGCAATGAGCAGCATGTTCGGCTCTCAGCTCTTGAAGGGCTTTCTTGGCGGCCGCATCACTTTCTCTGGCTTGTTCTTTAGCCCGGGCAAGTTCTGCCCTAAGACTCTCCACGGCGGCCGCACCATCTGTGTCAAGCACACACATTGTAAGACACGGGCATCAAACTGTTCTTACCTCATGCCGCCCGGGGAATTGCATACCTTGAGACTCCTCAAACCACTTGTTGACAAGCGTGATGTCGGCTTCTGCCACGTTCGGTTGCCGCTTTAGTTTGGCAAAATCGTCAGTTCGGCTCGATTCCGGACACCCTGCCGCCTACATTCAAAGGCGACATCTTAGACCTGGGATTATGATCCTCCGCGGGCCATCATTTCTTGACGACGCGCAGAGTCTCAGGGGCTACTATCTACACAGGGCGCATTTTATTCATGCGCAACTTCCAAAAGTGTACATTATGTAACGTACCTCGAAACCCGTCAGTAAACACTTGACGGCCTCATGCAATCCGCTCTCTGCAGATGAAATCCTTTCAATCACCGTGCCCATCAATGCACGGTGCTCCTCTCAGATACAAGCTCGCCCCAGCAGAATCTTTAGCTCCCCTGACCGAGCACCTGACGGTGCCGGACTTGTCCCATGACCTCTTTTGAAGGCCGGACGCGGAGAACCTCGGGGGGTCAAATAGCTATCTTCCGCCCCTGCCGGATTCAAAGAAACCCTTCGCGACGACACCTCAGGGTCGCCCGCCTCGCTAGGCGGCACGGCAGGGGGAGGCGTCCCGCTCTCCATCATCTCCGGAAGGAGATCCCCCGAAGACGAGCTCTGCTGAGAAGGGTTGAGGTCCGAGCTACAAGGTAAAAGTTTGGTTAATCTTCTCAGACATAAATCAAGGACTTCCCTCATCCCTCAAAAGAGAAATCTTTCTCTACTTACGGCTCGCTGGAGGGCTGATCCCCTTGAGGGCGTAGTCCGGCCGAGGAAGTCCCTGGCGCCGGACCCTCTAACGAGGATTTTCTCCCCCGCTTCACGGCCATGGTTTCTGGGTCGTCAGAGGCGGCTCTCTTCTTCCCCTTAGGAGAGGAACTGTCAGTTCCTCCCTTCGGAGCAGCCTCCTTCGAGGAGGCCATAGTTTCCTTGTCCTCCCCCTTGCTTCCCTCCAAAGGCATTATCTCCAGCATCCTGACCAGCACGGGATCCGGCCTGGTTTCGGGAAGGGGAGCCGGACACCTGATCAACTTTACCTTTGCTATCCACTCCTGTTTAAAAGGACGGCTCTTTTAGGGGTAAGTTTATGACAATTATATGGATAGGAGGTCCGGGCACAAGGTTGCTTACTTGAGTATCCGGGCGATTGCGGCTTAGGCCTGCGTCCTCGGTTAAATCCGGACACATCTCTTGAGATCCGAAGAACAGTTTGTACATCTCCGCGGGCGTTGCACCCATAAAGTTCTGGAGAGCTCGCGGTCCCTCTGGATTAAACTCCCACAGGCGAAGGGGGCGTCGTTTGCCGGGTAACATTCAGTGAATCAGCATGACCTGCATCACCTTGAACAAGCTGAGGTCTCCTTCCAAGAGATCCTTAATTCGGCCCTGTAACAAGGGCGTGTCTTTGGGCAAACCCCAATTTAACCCTCCATTGACCCATGACGCTAGCCGTTGTGGGGGACCCGACCGAAAGGCAGTAGGCGCCACCCATTTGGTGCTCCGGGGAGCGGTGATATAAAACCACTCTCGTTGCCACAAGCCTAGCTCCTCTTGAAAAGAGCCCTCGGGCCATGGAACATCAGCATTTTTGCCTATAATAGCGCCTCCGCACTCTGCGTGCCGTCCCTCGATCATCTTTGGCTCCACTTTGAAGGTCTTGAGCCATAGTCCGAAGTGAGGGGTAACACAGAGGAATGCTTAGCACACAACGATAAACAAGGAGATATGGAGGATGGACTCCGGAGCTAAGTCGTGGAATTCCAGCCCGTAATAAAACAGCAGTCCCCTCACAAAGGGATCCATTGGAAAGCCCAACCCCCAAAGGAAGTGAGACATGAACACCATGCTCTCACCGGGCTGGGGACTGGAATTGACCTGCCCTTGAGCAGGCAACCTATGCCGAATTTCGCCGGTCAGGAACTTAGCCTCTCTCAACTTTAGCACGTCCTCCTCCATGACGGAGGAGGGCATCCATCGGCCTTGAAGGTCGGAACTGGACATTGTCAAAGGTCTGAGGCGCCCGGAATCTAGAGCCTAGGGTGTTGGAACTCGAGGCGACGGGCGAACTTGTTTTGGATTGGAGAAAAGATAAGGCCCTGGTCTCTTTATAAGAGGCTGAATATCAGGAGCCCTCCCTGTAACCGTTTGGGACTCGCCTTTAATCGAGGAAACATGCTAACGGGCATGATTGGGTTACCCACGTCCGTATTGATGAGAATCCCGTAAAAGGGGGGTACACGATCTCTTCTTTGACAAGACGTGCCAAGGAAACCGCCTCGCAAAACACGTTGAGGTGAAAAAGTAAAAACTATTCATAAAGGACTTGGCCGTAGTGCGATGGCGCACTGCGGAATACATCAGCAGATTTGATTTGTGTTATTATTATTCTCTCTATGGCAATATGTGGAAGCTTATTTTGCAGAACCAGACACTACTCTTGGTGTTTACAATCTTCTATGAAGGACTTGGAGGAGGAACCCACCTTGCAATGCCGAAGACAATTTGCGCGCCAGACTCGTCGTCATTGAAGCCTAGTTCAGGGGCTACTGAGGGATTCCTGGATTAGGGGGTGTCGGGTAGCCGGACTATACCTTCAGCCGGACTCCTGGACTATGAAGATACAAGATTGAAGACTTCGTCCCGTATCCGGATGGGACTTTCCTTGGCGTGGAAGGCAAGCTTGGCGATGCGGATATTCAAGATCTCCTACCATTGTAACCGACTCTATGTAACCCTAACCCTATCCGGTGTCTATATCAACCGGAGGGTTCTAGTCCGTAGGAAGACAACTTCATCAACATCATCATACAACAATCATACCATAGGCTAGCTTCTAGGGTTTAGCCTCCTCGATCTTGTGGTAGATCTACTCTTGTACTACCCATATCATCAATATTAATCAAGCAGGATGTAGGGTTTTACCTCCATCGAGAGGGCCCGAACCTGGGTAAAACATCGTGTTCCATGCCTCCTGTTACCATCCGGCCTAGACGCACAGTTCGGGACCCCCTACCCGAGATCCGCCGGTTTTGACACCGACACATATGTGCGACACAAACTTGAAATCAAGCTTGTCATTCAAGGACAATTGTTATGATGAGGAAGATCGACGTAAGATTAGCTCACCTCGAAATTTTTGCTCTAGGAAGAAGGTCCAGGTAGCACAGTTAAAATCAGTATGACAAGGATATAGCCAAACAGGCTAGGAATGACCTGATCGAGTTCAAACTCGTAAGTCATGAAGGTTACCACGATTTGTTTAATCGCGGTGCAGACTTCAGTCAGTTATCGGTGTCTTTGAGTATTTAATAACTCAGAGCCCGTGAAAAATTGGAATTAGTGATAATGTAGCACTTGATGAAGAACTCATAAGAAGTATGCAGTTCCATGATAATCTGGAGATACCAGGGGGTAATACTCGACGACAGATCATAGTAAAGGCTAGAATAGGGTAATGCTCTATAGAAAACAAGTGCTCAAACTTGCACGAGAAATGGAATCAAGGAGAAACATGGTCAGAACCATGTCCATAGATACAAGATGAACTTATAACAAGGGGATTATTATCATTTACAAGAAGCTTCAAAGAAAAGTTCCACATCGGGTCCATGGGCATGAACGCAAGGGCTCAAGGTCGACTCCCACTTCTTTAATGCATAACCTTTCATTTTACTTCTCGCTTTTGATGAGGCTGTAGTGTAGAAATTTTATCTGGCGGAGCAACAGAAGAGTATGACTCGCGAAAACTTTCGGGTTCATACCCTTTGGGGAAAGCATAGGTTCAACCCATCAGGGCATCTTAGGAGTATAAACCACAAATTTCAAGAATAAATAACACAAGCTCGATAGTAGAGCATGCTTGAGAAAGTAGAGGATACAATTTACCAAAGGCATTATGTATCCGAGGAAAGGATCACAGACTTATTGAATATGAAGGACGCTGTCGGATAAAATCCAACAAAGGATCTAGTGGTCCTCAAGGGATCTGGTGTGAGCATCGGTACTCAACCAGAGGGAGAAACAATGCAAGGAGATCAGACTTTAGAAACAACTGAATAATTCAGAGCTCAAATGCAAAGGAATTATGATTTTCAAATCAAGGGATCAGAAGCAATGTTCTGATTAGGGATGGATAAGTTAAATATCCTTAGGGGTACAATTGACGGCAATTGGATTTGTTGAGAACCAGCTCATGTTTGAAATGACGTATGAGCCGGAAAGATAATTTAAAAGGACCAACTGATGATTGCGTGCATTCGCACTCATGTTGAATCAAAGGGATCAAAATGACGGTGCCTAAGGATACTAATGAATATTTTTAGACATACGGAAAGCATCCATCATGCAAGCAGACAAGTATTGCAGAGCAATAAGCTACTAAGGATTTTTGGAGGATTGAATAGTATTTCAATGACCATTGTGAAACACATGAACAACCGGGGGATGAGCGGATACTCGATAAGTGCGAGAATTATCCATAGGGGTATTCCGTTGACAAAGAACAACAAGGCAGTAAGTACAAAGTATTCTCGGAACAATAGAGAGAATTTCCGAGGTATCTTGTAATAACAAGATCAACTGGGAATGAAGTTATGGACGACAAGTGTATGTAGCTTTCCATAGGGATTATCGGTGGTATGGAATTGCAACGACCAAGGGCACAAGGGTCTCGGGAAAGCATCAGAGAAGTGTCTTCAGAATCTTCTGGTGCAACAGGAAATCAGCTGGCCTGAAGGGGCTCTCCGGGAGGAAGTATTTTCGAGAACCTAAAGTTAGATTTTAGTAAACTCATTAAACCCGAATAGAAGAGAGTTTAGAATCCCAGAGTAAAGACACGGAGTAAAAGATCCTAATACCACCCAATGGTGACGTGGGCGCGTAAGCCACATGGCCATGTTAGTAAAAGTTTTTCAATGACTAGACTCGACTTCGGACAAGGAGTTGGGAAGGGGGATTCCTACAGGCAGTCGGCTCTGATACCAACTTGTGACGCCCCCGATTCAATCATACACTAATCATACACGGAAACGTGTACGATCAAGATCAGGGACTCACGGTAAGATATCACAACACAACTCTACAAATAAAATAAGTCATACAAGCATCATATTACAAGCCAGGGGCCTCGAGGGCTCGAATACAAGAGCTTGATCATAGAAGAGTTAGCGGAAGCAACAATATCTGAGTACAGACATAAGTTAAACAAGTTTGCCTTAAGAAGGCTAGCACAAACTGGGATACAGATCGAAAGAGGCACAGGCCTCCTGCCTGGGATCCACCTAAACTACTCCTGGTCGTCGTCAGTGGGCTGCACGTAGTAGTAGGCACCTCCCGAGTAGTAGTAGTCGTCGTCCACGGAGGCGTCTGGCTCCTGGGCTCCAACGTCTGGTCGCAACAATCGAGTATAGAAAGGGGAAAAGGGGGAGCAAAGCAACCATGAGTACTCATCCAAAGTACTCGCAAGCAAGGAGCTACACTACATATGTATGCATTGTTATCAAATGGAAAAAGGGTATCTTATGTGGACTGAATGCAGAATGCCGGAATAAGAGGGGGATTGCTAGTCCTGTCGAAGACTACGCTTCTGGCAGCCCCCGTCTTGCAGCATGTAGAAGAGAGTAGACTGAAGTCCTCCAAGTAGCATCGCATAGCATAATCCTACCCGGCGATCCTCTCCTCGTCGCCCTGTTAGAGAGCGATCACCGGTTGTATCTGGCACTTGGAAGGGTGTGTTTTATTAAGTATCCGGTTCTAGTTGTCATAAGGTCAAGGTACAACTCCAAGTCGTCCTGTTACCGAAGATCATGGCTATTTGAATAGTTTAACTTCCCTGCAGGGGTGCACCACATAACCCAACACGCTCAATCCCATTTGGCCGGACACACGTTTCTGGGTCATGCCCGGCCTCGGAAGATCAACACGTCGCAGCCCTACCTAGGCACAACAGAGAGGTCAGCATGCCGGTCTAAATCCTATGGCGCAGGGGTCTGGGCCCATCGCCCTTTGCACACCTGCATGTTGCGAACGCGGCCGGAGAGAAGACCTAGCAACCTCCATTACAAAGGAAGTTGCGTTACGCGGTCCAACCTGGCGCGCGCCGCTCAGTCGCTGACGTCACGAAGGCTTCAGCTGATACCACGACGTCGAGTGCCCATAAATGTCCCCGCGTAGATGGTTAGTGCGTATAGGCCAGTAGCCAAACTCAGATCAAATACCAAGATCTCGTTAAGCGTGTTAAGTATCCACGAACGCCAACCAGGGCCAGGCCCACCTCTCTACTAGGTGGTCTCAACCTGCCATGTCGCTCCGCCTCAAAGTAACAGTCAGGGGCCGTCGGGAACTCAGGCCCATCACTACCTGGATGGAGCCACCTGCCCATTCAGCCCCCATCTCCGAACAATATCATAAGTAATGTAACAGTATAAGTATATATCATATGCCCGTGATCACCTCCCGAAGTGATCACGGCCCAATAGTATAGCATGGCAGACGAACAAGAGTGTAGGGCCACTGATGATAATCTAGCATCCTATTCTAAGCATTTAGGATTGCAGGTAAGGTATCAACAGCTGGAGCATCAATGACAAGCTATGCATCAGGATAGGATTAACGGAAAGCAGTAACATGCTACACTACTCTAATGCAAGCAGTATAGAGGAGAGTAGGCCATATCTGGTGATCAAGGGGGGCTTGCCTGGAAGCTCTGGCAAGAAGGGGGTCGTCGACGACGTAGTCGATCACAGGGGCAGCATCGGTGTCGGGGTCTACCGGAGAGAAGAGGGGGAAGAAACAGTAAATATAAAGCAAACATAGAATCAAAAAGCATAACATGGCAATAAGCTGTGCCGGGTGTGACCTAACGTAAGGCTACACGATAAAGGTGAAGGGGGGAAATTCAACCGGGAATAAATTCCCAGTTCCAGACCTGTATCAAACAGATGACCGGAGGGGGATGCTCCATGTTCAGATAGTTAGAGGCATCTGACAGGTAAACGGACCGCATATTTGGATGCGTATCGTCGTTCTGAGCAACTTTCATATATAAATTATTTTCATCCGAGTTACGGGTTAACTTATATGAATTTCTAAAGTTTTAGAAATTTTCAGGATTTAGTGAAATTTGGCTAAGTCTGAGAATCCCTTGGTTTTGGACATCATTTAGCTGTTTTCCAAAGGCTATAGCTAGTGTCCCACTCACCCAAAGGAGTAGTGCCTTATATCAAACTTGATCAATTTTCTGTGATCTACATGACAATATCAAGTGCAGCTATGTTAGAATCCATTTTCTTGATCAAATCTTTGTCAGAAAAGTGCTACTGCAACATTTCTGTTTCTGCTTTTCTGTTAACAAAACATAGCAATTTGTGATTTTCGTAGGAATTAATCCACACAACGAAAGGATTTGGTCCAGTGGGATAAAATGGAGTTTGTCAAGTATACCATCTACTCATATTTTTCTTAACCTTGTTAACAGTTGTTTAACCGCAGTTTAGAGGCTCTCAAGAGGGTTATTCATTGTAGATTTAGAAAAGCTAGCTAGCACTAGCTACAGTACTAGCAGTAGTACATGCAGAGCAACGGTGGGCAGCGGTGTGGTGCGGGCGCGACCAAGCGCGGGAGGGCATGTGCGGGTGCACGACCAGCGCGGGGCACACAAGGGCAGCAGCCGGAGGCGAGGCCGGACGAGGCCCGAACACAGCGTCGTGAGCGGCTGCAGGGCCTGACGACCATAGCAGGAAAACAGCAGCTGCATCAGCACAACAACAGGCAGGGGAGGCGGCGCACGGCAAGTGGATAGACGTGCGCGGGGCGAGCAGGGAAGGCCACGAGCGCTCGCGCGCGGCAGAGGACGACGGCCGGGGCGGGAGCGACGAGCGCCGTGCGGCACGGCGCAACGGCAGCAGGGGCGCAGCGCGAGGGCACGCGTGCGATGGAGCCCGTTCGAACACGCAGGAGGTGCCGCGTCGGATGGTGGCCGCGGCAGTCACCAGGGAGTAGCGTGGCGATGACGATGATGATGATATCAGCGATGGCTGATGCTCGTGGTGCTTGGGATCGAGCACAAAGAGCACATGGGGAGGAGTTGGTGAGTGCGTAGGGTGCCTGCGAGCTCCAGGAGCTCGACCATGTGCACGGACGCGAGCTTCGCGGGCAATGGTCGCGGCGGCAACAAGGTCGGTAGTGAGGAGCTTGGGCATCAATGGCCACGACCGATATAGACATGGAAACGGAGGGGGGGCAGAGGGGATATGACTGCACGCTCACCGTGGAGCTCATGAAAGGCTCGTTGAGCAGTTTAGGAGCGCAGGGCGACGGGATCGACGACGGCAAGCGGCGATGACCAAAGATGAAGGCAGTGTCGATCCCTTCGAGGAGGTGGCTCCGAGCTTCAAGCACGTCCACGTAGTCGATGTAGGCGACGCAGACGGTGCCCCTGGCGCAGTCTCTGGTAGTGTGGAGGGCAGTGGCTACGGCAACACCAGCGACGCGTCCATGGCGGAGCTCGGGAAGGAGGGGAAAGGGGATCTGGGTGAGGGGCTAGGCGAAGCGAGAGAGAGGGAAGTGGTGTTTGGTGGAGTGGAGCAGGGGGAAGAGCTCAAGGGGGCGCGGGGAGGCCTTATCTTCTCCTGACGGCGCTGGCGAGGTGGTCGGGGGCGACCCCTCCCTGTAGCAACGCGGTCGGTGGAACAGGGGAGGTGGGCGCACTGGCAGGTGGGCCTGTTGTGGCCAGCCCAGGCGGTTAGGGGCCGCACGGCCCAGTTGGCCTGGGGTTTTCCTCTTTAACCTTTTATTTCTTTTTGTGTTCTATTTTATTTATTATATGGCATTAAACCACTTTGAAAAAAGTTGGTTCACCACCATAATTGATTATGAATTATTTGCCACAAGATGATCATTTTAGTTTTCATGTTTGAGAAGTTTAGCATTTCACTTATTATTTGAATTTGAATTTGAAGCGGATTTGGATCAACGGGACATTAGTAACAGTAATAGTGGTGACATGGCATCATTAGCAAAGGATCACTGTAGTTTAATTACCCGGGCGTCACATTGTGCTAACTCAACAAACGTTAGGTAGTCACTGAGCCGGAGTTTGGGTTTGGTATCCCCCGAATACTTTTTGACCCCGTGCATAAGGAATGGCTGAGGGAATTGATGTGTAACGACCACGTAGCCAAAACATGCAGGCGTGATGCTAGACGTTAGCTGAGGGGTCGGGGCTTCATATTCTGGTCAAAGGCATTCCATGACCCGGACTCTTAGATGACCGCGATGAAGGAAATATGCCCTAGAGGCAATAATAAAGTTATTATTTATTTCCTTATATCATGGTAAATGTTTATTATTCATGCTAGAATTGTATTAACTGGAAACATAATACATGTGTGAATACATAGACAAACAATATGTCACTAGTATGCCTCTACTTGACTAGCTCGTTGACTCAAAGATGGTTAAGTTTCCTAGCCATAGACATCAGTTGTCATTTGATTAATGGGGTCACATCATTAGAGAATGATGTGATTGACTTGACCCATTCCGTTAGCATATCACTTGATCGTTTAGTTTGTTGCTATTGCTTTCTTCATGACTTATACATGTTCCTATGACTATGAGATTATGCAACTCCCGTTTACCGGAGGAACACTTTGTGTGCTACCAAAAGTCACAATGTACCTGGGTGATTATAAAGGTGCTCTACAGGTGTCTCCGAAGGTACTTGTTCGGTTGGCGTATTTCGAGATTAGGATTTGTCACTCCGATTGTCGGAGAGGTATCTCTGGGCCCTCTCGGTAATGCACATCACTTAAGCATTGCAAGCATTGCAACTAATGAGTTAGTTGCAGGATGATGTATTATGGAACGAGTAAAGAGACTTGCCGGTAACGAGATTGAATTAGGTATTGAGATACCGACGATCGAATCTTGGGCAAGTAACATACCGATGACAAAGGGAACAACGTATGTTGTTATGCAGTCTGACCGATAAAGATCTTCGTAGAATATGTGGGAGCCAACATGAGCATCCTAGTTCCGCTATTGGTTATTGACCGGCGACGTGTCTCGGTCATGTCTACATTGTTCTCGAACCTGTAGGGTCCGCACGCTTAAGGTTTCGATGACAGTTATATTATGAGTTTATGAGTTTTGATGTACCGAAGGAGTTCGGAGTCGCGGATGAGATCAGCGACATGATGAGGAGTCTTGAAATGGTCGTGACGTAAAGATCGATATATTGACGACTATATTCACACATCGGAAAGGTTCCGAGTGATTCGGGTATTTTACGGAGTACCGGA
Source organism: Triticum monococcum (assembly GCA_034509565.1). Lineage (NCBI taxonomy): Eukaryota > Viridiplantae > Streptophyta > Magnoliopsida > Poales > Poaceae > Triticum > Triticum monococcum. The sequence continues at coordinate 386,624,756 of CM067847.1, read as the reverse complement.
GAGTTACGGGAATTCGCCGGGGAGTATATGGGCCTTATTGGGCCATACGGGAATAGAGGAGAGAGGCCAAAAGGAAGGAGGCGCCCCCCCCCTCTGGTCCGAATTGGACAAGGGGTCCCATTTTTCCTTATTCCTCTCCCCCTCTTTGCTTCTCTCCTACTCCAACAAGGGAAGGAGGAGTCCTACTCCCGGTGGGAGTAGGGCTCCCCCCTTGTCGCGCCCTCCTCCTTGGCCGGCCACCTCCCTCCCTTGCTCCTTTATATACGGGGGCAGGGGCACCCCATAGACACAATAATTGATCATTGATCTCTTAGCCGTGTGCGGTGCCCCCCTCCACCATAATCCTCGATAATATTGTAGTGGTGCTTAGGTGAAGCCTTGCGACGGTAGAACATCAAGATCGTCACCACGCCGTCGTGCTGACAGAACTCTTCCCCGACATTCTGCTGGATCGGAGTCCGGGGATCTTCATCGAGCTGAACGTGTGCTAGAACTCGGAGGTGCCGTAGTTTCGGTGCTTGATCGGTCGGGCCATGAAGACGTATGACTACATCAACCGCGTTGTTATAATGCTTCCGCTTCCAGTCTACGAGGGTACGTAGACAACACTCTCCCCTCTCGTTGCTATGCATCACCATGATCTTGCATGTGCGTAGGAAATTTTTGAAATTACTACGTTCCCCAACAGTGGCATCCGAGCCTAGGGTTTATGCGTTGATGTTGTGCACGAGTAGAACACAAGTGAGTTGTGGGCGATATAAGTCATACTGCTTACCAGCATGTCATACTTTGGTTCGGCGGTATTGTTGGATGAAGCTGCCCGGACTGACATTACGCGTACGCCTAAGCGAGACTAGTTCTACCGATGTGCTTTGCACACAGGTGGCTGGCGGGTGTCAATTTCTCCAACTTTAGTTGAACCAAGTGCGGCTACGCCCGGTCCTTGCGAAGGTTAAAACAGCACCAACTTGACAAACTATCATTGTGATTTTGATGCGTAGGTAAGAACGGTTCTTACTAAGCCCGTAGCAGCCACGTAAAACTTGCAACAACAAAGTAGAGGAGTCTAACTTGTTTTTGCAGGGCATGTTGTGATGTGATATGGTCAAGACATGATGCTAAATTTTATTGTATGAGATGATCATGTTTTGTAACCAAGTTATCGGTAACTGGAAGGAGCCATATGGTTGTCGCTTTATTGTATGCAATGCAATTGCATTGTAATGCTTTACTTTATCACTAAGCGGTAGCGATAGTCGTGGAAGCATAAGATTGGCGAGATGACAATGATGCTACGATGGTGATCAAGGTGTCACGCCAGTGACGATTGTAATCATGACGGTGCTTCGGAGATGGAGATCACAAGCACAAGATGATGATGGCCATATCATATTACTTATACTGATTGCATGTGATGTTTATATTTTATGCATCTTATCTTGCTTTGATTGACGGTAGAATTTTAAGATGATCTCTCACAAAATTTCAAGATAAAATTGTTCTCCCTGAGTATGCACCATTGCCAAAGTTCGTCGTGCCCAGACACCACGTGATGATCGGGTGTGATAAGCTCTACGTCCATCTACAACGGGTGCAAGCCAGTTTTGCACATGCAGAATACTCAGGTTAAACTTGACAAGCCTAGCATATGCAGATATGGCCTCGGAACACTGAGACCGAAAGGTCGAGCGTGAATCATATAGTAGATATGATCAACATATTGATGTTCACCATTGAAAGCTACTCCATTTCACGTGATGATCGGTTATGGTTTAGTTGATTTGGATCACGTGATCACTTAGAAGATTAGAGGGGTGTCTTTCTAAGTGGGAGTTCTTAAGTAATATGATTAATTGAACTTAAATTTATCATGAACTTAGTCCTGGTAGTATTAGCATATCTATGTTGTAGATCAATAGCTCGCGATGTTGCTCCCCGTTTAATTTTTTATATGTTCCTAGAGAAAACTAAGTTGAAAGATGTTAGTAGCAATGGTGCGGGTTGGATCCGTGATCTGAGGATTATCCTCATTCCTGCACAGAAGAATTATGTCTTTGATGCACCGCTAGGTGACAGACCTATTGCAGGAGTAGATGCAGACGTTATGAACGTTTGGCTAGCTCAATATGATGACTACTTGATAGTTTAGTGCACCATGCTTAACAGCTTAGAATCAGGACTTCAAAGATGATTTGAACGTCATGGACCATATGAGATGTTCCAGGAGTTGAAGTTAATATTTCAAGTAAAAACCCAAGTTGAGAGATATGAAGTCTCCAACAAGTTCTATAGATAAAAGATGGAGGAGAATAGCTCAAGCAGTGAGCATGTGCTCAGATTGTCTGGGTACTACAATCGCTTGAATCAAGTGGTAGTTAATCTTCCAGATAAAATAGTGATTGACATAATTCTCTAGTCACCATCACCAAGTTAGTAGAACTTCGTGATGAACTATAATATGCAAGGGATAACGGGAACGATTCCCAAGCTCTTCGTGATGCAAAAATCGGCGAAGGTAGAAATCAAGAAAAACATCAAGTGTCGATGGTTGACAAGACCACAAGTTTCAAGAAAAAGGGCAAAGGGAAGAAGGGGAACTTCAAGAAGAACGGCAAACAAGTTGCTGCTCAAGTGAAGAAACCCAAGTCTGGACCTAAGCTTGAGACTAAGTGCTTCTACTGCAAAGGGACTAGTCACTGGAAGTGGAACTACCCCAAGTATTTGGCGGATAAGAAGGATGGCAAAGTCAACAAAGGTATATTTGATATACAGATTATTGATGTGTATTTTACTAGTGTTCGTAGCAACCCATCGGTATTTGATACTGGTTCAGTTGCTAAGAGTAGTAACTCGAAACAGGAGTTTCAGAATGAACAGAGACTAGTTAAGGGTGAAGTGACGATGTGTGTTGGAACTGGTTCCAAGATTGATATGATCATCATCGCACACTCCCTATACTTTCGGGATTAGTGTTGAACCTAAATAAGTGTTATTTGGTGTTTACGTTGAGCATGAATATGATTTGATCATGTTTATTGCAATATGGTTATTCATTTAAGTAAGAGAATAAATTTTTGTTCTGTTTACATGAATAAAACCTTCTATCGTCATACACCCAATGAAAATGGTTTGTTGGATCTCGATCATGGTGATACACATTCTCATAATATTGAAGCCAAAAGATGCAAAGTTAATAATGAAATATGATTTGATCATGTTTATTGCAATACGGTTATTCATTTAAGTAAGAGAATAAATTGTTGTTCTGTTTACATGAATAAAACCTTCTATGGTCATACACCCAATGAAAATGGTTTGTTGGATCTCGATCATGGTGATACACATTCTCATAATATTGAAGCCAAAAGATGCAAAGTTAATAATGATAGTGCAACTTATTTGTGGCACTGCCGTTTAGGTCATATTGGTGTAAAGCGCATGAAGAAAATCCATGCTGATGGGCTTTTGGAATCACTTGATTATGAATCAGTTGATGTTTGCGAACCGTGCCTCATGGGCAAGATGACTAAGACTCCGTTCTCCGGAACAATGGAGCAAGCAACAGATTTGTTGGAAATCATACAAACTGATGTATGTGGTCCGATGAATATTGAGGCTCGCGGCAGGTATCATTATTTTCTGATCTTCACAGATGATTTGAGCAGATATGAGTATATCTACTTGATGAAACACAAGTCTGAAATATTTGAAAAGTTCAAAGAATTTCAGAGAAAAGTGGAGAATCATCGTAACAAAAATAAAAGTTTCTACGATATGATCGCAGAAGTAAAATATTTGAGTTACGAGTTTGGCCTTCAGTTAAAACAATGTGAAATAGTTTCACTACTCACTCCACCTGGAACACCACAGTGCAATGGTATGTCCGAACGTCGTAACCGTGCTTTATGAGATATCGTGCGATCTATGATGTCTCTTACCGATTACCACTATCGTTTTGGGGTTATGCATTAGAGAAAACTACATTCACGTTAAATAGGGCACCATCTAAATCCGTTGAAACGACACTGTATGAACTGTGGTTTGGCGAGAAACCTAAGCTGTCGTTTCTTAAAGTTTGGGACTACGATGCTTATGTGAAAAAGTTTCAACATGATAAGCTCGAACCCAAATCGGAGAATTAAATCTTCATAGGATACCCAAAAGAAAATGTTGGGTACACCGTCTATCACAGATCCGAAGGCAAGTTATTCATTGCTGAGAATGGATCCTTTCTAGAGAAGGAGTTTCTCTCAAAAGAAGTGAGTGGGAGGAAAGTGGAACTTGATAAGGTAATTGTACCTTCTCCCTTATTGGAATGTAGTTCATCACAGCAATCTGTTCCTGTGACTACTACACCAATTAATGAGGAAGCTAATGATGATGATCATGTAACTTTAGATCAAGTTACTATTGAACCTCGTAGGTAGACCAGAGTGAGATCAGCACCAGAGTGGTACGGTAATCCTGTTCTGGAGGTCATGTTACTTGACCATGACGAGCCTACGGACTATGAGGAAGCGATGATGAGCCCAGATTCCGCGAAATTGCTTGAGGCCATAAAATCTGAGATGGGATCCATGTATGAGAACAAAGTGTGGACTTTGGTTGACTTGCCCGATGATCAGCAAGCCATAGAAAATAAATGGATCTTCAAGAGGAAGACGGACACTGATAGTAGTGTTACTATCTACAAAGCTAGAATTGTCGCAAAAAGGTTTTCGATAAGTTCAAGGTGTTGACTACGATGAGAGTTTCTCACTCGTATCTATGCTTAAGTCTGTCCGAATCATGTTAGCAATTGCCGCATTTTATGAAACCTGGCAAATGGATAAACAAAACTGCATTCCTCAATGGATTTATTAAAGAAGAGTTGTATATGATGCAACCAGAAGGTTTTTTCAATCCTAAAGGTACTAAAAAAATATGCAAGCTCCAGCGATCCATCTATGGACTGGTGCAAGCATCTCGGAGTTCGAATATACGCTTTGATAAGTTGATCAAAGCATATAGTTTATACAGACTTGCGGTGAAGCCTGTATTTACGAGAAAGTGAGTGGGAGCACTACAACATTTCTGATAAGTATATGTATGACATATTGTTGATCGGAGATGATGTAGAATTATTCTGCAAAGCATAAAGGAATGTTTGAAAGGAGTTTTTTCAAAGAAATACCTCGGTGAAGCTGCTTACATATTGAGCATCAAGATCTATAGAGATAGATCAAGACGCTTGATAAGTTTTTCAATGAGTACATACCTTGACAACATTTTGAAGTAGTTCAAAATGGAACAGTCAAAGAAGGAGTTCTTGCATGTGTTACATAGGTGTGAAGTTGAGTAAGACTCAAAACCCGACCACGGCAGAAGATAGAGAGAGAATGAAAGTCATTCCCTATGCCTTAGCCATAGGTTCTATAAAGTATGCCATGCTGTGTACCATACCTATTGTATACCCTGCCCTGAGTTTGGCAAGGGAGTACAATAGTGATCTTGGAGTAGATCACTAGACATTGGTCAAAATTATCCTTAGTGGAATAAGGATATGTTTCTCGAGTATGGAGGTGACAAAAGGTTCGTCGTAAAGGATTATGTCGATGCAAGTTTTGGCACTGATCCAGATGACTCTAAGTCTCAATCTGGATACATATTGAAAGTGGGAGCAATTAGCTAGAGTAGCTCCGTGCAGAGCATTATTGACATAGAAATTTGCAAAATACGTACGGATCTGAATGTGGCAGACCCGTTGACTAAACTTCTCTCACAAGCAAAACATGATCACACCTTAGTACTCTTTGGGTGTTAATCACATAGCGATGTGAACTAGATTATTGACTCTAGTAAACCCTTTGGGTGTTGGTCACATGTCGATGTGAACTATGGGTGTTAATCACATGGTGATGTGAACTATTGATGTTAAATCACATGGCGATGTTTACTAGATTATTGACTCTAGTGCAAGTGGGAGACTGAAGGAAATATGCCCTAGAGGCAATAATAAAGTTATTATTTATTTCCTTATATCATGGTAAATGTTTATTATTCATGCTAGAATTGTATTAACCGGAAACATAATACATATGTGAATACATGTACAAACAGTATGTCACTAGTATGCCTCTACTTGACTAGCTCGTTGAATCGAAGATGGTTAAGTTTCCTAGCCATAGACATGAGTTGTCATTTGATTAACGGGGTCACATCATTAGAGAATGATGTGATTGACTTGACCCATCATCCATGCTATTGCTTTCTTCATGACTTATACATGTTCCTATGACTATGAGATTATGCAACTCCCGTTTACCGGAGGAACACTTTGTGTGCTACCAAACGTCACAACATAATTGGGTGATTATAAAGGTGCTCTACAGGTGTCTCCGAAGGTACTTGTTGGGTTGGCGTATTTCGAGATTAGGGTTTGTCACTCCGATTGTCGGAGAGGTATCTCTGGGCCCTCTAGGTAATGCACATCACTTAAGCCTTGCAAGCATTGCAACTAATGAGTTAGTTGCCGGATGATGTATTATGGAATGAGTAAAGAGACTTGCCGGTAACGAGATTGAACTAGGTATTGAGATACCGACGATCGAATCTCGGGCAAGTAACATACCGATGACAAAGGGAACAACGTATGTTGTTATGCGGTCTGACCGATAAAGATCTTCGAGAATATGTGGGAGCCAATATGAGCATCCAGGTTCTGCTATTGGTTATTGACTGGAGACGTGTCTCGGTCATGTCTACATTGTTCTCGAACCCGTAGGGTCCGCATGCTTAAGGTTTCGATGACAGTTATATTATGAGTTTATGAGTTTTGATGTACCGAAGGAGTTCGGAGTCCCGGATGAGATCAGGGACATGACGAGGAGTCTCGAAATGGTCGAGACGTAAAGATCGATATATTTGACGACTATATTCGGACATCGGAAATGTTCCGAGTGATTCGGGTATTTTTCGGAGTACCGGAGAGTTACGGGAATTCGCTGGGGAGTATATGGGCCTTATTGGGCCATACGGGAATAGAGGAGAGAGGCAAAAAGGAAGGAGGCGCCCCCCCCCCTCTGGTCCGAATTGGACAAGGGGTGCAACCCATTTTTCCTTGTTCCTCTCCCCCTCTTTCCTTCTCTCCTACTCCAACAAGGGAAGGAGGAGTCCTACTCCCGGTGGGAGTAGGACTCCCCCCTTGGCGCGCCCTCCTCGTAGGCCGGACGCCTCCCTCCTTTGCTCCTTTATATACGGGGGCAGGGGCATCCCATAGACACAACAATTGATCATTGATCTCTTAGCCGTGTGCGGTGCCCCTCTCCACCATAATCCTCGATAATATTGTAGCGGTGCTTAGGCGAAGCCTTGCGACGGTAGGCCATCAAGATCATCACCACGCCGTCGTGCTGACGGAACTCTTCCCCGACATTCTGCTGGATCGGAGTCCGGGGATCGTCATCGAGATGAACGTGTGCTAGAATTCGGAGGTGCCGTAGTTTCGGTGCTTGATCGGTCGGGCCGTGAAGACGTACGACTACATCAACCGCGTTGTTATAACGCTTCCGCTTCCAGTCTACGAGGGTACGTAGACAACACTCTCCCCTCTCGTTGCTATGCATCACCATGATCTTGCATGTGCGTAGGAAATTTTTGAAATTACTACGTTCCCCAACACGCGAAGATCTGGCTGGAAGCTGAGGGGCCACGAACGAATCCCTCTTTTTTTAGAAAAGGAGAATGAGTCCCGGCCTCTGCATCTGGGCGATGCATACGGCCACAAACGTCTAACTTCTTGCACTCACGGCTTGTATCGTGTGCTGGAGGTCGTCAGCGCATAGCGTCTCGTCGTACCTCTTGACATTGCCTGCCTCCAAGCCTTTTGGTGTCAGGTCATTATTGGGCGGTCTATGGGCACCCGTTGCATGGTGTGTTTGCTTATCTTGGAGCTCGGTTATCCTGTGAACAACTTTGATGAGGTTGGCAAGGATTCTGGGGTCAGCGGGTGCGGCTCCGAGCTTGTTGACCAACATGACCCCTTCTTGTATGCCCAGCGCTACTGTAAGGCGCTCCGTTGGGTTTTTTTCATTAGAGCATTACTAGTAGAATCCTCAAACCCTTAAACCCTCATTAAAGTTTTAAGGGTCCAAAAATGATATTTTTGTGCACTTTTACGGGTTGAAAAACAGGGGCAAAGATTAGAACCCTCAAACCCAACCCTTATAACAGAATATTCCCCATGAACGACGTTGTCGTTGCGCGCAGGAGGTCGATGGGGCGGCCGCCGGCGACAGGGGCGACTAGCAGCGGCGGTCGCGGGCATGGACGCGGGAGTTGGGAGGATTTTTCCCTCCCATGCGAGTATAACCGCCAAATGAGGGTTGGGGTAGGTTTTGCTCCCCAACCCTTACTTTTGAGGATTGGGAGAGGGTTTGAGGGTTGGACCTTTAAAAATATTTGAAGGTTTGAGGGTTAAGGGGTTCTAGTCTACGGTTTTTTTTAACGAAAATTGTAAAAAAAACAGTTATTTTTAGGGGTTTGAGAGTTTGAGGGCTCTACTAGTAATGCTCTTTGTGGCTTCCTCGTCATTCTCACGATTACCGGCCTCTGGCTTTTGTTGATGGCCTCCATGCCATACTCGCCTGGTGCGGTTTATCATTGCTTATTCCTTTTTTGCGGCTACTTTTTATAGCGTGTGGTGCACAGCCCCAGGCTTGAGGATCTCGCGAAGCTCATCCTCTTGGGATTGGGGTGGGTTGCCCTCATGGGTTGTTGGGCTCGGGAGCTTCGTGGATTTTTCCACCATTGTGGTGGTTCAGTGCGGTGCACTGCTTCTTTTGCGAACATCACCTTGTGTAGACAAATCGGCTGCGGGGCGTATGGTTCGGCGCCTTCCTCTGTTTCCTGTTGTTCGCAAAGTTTCAAGGTGTTTTGCTGTTCGCCTCGGCCTTTCTACTCCGGAGATCTGATTTTAGTTGGCGAGGTCGCAGCGTTTTCGGACTCGGCCTCTTTTGGTGAGGTCAATTCGCCGTCTGCGTCCTTGTGGTCTAGTAATGTGTAACAACCCGAGACTGACGTTCTAAACGTCTTCCATATATTTTGAGTTTTGTCGTGCATGTTTTATTTGTTTGTTACATTTTATCATGGCATCATACGCATTGCATCCGCATCTTTTCAAAGCCTGCATCTGTTTGTAGTTGTCGCATCTCCTCATTGTCTTCACTGTCCTTTCTGAGGCTAACCAGGTTTTTTCGAGTCCCTCTTGTCTGACCACCTACTCTCTCTGCATGGCCATGGACCACCCCTTGACAACCTCGCGCGCGTCCGAAACTCGCCCCTGAACCCGAACTGCTCAGTCGTCACCGTTGGGTCCAAATCATCCCCAAACATCCCTAAAACATCTTTGGTTTCTTATTTGGACTACCTAACCTATTTATCTCGGACCGTCCGATTAAGATTGGAGGGACCAAACAACCCCTACTCAAATCCACTTGCTATATATAGTGGACAACCCTAGGATCTAGGTAGATTGTCCCATCCTTCCCATTCGTGTCGCCGCCACACTCCACCTGGTCTCCTCCTCGTTTTCCCCATGGACCCAATCCCACACGCAGCCAAGCCTCCACCTTCTTCCTGATTCCACTGCAGTCGCCAACGCATAGGAGAGGAGCTCCTCGATCCCCTTGGCTCCAACCTCTGCATCGTGGCCTCGAGCTCGACCTCGCCTAGATGACCGGCTCCACTTCGGATGACCACCTCCAGGACCCCCTCCATCGCGCCCTCGCCCCACGCCGGCAAGCGATCCCATCGTCAAGCTGCTCCAACCCGCAGGTCCTCCACAGCGCGTCTCCTCTCTGTTTCTCATTAGCTCCTGCTACTGCCTCTAACCGTGTCATCGTCATGTTTCTCCTGCAAGGGCCGCGCCACCAAGCCCAAGAACGATGTTGGCCTCCTCAACTCTCGTCGCTGCCTCCGATTCAAGCCGCCAGACCGCTGCTTCACCTCCCCATTCCTAGGTTCATGCCCCCGCAAGCCGCGCTCGAGGCAGCTGCCTCCTCGCATGCCTGAGGCGTGAGCACAACCCAGTGGCCCTGCCTCTGCCCGAGCTCCTCCAGCAGCTCCCCATCACCCCCGATTCCGCCCCGTCGTCCGGCCGACACCGGCGGCCGGAACCTCACCAGAGATGAGTGCCCGACAGCCCTGCTCCTTTCCCCTCATTCTTATCTCTCTCTCTCTTTCTCACGATGTCCCTCTCCCTCTCTCTGCTTTCGCTCACAAGAGACCACCATGGCCGCTGCATCAAGCTCCGCTGCTGCGCTAACTTCCACCGCCCCGTCCTAGCCTTGCCGGAGATGCCCCGCCTTCGTCAAGTCCCAGCGCCACCAGCCTCTGCTCACTCTGCATCGAGCAGAGGGGTTTCGCTCGTCCCGCACATGCCTTCCCTACCTGCGTTGACCCTGCCTCTAGCGCCCCGCTTCCTCTCCAAGGCCCAGATCCCACCCCAACCGGCCTGCTTCCGCCAAGGCCCAGGGTGAGCAGCCCCCGGCCTTTTCCTCTGTTGGGCTTCCTATTCAGATGCGGGCCGTATCTTGTTTTTTCCAGTTTTGTGAATTTGCTAATTATTCCAAGAAAACTGCATATTTACATATTGCACCCTCATGTTCATGCATATGATAACTTCATAACCGTGCATCGGATTAAAACAAACTAAATATGTAACATGCTTAGAATTTTATCTAGTTTCATAATATGCTGCTTTCATCCATGTTAAAAATGTTTAAATTGTTGTTTGCATTATTTTGCTCAAATGTCATGTTAAAATGGTTTATTTCATAACTAAATAACTGTAGCTCCGAATTAAATAAACTTTATATGTAAATGGGGTGGAAAATGCATAGATTAACATGGTGTCATTATTTTGCATGTTTAACAACTCTAAAATTGTGTATAGGGCAGAATACTAGCAAATTCGACATATGCATATGGGGATTTTCTGAAATTGTTGTTTGTTATTTCCGGCCTCATTTAAACTTGCCTAAATAGTTAGTTTAGTTATGCTTCAGCTCTTGCCATGTTTAACAATATTTAATATTGTTGGGTACATAAAGGAGAGAGAACTAAATAATCGAATGTGGTGTTTCGTCAATATGCAACCCGTTGCATATTGAGCTTCACTTAATTTGAAGTATGTTTTGTTGCACTTTGCCATGCCATGCCTTATATAACCGGACATGAATCATACTTGATTGTGCATCATGCCATGATTATGCTTGTTGGTTTACTGTGTTGTTTTCTTCTTTATGGTTGTGCTTCTTCTCGGTAGTACCAGTAATGTTGCAATTGTGAGGATTCGTTCGACTACGTTGGTTCGTCTACTTCGGGGATTCGGTCTTCTTCCTAGCGGGATTTCAGGCAAGATGACCGTTACCCTGGATATCACTACTATATTTGCTTTGCTAGTTTTCTCGATGCTATTGCTATGTCGCGCTACCTACCACTTGTTTATCAAGGCTCCCAAATTGCCATGATAAGCCTCTAACCTTTTTCACCATCCCAGCATACTGTCGTTTGGCTATGTTACCGCTTTGCTCAGCCCCTCTTATAGCATTGCTAGTTGCAGGCGCAGTATTAGGTTGTCCATGTTCGGACATGGCTATAATGGGATATCACAATATCTCTTATTTAATTAATGCATCTATATACTTGGTAAAGGGTGGAAGGCTTAGCCTTTTGCTTGATGTTTTGTTCCACTCCTGCCGCCCTGGTTTCCGTCATACCAATGTTATGTTCCTTGATTTTGCGTTCCTAACATGGTCGGGGTTTATGGACCCCCTTAACAATTCGCTTTCAATAAAACTCTTCCAACAAGGCCCAACTTTGGTTTTACCATTTGCCTAATAACAACTAAAACTTGCATAGGGACTTACCAGTACCCGAGGATAGTTAATCAAAAACTCACGCCAATGCTCCTCATGAGTGTTGGTCCAAACTGGGTGATGTCCGGCGCCCCCTGGGCAACCAGGGTCTCAGCCAACCTGACGTCTTGCCCATCCGGTGTGCCCTGAGAATGAGATACGTGCGACTCCTATAAGGATTGTCGATACATTGGGTGGTGTTGTTGGTTTTGTTTTACCATTGTCGAAATGTCTTGTGAACCGGGATTCCAAGCTTGATCAGGTTGTTTCAGAATGGAGGATTTTCCACCGCGGATCATGAGAGTTTGTGATGGACTAAGTTGGGACACCCCTGCAGGGTTTAATCTTTTCGAGAGCCGTCCTGCGGTTATGTGGAAGATGGGAAATTTATAATATCCGGTTATAGAGAACTTGACACCATATCCGAATTAAAATACACCAACTGCGTGCATAACCGTGACCGTGTCTTTTTGAGTGATTTTGAGAAGAGAACACGGTGGGGTTATGATTGACTCGTAAGTAGTTTAGGATCACTTCTTGATCATTACTAGATTGCGACCGTTATGCATAGTTTCTCTTCTTATTCTTGCACTCATAAGTTAGCCACCATATAAATGCGTAGTGCTACTGCAACCTCACCACTTATCCATTTCATACCCATTAAGCATTGCTAGTCTTGATACCCATGATGATGGGATTGCTGAGTCCTCGTGGCTCACAGATTACTACAACAACATGTGCAGGTACAGGTAATGCGATGCTATGACGTCAGAGTGATGCTTGCTTGTTTTGGAGTTCTTCTTCTGCTTCTTCTCCGATCAAGGGATAGGTTCCGGGTCGGGAGCCTGGGATTAGCAGGGTAGGTGTCGTTCTTCTTTTTCGTTTGATTTCATTCGTAGTCGGATACTGCTCTTTTGTATGATGATTGCTATGTATTGATGAACTGTTGTATTCATGTTGTAGCTTGTGGCGAGTGTAAGCCTTTATCTTGTATTCTCATCTATTCAGCACATGGTATGTTGTAATGATATCCACCTTACTATGCGCTTGAATGCGGTTGTGCTCCAATCATGAAATCATCACGTGATTGGGATAAAATCGCATCTTGGGCGCTACATAATGATAGAAGGTATGTAGTGTCAATGCTACAATCTGAGATCGTTTCATCAAGGAAGCAGTCTTCGGGTGTGTGGTCGATGTAGCAGTTGTCACACACCATGGCAACGAGCTATACGTTTTTCTAAAGATGTTGATGGAGCTCGCTCTGATATGCAGCCCCGTGTTCTTTAGCCCGAACAAGAAGCGGCTGGCGGGGCTGGTCGCTGAGGTCATCGAAATCGGGAGTCTGCCATGTCCTCCGCGTTGGACAGGTGGTAAGCATAGTCGGAGGTCATTGTGCGTGTTGGTGATGAAGGCGACGTTGCCGATGTAGATCGTGCGTGTGAGACAGTCTGGTGGGTCAACCCGACCTGCGTCATTTGCGATGAATGTCAAAGAGCCAATGGTTAGGCTTTCCCCTCATGAGAGGCCACTAGAGGTAGAAAAAATACGACCCATGATCGGTCTCCAGCCGGCACCACCCGTGCCTGCGCGCCAGCCGACAGAGGAGATTTCCATCAGATCCCTTGGTAGGGGTCCAAGTGTAGCTGGAAGTCATGATCGAACGTCACACGAGGGGTTTATCCAGGTTCGGGCCACCGGAGAGTAATATCCTACATCCTACTGGTTTCAGTCTTTCATAATGGAGGGATACCTCGTGCGAGGGGTTACAATGGTGTATGATATTTCTACCGAGAATTCTCCTATCTAAAGATAGATGATCAGGAGGAACCCTAGACCCCCCTTTATATAGACAGGAGAGGTCTAGGGTTTACATGTTGGATGCGATCTGGGCACCTCCATCCTCTAGTCTTGGGCGTCAAGAAGGTCATCTAGACTCCTAGGGTTAGCTCATGGGCCCATTAGGCCCCCTTGTAATTGATGAGGTCGGGCTCCTTGGCATTAGCCACCCCTGGTACAGGACCCCGCCATCTACCGTGACACCATGCTCAAGCTGGGCATCAATGAGAACTAGTTGCAGCCCAGCCGGACGGTGTTCCACGACATTGCCAGGGCACTCTTGCTCCCCTATCGGCACGATCCGGCTGGATGTTTCATTCAGCACCAAGGTCCACTTCCACCGTGAGCCGACCTGGTTCGAGGTGGTCGACCTGAGCAGCCCCTACCACACGCTCTTGGGCTGGCCCGTGCTGTCCAGATTCATGGCTGTGCCCCACTATGCCTACGTGAAGCTGAAGATGTCGGGTCCCAAGGGCATCATCGCCATCGCCGACGACTACAAGAAGTCCCTCGAGTGCGCTGCAGCCGGCTCCCGGCTGGCCGAGCCTTTGGTCATCGCTGAAGAGAAGCGCTAGTTCGACCGGCTCGTGGCTCTGGCGAGCGAGCAGGTAATAACCCACAAGTGTGGGGGATCAATTGTAGCTTTTTTGATAAATAAGAGTGTCGAACCCAACGAGGAACTAAAGGTAGGATTTATATTCCCTTCAAGTTCTATCGACCACAGATACAACTCTATGCACACTTAACGTTACCTTTACCTAGAACAAGTATGAAACAATTTTGTAGGTGCACTAGTGCAGAACCAGGATGTATCACCAGTTCGTAAGGGCCTTTAGTGTCGGTTCTGCAACCGGCACTAAAGAGTGGGGACTAAAGGTCCCCCCCTTTAGTACCGATTCTGCACGAACCGCCGCTAAAGGGCCACTACGTGGTACGAGCCAACGCCGGGGGCAGGGAGCCCTTTAGTACCGGTTGGTAACACCAACCGGTACTAAAATATTTGGCTGGTTTTGGTTTTATTTTTTATTTTCCCTTTAATTTTGTGTATTCCATTTAATATTTTTTGTTTGCTGGTATTTTATGATACTACATATTGTACACGTTATGCATATATATAAATAGAATTTCTCGTAGAACCGATCACACACACACACATATATATACACATCTGGGCTATTCTGTTACTAGTAACATAATATTATACTGTTACCCTTTTTGAACTGCCGGTTTCAGGTGGTTGAACTGATGTTTTCAAAGCGGTTGAACTAATGCTTTCAGTTGTGTTTAACACATCATCTTCTTTAGTTCAAAAACTTTTTGTAATTTTTTTGTCGGAACGTGGCGTGTAATATATCGTTGGAAAGCTCTTGACAACCATATCTCAAGTATATTGAACGTTTTTGCAAAATCATTATGGTTTAAGAGCAGTTTTGAAAAAACATTTTTTTTCAAAACCGAAAACGTGAATCGTATTTTGGATTCAATTTTCAAACGGTTTGTCGGAATTGAGCAAATAAGATGGCGTTGGAAAGCTGGTGAAAATCTGCATCTTCCATATATGTATTGTTTTTTCTAATTCTATATGATTTAAAAGTAATTTGAAAAATGGTGAAATTCTGGACGAAACGTATTTTCACAATTTTTTTTGCAAACGGTTTGTCGGATTGACGCAAATGATACGGCGTTGGAAAGCTATGTAAAATGCGTAACTTTTTCATATAGAAATGTTTTTCTAAATCCTTATGGTTTAAAAACGAATTCGAATACGGTCACATTTGATTTTGAACACGATTTTTTAAAAAGTTTATCGAAATATGGCGGTTCCTGTTGTTTTCTCGTGTGAAAAACAGAGTAGTCGTACTGATATATACGTATGTTTGTACTGAGCTATTTTTTTAGATTAATTTTGAATGGTTCTGAAAAAGGGTATTTGTACTGATGCTTGCATGGGTTTGTACTAAGCGTGTTTTCACTAACTAGACTTTGCTCTATTTTTTTGGTAATATTTTTATCGCAAGTTTTCAACGGTTTACTGTATCGTCGCCCTTGTACTTGTATGGTTTGTATCATCGAACTGAATGATATTTTATTTAAAAAGAAAATGTGTTTGTTTTGTTTCCTTTTTTGACTCAACATTTTTTTGACAACGTTGTTCTGAACTTCTCAAATTTTACGACTTGTACTGAGGTACTTACTAAGCAGGATTTTCATGGGGTTTCTTTTTTTGCTTCAACTTTACAATTTGAATTTCTGCCATTTCTTTTATTCCGAACGGACCACCGTTTTTAACTCGTACTAAGGTACTTACTATGCCCGAACTGGGGTGGCTGTCGCATGTCTCGGCGTGTTTTGAACTCGATGATATTTTTTCATCAATTTGCTGCCCATTTTTTCATCACACTTGAGAGTGATTAATAGGTTTACTTACTGGCCAGTAACACATGAACTCCTCAGGCAATAATACATGAACTCCTCGGGGAGGGGGTGCGGGGCGGCACGCTGGAGGGAGGAACTGCGGGGCTACGCGCTGGGGGGAGGGGGTGGCGGGGCTGCGCGCTGGAGGAAGAAGAAAGGCGGGGTAAGTTGGGGTCGCCGCGGCATGGGTCTGGTCCGGCGGCATCGGGGTGCGTATGGTGGGGGTGTCGCACGACGGGGAGGGAGGAGGTGGCGCGCCGGCGGGGAGGGGGCAGTGCATGGCGGGGGAGGGAGGAGGCGGCACACAACGGGGGAGGGAGGGTGTGGCGCACCGGCGGGGGAGGCGCACGACGGGGGAGGGAGGGGGCGGTGCACCGACGGGGAGGGAGGGGGCGGCGCGTGGTGGGGAAGGGAGGGGGCGGAGCGCCGGTGGGGTGGGAGGGGGCGGCGCGCTGGAGGAGGAGTTGGGGATCGGGAGGGAGGTGGTGGGTTCGGTCGCCGTCACTCCTATATAGGGCCGGAGGGTAACGGAATATTATTCTGTTACTAGTAACAGAATAGCCCTGTCCTATATAGGGAAAAGCAAACTTATGAAACTTTGCTGGGGCGGCTGCAATCACGTGCGCTCGTTGGTGTTGGGATCTGGTCCCTCCTCTTTCCTTATTTGCATTTTCGTGTTATTAATCGTTTGATGATTATTTCCTTTTATAGAGGAAGATGACCCACGCAGTCTGCAACGCTAGAGTGCTGCGCATGCGCTAGGCTGCCAGGATGGTAGTGCAGCAGGCAGTGACCACCAGTGTTCGGCTCGAACAGCTCCAACATTAATATGGAGAACCGTCGGCTCCAACAGCAAGGTGTGTGGGAGCTTCTGACTTTGCCATGTTGATACATCTCCATAAAGTTCTCCAAAGCAATTACCCAGCTGGCCCATGTGAACTTTTTTGGTCGTATCTGCCTGAGGTTATCGAAAGGCATCACCAAGTCTTACCTATACAAGCTAGCTCCTTGGCAAACCATTGGACATACGGTTAAATCTTCCTTTTTGTGGCATTTTGGATTAAGTCTAGTACAGTACGTGTGTGACATTCAAATGAAGCACCTAGCAAACCAACCAATCTAGCTCTACCGAGCCATATGCAATAAAACAACTTGCTATACATATAGCAAAGTGCCGAGACTCACAAAGCTCATTCTGTCCCGGCCCTTCCTCTCTATCGCTCATCACCGCCGCTCTAGCATGGAGCCCAGTCGACCATGCGCCTGCCCTGGCCTCCCTAACAGAGTATATCGGGATTGTGCTCTTCTCTTCCTCCACTGCTACGCCAGCCTCCACAACCGCCTTCTCTGCATTCATATCCTCCTCCCATGACCCGTATAACAGCAACAACGTCCCACCGCCCCCAGCCATCACATGTTACTCCCCCGTTCCATGAGACCATGACCCGTCGATGGTGCCACAACCACGACCATCAGCACTTCTGTCGTGGCCGAGATCTGCCCGAGGAGGCGACACCGTGAAATCAAGTCCAGCCGACGAAGGAGAGCTGCACATGGAGGAGGAGGAGCTCCATGCGGTCGCGACGCCCATGGAACTAGCAGCTGAGTGCAGATGAGTGATGGAGCCAGACCGTGCCATCTGATTTCCTTCCGCGCTCGTGGAGAGGTGCTCCGGTACAGGCTGTCCACAGTCGTCAATGGCGCGAGGTGTTGTTGCCCACCCCCAAATCTGTCCTCCTCTCGGCGGCTGCGTTGGATGCAGCAGTGGGGCTTGTCGTCCTCGGGCACCCATACTTGAATGGCGTGGTGGCAATAGGAAAATAGAGAAGGTCGGGTTTCTATTCGACTACTCGTACGTGGTCGCCTCAAGGTGACCTGAGGCAAGCGGCTCGAACCAACCAGACCCATCCTTCCAAAACAATTGTCTTGTTTGTTCTATTCTTGTTTCCCCCAATGGATTCTTGTGCGTCTTTTTATTCTTTATTTATTTTCCCTTCTTGAGATTGCAACATGCAGATACTACATTACTGCACGTCTCCTCAAGGAGTACCATTTAACTTGCTAACGCTTTGGTCCAATTTTCAGCTGCACCTACGCCTCCACGTCGGAGCTCCTGCAGGAGAGGAGCTCCCGCGCACCGCCGCTTGGCCACCTGCAGGTCGCCATCCCAGGCGCAGCCGGCGAGCTGCCGCCGCACCTCTCTCTTCCTCCCATCTATTCATTCTCTGGTGTGCTCGCGTCGAGTCTCGATTGAGTGGATAAAGGTGTGGGGCGAGGGGTCGCTCTCGCTCGTGCATGAAACCCGAACGAGCGAGGAAATATGACGTGGCAGAATTCTGTTCCAAGATATGTGTGCAAAAAACCAAGGGTGGATTCAGCATTCAAGACGAGAATTGAAAAAACGACACCTTCGGCACTTATTGATTCCGATCTATTTTGTGGTCTCCAAAATTAGTACTCATACTCTTCTTGATGAACACTGCTAGTTTAAGCTTAAAATCATTGAACAAACAAACAACGATATGAACCATTCCCGTAAAAAAAGATATGAACCACGACATGTACTGGTAGTTCAACTGACCCACATGCGCGAGGCAAAGGTAGCCACAGCGAACAACACAACCCAAAAATCAGCGGTACATAGATGGAAACGCCAACTCCGGTCATGCTGCTGGTCAGAACTGTTGTTTCGGAAGGCGGGACTATTGGAGTAGTACGTCGTTCTCCTCCTCAAGCACACGGATCTTGTCACGCAGATCCACCAAAAGCTCACGCATGTACAGGATCGGCTTGGGATCAAGCCAGTGCCAGCGAGGACGGCGGCAAACCAGCATCCATTACAAAGCTCGGCTTTTCACACATGTCGTCACCCATTGACCAAGCCCTGCGACAGGAAAAAGATGAACTGCGTGCTCACCGTCACCCGTGAGCAAGACAGGTATCTCCGGCCTGGGTTGCATTTGTCCACAAGGTCAGGCGGGCTGCCTTCGTGCCGCAGCTGCAAAAAACAGCCTGCTGCTCGTGAACCGAGACGAGGCGGAGCTACCGCTGGACATGGTTGCTAACTACAGAATTGCAGAAGATAGGAGTAGGGTGAGCCTTTAGGTGTTTGGACCAATGGATGATGAATGATTTCAATGGCCCACGTTGGTATTTTTATAGTGATGTCGAGCTGGGTGTATGACAGACGATTGCATGCCGCCACACCCGTGAGCCCTAGAGATCATGATCTCCCTTAATGCCACGGCCACGTTCGATACAACACGCAACATTATAGAGCATGGACTATGAGCAGTAGGATGCTCATGGGCGCATCGTAAAAGACAAAATCATTCTCTCTCGATCTTTTTAATGCGAGTAGTTAACAATTCATATACTTCACGTAGGACCACGCACTTGCACCCATTAATTCTCCCATATAAAACTTTATTATTCTGATTTTGATTTTGTTCTATTTCTTTTCTTTTCTTTTGAAGGATAATACCGATGCCACTTATTCATTCTTCCTTATAAAACTTTAGTATTTTGATTATTTATTCATTTTTAGTTTTTGTTCCATTTTCTTTCTTCTTTTAAAGGTAATACTGATGTTACTAATTCATTATTTCTGATAAATTTTTAATATTTTGATTTTGATATTGTTTTTAGTTCATTTCCTTCTTCTTTTAAGGGTAATATCAATGACACTAATTAATCTCTCATAGAAATCCATTATTTTTGTGAAACTTTCACTATTATATGCTTATTCTTGCATATTATAAAGGCGTGTGTTCTGTGTAAATTATGTACAAATTTTGTCTTTATTGGTTTTAGTTTCCTTTATACTTGCATATTATAAACATTCACAATTTATTTGTAAATTGTGTGCACATTTTATCATTATTGTTGTATGTTATAATTTATTTCTTTCCAAGGGTAATACTAATGATTAATTCATTCTTTATTTCAAAATGTATACATGTATGTTGTATACAATATGTTTCTAAATTATGCTAGACTGCGGAAATTGCACTATTATATGCTTATTCTTTCTGTATTATAAAAGGTGCATTTTTAGTGCAACGTTATGTGTAGGTTTTTTTAAGGTTTTCCTGTTTCATTTTATTTCTTCTTAAAGGGCAATATCAATGTCACTAATTCAATCTTCATTGTTTGGTTTTACCTTAATTTAATTTAATTTCCCTTTCTTCTTTAAAGGTAATACGTACCAATGTCACTAATTCATTCCTTCTTAAAGTTTTTACAAAACTTTTACTATTATATGCTTATTATTGCATACTATATAAATAGTGTAAGTTTTGTCTAAATTATGTGCAAGTTTGCATGATTTGTTTTCATATTTTTATTTTCTTTCTTCTTTAAGGGTTATACCAATGTGCCTATTTCATTCTTTCTTAGAAAATTTTATTTTTTGTTTTACTTTATTTTTTTTCTGCATTTTATTCTTGATGGTGGATCCAACACAAGTACCACATTTCGAAGCTAAAAGTGTGTTTTTCTTCATTTACAATATAATGTTTGGGCGTGACTTCTTGTTTTTTTATGTTGCGGGTAGCGGCTTAAAGGTGAAGAATGTTCGAGTGATGCCTTTACCAGATCGATACCCAATTCAGGTAAAATGTTACGTGCTTCTGTAAGAATATTTTGAAGATTCAGTATGGCCCGTATATTTTTTTAGTATGATTCTAATATTAAGTTGTCTTGTGTGATGATTAATAGACATAAATATGTTAGAAATATGGGTTTAAATAGCCTCTTCTCTCCCTTCAAACTGATATGTATGTATGTAAGTATATGTGTATATGTGTATTGTACAGACTATGTCAAAAAATGTGAGAGCGCACATATAGTCACTAACGATTGCAAAAAATATCACTAATGATTGCGTTGCGTATAACACATTGTGTTGTCGTTCAGATAATGGCTGTGGCAGGTGTTTTGCTTGTGATTAATTACATGCTAATTACCAGTGTTTAATGAGATTAGCCGGTTGGCTGTGCATGCATGTGTCCCGCCTAGAGGATAGAGTATACTACTACTACAAGACAGGGTGTGGGGGCGAGAGATTGTGCAGCTGTGTGCATGCATGCATTCGCATGGAAGTGGACAAGGACTGGTTCCAGCTCCGCGCCGGCCACACGTGTGCATGTATGGACTCTCAAGATCGATCCATCCAGCGTTGAGCGCGTTTTGTCCCTCGGTTCCAGCTGGGCAGGAAATCGACTGAAACAATATTCGTGGTTAGCCGACTGACCCGAATTTTATTTTCAATTGCTTGACATATAGTCTGTCCCTTACTCCACAAACTTTAAGCTTATAAACTAATCCGGTACAAACGAACACAAAATGGATTCAAAGAAGTATACTACTTAAACATACAAACTGAAACTCGTTAAATTTTTCATAAAAAAATTAAATGTCAGTCAAGCTAAACCTTACTAATTTGACGATCTCCTTCCACTCAGCTCTGGACAGACCCCTGATTAAGGGTACACGTCTGTCTCGTCGTCTAGGTCACCGTACATGCACCTACCGACCCCACTGCCGTTGTCGTCCTCCCTTTCCTATATTGCAGTCGTTGTTCCCGTCGTCGCCTTCTTCGGCACCGTGGCGCCGTAGTCGGCAATGTCGACTACGAATGGGTCTCGGGTAGCATGTACGGGCGACAGGGGAGTTGATAAGTGGACATGGGCGGTAGAGTGAGCGGCGCAAAGAGGGCGAGTTAATTTACTCCTCGGCAGCCGCTCGGAGTAATTTTTTTACTTCTCTATGAGTTTTAGGCGATCGGCTAGATCCGGTTTAGAGGAGTAAACTGGTGTTTTCACTTCTCTAATGTGATTTAGGGATCGGCCAGAAATACCCTTAAAGTCAAAGCTACTTGTCACAGCCAGGCATTACAACAACAGTTTCCTCCACCCCCACCATTCTTACGTCTTGGGCGCGCTATGACGTGCCAACGATTAGTGACCACACACCATAATTAACCCTGTACAAACCATTTTTAGTTTAATATGATAAAAATTATGATGTTCTCTTTTGAATAGGTTAATCAACACAACCGCGCACGCGCGGTGGTGGGGGTGGGGGGGTGTAACGCCCTCGATGCGGCTATATCTCCTATGTGTCGAAGCACGACTTAGAGGCATAACCGCATTGAAAGCAATGTCGCATGTAAGGTAATCTTCACAACATCCCATGTAAATAGATAATAAAAGAGGGAAGGTACATAGTTGGCTTACACTCGCCACGTCAAACAAAGTACATAAATAGCATTACATCATCCAATCACTCATGGCCCGACTACGGTGCCAAAATAAAAGATCAACCCAACAAGCGACATGGTCCCGATCGCCCCGACTGGGCACCACTACTGATCATCAGGGACAAACACATAGTAACGGCGTGAGTCCTCGTCGAACTCCCACTTGAGCTCAAGCGCATCATCTGGAACGGAGTGATCAGGCCCTGCATCTGGTTTGGAAGTAATCTGTGAGCCACAGGGACTCAGCAATCTCGCACCCTCGCAATCAATACTATTTAAGCTTATAGGTAAGGCAAGGTAATATGTGCAGCTGCAGCAAGCGACTAGCATATATGGTGGCTACCCTGTTCGCAAAAGAGAGCGAGAAGAGAAGGCAAAGCACGAACGAAGAACTAGAGAACACCCTACGACAAGCATTACTCCAACACCGTGTTCACTTCCCAGACTCCGCCGAGAAGAGACCATCACGGTAACACACACAGTTGATTCATTTCAATTAAGTTAAGGTTCAAGTTATCTACAACCGGACATTAACAAATTCCCATCTGCCCATAACCGTGGGCACGGCTTTCGAAAGTTCAAATCCCTGCAGGGGAGTCCCAACTTAGCCCACGACAAGCTCTCACGGTCAACGAAAGATATACCTTCTCCCGAGACATTCCGATCAGACATGGTATCCCGGTTCTACAAGACATTTCAACAAGTTAAAACAAATCCAGCAACACCACCCAGATGTGCCGACAAATCCCGATAGGAGCTGCACATATCTCGTTCTCAGGGCACACCGGATGAGCAAGACGTCGGGTAGGCCAGCCCAGAGTTGCCCCTGGTAGCCCCGGACATCGCTCGGTTGGACCAACACTTAGAGAAGCACTGGCCCGGGGGGGTTTAAAATAAGATGACCATTGAGTCCGCGAAACCCAAGGGAAAAAGGCTAGATGGCAAATGGTAAAACCAATGTTGGGCATTGCTGGAAGAGTTTTATTCAAGGCGAACTGTCAAGGGGTTCCCTTTATCACCCAACCGCGTAAGGAACGCAAAATCCGGGAACATAACACCGATATGACGGAAATTAGGGCGGCAAGAGTGCAACAAAACACTAGGCAAGAGGTCGAGCCTTCCACCTTTTACCAAGTATATAGATGCATTAAGATAACAAGATAATCTAATGATATCCCAACAAGAAAAATAATGTTCCAACAAGGAACGATCTCCAATCTTCACCTACAACTAGCAACGCTATAAGAGGGGCTGAGCAAAGCGGTAACATAGCCAATCAACGGTTTGCTAGGACAGGTGGGCTAGAGGTTTGACATGGCAATTTGGGAGGCATGATAAGCAGGTGGTAGGCATCGTATCATAGGCATAGCAAAAGAGCGAGCATCTAGCCAAGCAAAGATAGAAGTGATTTCGAGGGTATGATCATCTTGCCTGCAAAGTTGTCAGAGTTGACTGGATCCTCGAAAGCAAACTCAACGGGCTCCTCGTTAGCGAACTCGTCTCCCAGATCTACCCAAACAAGACAAACAAGCAAGAGGAACACAATCAACCACGTGCAAAGCTCAAACAACATGATGCAAACATGGTATGCTATGCGGGATGCGATATGGGATGCATAAGCAAGATTTGATAAGGAATGAATGAACCTGGCCTCAACTTGGAAATCCAAGAGTGTCACTGGAAAGATGGGGTGATTTTGGTTGAAATCGATATAAAGATCGCCGGAATCGGATGCACGGTTTGGAAATGGCAAGCGAAACAAATATGGCACCGGTCTGCGATAAACAGCAAGTAGCCATCTAAATGCAACAAGATAATTATGCTACAGCACTCAAACATGGCAACAAAATACATGGCAGGGATCCATTCATAAAGCTTAACAAAAGATGAACACTGAGCTACGGCCAATTCATCCATTAACAGGTTCAAACAAGCATGGCAAAAGTGCAATTGGTAAACAGGTTTCAGACTTAGTGAAATTAACACAAGCCTGGAATTTCAGATCAGATAGCACACTTTGAAGCATGAAAACTATATGCTACAGGAAATTAACATGGCCAAACAAAGCATGGCATGGAGCTACTCAACGAGCTTAACAAAAGACCCTTAGTGACCTTGAGCCAAAAGGGATCAGAAAATACAATTGCAAGCCTATGAACATGGCAAAAACATAATCAGATTACAGACTTAGTGAAAAACTGGGGCATGCAAATCAGATATCAAGTAGGCATGTTCACGAGTTCGATGCACTCACTATAGAGCATGTCATGACAATCTAAGCATACACCCATCAATAATACACATTATGTAAGCTAGACATGGCAAGAACAACAACATAGCATGCACAGATCAACTACAACATCCTCGACAAAATTGCTAACAAGTCAACCCGATCTAGGGTTTCCAGATCCAGATCGGATCGGCGCACTGTAGCGGCACGGTTCCCGATGTTCGTTGCCGAAGTCGCCGGAGGACGCCGAAGCTTGGCCGGCCGGAGGGAGAGGATGCCGGAGCGGTAAGGAGCCGACGCCGGCGTGCCACGGTCGCCGGAGCACGTCGGGTCGGTGACGAGGTGGCTGTAGGCCTCCGGGCGGCACGGCGAGCTGGGCGGCCGCGGCGGAGGTCGCCGGAGCCAGGATCCGTGGCGGCGCGGGCGGCGCGCCCGGTTGGTGCGGCCGGCGGGAGGAGCCGGGCCGGGAGGGCCCCGCCTGGGCCCCGGCGGGCCGGCGCGCGAGCAGACGTGGCGAAGTGGGCGCGGTGGCGGCGCGAATCGAAGAGCGCCACATGGCGGTGGCGGCTGGATCGGGCACGTCCGGCCGTCCGGATTTTGTCCGGCGGCTGGAGGAGGAGGGGGACTAGGGTTTCAACCGCGATTTCGAATGGGGAGATATTTATAGGCATAGAGGGAGCTAGGAGAGTCCAAATGAGGTGCGGTTTTCGGCCACGCGATTGTGATCGAATGCTCTAGATGATGGAGGGGGTTTTGGTGGGTTTTGGGTAAAATTGGAGGGGTGTTGGGCTGCAACACACACGAGGCCTTCTCGGTCCCTCAGTTAACCGTTGGAGCATTGAACGAAGTCCAAATGGTACGAAACTTGACAGGCGGTCTACCAGTAGTAAACCAAGGCCGCTTGACAAGTCTCCGTCCAATCCGGAAATGTTTAACCCCCACACACGAAAGAAAGGTAGAAATGACCACCGGAGGAGAACGGAGCGCCGGAATGCAAAACGGACAATGGGGAAAATGCTCGAATGCATGAGACAAACACGTATGCAAATGCAATGCACATGATGACATGATATGAGATGCATGACAACGACAACGACACACAGAGACAAAAACCCGAACCCGAGAAAATAAAATAACTTAGCGCCGGAAACGGCAAGAGTTGGAGTACATATTAGGTAAATTACATCGGGGGTGTTACAACACTCCACCACTACGAAAGGATCTCGTCCCGAGATCTAGGACTGGAAGAACGCCGAGTACTCAGAACGAAGGTGATCCTCGCGTTCCCAGGTGGCTTCACGGTCGGAATGGTGTGACCACTTGACTTTGAGGAATTTGATTAACTTATTGCGAGTCTTGCGTTCAGTCTCTTCAAGAATAGCAACGGGGTGCTCACGATAAGAGAGTTCTTCTTGGAGATCAATGTCTTCGAAGTTGACGGTGCGGTCAGGAGTCTTGAAGGACTTGCGGAGCTGAGAGACATGGAACATGTCGTGCACATTTGCAAAGTTTGAAGGAAGCTTGAGTTGATAGGCGAGATCGCCTCTCTTGCCGACGATCTTGAAAGGTCCCACGTATCTAGGGGCAATCTTCCCTTTAATACCGAAGTGACGAGTAACTTTCATTGGAGAGATGCGGAGGTAAACATGATCTCCGATCTCGAAAGCCAAATCATGGTGCTTACTATCATAGTAGCTCTTCTGGCGCGATTGCGCTGCTTTGAGGTTATCTCGAATGACTTTGCACATTTCCTCTGCCTCTGTGATTAAGTCATTTCCCAGAAGTTGACGTTCACCGGTTTCAGACCAGTTGAGAGGGGTACGGCACTTCCTGCCATATAGAATTTCGATTGGGGCCTTCCCCGATCTTGCTTGAAAACTGTTGTTGTAGGAGAATTCAGTATATGGAAGACAATCTTCCCACTTCATGCCGAAGGAGATCACACAAGCCCTGAGCATATCTTCAAGAATCTGATTGACACGCTTGACTTGACCGCTAGTTTGAGGATGGAAAGCTGTGCTGAAGCGGATGTTGGTGCCCACGGCCTTCTGAAAAGACTCCCAAAACTTGGAGGTAAAGATGCTGCCACGGTCTGAAGAGATCACCTGTGGAATACCGTGCAGCTAGAAAATCCGAGAGGTATACAGCTCCGCCAATTGAGCTGCAGTGATTGACTCTTTGATAGGCAGAAAGTGAGCCACTTTAGTGAGTTTGTCGATGACAACGAATATAGCATCATTGCCACGCTTGGACTTTGGAAACCCAGTCACGAAGTCCATCTCAATATGGTCAAACTTCCATTCTGGAAGGGCAAGAGGTTGGAGGAGACCAGATGGCCTTTGGTGTTCTGCCTTCACTCTTCTGCAGACATCACACTCATTCACGAACTGAGCAATCTCGCGCTTCATTCGAGTCCACCAATAAGCCTGCTTTTGGTCCTGATACATCTTCGTACTCCCAGGGTGGATGGAGAGGAGTGAATTGTGAGCCTCATTCATGATCACTTTACGAAGGTCACCTTTGGGCACAACAATATGATCCTCGAAGATGATAGTATCCTTGTCATCAAGGCGGTAGCACTTGTCTAAACAATTCTTGGTGGTGTTTCCCGTCGTAATTCTCAGATTTTGAAGGCAGAAGAGTTTTACCTCCATATCTTATCCGTTCCCTCAAAGATTCGTGGTTCTAATTCGAGGCCATCCTCTCATAATTAATTCTTTTTTTATCCATCCGGTGCAAATTCAAGAGTCTTCTCATTTTGTTATCCGGAGTCCATCAATTCAGGTTTATTCATTCTCAGCTTTCAGTTATCATTCTCCGATCTTACCGGTGCAGCATTCAAGTGATCCCTAATCGGTCCATGATGTATTATATTGACTTGTATCTAAATTCTCTCAAGCATCTTCGTCCATTTGCTAATTCTTCTCGGTGTTTCTTTATCTTCTCTTCGTTCATTTTCAACTCTTACGGTGGTTCGTTCAATAGTTCTCGGCATTTGTTATCATATCAATTTATTCGTCGTTTCTATCCTACCGGTGGTTCGTTCAAGATTTCTCTTCCTCATCAATTCATTCGTGTTTTCAAATTCTACCAGGGTTTCATTGAAGGCATTCTCAAGTTGACGCTATATCTATCTTAATCCTTTCTACGGGAATAAGTAGTATGCCAATTCCATTGCTTGTCATCAATTTTAATTGTTGAAGGAACGCATAACATAATTCTTATTCTTGTCCCATCCAAATGTTTAATTCTTTTTCCGGAGTGGTTCATCGTATCATATTCTCAGTTCGAGATGCTTATCTTTTCTTTTCCGGAGTTCCAAGCTTTCTCAATTTATTTCATCGCGAAGATCCATCTAATCATTGCAAGGATTCACCTTGTGTTTTCAACTTCTCTTTCTTCTCGTTATCCTTTCGTTACCGGAGTTCTTCATGGAGGTTCTACATGTTGGTTCATCAAGGATTTATATTCCTTCTCGAAGTGTTCATCGAGATTCTTTTCTAAGGAGCTCAAGCATTCTTCATCTTGCATCCGGAGTGCAATTCTTTCTTCCGTATCATTGGAGGTGGTATTATGTCATTCTTGATAATTTGAATTCATGTTTCATGATTCACTTGTTGTCATGAATGAGATATTTTAAATCCATCAATCTCGACATTGGAATTATCTTGGGTTATATTTCACCTAAAGCTTTCCCTAAGGATTGTTTCTATTTATGGTGCTTATAAATGATCCAAGTTCTTCATTTATCCTCCCGGTGATATAAGTTTCTCGTCTCCTTGTTCATATCAATTCAATTCTGCTTCTCGTGAGTGGCAGGTGGTCACCTCATAAGTTTGAGATGTGTTCCATAAGACCATATCAAGTTTATTCTTTTCGTTGTGGATTGTTCCAACAACTCCGTGTGACCCTTCTCTTTAAGATGCTTTTCAGGTAGAAGATGTTGTTTTCTTCTCCGTTCTTTTGTTCCGTCGATACAACTTCTATTCTTTTGTTCCGGAGGCATTGTATTGTTGTTCTCTTCAACCCATCTTCTTGTTTTGTCAAGATCATGTTCTTTTCATGCTTATCCATTAACCGGAGTGTGTGCCCGCTGCTCAAGTTCTTTCATTTTATCAAGTCTTTCATCTCATTTAACCGGAGTGCTTTCAACATTGTTCTTCTTCGTTGTATTTTTTCTTTTAATTTGTCCAACCTTTTCAAGGTTCTTTGGTTACACTCATTTGTCAAAGAAGCAACTTAGTTTTACCTCTCCTCTCTTCTCTTCCGTTGTCCCTCCGGTGCCATTCTAGATCTCGGGACGAGATCCTCTCGTAGTGGTGGAGTGTTGTAACGCCCCGAGACCGATGTGCCAGGTGTCTTCCAGTTATTCGCTATTGTTGCATTGTCGTTGCTTGCGTGTCATGCATTGCATATCATGTCATCATGTGCATTTCATTTACATACGTGTTCGTCTCATCCATCCGAGCATTTTCCCCGTTGTCCGTTTTGCATTTCGGCGCTTCGTTCTCCTCCGGTGGTCATCTCTACCTTTCTTTCGTGTGTGAGTATTAAACATTTCCAGATTGGACCGGGACTTGCCAAGCGGCCTTGGTTTACTACCGGTAGACCGCCTGTCATGTTTCGTACCATTTGGACTTCGTTTGATGCTCCAACGGTTAACCGAGGGACCGAAAAGGCCCCGTTTGTGTTGTATCCCAACACCCCTCCAATTTGGCCCAAAACCCACCAAAATCTCCTCCATCATCTCGGTCGTTCGATCACGATGGCGTGGCCGAAAACCGCACCTCATTTGAACTCTCCTAGCTCCCTCTACCTATATATATGTGAGCCCCTCCGAAATATTCGCGGTACAAACCCTAGCTTCTTCCCCTCGCGCCGCCGGACGAAAACCCCCACCGCGCCGGACAATGTCCGCCGCCGCCGCTACCTCACCCGGACCAATCCGGAGCTGCCACGTGGCACGCCGCCGCCCCACCGCCGCCGCGGCCCGGAGAGCCCGGATCGGGCCCTCCCGACTTGCAGCCTCGCCCGCTCCGCTCCACCCGCGCGCCGCCATCTCCCTCCTGCGCCGCAAGAGAGCCGCCGCCCGCCGCGCCGCCCAGCTCCGGCGACCTCTCCGGCGCCCTCCACCGCCAACTCTGGCAGCCGCGCTCGCCGGCAGACGCCGCCCATCGCCGCGGAGCGCCGCCCCGGTGCCCGGATCCACCCATCCCCGCCGGGATCCGGCCCCTCCCCTCTCCCTCCAGCGACCTTCCTCCAGCGTCCACTCCGGCCGGCCATCCTCGGGCTCCGTGTGCTACAGTTCCCGGCGAGATCCGATCTGGATCCAGATCCACTGGGTTGACTTTCTACCCCCTAACCCTAATTATTTTGCCCATGTTCATCGCATCGTAACTTTGATCCATAGCTCCATTTTGGACATATAGCATATCAAAATGTTCGTCTCAGAGAGTACATCATTTCATCTCATTGCATCATTTTCATTTGAGTTCATCTTGATGCCCGAAATGCTGTTAGAAGAAGGCTATTTGGGATAATTGTCAGATCTCGTGCTCCAATTAGATATTTGTCATTTTTGCCATGATTATTGTGTGCATGATATGCCCTTGAGCTCTACATATGTTTTGTTATATGCTTTGCCATCTTTCCAGAGGTACAACCCATGTATTTTTTGTGATATGTGTGGTGACTAGCACAAGCTTGCAAAGTGGTGCATTCGTTAATGCTGGTTTCAGGGACTTAGCAATTCCACTAAGTCCTTGATCTGTTTATATCAATATGCCATATGTTCATGTTGTTTCCTAGTGATCCATGACTCTTTTGAGGATAATCAGTAAGGATGATTTGTTAACCTTGTAGTTCTCTATCCATCCATGTCTTTGTTGGCAATTATGGAGCACCCTAGCTTGATTCAATCGAGCTCTACTTTTGCTATTTCGTGAATCTGGGCAGATTGTCTACTTGTTACCAATTTTGCCGAGGATGTTGTAGTTGATCCGTGCATGCTATGTTATTGTTCTTGCCATGTCTAGCTTGCATCTTGTGTATTCTTGATGGGTGTATGCTTAGGTTGTCATGACTCGCTTTGTAGTGAGTGCATCGAGCTCATAAACATGCCTACTTGATATCTGTTTTCAGCATGCTCCAGTTTTCACTAAGTCTGTAACCTGATTATGTTTTTGCCATGTTCACATGCTTGCAAATGTATTTTCTGATCCCTTTTGGCTCAAGGTCACTAAGGGATTTTTGTTAAGCTCTTTGAGTAGCTCCATGCCATGCCTTACTTTGCCATGTTAAGTTCCTGTAGCATATAGTTTTCATGCTCCAAAGTGTGCTATCTGATCTGAAATTCCAGACAAGTGTTAATTTCACTAAGTCTGAGATCTGTTTGCCAAATGCATTTTTGCCATACTTGTTTGAACCTTTTAATGGATGAATTAGCCGTAGCTCAGTGTTCATCTTTTGTTAAGCATCATGAATGGATCCCTGCCATGTATTTTGTTGCCATGTTTGAGTGCTGTAGCATGTTTAACTTGTTGCATTTAGATGGCTACTTGCTGTTTATCGCAGACCGACGCCATATTTGTTTTGCTTGCCATTTCCAAACCGTGCATCCGATTCCGGCGATCTTTATATCGATTTCAACCGAAATCACCTCACCTTTCCAATGGCACTCTTGGATTTCCAAGTTGAGGCCAAGTTCATGCATTCCTTGTCAAATCATGCATATGCATCGCATACCGCATCCCGCATATCATGCCATGTTCATGTGTTGGTTGTTTACTATGTTGTGTGCTTCTTTCCGGTGTTTGCTTCTTCGGGTTGGTTCCGATAACATCGAGTTTGTGAGGACCTGTTCGTCTACGTCGGTTTGTCTTCTTCATGGACTCGTTCTTCTTCCTTGCGGGATTTCAGGCAAGATGATCATACCCTCGAAATCACTTCTATCTTTGCTTGCTAGATGCTCGTTCTTTTGCTATGCCTATGTTGCGATACCTACCACTTGCTTATCATGACTCCCATATTGCTGAACCAAGCCTCTAACCCACCTTTTCCTAGCAAACCGTTGTTTGACTATGTTACCGCTTTGCTCAGCCCCTCTTATAGCGTTGTTAGTTGCAGGTGAAGATTGAAGTTTGTTCCTTGTTGGAACATGGAGATGTTGTTCCTTGTTGGAACATGTTTACTTGTTGGGATATCACAATATATCTTACTTAATTAATGCATCTATATACTTGGTAAAGGGTGGAAGGCTCGGCCTTATGCCTGGTGTTTTGTTCCACTCTTGCCGCCCTAGTTTCCGTCATATCGGTGTTATGTTCCCGGATTTTGCGTTCCTTACGCGGTTGGGTAATAATGGGAACCCCTTGACAGTTTGCCTTGAGTAAAACTCTCCCAGCAATGCCCAACATTGGTTTTACCATTGGCCTCCTAGCCTTTTCTTTTCCCTTGGGGGTCGCGCGCCCAAGGGTCATCATTATTTTAACCACCCCCGAGCCAGTGCTCCTCTGAGTGTTGGTCCAACCGAGCAGACTGCGGGGCCACCTCGGGGCAACTTGAGGTTTGGTTTTACTCGTAGGATGTCTCATCTGAGTGTGCCCTGAGAAAGAGATATGTGCAGCTCCTATCAGGATTTGTCGGCACATTCGGGCGGTGTTGCTGGTTTAGTTTTATCCTATCAAAATGTCTTGTAGAACTGGGATAACTAGTCTGATCGGAATGTCTCGGGAGGAGGTCTATTCCTTAGTTGACCATGAGAGCTTGTGATGGGCTAAGTTGGGACACCCCTGCAGGGATTTGAACTTTCGAAAGCCGTGCCCGCGGTTATGGGCAGATGGGAATTTGTTAATGTCCGGTTGTAGAAAACCTGAAGTTGACATTAATTAAAATACATCAACCGCGTGTGTAACCGTGATGGTCTCTTTCCGGCGGAGTTCGGGAAGTGAACACGGTGTTGGAGTTATGCTTGACGTAGGTTGTTTTAGGATCACTTCTTGATCATACTTTTATCGACCATGCTTTGCCTTCTCTTCTCACTCTCATTTGCGTATGTTAGCCACCATATATGCTATTCGCTTGCTGCAGCTCCACCTCATACCTTTTACCTTACCCATAAGCTTAAATAGTCTTGATCGCGAGGGTGCGAGATTGCTGAGTCCTCGTGACTCACAGATACTTGTAGGTGCCGATGAGACCGTGCAGGTGAAGCAACCAAGCTCAGGAGGAGCTCGATGAAGTTCTTGTCCTTTATGTTGTTCCACTTCCAGTTGATCAGTAGTGGAGCCCAGTTGGGGTTGATCGGGGACCTTGTCGCATTTGGGGTTCTTCTTTTACTAGTAACAATGTACGTGCAATGCACGTTTATATTAGGTAGGATATTAGTTGCACGTTATATTAGGTAAGATATATCTGTTGCACGTTGGTATTTAGTAGTATATCAATTACTTTTTCACGGGAATGGAAGGATATTAATTACATGGCAGATTTCATGGGATAGCGTTGAGTCAAAACGTGTTTATAACCAATGGCAGTAGTGGGTAATTAGAGTGTTAAACGTGTTTGGTGCTCACCATTGGAGGGATTTGAACCGTTAGATAACATGATTTAACGGTTGAGATGGTTTGGATCTGCCCCTTTGGGTCTTTTTATATTGGTATAGATTTTGGTTCCGTAGTCGGACCTTGATTGTATTTGGATGTTGTAATGCTTTATTCATGTAATTGTGTGAAGTGGCGATTGTAAGCCAACTATGTATCTTTTCCCTTATGTATTACATGGGTTGTGTGCAGATTACCTCACTTGCGACATTGCTTTCAATGCGGTTATGCCTCTAAGTCGTGCTTTGAAACGTGGGAGATATAGCCACATCAAGGGCGTTATAGTGGGCCTCACAATAATAAGCAAAGATTGCCAGGAGAAGGACGGAGTTGGGATGGAGGTGCAGAGCCTGTAGCTTGTAATGGCGGAGGACAGAGAAGAAGAACTCAGAGAAGGGAGGCACCAGGCCAGCGGCAATGGCACTTAGGAAGAACGGATAGAAGGTGCTCCCCTGACCCTCGGGGGTGGCGGAGCCGGCCTTGAACACCTTCGCCCCGTCGATGCCCCGCGCCATCGCCATCCGGCGCAACCGGGCAAGGCTCGCCTCCGACACGTTTGGCGAGTGCAGGGCAGACGAGTACCAAGCTACGGCTGGGGGCTGACGAGGCGCCATGGCTTCCTAGGTCGCACGGTCGGAGCAGATCTGGAAATTTCGGAGGAAGGAAGGAGAGGCGCAAGAAAGGGGATCTGAGCAGCAACCGGGGAAAGCAAGAAGCAAGGCCTACGTGGATGCCGCTCCTTTATCAACTCGCGCGGTTGCTAGGGCGCCCACGTCCAACCAACCACCACGCGGCGCCCAAGGCCGCAGGCTGTTAGGGCCCGCGGCGCTTCGCTCTTGCCCTTCCGCCTCCCTGCACGGCCAAGTCCGGGCGCGCCTTGGGCCCGGGGGCTACTATCGGTGTTCTGGGAACGGGGGTCCCCAGACTTTCCTGCCTGCGACCTGCGGCGTGGCTCAAAAGGGGGGCCCAGCGCGGCCCATCTTCACCAACACAAACCCAAGACCCTCGCGAGGGGCCAAGCCTCGCGGGGCGGATGACGCGGAGCTTCCTCAGGCACGACCTCATCATGCTAGCTCATGAGGAGGCGGAGAGATCAAGGTGGGGTACCTCACGAGGTGCCTGTGATGCAAGCCATGACGACTCAGGGTGCCAGGCGGGTGCCAGCCCGCGCATTGTCCTCCTTTCCTCTTTGGTGCAAAGGGGGCAAGTGCAGCCGTGGAGTACCGAGGCATCAGGCAAAGGTTGCCATTCCGGTGCAACGAGACCAAGACCAGGAGGACTACGAGACGGAGGTCATCGTGGAGCCCGAGAAGGCGTCATCACCGAAGCTTTGCGCAAGCGAAGACTACTTTTGTCAGGATAGCTGATACTAGCTGTCCCCCTTCAAATTAGCCCGCCATTGTTGGCTCCCTTCCCGCTTGATATTTGGGAAGATGACCAGGGCCTCTATAAATAGGACCAGCCACCCACAGAGCAAAAGGGGGGTTGGAAGGAAGAGGCTCTTTAGAGAGGGTTCCGATTAGAAAGAGAGAGAGAGAGAGAGAGAGAGAGAGAGAGAGAGAGAGAGAGAGAGAGAGAGAGGAAAGGTGACTGAACTCCTCCCAGCAGTTCATTGCCCCATCCAAGAAGAGACCCTCACGAGGCTGTTCTTCCCTGTATTGTTCATCATCATCAGCCCAAGAGGCAATCCACCACACCACACACTGGAGTAGGGTATTACACCACAACGGTGGCCCGAACCAGTATAAACCCTATGTCCCTTGTGTTGTTCTTTCCATAGTTTAGATCCTTGCAAGGCGGAGAGGTGCAGGTAGGTAGGAGGCGAAATTTCCATGCACACCCCAGTGTTCGAACCTCAAGGGTCTGCCGGAACCCGAAATCTGACACAATTCATCCACTAACAGGTTCAAACAAGCATGGCAAAAGTGCAATTGGTAAACAGGTTTCAGACTTAGTGAAATTAACACAAGCCTGGAATTTCAGATGAGATAGCACACTTTGAAGCATGAAAACTATATGCTACAGGAACTTAACATGGCAACGCAAAGCATGGTATGGAGCTACTCAAAGAGATTAACAAAAGTCCCTTAGTGACCTTGAGCCAAAAGGGATCATAAAATACAATTGCAAGCATGTGAACATGGCAAAAACATAATCAGATTACAGACTTAGTGAAAAACTGGGGCATGCAAATTACATATCAAGTAGGCATGTTCACGAGCTCGATGCACTCACTAGAAAGCATGTCACGACAATCTAAGCATACACCCATCAAGAATACACATTATATAAGCTAGACATGGCAAGAACAACAACATAGCATGCACGGATCAACTACAACATCCTCGGCAAAATCGCTAACAATTAGACAATCTGCCCAGATTCACGAAATAGCAAAAGTAGAGCTCGATTGACTCAAGCTAGGATGCTCCATAATTGAAAACAAAGACATGGATGGATAGAGCACTACAAGATTAACAAATCATCCTTACTGATCATCCACAAAAGAGGCACGGATCACTAGGAAACAACATGAACATATGGCATATTGATAAAAACAGATCAAGGACTTTGTGGAATTGCTAAGTCCCTGATCTCAGCATTAACGAATGGACCACTTTGCAAACTGGTGCTAGTCACCACACATATCACAAAAATACATGGATGGAACCTCTGTAAAGATGGCAAAGCATGTGACAAAAAACAGGTAGAACTCAGGAGCATATCATGCACACAATAATCATGGCAAAAATAACAAATAGCTATTTGGAGCACCAGATCTGACAATTAACTCAAATAGCTCTCTTCCAACAGCATTTCGGGCATCAAGAAGTGCTCAAATGAAAATGATGCAATGAGATGAAATGATGTACTCTCTGAGGCGAATATTTTGATATGCTACACGCCCAAAACGGAGTTGCGGATGCGGAGATATAACATGAAGAGAAACGCAAAAATTACTGGAAGAGGGGGGAAAGTCAACCCGATCTAGGGTTTCCTGATCCAGATCGGATCGGCTCACTGTAGCGGCACGGTTCCCGATGTTCATCGCCGAAGTCACCGAAGGACGCCGAAGCTTGGCCAGCCGGAGGGAGAGGATGCCGGAGCAGTGAGGAGTCGACGCCGGCGTGGCACGATCGCTGGAGCGCGTCGGGTCGGCGGCAAGGTGGCTGCAGGCCTCCGGGCGGCGCGGCGAGCTAGGTGGCCGCGGCGGAGGTCGTCGGAGCTAGAATCCGCAGCTGCGAGGCGAAGGCCGAAGAACGCAGGTGAGCGGCGCGGGCGGCGCGCCCGGTAGGTGCGGGCAGCGGGAGGAGCCGGGCCGGGAGGGCCCTGCCTGGGCCCCGGCGGGCCGGCGCGTGGGCAGACGTAGCGAAGTGGGCACGGTGGCGGCGCGAATCGGAGAGCACCACGTGGCGGCTGGATCGGACACGTTCGGATTTTGACCGGCGGCTGGAGGAGGAGGGGGACTAGGGTTTCAACCGCGATTTCGAATGGGGGAGATATTTATAGGCATAGAGGGAGCTAGGAGAGTCCAAATGAGGTGCGGTTTTCGGCCACGTGATCATGATCGAACGCTCTAGATGATGGAGAGGGTTTTGGTGGGTTTTGGGCCAAATTGGAGGCGTGTTGGGCTGCAACACACACGAGGCCTTCTGGGTCCCTCGGTTAACCGTTGGAGCATCAAACGAAGTCCAAATGGTACGAAACTTGACAGGTGGTCTACCGGTAGTAAACCAAGGCCACTTGGCAAGTCTCCGTCCAATCCAAAAATGTCTAACCCCCACACGTGAAAGAAAGGTAGAAATGACCACCGGAGGAGAACGGAGCGCCGGAATACAAAACGGACAACGGGGAAAATGCCCGGATGCATGAGACGAACACGTATGCAAATGCAATGCACATGATGACATGATATGAGATGCATGACAACGACTATGACACACGGAGACAAAAACCCGAACCCGAGAAAATAAAATAACTTAGCGCCGGAAACGGCAAGAGTTGGAGTACATATTAGGTAAATTACATCCGGAGTGTTACAGGGGGGGTTATGGTGAATAGTTACATATCCCATTTTAAATTGCCTGCCCATCCACACCAGATTTGTGCCCCATAGATGACAAAGGATGGGAGCATGGGCGTTGGGTTAGATGAAAAATGACCACCCGCAAATGCTTACATCATGTGAAGAACCTTTGTTTTACATTATCGGAACCACACCCATCGACCCGGAGGAACCCTTCTTTCTGCATTCGAGAACCTTCTCTATAGGATGAACCTTACATATCCACACAAGGGGGATTCTCCCTTTGTAGGTTTCACACGCACCACATTTTTTGCACCACGGGGATGATAAAAATGAGTTAAGATGAAAAATGATCACCACAAAACACTTACATTACATCAAGAACCTCTGTTTTATATTGTCGGAACCACTCCAACGCACCACGAGGAACCTTTCTATGCGCATGAGAACCTTCTCTGTAGGTGTGGTTAGCAAATCCATCCCCTCTCTGTATATATGAAGAGCCTCCATTTTATATTATCGGAACCATGCACACTACATCAGAGTGCACCTTTTTTTCTGCACGAGGAACCCTCTCCATCGGGTGGACATTGCAAACCCCACACTATTCGACACCATACAAGCTTTTACTATGCATACACGTTCAATAAGGTCTTAAAAAGTTAGAGAAAGACGGGTCGATAGATAAATAGATATAGGATCAATACAACTTTTAATTTACACGTGAAGCTCCATGTTACGTTGTACGAACCATGCACACCGCATGGGGGCACATTCTTACATGCAAACGTGAACCTTTCACGTAGCACAGATATTGCACCTATCGACACAATTTCCACATATCATATGAACAATAATAGTGAAGGCGGGTCCAGCGTGCAACGCACAAGGTTGGTCGGTGGATAGTAGATAGATAGTCACACACACACACACGCACACACACACACACACAGAGAGAAGAGTGATTCAAAGAAGGAATTGTTGTCGGTGGGAGGAACCCCCTTTTTCTGCACGAGGAACCCTCTCCATCGGGTTGACATTTCATGCACACAAAAAGAGATATCAAGGACTAGAGACACATGGAAGCGATAGATAACTAGACACATCAACCACCGCAACGCTTACATTACATGGAGGACCTCCGTTTTACATTGTCGGAACCATGCACACACCACCTGATGGCACCCTTCTATCTTCACGAGAACATCATATATAGGGGGATGTTGCAACCCCCCGACACCATCCCCCCCCCCTATAAGTTGGCTTAGATGAAAAATGACCACCACAAATGCTTACATTATGTGAAGAACCTCCGTTTTAGATTATCGGAACCACACCCACCCAACCCGAGGAACCCTTCTTTCTGCGCTTGAGAACTTTCTCTATAGGATCAACTTTACATAAAAAGCACAAGGGGGGCCTCCCTTTGTGGGTTTCATGCGTGAAAGGGCATGTCTCTCTTTAATTGGTTTTGGTGTTGATGACATTGTGTTTTGCGGACTAACCGTTGTCGGTCCCCACCCTCGCCGACCATCCTTGTCGCCGCCTCGACCCATGCAACAGTTGCACCTGCGGTTGCGGCCCTTAGCGGCGATGTTTGCAGCCCGTGGTCACCTTGGTCACCGCGGTCAGGTGCACCCAACCGTCATGGTTGTAGGACGTGGTCACAGCCATGGGAGCACCCGGCCGCCGGCGACAGAGCTTGTGCTGGCTCCAGGATATTGTTGTGAAAGCAACTTCAACGCCCCGACGCATAGTATTCGCGTGACCGTTTGTGTCCGCGAAGGCAAAAGAGTTGCCCAACGAACATACTCATTTCTATTTTCTGTATATTTTGTGTCTGTTCGGACCCATTTTCGCCTTAAATTTGGGTCGAAGACATGCACAAACCAGACATCCGGAGCCCTCCCTGCTGCGGCGGCCTCCAATGAGGTGGCGACGAGGGCGCTGGGGCTGCAGGAGATGGCGCGGCGGCACTCCCTCCAACACGAGGCGCAACGGCCTCCAATGCGGCGGTGGCCGGGGTACCGAGCCAGCAGGAGATGAGGCAACCGCCGGGTCTGAGGGATCTGCCATGTCGCGCGTTTACTATGGCCTATCTTTCTTATATTTACAAAAAGTTACAAGTCCACTCGAAATAGGTCCTTCACATTGGGTATCGGCCGCGTCCGTCTGTCCGCCGGTGTCCATCTATCCGTTT
The DNA here is from genome assembly GCA_034509565.1 of Triticum monococcum. Classification (NCBI taxonomy): domain Eukaryota; kingdom Viridiplantae; phylum Streptophyta; class Magnoliopsida; order Poales; family Poaceae; genus Triticum; species Triticum monococcum. The sequence goes on along the minus strand of CM067847.1, from coordinate 386,585,286 downwards.
GCCGACTCAGACGGACAAAAACAGCCAAAATTCGTGTCCGTTTGTGTAGGCGTGTTGGAGTTGCCCTCACGGAGGAGGTGCTGTCATAGATCAGAGGGATGTTTGGCATCGATAAAGGGAGCACAACAATACAACATACTGCCAATGGTTGAAGCTGTGAAGATGACGTATGGGCCTCGGATGACAGTTCAGGAAAAGAACAAGTTCAAAGTGGCGCTGGTGATTTGCGCATGGACGTACCTTCTTTGTGAGAGGGTACCCCGCATCCTTATAGAGCCATTAACTATTCCATAGTCATCATTGCTGCATGTGTCATATTGGGTTTTTGTGAGAGGCGGTATAAACAAGCGAATTGTCCTATCTGAATCACATGCACCGAGTCTGACTGAACACAACGCATGCATGTACTCCGATTCGATCGATCGTCCTGAAAAGCGATGGGCAACATGCTTACTGAATTTTGCAAGGCATGATGCTTATATTTCTCTGCCATGGCCGGTGCAAAAAAATACCACCTGCCCTCACCAGTGTCATCGTCGATTTGGGCAGGCACAATGGTGGGGACCGAGATCAAGTGACTTGCCTCTTGCAAGTCACGCTGTAACTGGCGCCCCTATATCAGCCACACAAATGATATTCAACGGACATGATTGAGCAAACGAAATTTATCTCCTAGACTTAAGAGTTGGTTACGCAGTGGTGGCTGGTTCTCACTTGCAATCGGCTGCACTGCAAACGGGTCTTCACCCCAGCAATGCTCACGGTTGAACTTCGGCTTCCGTTGCTCGCGTTCCCATCTCCCAAACCATGCATGTTTTCTCGATCAAACGATACCACAGCCCGGTTTCAGGTCAAGCGGATGGTCGTTTTTGGGTCGTAAAGTTTCCGTCCAGTTTCAGGTCACTTGTATTTCGTCTATATGTCACTAGTCTACAAAACACTGCTCCCGTATTCCCCTGTCTCGCTCGATCTCGCTTGGTGGTCAGGCCGACGAAAGCACCACAGTGGCTAGACCGGAGCACGGAGAGGCCAGCCCTGTTCGCCGGAGACACCTCCGTCAACCGCCAGCGTCGTCACCTCCCACCGCATACCCTCCACCACTGCGGCCTGCCACTAACGACCAGCGTCCACCTCTACCCGGATGATTGCCCGCGCGCCCCGAGCTCTGGGCTGACGCCGCTGCCGCGTCCGCGCTGCCATCGGAGCGCCTCCATGTGTCGCCACCAAAGCGCCTTCCCGCGCCACCGCCGCGGCGTTGCTCTGCCACTGGGTGAGGGCCGAGTACCACGGGCCTAGTGGGGGCGTCTAGCTGCCTCGCTGGTCGCCGGTGTTAGCGCTGGCGAAAGGCTGAAGCTTCCGCCGACCTGTGAGTTCAGGCGAGGGGGACGACTGAGCCATGGTCGGTGGTGGTTGTCGACAGTCTCGCGTCATGGCAGCATCCAGACTCATGGTCAACCGTGTGTCCCGACCGTGCACTCTCTCCGTAGAATACTTGTGGTGGCCGTCGGCCGCTGGCCTTTCTACTTGGCGTTCATAGAGTCTGTCGATACCAAGTGAGGAATCCGACCAACCAAGCATGCCGTACAGTGGTAATCATATACGGTTGTATTTTACTGATTTTTAGTAATATGTAGTGCTAATCATATGCAAAAACTATCGCTGGACATAGTAATTGCACGCCCGAGACGGCAGCACAAACATTTACCACATAGCCTTTTTTGGATGCATTACACAGGGCTTTTTCCTCCGCCAGATACATCTTCATCACGCGGTAGTTCAAACACTAGTCTGAACGGTGCAACACAGTCTTTATTTATCTGACAAAAAATGGCAGGACGCGTCGCAGTTGATTTACCAGTACAGAGGGTGCGGAAGCTTTCCTTCAGTTGGCAATACGAAAATGACAGTTTTTACGATGCCCGAGCCCAGAACTTTTAATAAATTGCCATCATCGGTTGATTTCAGAAGTTAGCCTGAAGTAGTTCCTGTCGCCCCTGCCACTTGAGAAAGCCGAAGCAGTTTTTTGTTCTAGGTGCTCCTGCGAAGCTAGAGACTAGGTTGCCATTCCTGGGTCTGCCACTCCAGAAAGGTGCAACCTCTCTTTCCTCATTTGCCCTCGCGAAATTCAATAATTGATGAAACAAGAACATTATCCACCAAAAGATGCGGATCTTAAAGCAAACCAACGGTTCCGATAACCACCACCCGAGCTAGTGTGGGTAACAAATGCTATACTGCTGTGTGTCATGCATGGCCATAAATACGGTCATCTATGATATAAATATATACTACTCTATGATACTATATATATGCACTATGAAGATACGTATGTAGTATCATACACTAGTATCATATGCATGATACTATATATATATATGTAGTATATGATACTCCCCACTATATAAGGCTGGCCATAGTGGTGGTATCATAGCCGACGATGTCATGCACCCGGAAATAGCGCAAGTATGCTGATGTGGCATAGAATTAAATATATATAAAGAGGGTTAGAGTAACATATAGGTAGATACCGTATCATGTTAAATGTGATGCTAATTTGTGTCATGCATGGCAATAAATATGATCTATATATGATACTATACACTATATATATATGTATTATAGTATGCGCTATAATTAATTAAAGGTAGTATCATATATACTGTATATTGATGATACTAGTATATGACACTCTCCAGTATACTCGTGATTTCTTACCGTGGGAAAAAATTGGAGGCGAAACGAAACTCATGTTTTATTTCGAACAAAAATATGATGTTATGTAATGTAAATGTTTTCAAAGAGCACATGGTTCGCTCACGAAAGCCGTCTGTCCACTAAACCGTGGCCGATGCACCACCCCCCCCCCCTCTGCCATGCGCGCGATCTGAGTCGTGCATTCTGATAGGCCAGAACCCAAACCCCACGGATCGTACGTCTGCACTATTGGATTCTCCTTGATCGAATGGTGATCCTCATCCCTTTCGACAGCACATGTAAATGTTTTCAAATAGCACACGGTTCACACACGAAAACCGTGTGTCTACCAAACCATGGCTAATGCCCCCCTTTGCTGCGCGCGTGATCTGAGTCATGCATTCTGATTTGCCAAAACCCAAACCCCACAGATCGTATGTCTGCACCGTTGGATGCTCCCAGATCGAACGACAATCCTCATCCCTTTCGACAAGAAATGCAGCCCGGCTAGGAATTGATTTATATGCCAACATGCACGGTAAATGCCAAAAAATGTCTTACATATAGCACACGAGACCTGAAATGCGTCAGCAAATCAAACCCGTGGTAAAATTGTGATTGGTTTACGTGGGAAAAATTTAGAGGTGAAACGATGAAATCACGTCTTCATTTCAAACGAAATTATTCTGTTTGTGCACACAAGGGCATAGAGGCAACCGTCTGCATAGGCCTTTCCGCGCGCACGGCGACCGGGGATATTTTTCACCCTTCTCACCTAGGCCGCCAACACCCGGAGTCCCCAACCCCCCCCCCCCCCCTCCCCCCACCGTCCGCCCACGTTTCACTAAACTAGTCCACCCAATCTCCTTCGCCAGCCCCCCTCCCCCAGATCCACAACAGAACCCTCTCCGGCGCCGCCGTGCTCACCCCGGCTGTGTGCCTGCTCTTCGGCATCAAGCCTACCTCCACTACCGTTCCCAACATGCAGCGGCCCGTGCCTCGCCGTCTTAGTTTGCTTGCCAGCCACCCTCGAGCATATCGATGCAGTAACCCTCGCCTCTCATGTGGTCCGGTCGGGTTTGCATTAAGAAGCCTGTTAGTTACTGCTCTCCATCACGGTGAGGCATATTTCCTCGCAATCCCTCTTCCAATTTTTTCCCGTATGTTCCCAAATTGGCTATAAAATAACAAAGAGCGTATATATGTTCATTATCTACCTTCCTTACTACATATAAGTTGTATTTGTTCCAATAAGTTACTGCCTATTTACAGATCGCGGGCGCCCGAGTCACACAAACTTAACAAATTAGCCGTACATTTTCTTAATTATTGCATGGCATGTTTAGAAAGCTTGATACCAAGTTGTTAGTTTTATGCTTATCCGCCTTTCCCGAGTTTCACATGTGTTCTCTGCAGATGCCGAGTAGCAGCGACAACACTGATTCAGGCCATGTATCTTCATCTGATTCGGACAACCCTAGGTCTTTAGGAGATTGTGAGGGATCAACTAGTCTTGAATGGGATAGAGCTGCAACAATTACCATTTCGGTCGGGACACGGAGGAACGCTCCAAGGAAGCCCACACACCAGCCTAAAGGTGTATATGAAATAACCGAGATTGATTTAAAGTCTTGGGCTCCAACTAAACCAGATAAAGCACACATGAGGTTCAGGATTGTGTGTGGAATTGTTGGCAGGGCAAGGCTCAAGCTTTGCTGACCGCCGGCTTCGGCAAAATTGAGGACATGGTCGATGGTGAGCTTCCCTCTTTTTTCTTTTTCGAGCTACCGGCTGCTGACCAAGCCGGCCTCTCGTCTCTAGCTTGGGCTTTTTTTTACTATATACTGCAAGGCAACAACCTCACAGCTCTTTCTTCAAAACAAAACAAGAGGTTCTCTGTACAAAAAGGTGCAAAGGAAAAAAACAAAGGAGAGCTATCATACTTACAAGAGAGTTAGGTGAGGGAGGCTATCCAAGCTATTAAACTATCTCTATATTTACATTTGATTCTATGAGCTAGTAATGAGATATCATGCACAAAATTCCTCCTCCAAGCTCTAAAACTTGGATTCTCATTTCTGAAGATCTTTGCCATTTCTCTGCGTCCAAATGTTCCAAGTGGCAGTAAAGACCACCTCAAAAAAGAAAGGTTTGTTGAAATCTCTCCTAGAATCCGCAGGCATTGTGTAAGTAGATTGAGTGGATGCCACTGACCAGGAAATCCCAAGATAATTCCAAACTCTTTGACTAAAGTTGCAAGAGAAAAAGAGGTGGACTCTATCTTCATGAAGTGAAGATTGGCATAGCACACAAGTATCATCCTGGATATTCCAGTGTCTTCTCTGCATCATGTCTCATGTGTTGAGGCGATCCATCAATAAAAGCCATCCAAAAATCTTGATCTTGAGGGTACAGGAACTTTTCCAAATATACTTGAACATAGGGTCAATCCTCAAATGGGAGAAGGTGAACTCATAATAGAGTTTAGATTGATATTCTCCAGATTTGGATGGCCATTTCCAAACATCATTCTCCTCTGACTGCAGTCGTATGGGCTGTAACAAGCTCTGCAGTTGTGTTAGTTCCAAATGTGCCTCCGAAGAGAAAGGTAGGTGAAAACCTTCCAGAGCCGTCTGATAGGAAAAAAAAGTCTTTGACTGTTATTGTGTCATCAATGGAAAATGAATGAAGTCTAGGGAATCGATCCTTAAGAGCAATCATTCTGTTGTCAATTTGCCAACGATCAAGCCAAAAAACCACAGTATCTCCAGCATGTACTTGTGGTGTGGCCAGCAAAACAAACTTTTCATACAACTTGTGGTGCTAATTTGGGCTTTTTGCTTTCCGTTTGAGCAGACTTCTTTCCTGGTCATTCTGACATCGCCAACCAGGCCATCGAGGCTGATCGTAAAGAGCGAAGGGCGGAAGGTGCGCAGATTGCTGCCAACGCCCCCCGGACCCTCAGCGAGCTGCTCCTCAGCATCTAGGCCTGTCTTCGGCCGGCTCATCGGATGTTGCGCCGTCTTCAGCGTGTCAGCGCCCAGGCGATGGCCGCCCTGTGGCCGGACATGCTGGCTCCATGCACCCAAGTTGGACCGCCTACTGGCTAGAGGTGGCAGCCGACCGCCTTGAGGCCTGGAAGGGTTCCTCGGACCGGGCTGGGGCATGCCGGGCCTTGGAATTCATCAAGGTGTGGTACCCTGGGCTAGATCTAGCCCAGTTGGCCACACTTCAACTGGAAGCCCGAGAAGAGCTGGCAGCTGCGGAGCGTGAACTTGTCCAGCGAGCCGCGGCAATCGCCGAGTACACCGACACCAACGTCTTCGTTCCTGAGTTGGCTGAAAATGGCACTGAGGCGCCGCAGTAGTGGTTCGGGCTGAACCCATAGGATGGCGAGGACTCGGCTGAAGTGATCGATTCCAGCGATGAGGGAGAAAGCAAGGAGGAGGAGGAAGGTGAAGAGGAGGCACCAGAGGCCGGGGAAGACAACCAGCCTCAGCTCGACCGCGCCTCCAGCAACGAGCCACGCCCGAGCGAGCCGGCTGTTGCAGAAGGCGACCAAGCGGAGACCGACCAGCCGACCACTCCACCAACCGGCACCGCCGACTCCACCGTTCCGCCGAACCCGTCCGCCGCTTTCTAGGCTGCCAATTTATCTTTGTTTTTACCTGCCTATTAGTCCCAGCAAACTTTGTTAATTTCACACAATTCCACCCGCGGGGTGTATTTCAAACTCCTGTTGAATGTTGGACAAAGGCCATTTGGTATGTAAATATGCTTGTCGGGTTTTGTCTTTCCTTGCTTTTTGCTCCTTGACTTTTTTCCGCCCTCCCTAAGCTGTCGTCTGACCAGCCAAACAGCCGCTCTACGGACTGTGACTGGGTTCAGTACTCAGCTGCTTTGGGAGGGTAAGTACTTAGACGATTAGAGTTTTTTTAGCAAATTAAACAGAAGTCGGCCGGCTGGCTGCTTAGCAGCTAATCGGTGAGGCGGGAAACTAACCTGAACTATGTGCATGCTTTGGGTCCTTAGCCATTTTTCATGCGGACACCCTTTCTACCTTGACTCCTGCCCGCCGGTTAGTCACTCTGCAAGCTGCAGCTTCTGGCAGGAGGAGGCTTAAGTGCCAACACATTACTTGTCCGGCTGCAGGAAGCATTACATAGCGCAAGGCGGCAAGTCCCCGGGTCGACTAGTCGAACCTGGTGCCAGGCGGACTAATGAAATAACACATCGATAGGCATAATACTTATCATATAGATAAAAGAGGGCAATCCCCGAGCTCTTCTCGGGGGACCCGGAGTCATCGTACTTAATACAAAAGTTGGCATGGTACATACTGCATCAACTGTAAAACCTTCAAAGGAGGTTTGCATTCCATGGTCGCAACGTCTCCTTGCCGGATGTGGCACCCTGGCTCAGAGAAAACTGGAACGCCCTGTATTCCAGCCCAGATATCGAGGAGAAGTCTTCTGGAATACGACACTGCTTAGCATAGAACAAACCAGCTTCCTATTATTACACGAATATTATTACAAGGTCTCCGATACTACAATGCATAACATCGACACGTCGACACTACACCATCCTCAGTTGCTCTATGCAAGCAGCTGAAAAACTTCTAGAAGCGGAACAATGACAACGGTGGTGAACTCCACTCCGCAGGGACTCTGGCTGGAACGCTTATCCTAGCTCGCGAACACAAGAACAACACCAAACAAGCAAGCAATCTAGGAACGACCTGCAAGCTAGCATGACACGCCAGGTCAGTACATTGAATGTACTTGCAAGCTCACAATAACCAGAAGCATTCAAGACAAACAATAGCATGGCAATTATAGGTTAAGCACGAAATATTCATGAGGTCATCAGGATAACATGGCAGCAACAATATGAACATGATACAGCTATAACAACATGAGCATGGCATGAGCATATAAATCTGACGATACTGGCATGCAACATGATGACACTATATGCACTATTATTCTGCTCGGGTTACTCCGTAACCATCACATGCATCACTTACCACCCTCGGACATCATACGATCATCTTAGGATCAAATCAAGCTTGGTATAAACAATATCGTAGTAATCATGAAATGACCACAAGGAGCTTGATCTTTACCCATGATTCTCGCACAACATCATGATTGTACAACAACTCGGTATCCTCGATACCATGGTGATCTTTCCGGCGATCACAACCATGACCAACACTTGGTCTAAAACAGTGATCTTTCTAGCGATCACAACCAACTTATCTCATCATCGAAATGGGGTTGTCATTAACCAAGTTATTATTAATACTGTTGACACATAGTATGACCAACTACGAACTGGGCCCTTATCTGCGGGCACGGCTATCGATAGATTTAATATACACTCTACAGAGGTTAGTACACTGTACCCACACCATGGAACCCATGGCCTCGCACTCCCATTCGGGTGGACCAACGACGTTCCGACAAAACCGATCTACTGCCATGACACTCTCCCGTCCACTCCGACCAACTCCCCTTTGGGCCAAGTCATGGGTGGCCCCGTGTGTACCAAAGACACAACGGCCACCGTCGTGGCCCGTCCCAAACAGGGATAAAAGTGCTTATCATCAAATCTACGGGCACACAAGGTTATGTCTGCCTACCTGATCAGGGTAAGCACGCCCATAACCTTCCCTAGTTGGAGGCACCAGCGAGAGGCACGACAATAGACCGAGTTAGGACCTTCCCATAAAGGTAAGCGTGGTTGCACTGGTCAGTTCGATATGGTGGCACCATGACTCAGCCAACAATTGTTCAAGTTCAATTTAATCCGGTTAAACTTGAATGCAATATGCTGAGCCATGATAAAATAACATGATGCAATAATGCATAAACATGATATCAACATAAGCACGGGGTGCAACATAATTATCCACCATATCCACAATGAATCATATCCAACTGAGCATAGTATAATGACGAGCATGAAGATCACAAGTACAACACCACTCATTGAAAACTAGCATGACCACTAGCATCAACAATAAATATCATGCAAGACATATCAACAATGCTACCATGGAATCATTTAACCAATTGGATGCAATGGAACATGCATAACAATGGTACTCGGGACAGACGTCAGTCATGCACCAAAGACCATCACCAATATCAACATGTACTACTAGCAAGCATAAGCATATGAAAGGAATACTAGCAACTAGCAGGGCATGATAACCAGGTGTATAACAACATAGCAAGAAAGTAAGCACTAATCCAGAAGCATTACCGAAACAACGGTAACCATATTTTAAACAAGCAAACATTTAATAGATATTCAAGTTGAAAACCATGGCTACTGCATGACTATCATGCAAGTGGGTATTGTGGCTTGCCTGGGGATGAAGAAGGCACCGGGGAGAATTGCGGTGAAGCCGCGAAAAGATTTGCCGGAAACAGTTCTCTCTCGGAGGGGCTGTTTACGTGCAATGGCAAAAAGGTCACTTTCACGGTGTCAAACCATAGTTAAAATGAAACCAACAGAACGGGCTCGACGAGACGAAGAAGTGGGCTTTGGAATCACCTCATTTGGAGTTGTGAGGAAAAAGATATGATTGTTTTCTGTCAGGGACCTATTTGTGATAAAATCATCACAAACAGGCCCTTAGCCGGAAAAACAGAAAGCGTACTCCGGTAAATACGTTTTCACTGAAGTGAAAACGCATTCTGTGCTAACGTAGAAGAAGCGTACGCTTTGGACAAGCGAAGACGTAATCCATCGGATTACGCCTCCACTTATCCAGCATGGCAAAGGCGGGGCCGGTGGCTGGCTCACTGACGCGCGGGACCCATAGGGCCCATGGCCAGCTGGCTGGGAGGGGACGCCATCTCCTTCTTCTCCTCGTGCTTTCCCGGCGGAGCAGGGTAGGAGCTCGCCACCGACGCTCGTTCGGTCGACTCCGAGCACCGTATGCCATGCTCCGACCACCGGCGTGCTCGGGGGAACGAGGCGCGCCCGCCGGTGCGCAGAACGGCCGTTGAAGGGCTCCGGGGTGAGAGGGGATGGGACCGTGGCAGATGACATCTTCGGGCGGCGATGGAGCTCGTGGCCAGAGGCCATTGGGGGAGTAGGCGAATGGGTGGGGAGGCTCGCCGGGGTCTGGTGGTTTGCCTGGAGGTGCAGAAAGAGGGAGAGGAGGCCGGGGCTGCTCGAATTTGAGCCGAGCACCGCGGCGGCTACGGCGGCCATGGAGGGGCAGGGGAGCAGGTTGAGCTGATTTGAGAGGCTGGGCGGTGCTAGTGGAGGTGCAGGAGACGAGTGGTGAGCTCGGACGAGGCCGGGGTGGGTTTAAATAGCCGCGTGGCGAGGAGGCCGAGCTATCGTCGCCGCGGACGCATGTGCGCACGCATAAGCTCGGGGAAGGCGATGGGGAAGTGATTGAGAGCTCACGGAGGAGTAGACGACGCCGGAGAGCAGAGGAAGAAGCCGAGCACCATTAAAACATGTCGGGGTGAGGAGAACGAGCTCGGGTGCCGCCGCTCGCGCTCGTCCAAGGCTCTGGAGACGGCAGCGATCATGGGAGGGCCCTGGATCATGACGAGGGAGAAGAGGACGCGCCACAGGGGTGCACAGGGACGAGCAGAGCTCGGGGACAAGAGGGGAAACGGCCACGGCGCCATTAAATCTCGGTCGGCCACAGTGCGCCCGTGGGCGCGCGGCGACGATCGCTCTCGGAGGGGCTAACGGAGGGGGAGAGAGGTCCAGGAGGACGGCGATGACGTGGTAAATCTATTAGACATGCTCGTGAATGCGAAGACACCGAGAGGGAGAGGGGCCCGATGAAAGCACAAGTGCTCCCTAGGTGGTTTTGGTAATTAATGTCAACATATCTCTTGTTGAAATAACATTTTTATCTAGTATGTTTCCGATAAGTTCAACAGTGAAGTGGCATGGACTAGAGGATGTGAAACCCCTTCAAGATGCTAAGGACAAAGGATTGGCTCAAGCTCAAAGCTCAAAACTCTACATCTTCTATTTTAGTGATCCAAGATCACATTGAGTCTATAGGAAAAGCCAATACTATCAAGGAGGGATGAGGTGTTGCTTAATGAGGCTCTTGCTCAAATGCTTAGTGATATGCTCCAAAGCCCTCAACTACTTTCTCACATCCACATATTGAAGGAAATATGCCCTAGAGGCAATAATAAAGTTATTATTTATTTCCTTATATCATGATAAATGTTTATTATTCATGCTAGAATTGTATTAACCGGAAACATAATACATGTGTGAATACATAGACAAACAGAGTGTCACTAGTATGCCTCTACTTGACTAGCTCGTTAATCAAAGATGGTTATGTTTCCTAACCATGGACAAAAGAGTTGTTATTTGATTAACGAGGTCACATCATTAGTTGAATGATCTGATTGACATGACCCATTCCATTAGCTTAGCACCCGACCGTTTAGTATGTTGCTATTGCTTTCTTCATGACTTATACATGTTCCTATGACTATGAGATTATGCAACTCCCGTTTCCCGAAGGAACACTTTGGGTGCTACCAAACGTCACAACGTAAATGGGTGATTATAAAGGAGCATTACAGGTGTCTCCAAAGGTAGATGTTGAGTTGACGTATTTCGAGATTAGGATTTGTCACTCCGATTGTCGGAGAGGTATCTCTGGGCCCTCTCGGTAATGCACATTACACAAGGCTTGCAAGCATTGCAACTAATGATTTAGTTGCGAGATGATGTATTACAGAACGAGTAAAGAGACTTGCCGGTAACGAGATTGAACTAGGTATTGGATACCGACGATCGAATCTCGGGCAACTAACATACCGATGACAAAGGGAACAACGTATGTTGTTATGCGGTCTGAGCGATAAAGATCTTCATAGAATATGTAGGAGCCAATATGGGCATCCAGGTCCCGCTATTGGTTATTGACCGGAGACGTGTCTCGGTCATGTCTACATTGTTCTTGAACCGTAGGGTCCGCACGCTTAACGTTACGATGACAGTTATTATGAGTTTATGCATTTTGATGTACCGAAGGTTGTTTGGAGTCCCGGATGTGATCACGGACATGACGAGGAGTCTCGAAATGGTCGAGACATAAAGATTGATATATTGGAAGCCTATGTTTGGACATCGGAAGTGTTCCGGGTGAAATCGGGATTTTACCAGATTACCGGGAGGTTACCGGAACCCACCGGGTACCATATGGGCCTTGTTGGGCCTTGGTGGAAAGGTGAAAGGGGCAGCCCAAGGTGGGCTGCACGCCTCCCCCCTCCCCTAGTCCTATTAGGACTAGGAGAGGTGGCCGGCCCCCTTCTCTCTCTCTCTCTCTCTCTCTCTCTCTCTCTCTCTCTCTCTCTCTCGAGGAATCCTATTAGGAATAGGATTGGGGGGGGGAGTCCTACTCCCGGTAGGAGTAGGACTCCTCCTGCGCCCTCCTCCTTGGCCGGCCAGCCCTCCCCCTTGGATCCTTTATATACGGGGGCAGGGGGCACCTCTAGGCACACAAGTTGATCATTGAGATCGTTCCTTAGCCGTGTGCGGTGCCCCCTGCCACCATATTCCACCTCGATCATATCGTTGTAGTGCTTAGGCGAAGCCCTGCGTCAGTAGAACATCAAGATCGTCACCACGCCGTCGTGCTGACGGAACTCCTCCCCGAAGCTTTGCTGGATCGGAGCCCGGGGATCGTCATCGAGCTGTACGTGCTCTAAGAACTCGGAGGTGTCGGAGTAACGGTGCTTGGATCGGTCGGATCGGGAAGAAGACGTATGACTACTTCCTCTATGTTGTGTCAACGCTTCCGTTGCGATCTACAAGGGTACGTAGATCAGACTCTCCCCCTCGTTGCTATGCATCACCATGATCTTGCATGTGCGTAGGAAAATTTTGAAATTACTACGTTCCCCAACAGTGGCATCCGAGCCTAGGTTTTATGGTTTGATGTTATATGCACGAGTAGAACACAAGTGAGATGTGGGCGATATAAGTCATACTGCCTACCAGCATGTCATACTTTGGTTCGGCAGTATTGTTGAATGAAGCGGGCCAGACCGACATTACGCGTACTCTTACGCGAGACCGGTTCTCCCGACGTGCTTTGCACAAAGGTGGCTTGCGGGTGACTGTTTCTCCAACTTTAGTTGAACCAAGTGTGGCTACGCCCGGTCCTTGCGAAGGTTAAAACGGAGTCTATTTGACAAACTATCATTGTGGTTTTGATGCGTAGGTGAGATTGGTTCTTGCTTAAGCCCGTAGCAGCCACGTAAAATTTGCAACAACAAGGTAGAGGACGTCTAACTTGTTTTTGCAGGGCATGTTGTGATGTGATATGGTCAAAATGTGATGAGTTATAAGTTGTTGTATAAGATGATCATGTTTTGTTGAACTTATCGGCAACTGGCAAAAGCCTTATGGTTGTCTGTCTATTGCATAAGATGCAAGCACCCAATAATTGCTTTACTTTATCACTATGCAATAGCAATAGTTGCAAGAGCAAGTGTTGGCGAGACGACCACGTGACGACACATTGATATAGATCAAGATGATGGAGATCATGGTGTCATGCCGGTGACGATATAGATCATGACAGTACTTTGGAGATGGCGATCAAAGAAGCAAGATGATGATGGCCATATCATGTCACATATTTTGATTGCATATGATGTTTATTTTTTATACATCTTATTTTGCTTAGTTTGACAGTAGCATTATAAGATGATCTCTCACTAAATTATCAAGAAGTGTTCTCCTGAGTATGCACCGTTGCGAAAGTTCTTCGTACTGAGACACCACGTGATGATCGGGTGTGATAGGCTCTATGCTCAAATACAACGGGTGCAAAACAGTTGCACACGCGGAATACTCAGGTTATACTTGACGAGCCAAGCATATACAGATATGGCCTCGGAACACGGAGACCGAAAGGTCGAGCGTGAATCATATAGTAGATATGATCAACATAGTGATGTTCACCAATGAAACTACTCCATCTCACGTGATGATCGGACATGGTTTAGTTGATTTGGATCACGTGATCACTTAGAGGATTAGAGGGATGTCTATCTAAGTGGGAGTTCTTAAGTAATATGATTAATTGAACTTAAATTTATCATGAACTTAGTCCTGGTAGTATTTTGCAAATTATGTTGTAGATCAATAGCTCGCGTTGTTGCTTCCCTATGTTTATTTTGATATGTTCCTAGAGAAAATTGTGTTGAAAGATGTTAGTAGCAAAGATGCGGATTGGATCCATGATCAGAGGTTTATCCTCATTGCTGCACAGAAGAATTATGTCCTTGATGCACCGCTAGGTGAAAGACCTATTGCAGGAGCAGATGCAGACATTATGAACGTTTGGCTAGCTCAATATGATGACTACTTGATAGTTTAGTGCACCATGCTTAATGGCTTAGAATCGGGACTTCAAAGACGTTTTGAACGTCATGGAGCATATGAGATGTTCCAGGAGTTGAAGTTAATATTTCAAGCAAATACCCGAGTTGAGAGATATGAAGTCTCCAACAAGTTCTATAGCTAAAAGATGGAGGAGAATCGCTCAACTAGTGAGCATGTGCCCAGATTGTCTGAGTACTACAATCACTTGAATCAAGTGGGAGTTAATCTTCCAGATAAGATAGTGATTGACAGAATTCTCTAGTCACCATCACCAAGTTAGTAGAACTTCGTGATGAACTATGATATGCAAGGGATAACGGAAACGACTCCCAAGCTCTTCGTAATGCGGAAATTGACGAAGGTAGAAATCAAGAAAAACATCAAGTGTTTATGGTAGACAAGACCACTAGTTTCAAGAAAAGGGCAGAGGGAAGAAGGGGAACTTCAAGAAGAACGGCAAGCGAGTTGCTGCTCAAGTAAAGAAGCCCAAGTCTGGTCCTAAGACTGAGACTAAGTGCTTCTACTGCAAAGGGACTGGTCACTGGAAGCGGAACTACCCCAAGTGATTGGCGGATAAGAAGGATGGCAAAGTGAACATAAGTATATTTGATATACATGTTATTGATGTGTACTTTACTAGTGTTTATAGCAAACCCTCAGTATTTGATACTAGTTCAGTTGCTAAAGATTAGTAACTCGAAACGGGAGTTGCAGAATAAACAGAGACTAGTTAAGGGTGAAGTGACGATGTGTGTTGGAAGTGGTTCCAAAATTGATATGATCATCATCGCACACTCCCTATAATTTCGGGACTAGTGTTGAACCTAAATAAGTGTTATTTGGTGTTTGCGTTGAACATGAATATGATTTGATCATGTTTATTGTAATACGGTTATTCATTTAAGTAAGAGAATAAATTGTTTACATGAGTAAAACCTTATATGGTTACACACCCAATGAAAATAGTTCGTTGGATCTCGATCGTAGTGATACACATAATCATAATATTGAAACCAAAAGATGCAAAGTTAATAATGATAGTGCAACTTATTTGTAGCACTGCCATTTAGGTCATATTGGTGTAAAGCGCATGAAGAAACTCCATGCTGATGGGCTTTTGGAATCACTTGATTATGAATCAGTTGATGCTTGCGAACCATGCCTCATGGGCAAGATGACTAAGACTCTGTTCTTCAGAACAATGGAGCGAGCAAAAGATTTGTTGGAACTCATACATACTGATGTATGTGGTCTGATGAATATTGAGACTCGCGACAGGTATCATTATTTTCTGATCTTCACAGATGATTTGAGCAGATATGAGTATATCTACTTGATGAAACATAAGTCTGAAACATTTGAAAAGTTCAAAGAATTTCAGAGTGAAGTGAAAAATCATCATGACAAGAAAATAAAGTTTCTACGATCTAATTGCGGAGACAAATATTTGAGTTACGAGTTTGGTCTTCAATTAAAACAATGAGGAATAGTTTCACATACTCATGCCACATGGAACACCACAGCATAATGGTGTGTCCGAACGTCATAACTGTACTTTATTGGATATATTGCAATCTATGATGTCTCTTACCGATCTACCACTATCGTTTTGGGGTTATGCATGAGAGACAGCTGCATTCACGTTAAAAGGGCACCATCTAAATCTGTTGAGACGACACCGTATGAACTGTGGTTTGGCAAGAAACCAAAGTTGTTGTTTCTTAAAGTTTGGGGTTGCAATGCTTATGTGAAAAAGTTTCATCCTGATAAGCTCAAAACCAAATCAGAGAAATATGTCCTCATAGGATACCCAAAAGGATACTGTTGGGTACACCTTCTATCACAAATCCGAAGGCAAGACTTTTGTTGCTAAATTCGGAGTTTTTCTAGAGAAGGAGTTTCTCTCGAAAGAAATGAGTGGGAGGAAAGTAGAAAACTTGATAAGGTAATTGTACCTTCTCCCTTATTGGAAAGTAGTTCATCACAAAATCTGTTCTTGGGACTACTACACCAATTAGTGAGGAAGCTAATGATGATGATCATGTAACTTCAGATCAAGTTACTACCGAATCTCGTAGGTAAACCAGAGTGAGATCCGTACCAGAGTGGTACGGTAATCCTGTTCTGGAGGTCATGTTACTTGACCATGACGAACCTACGAACTATGAGGAAGCGATGATGAGCCCAGATTCCGCGAAATGGTTTGAGGCCATGAAATCTGAGATATGATCCATGTATGAGAACAAAGTTTGGACTTTGGTTGACTTGCCCGATGATCGGCAAGCAATTGAGAATAAATGGATCTTCAAGAGGAAGACGGACGCTGATAGTATTGTTACTATCTACAAAGCTAGAATTGTCGCAAAAAGTTTTTGACAAGTTCAAGGTGTTGACTACGATGAGAGCTTCTCACTCGTATCTATGCTTAAGTCTATTCGAATCATGTTAGCAATTGCCACGTTTTATGAAATCTGGCAAATGGATAAACAAAACTGCATTCCTTAATGGATTTATTAAAGAAGAGTTGTATACGATGCAACTAGTAGGTTTTGTCAATCCTAAAGGTGCTAACGAAATATGCAAGCTCCAGGGATTCATCTATGGACTGGTGCAAGCATCTCAGAGTTGGAATACATGCTTTGATAAGTTGATCAAAGCATATAGTTTTATACAGACTTGTGGTGAAGCCTGTATTTACAAGAAAGTGAGTGGGAGCACTACAACATCTCTGATAAGTATATGTGAATGACATATTGTTGATCGGAAATAATGTAGAATTATTCTGTAAAGCATAAAGGAGTATTTGAAAGGAATTTTTTCAAAGAAAGACTTCGGTGAAGCTGCTTACATATTGAGCTTCAAGATCTATAAAGATAGATCAAGACGCTTGATAAGTTTTTTCAATAAGTACATACCTTGACAAGATTTTGAAGTAGTTCAAAATGGAGCAGTCAAAGAAAGAGTTCTTGCCTGTATTACAAGGTGTGAAGTTGAGTAAGACTCAAAGCCCGACCACGGCAGAAGATAGAAAGAGAATGAAAGTCATTCCCTGTGCCTCAGTCATAGGTTCTATAAAGTATGCCATACTGTGTACCAGATCTATTGTATACCCTGCACTGATTTGGCAAGGGAGTGCAATAGTGATCTAGGAGTAGATCACTGGACAGCGGTCAAAATTATCCTTAGTAGAATAAGGAAATATTTCTCGATTATGGAGGTGACAAAAAGGTTCGTCGTAAAGGGTTACATCGATGCAAGTTTTTGACACTGATCCAGATGAATCTAAAGTCTCAATCTGGATACATATTGAAAGTGGGAGCAATTAGCTAGAGTAGCTCCGTGTAGAGCATTGTAGACATAGAACTTGCAAAATACTTATGGATCTGAATGTGACAGACCCGTTGACTAAAATTATCTCACAAGCAAAACATGATCACACTTTAGTACTCTTTGGGTGTGAATCACATAGATATGTGAACTAGATTACTGACTCTAGTAAACCCTTTGAGTGTTGGTCACATGACGATGTGAACTATGGGTGTTAATCACATGGTGATGTGAACTATTGCTGTTAAATCACATGGCGATGTGAACTAGATTATTGACTCTAGTGCAAGTGGGAGACTGAAGGAAATATGCCCTAGAGGCAATAATAAAGTTATTATTTATTTCCTTATATCATGATAAATGTTTATTATTCATGCTAGAATTGTATTAACCGGAAACATAATACATGTGTGAATACATAGACAAACAGAGTGTCACTAGTATGCCTCTACTTGACTAGCTCGTTAATCAAAGATGGTTATGTTTCCTAACCATGGACAAAAGAGTTGTTATTTGATTAACAAGGTCACATCATTAGTTGAATGATCTGATTGACATGACCCATTCCATTAGCTTAGCACCCGACCGTTTAGTATGTTGCTATTGCTTTCTTCATGACTTATACATGTTCCTATGACTATGAGATTATGCAACTCCCGTTTGCCGGAGGAACACTTTGGGTGCTACCAAACGTCACAACGTAAATGGGTGATTATAAAGGAGCATTACAGGTGTCTCCAAAGGTAGATGTTGAGTTGACGTATTTCGAGATTAGGATTTGTCACTCCAATTGTCGGAGAGGTATCTCTGGGCCCTCTCGGTAATGCACATTACACAAGCCTTGCAAGCATTGCAACTAATGAGTTAGTTGCGAGATGATGTATTACAGAACGAGTAAAGAGACTTGCCAGTAACGAGATTGAACTAGGTATTGGATACCGACGATCGAATCTCGGGCAAGTAACATACCGATGACAAAGGGAACAACGTATGTTGTTATGCGGTCTGACCGATAAGATCTTCGTAGAATATGTAGGAGCCAATATGGGCATCCAGGTCCCGCTATTGGTTATTGACCGGAGACGTGTCTCGGTCATGTCTACCTTTTTCTCGAACCGTAGGGTCCGCACGCTTAACGTTACGATGACAGTTATTATGAGTTTATGCATTTTGATGTACCGAAGGTTGTTTGGAGTCCCGGATGTGATCACGGACATGACGAGGAGTCTTGAAATGGTCGAGACATAAAGATTGATATATTGGAAGCCTATGTTTGGACATCGGAAGTGTTCCGGGTGAAATCGGGATTTTACCGGATTACCGGGAGGTTACCGGAAGCCCCCGGGAACCATATGGGCCTTGTTGGGCCTTGGTGGAAAGGTGAAAGGGGCAGCCCAAGGTGGGCTGCGCGCCTCCCCCCTCCCCCAGTCCTATTAGGACTAGGAGAGGTGGCCAGCCCCCTTCTCTCTCTCTCTCTCTCTCTCTCTCTCTCTCTCTATCTCTCTCTCTCTCTCTCTCTCTCTCTCGGAATCCTATTAGGAATAGGATTGGAGGGGGGAGTCCTACTCCCGGTAGGAGTAGGACTCCTCCTGCGCCCTCCTCCTTTGCCGGCCAGCCCTCCCCCTTGGATCCTTTATATACGGGGGCAGGGGGCACCTCTAGACACACAAGTTGATCATTGAGATCGTTCCTTAGCCGTGTGCGGTGCCCCCTGCCACCATATTCCACCTCGATCATATCGTTGTAGTGCTTAGGCGAAGCCCTGCGTCGGTAGAACATCAAGATCGTCACCACGCTGTCGTGCTGACGGAACTCCTCCCCGAAGCTTTGCTGGATCGGAGCCCGGGGATCGTCATCGAGTTGTACGTGTGCTAAGAACTCGGAGGTGCCGGAGTAACGGTGCTTGGATCGGTCGGATCGGGAAGAAGACGTACGAAAACCCTATCGGTCACTAGCTTTGCTGAATCGGTCCGACCGAGTTTAACCATTCGGTCCCACCGAGTTTGGGAAGTTATGTGTAACGGTTAGATTTTGAGTGGAGGCTATATATACCCCTCCACCACCTCTTCATTTTTGGAGATAGCCATCAGAACGACCCTACACTTCCAACTTACCTTTTCTGAGAGAGAACCACCTACACTTGTGTTGAGACCAAGATATTCCATTCCTACCATATGAATCTTGGTCTCTAGCCTTCCCCAAGTTGCTTTCCACTCAAATCTTCTTTACACCAAATCCAAATCCTGTGAGAGAGAGTTGAGTGTTGGGGAGACTATCATTTGAATCACAAGAGCAAGGAGTTCATCATCAACACACCATTTGTTACTTCTTGCAGAGTGGTGTCTCCTAGATTGGCTAGGTGTCACTTGGGAGCCTCCGACAAGATTGTGGAGTTGAACCAAGGAGTTTGTAAGGGCAAGGAGATCGCCTACTTCGTGAAGATCTACCTCTAGTGAGGCAAGTCCTTCGTGGGCGATGGCCATGGTGGGATAGACAAGGTTGCTTCTTCATGGACCCTTCGTTGGTGGAGCCCTTCGTGGACTCGCGCAACCGTTACCCTTCATGGGTTGAAGTCTCCATCAACGTGGATGTACGATAGCACCACCTATAGGAACCACGACAAAAACATCCGTGTCTCCAATTGTGTTTGAATCCTCCAAACCCTTCCCTTCACATTCTTGCAAGTTGCATGCTTTACTTTCCACTGCGCATATACTCTTTGCATGCTTTCTTGATATGTATTGTGTTTGTCCAACTTGTGACTAAACTCCACTTCACCTTAAGAAAATTAAAAACTACAACTTTTAGCACTTAGTGTCTAATCACCCCCCTCTAGACCCCTCTTCCCGATCCTTTCACCCGAGCAAGAAGCCATTCTGGATGCACCCACTACATGCCAAGTCAATGGTCACCGTGCACACTGGTGCACACAGTGACACAAGCGAAACCAAACAATGTCTGGGGGTTTGGCCTTCCTGGGTAGGTTGAAACTGAGGTGGTAGATTGGTTAAAAGTGCTCCGGTTAAGAGGTAAACCACCTCCGAAGTTTAGTGTAGTAAACTTTGTTGAGCACTAGCGATCCGTAGGAGAGGGATTGGGTCAAATGGAGTTGCCTGGGAGGGTGAGGTAAAGAAGAACTTTCATCCTGGTAATTTTGAGAAGATTTGGATCAAGGATTAAAGGAGTTGCTTTGCAACTGCCAAATCTGGTCAGAAATGATATTCGGATGATGCACACACATGGAGTGTCAACTTGATCTCAAATTTGGCAAGGCTTCATTATTTTATCATATAAAGATGATGCATAAGTTTCATACCAATTGGATTCACCAAAATGGTATTTGCTTCAGAACTATCTTCACTGACCAGAATCTTGCAAGCATTCTGGAGAATTATTGGCTAGGTGAAATGGTGCCAAATTTGGTGGAGGGCTGTTATTTGGATAGGAGAACAATCTGGTATTTTCTCAGAATTAATGAGGCAATATAAACTGCACTTGCTTTACAACCTGAAAATATTGCCAGAATCAAAGGTTTGGCCCTGTGCTCAAATAAAGCAAGGGATGGAGCTGAAATTTGGAGGAGGATAATTATATGAGCACATGGAGAGTCATGCCAAATTTCAACTCATTTGAATGCTCCTAGCTGGTACCTCCTTCACAAGGGCTTCTGTTTGACAAAAACTTTGAAAATCACTTAGGAAGATTGGCTAGGAAAATAAAGTTGAATTTTGGCATGTGGCAATGACATGAAAAGTAAAAGGTGTCCAAGCAGCTTGAGGTCAATTGGGAAAAGAAAAATAGCACTTGCTTCACAATGTGCCATTTAGGGCAGAATAGGAAATGAATTATTTGAGCATGATGATAAACATGAAAAATGAAATATTTTTCCATATTTGAGAAATATATGACCCAAAACATTTATTAGAATTATTTGGGAATTTTAGGAGTGATGGAAATAAAGGTTGCTTCACGACCTAGGGCAATTTGAGTTATTCCTTTAATAGAAAAGGAATATTCCCAATAAAAAGAATATTGGGATTTGGGCTAGGATGAAAATGACAGGGTCTAGGGAAGGATTTGGGTATGACAAGCCACTCTAGAAGCAAAGAAGAGGGCATCTTCCTCAGTTTCCAAATCACATAGCCACGAAAAAAGGAAACTCAAGCAAAAACCTCAGAAGAACAAAAGAAAAAATGGGCCAAAAATCAGGCTGTCACAAACCTTACCTCCTTAAAGAAATCTCGTCCTCGAGATTTGGTTGCTCAGGGAACAAGTATGAAGATACTGACATAAGGAAACCATTTCCAACTCGGGTATCCTTTTTCTTATTTTTGTTCCCACTAAATTTTTCTCTGACTGGCCCCGGGGTGGTTTGCTTTAATATATTCATATTCTGACAGATCTTACCTTCCTTGCTCATGCTTATACAGGCTCCAATTTCTTTTTGGATCTGCTAACTTAGCTGACTGTGATTGATTCTCATGACTGAAATATATGTCAGTCTCACAAATCCAAGAGTGATTTCTGCTGGGTGTGTCATCCGACACTGACAATCTTTCATGAAGTGGTGATCAAATTTTTCTAGCGGACACCCAAGCTCTAACTCCTTGCATTGGGTTTCTCCACTAAATGCAGGTCCTTTGGGTTCCAAACAGTGAGTTGGGTCATATTGCTTCTTCATATCACCATAGGTACTGTCGGTGCAATTTTTTTGGCAATCGTAGCTTATCCTCATTTTTCTGATGGGGTACCCCATTAAATGGTAGGTTTAACACCCCTCAAGTTCTGACCGCGGGAAAATGATCATCCGAACCTTTGCAAGAAATCAGCAAATAAATCAGTAGCCACCAGAATGGTCTTTACAAACTTAGATCTGGGACATTACTGAAATAACTCAACCACGGCTCATGATGGCCGAAAAGCAGCTCAGAACATGAGACCGGGTTGATAAGAAGAAGGTGGCAGCTCCCTAAAATAGCCAAAAAGCAGCTATAGGGTTACTGTCACCAAAAGAAACTCAACAGTTGTACGAGACGGCCGAAAAGGGGCTCAGAACTCGTGACAGTTGTTGAAGAGAGAAATAAAAATCGGCATCCACCCCGGATAGCTAAAAATAGCTTAGATCACAGGCGTTGTGCCATCATTGGAGAAAAAGGGAACAAGGGCTCATCAGGATCATTTTACAGGTTCACTGGTACTTGCATTGAGCTCATTGATGTCATCAATCCTCATAATCCTTTGTCACACTGCGGTGTATACTGGCTTTCTTCTCTTAACCATCCTCATGTGGTTGTCAGATCCTCATCTAAGTGACTTGTAAGATCTTGGTGGTATGCTCACCACATATGAGAATCTGATTCCCGAGACAGACGTGTATTCTAATTGATTCTTGCTTCTGACCAAAATGTTGCGGATCTGATTCTTGGGATTCACTGCCACATGCTGTCAATTCACAGCGTACTACCTTGTACCAATGTCTTAATGAGGGAGATTGGCTGGCTTGTGCTCGAAACTTTCATCGGACAGCTTGCTGAAGAAGACTAATATCGTGCTTCAGAAGCTTACCCCCTTAAAAACTTTGCTGGGGAAAGACTCGGTACCTTATGCCGGAAGCTTTTCTGGTTGCCTACTGAAGAAGGCAGAGTATGGGAAATCATCCATGCATCGTACTGAGGAAGATAGATGAATCTTGCCTTGGAAGCTTCTCGGGTATCTTGCGAGGGAAGATTGAGATGCTTACACCAGAAGCTTCTTACTGTGATATGTGGACCGATTTCAACATATATAACCATCTTAATAGTTTTGTTATTGATTTCTTGTATGAAACGGGGTTTTGCAGGACTATCCTCCTTCCTGAGTACATGCCATATTTTTGCTTGCTTCCAGGTACATCGGGTTCCAAAATCATCCTCAATGAAAAATTAAACTTGTATCTGAGCCATACCTTTGATAATATTCTATCAACCTCGCACACAATTTATCTTCTTGCTGATTTGATGATTTCTGCTATGAGGAGTGCACGTTTATGCAAACTCTATACTGACATTCCATCCAGGATTTCTTTTGTATTCAGATGAGCTATTTCCAATTTCACTCCAGTCAGCTGACAATTCCATCCTGTTTAGCCGAGTTTCCAAATATACGCATTTCTTGCTGACTCTTCGGGTCCGGTGTCGGCTGATGAGCAACTTTAATAGGGGAAAATTTGTAACACCGAAGGCCCAAAGAAAGAAACAAAAGAAACGACTAAAACAAAAGCACACAAACATACTACTAATATAATTAATCAAGCAATCATCACATATTACTACTACTCACACCATAATATGCATGCACACATATGCACACAAATAGCACAAAAACTCTGGTATTATGGTCTAACATGCTGTGGAGGTGTCCATGAAAATTATATCCATGTGTGGAAGGAGTTGGCATAACCGAAGCTACACCAAGCACTGGTTGAACAGTGGCTGGATCTGGATGGATACACAGGTGAGAACGGACTTGACGATCAAGTAGCAAGACACAAAAGTCACAACCACTTAATCATCAAGCGTACAAAGGGAATCGTACCCGTCCAAAGAATGAAATAACATGGCAAGATAACAGTGGAAGACTGGGTTTATTTGCATTGCCCTTTTTTGATAACAAAGATTAGCAAGGGATGCCAAGGGGACGAGATGGAGGGCATGAATGATGATGTGGTCGCATCACACCGAGGAGCAAGCATGCTAAGAAAGATGGGGCAGGCGGTGGACCGAAAACGATGCCACCTACACTCACAAGATTAGCCGTTAGTGACAAAATAACAATCTATATGCAAGCTATGCGACAAACAAATGCAACAAACCAACTGGGGTCTATACTACCTCTTTCTAACATTCACGCGGGCTAGGGCATCCTACAGCCAGACCTACTCTGATACCAAGCTTTGGCACCCCGGCTCAGAGAAAACCGGAACGCCCCGTATTCCAGCCCAGAGATCGAGGAGAAGTCTTCTGCAATACTGCACTGCTTAGCATAGAACAAACCAGCTTCCTATTATTACACGAATATGATTATAAGGTCTCCGATACTACAATGAATAACATCGGCACGGCGACCCTACGCCATCCTCAGTTACTCTATGCAAGCAGCTGAAAAACTTCTAGCAGCGGAACAATGACAACGGTGGTGAACTCCACTCTGCTGGGACTCTGACGGGAACGCTTATCCTAGCTCGCGAACATAGGAACAACACCAAACAAGCAAGCAATCCAGGCATGACCTGCAACCTGGCATGACACGCCAGGTCAGTACATTGAATGTACTTGCAAGCTCACAGTAACCAGAAGCATTCAAGACAAACAACAACATGGCAATTACAGGTTAAGCAGGAAATATATATGAGGTCATCATGATAACATGGCAGCAATAAAATGAACATGATACAGCTAGAACAACATGAGCATGGCATGAGCATATAAATCTGACGATACAGGCATGCAACATGATGACACTATATGCACTATTATTCTGCTCGGGTTACTTCGTAACCATCACATGCATCACTTACCACCCTCGGACATCACACGATCATCTCAGGATCAAATCAAGCTTGATATAAACAATCCCGTAGTAATCATTAAATGACCACAAGGAGCTTGATCTTTACCCGTGATTCTCGCACAACATCACGAATGTACAACAACTCGGTATCCTCGATACCACGGTAATCTTTCCGGTGATCACAACCATGACCAACACTTGGTATCAAACGGTGATCTTTCCGGCGATCACAACCAACTTATCTCATCATCGAACCGGGGTTGTCATTAGTCAAGTTATTATTAATATTGTTGACACATAGTGGGACCAACTATGAACTGGGCCCTTATCCGCGAGCGCGGCTATCGATAGAGTTAATATACATTCTGCAGAGGTTAGTACACTGTACCCACACCACAGAACCCATGGCCTCGCACTCCCATTCGGGTGGACCAACGGTGTTCCGACAAAACCGATCTACTGCCATGACACTCTCCCGGACACTCTGACCAACTCCCCTTTGGGATAACTCATGGGTGGCCCCATTTCTACCAAAGACACGACAGCCACCGTCGTGGCTCGTCCCAAACAGGGACAAAAGTGCTTATCATCAATTCTACGGGCACACAAGGTTATGTCCTCCTACCTGATCAGGATAAGCACGTCCATAACCTTCCCTAGTTGGAGGCACCGGCGAGAGGCACGACAATAGACCCAGTTAGGACCTTCGCATAAAGGTAAGCGTGGTTGCAATGGTCAGTTTGATATGGTGGCACCATGACTCAGCCAACAGTTGTTCAAGTTCAATTTAATCCGGTTAAACTTGAATGCAATATGCTGAGCCATGATAGAATAACATGATGCGATAATGCATAAACATGATATCAACATAAGCACGGGGTGCAACATAATTATCCACCATATGCACAATGAATCATATCCAACTGAACATAGTATAATGACGAGCATGAAGATGACAAGTACAACACTACTCATTGAAAACTAGCATGACCACTAGCATCAACAATAAATATCATGCAAGACATATCAACAATGCTACCATGCAATCATTTAACCAACTAGATGCAATGGAACATGCATAACAACGGTACTCGGGACAGATGGCAGTCATGCACCGAAGACCATCACCAATATCAACATGTACTACTAGCAAGTATAAGCATATGAAAGGAATACTAGCAACTAGCAGGGCATGATAACTAGGTGCATAACAACATAGCAAGAAAGTAAGCACTAATCCAGAAGCATTATCGGCACAACGATAACCATATTTTAAATAAGCAAACATTTAATAAATATTCAAGTTGAAAACCATGGCTACTGCATGACTATCATTCAAGTAGGTATTGTGGCTTTCCTGGGGATGAAGAAGGCACTGGGGAGAAGTGCGGTGAAGCCGCAGAAAGATTTGCCGGAAACAGTTCTCTCTCGGAGGGGCTGTTTATGTGCAAGGGAAACCATAGTGAAAATGAAACCAACAGAACGGGCTCGACGAGACAAAGAAGTGGGCTTTGGAATCACCTCATTTGGAGTTGTGAGCAAAAATATATGATAGTTTTTCTATCAGGGACCTATGGTGACAAAATCATCACAAACAGGCCCTCAGCCGGAAAAACAGAAAGCGTACTCCGGTAAATACATTTTCACTGAAGTGAAAACGCATTCTCTACTGATGTAGAAGAAGAGTTCGCTTTGGACAAGCGAAGAAGTAATCCATTGGATTACGCCTCCACTTATCCAGCATGGCAAAGGCGGGGCCGGTGGCTGGCTCACTGACGCGTGGGACCCACAGGGCCCATGGCCAGCTGGCTGGGAGGGGACGCCATCTCCTTCTTCTCCTCGCGCCTGCCCGATGGAGCAGGGCAGGAGCTCGTCGCCGGCGCTCGTCCGGTCGACTCCGAGCACTGTATGCCGTGCTCCGACCACCGGCATGCTCCGAGGAACAAGGCGTGCCTGCCGGTGCGCAGAACGACCGTCGAGGGGCTCTGTGGTGAGAGGGGACGGGACCGTGGCGGACGACATCTTCGGGCGGCGATGGAGCTCATGGCCAGAGGCCATTGGAGGAGGAGGCGAATGAGTGGGAAGGCTCATTGGGGTCTCGTGGTTTGCCTGGAGGTGGAGAAAGAGGGAGAGGAGGCCGGGGCTGCTCGAATTTGAGCCGAGCATCGCGGCGGCTACGACGGCCATGGAGGGGCAGGGGAACAGGTCGAGCTCATTTGAGAGGCTGGGCGGGGCTAGTGGAGGTGCAGGAGAGGAGTGGTGAGCTCGGACGAGGCCGGGGTGGGTTTAAATAGCCGCGGGGCGAGGAGGCCGAGCTGTCGTCGCCGCAGACGCGTGGCCGGCGCTGCGGACGCGTGTGCGCACGCAAGATCTCGGGGAAGGCGATGGGGAAGTGATTCAGAGCTCACGGAGTAGTAGACGACGCTGGAGAGCAGAGGAAGAAGCCGAGCACCATTAAAACATGTCGGGGCGAGGAGAACGAGCTCGGGTGCCGCCGCTCGTGCTCGGCCAAGGCTCTAACGACTGCAGCGATCATGGGAGGGTGCTGGATCACGACGAGGGAGAAGAGGCCGCGTTACAGAGGTGCACAGGGACGAGCAGAGCTCGGGGACAAGAGGGGAAACGGCCACGCCATTAAAGCTCGGTCAGCCACAATGCGCCCGTGGGCGCGCGGCAACGATCGCTGACGGAGGGGCTGACGGAGGGGGAGAGAGCTCTAGGAGGATAGCGACGACGCGGTAAATCTATTAGACATGCTCGTGAACGCGAAGACGCCAAGAGGGAGAGGGGCCCGAGCAAGAAGCCATTCTGGACGTGCCCACTTCATGCCAAGTCGGTGGTCACCATGTGCACTGGTGCACACAGTGCCACAAGCGAAACCAAACGATGTCTGGGGGTTTGGCCTTCTTGGGTAGGTTGAAACTAAGGTGGTAGATTGGTTAAAAGTGCTCTGGTTATGTGGTAAACCACCTCTGAAGTTCATTGTAGTAAACTTTGATGAGCACTGGCGATCCACATGAGAGGGATTGGGTCAAATGGAGTTTCCTGGGAGGGTGAGGTAAAGAAGAACTTTCATCCTGGTAATTTTGAGAAGATTTGGATCTAGGATTAATGGAGTTGCTTTGCAACTGCCAAATCTGGTCAGAAATGAGATTTGGATGATGCACTCACATGGACTGTCAACTTGATCTCAAATTTGGCAAGGCTTCATGATTTGATCATATAAAGATGCTGTATAAGTTTCATACCAATTGGATTCATCAAAATGGTATTTGCTTCATAGCTATCTTCACTGACTAGAATCTTGCAAGAATTTTGGAGAATTATTAGCTAGGTGAAATGGTGCCAAATTTGGTGGAGAGCTGTTACTTGGGAAGGAGAGAAATCTGGTATTTTCTCAGAATTAATGAAGCAATATAAACTACACTTGCTTTACAACCTGAAAATATTGCCAGAATCAAAGGTTTGGCCATATGCTCAAATAGAGCAGGGGATGGATCTGAAATTTGGAGGAGGCTAATTATATGAGCACATGGAGAGTCATGCCAAATTTCAACTCATTTGAATGCTCCTAGCTAGTACTTCCTTCACAGGGGCTTCTGTTTGACAGAAACTTTGAAAAATCACTGAGGAAGATTGGCTAGGAAAATAAAGTTGAATTTTGGCATGTGTTAAAGATATGAACAGTAAAAGGTGTCCAAGGAGTTTGTGGGAAAAGGAAAATAGCACTTGCTTTACAATGTGCCATTTAGGGCAGAATAGGAAATGAATTATTTGAGCATGATGATAAACATGAAAAATGAAATATTTTGCCATATTTGAGAAATATATGACCCAAATAATTTATTAGAATTATTTGGGAATTTTAGGAGTGATGGAAATAAAGGTTGCTTCACAACCTAGGGCAATTTGAGTTATTCCTTTAATAGAAAAGGAATATTCCCAATAAAAAGAATATTGAGATTTGGGCTAGGATGAAAATGACAGGGTCTAGGGAAGGATATGGGTATGACAAGCCACTCTGGAAGCAAAGAAGAGGGCATCTTCTTCAGTTTCCAAACCACATAGCCACAGAAAAAGGAAACTCAAGCAAAAACCTCAGAAAAACAAAAGAAAAATGAAGGGCTAAAAATCAGTCTGTCACACCGGAGTCGTTTCTTTTGCATGCTCGAGGCTTCTGAGCATCGGTGAGGTAGTAGGAGTCATTGCCCAGCACCTTGCTGATGATGAAGGGACCTTCCCAAGGTGCCGAGAGCTTGTGCTGGCCGGCTGTTCGTTGGATTAGCCGGAGCACAAGGTCTCCTTCTTGGAAGGATCTTGGTTGACCTTCCGATTGTAGTATCGGCGCAGGCTTTGCTGGTAGACGGTGGAACGGCTAAGTGCCAATAGTCGGTCCTCTTCCAGCAGATCGACGTCGTCTTCTCGTGCTTCTTTTGCCTCCTCTTCGGTGTATGTGGTGACTCGAGGGGAGTCGAATTCTATGTTCGTCGAGATGACGACTTCGGCACCGTAGACGAGGAAGAAAGGTGTGAAGCCGGTTTACTTGTTCATAGTTGTGCGCAGGCTCCAGAGGACGGCTGGAAGCTCATCGAGCCAACAACCGGCCGACCGCTTCAGAGGCTCGACCAGTCGGGGCTTGATGCCGGACAATATGAGGCCGTTTGCTCGCTCCACCTGGCCGTTTGACTACGGATGGGCAACTGATGCTAGGTCCGGTCGGATGCCCTGCGTCACGCAGAAACGGGCCAAGGCGCCTTTGGCAAAGTTGGTGCCATTGTCGGTGATGATGTTGTGTGGTATGCCATACCGGATGGTGATGTTGGAGATGAAAGTCACAACAGTCGGACCATTCAGTTTTTTAATTGGCTTTGCTTCTATCCACTTGGTGAACTTGTCCACCGCGACAAGCAGATGAGTCATGCCGCCGCGCGCCGTCTTGAATGGTCCCACCATGTCCAGGCCCCAGACGGCAAAGGTCCAGGCAATGGGGATGGTCTTGAGTGCCGAAGTTGGCTGATGCGGCATGGAGCGGAAATTCTGGCACCCTTTGCATTTCTTTACCAGTTCTTTTGGCATCTTCTAGAGTGGTCGGCCAGAAAAAACTATGGCGGAAAGCTTTGGCCACAAGCGCTCTTGAAGCCGTGTGGTGACCACACTCACCTTGATGGATATCTTTGAGGATTCCTTGGCCTTGCTCTAGTTCTACGCAGCGCTGGTACACACCAGTGACACTGTGCCTCACGATTTCTCTGTTGACAATGGTGTACGCTGCTGCCCGGCATTGTACTTGCCGGGCCGAGATCTCATTAGTCGGCAGCTCTTTGTTCACCAGAAAGTTGAGGATGGGCTGCGCCCATGAAGGTGCTGCTATTTCTTCGATTGCCAAGACTGCAACTTGCACGAGGGCGGTTGGGCCGGTAGGCGGCGGGTTGGAGTCAGGTGCCGCCTCTTGGTGAACTAATGAAGTCCCCGGGCCAGGTTCTGAAGTCCCCGGGCTGGGTGTAGCTGCCGCAGTCCCCGGGCCGCCTGCCGAATTCCCTGTGCCGGTTGCTGGGGTCCCTAGGTTGGATCCGACTGCTTCAGGAAGAGTGGGCACGAACATGGAATCTGACTCTGGCGATGGCTTGACAGACGGCTTAAGGAGGTGTTGTAGGGCGACGTCTGCTGGTATTGCTTGTCGGATGGAGCCGATTCGTGCCAAGGCATCTGCTTGCTCATTGTCATTTCTTGGCACAAGTAGGGACATTCACCCTTCAAAGTATCCGCTGAGTTGCTGGACGAGGAACCGGTAGCTTGCCATGCTTGCATCTTTGGCCTCCCAGTCGCCTGACGACTGCTGAACCACCAAGTCAGAGTCTCCATAACACTGGATCCGGCGAATGCCGATTTCCTTGGCAAGCCGGAGCCCGTGAATGAGTGCTTCGTATTCAGCAACGTTGTTGGAGGTGGCAAAGTGGATTTGCAGCACAAATCTGAGATTGTCGCCTTTGGGAGAGGTGAGGACGATGCCGACTCCCAAACCGATGCGCATCTTGGAACCATCAAAGTGCATCCGCCAATGGGTGGAGTCTGGCGCCGGCGGCAGATACTGGGTCTCGGCCCAGTCGACAAGGATGTCGGCCAGTGCTTGTGACTTGAAGGCGGCGCGAGGCTGGTAGTAGATGGTGTAGGGGGCCAAATCTATGGCCCATTTGGCCACTCGGCCCGAAGCATCTCGGCAAGAGGAGCAGTGCAAACCACAGTGATTGGGTGCTCTTGAAAATACGGCTTCAGCTTCTTAGCGGCGAAATGCACACCGTAGCACATCTTCTCGTAGTGGGGGTAATTCTTCTTGGAGGCGGACAACACTTCACTCAGGTAATACACCGGCCTCTGGACCGGTAGTGCTTTGCCTTCTTCCTTGCGTCCCACAACTATGATTGTGCTGACCACCTGGCTGGTGGCGGCGATGTAGAGGAGCATGGGCTCTTTAGGAGTCGGAGCCGCCAGGACAGGCATAGTGGTCAACATCTTCTTTAGCTGGAGAAAAGCTTCATCCGCCTTGTCGCTCCACTCGAAAAAAGTGGTCTTCTTCATGAGCTGGTACAGGGGAAGAGCCTTCTCGCCCAGCCGACTGATGAAACTGCTGATGGATGCCAAACAACCGATAAATTTTTGCACATCCAGCAGTCGGGTGGGCACCTCCATCCTCTCGATGGCCTTGCTCTTCACAGGGTTGCACTATATGCCGCACTCTGAGACCAGGAAGCCAAGAAGCTGGCCGGCTGGTACCCCGAAGACACATTTCTCCGGGTTGAGCTTGATCTGAAATCGACGCAAGTTTTCAAAGGTCTCCTTGAGGTCTTCTAGCAACATTCCACGCTTCTCCGTCTTCACCACAGCATCGTCCACATAGACATGGGCATTTCTGCCGAGTTGCTTGAGGAGACACTACCGCATGCAACACTGAAACGTGGCGCCGGCATTCCTCAAGCCGAACGTCATGGTGAGGTACCAAAAGGCTCCGAATGGTGTGATGAAGGCGGTCTTCAGCCTGTCGGCCGGGTTTAGCTTGATCTGGTGATACCCTGAGTATGCATCCAAAAATCTCAACAGCTCGCATTCGGCTGTGGAGTCAATCACTTGGTCGATTCTTGGCAAAGCAAATGGGTCTTTGGGGCAAGCTTTGTTGAGGCTGGTATAATCAATACACATGCGCCACTGCTTGTTCTTCTTCAGCACTAGGACTGGATTGGTTAACCATTCTGGAAAGAGCACTTCCATGATGAAGCCGGCCGCTAGAAGTCGGGCTATCCCTTCTCCAACAACTCTTCTCTTCTCTTCCGACAGGCAGCGCAAGGCCTGCCTGACTGGCTTGGCATCAGATCGGACATGTAGCTTGTGCTCGGCGAATTCCGTCGGAACACCCGACATGTCCTTGGGAGACCATGCAAAGATGTCCCGATTCTCATGGAGGAAATCGACGAGCTCGCCTTTCTATTTGTTGTCAAGGTTTGCACCTATGACTGCGTGCCTCTCCGGGTGCTCTGGGTCCAAGGGTATCTTCTTCGTCTCCTTCGCCGGCTTGAACGAGCGCTGAGTTTCCGACTCCTTGGGGTTGGGTGACATTTCCGGCTGCTTTCTAGCCATCGCCACAACCCGGTCAAGGTGCCGCTTCTCAGCCGCAATCACGAGGGACTCGGCTAACCGGCTGCTCTCTGCTGCGCAAGCGGACGACTTCTTGTAGTCTCCTGCTATGGTCAGGATTTCCTTGGAGCTCGGTATCTTCATCTTGAGGTAAGCATAGTGGGGGACCGCCATGAACTTGGCCAGAGCAGGCCGGCCAAGCAGCGCGTGATAAGGGCTCTCACGGTCCACCATCTCAAACCAGACTGGCTCTCGGTGAAAATGATTTTTGTCTCCTTAGAGGACATCTATCTGAGTCTTGCTGATTGGTGATCAGGAAAGGCCAGGTACTATGCCATGGAATACGGTCCGACTAGGCTGGAGCCGTCTCAGCTAGATTCCCAACTTCTCCATGGTATCTTTGTAGAGGATGTTGATGCTGCTCCCGCCATCTATCAGGACCCGGGAAAAGCGAGCAGCCCGCCTCTCTATGGCGAAGTGGCATCCAAGACTAGGGCATAAGAACCGTGATTTGGCATCACCTTCGGGTGGTCAGTTCTGCTCCAGCTGATGGGCTTCTCATACCAATGCATGAACTCGGGGGTTTCTGATGCGATTGCATTCACTTCTTGTTGCCGTTGCCGTTTGTTGTGCCTATTGTTGGCCATGCTGGTGAACACGACATAGGCTCCATGCTCTTTAGGGTATTCATCTTGTATCGCGCCGACTGGCCGAACCACAGTCTATCGTGGAGGAGGAGGCTGTGGGCTGGCAGGCGGAGGAGGTGGGAGCCCATCGCCCTTGGTGATCCGGGTGAGCCAGTGGCACTTCCGAGTGGTGTGGTTGGACGGCTTTGCTCCGCTGTGGAATTTGCAGGGCGCATCGAGAGTCTGCTTGTACGAGAAGGCGGGCAACCAGTTGGTCTTGCCACCCTTCTGACGCTTGGGTGGAGGCTGCCCTTCTGGCTGCCGATCTTCGACTGTTGCCACCTGCCGGCTGGTGGAAGCCGGCAGCGTGGCCTTGCGCTTGTTGTCATTCGGTTGCTGGCGCCAACTGGTGTCTCCAGCCGGAGTCCAAGGAGCTTGAGGAGCCACCTTGCCAGACGTGTCAGCCTTGATTTCCACCTTCATGGAGGAGTTAGTCATGGTGTACTTGTCTGCTATGATCTGTAGTTCGTCGAGGGTCGCCGGCTCATCGCAGAGAAGCCGGTGCTTGACGAGGGTGCCTTCTCGGCATCCGGCAGTGAAATACTTGATGGCCTGCACCTCGTGTACGCCCTCACAGGAGTTGCACAACTCAGCCCAGCATGTGAGGTAGTCACGAATCGACTCGTTGGGGCCTTGGACGCACAAGGAGAGCTGGTGAGGCATGGGCGGCCGCTTGTAGGTGCTGGTGAAGTTGCGGATGAACTCTTCAATGAAATCAACCCAACTGTTGATGCTGTGGGGCTTCAAGCTGTTCAGCCACATCCGGGCTGTGCCCTGGAGCATGAGCGGAACGTACTTCACGGCAACGCGCTTGTTGCCGTTGGCAATACTGACGGCTGTGGAGTAGTCAACCAGCCAGTCCTCCGGCTTCACAGAGCCGGTGTACTTGGGCGTATCTCTCGGGAGCATGAATCCTTTGGGAAAGGGCTCATCTTGGATGCAGGGGCCAAAACAAGGCGGACCCAACTCATCTTCCTCTTCAAGCGCCAGAGATCAGTTGAGGTGGTTGATCCAGAGGCAGGCGTCGTTCTCTCCGACTACTTCTCGACGACCGAGGCGGTCACCGATTGTCGGGTGGTCAACAGGCGGAGGGGAGATACGCCTTTCCCTACGGGGAGGGGAAGGCGGACAGTCGTCTCGCCGCCGCACAGTTCTTGGGCGGCTGTCTTGATCGCGCTCGATGGTGATGCGAGTCCGGCTCTGGCTGGCTGCCGGCTCCTTGTCTCTCCTATCGCGGACGCCACCAGTCGGCGAGGAGGCGGGTCGTCGTTTCGCCGGTTGGGCGCTTCAATGCGGCACCCATCCTTTTGCTGCTCAGTAGCCCCGTCAAGGAGCTGCTGGACGCGCTCCGTCATGTGGCGGCGCTCGTCGCCCTCGAGCTTGTCTAGCTCGTCGGCCGCCGCCTGGGCAGCTCGTATATTCTCTGCAGGCGCGGCATAGATGGGGCGATCTATCCCGAACATGCTGGCGATGGTCGCACCATGCTGCCGGATCGGGCCAATGCGGCTAGGCCCATCAGGAGCCGGCGTGCCGCCGACAACACGGTCCATCTCACGCTGGTAGGCCTTCGAAAGGCGTCTCAGGCTGGCCAGCTGGTTGGCGCTTTTGACGAGCTGGACACAGCGTGCCTCCAGCCTCTCGGCGTCGACGTCTTCCGGGATGGGCGCAGTCAAGTCTTGCATCGCCGCCTGCAACGGATCCTGGCCACCTCCGCCAGAGTGCTCGCCGTGGCTGATGACGAGCACCTCCGTGATGGCGCTGCCGCTGCTGTCCGCGCGAGGAATCGGCTCGTCATAGACCACCACATTGGTGGGAAACGCATCAAGCGACACCGTGTCAGAGTCGACCAACATCGGGTCGGTGGAGCCAACCGACTCCAAGTCGATAGCAGGCTCGTTGGCGACATGGAGCTGATCGAGGAGGCTCACGAGGCGGCTCTCATGGCCTTCTGTGCCCGCATCAGACGCGGGCTCGTTGGAGAGGCGGATCTCGCCAACAAGGTCCGCGAGGCAGCTCGCCGCATAGGCGACCTCCGCACCGTGCAGCGCGTCGGTGTAGACGTCGTCTGGCATGCCAGGCGGCCTACGCTCGCCAGGAAGGAACAAGGTTCCCGTCCAGAACAGATCTCCGGGAGACGGTGCACCTCGCCCCATGGTGGGCGCCAAATGTCGGGGGTTGGGTGCGACATATGCCAATGGATAGCTTATCATGGTGGTAGCGAGTAGAACGTCGCTGGTGCCTGGAAGCGGCATGAGGCGTAGACACAAATGCCGGCGTACTTTACCCAGGTTCGGGGCTCTCCTAGGAGATAACACCCCTAGTCCTGCTCTGTGGGGTCTCCGCATCATCACTAAGACACTAGTGAGTACAATGGTGCTCCTCGAGCTATATGGTAGAGGTAGAAGAAGGCAGGCTCGCTCTCTCCCTCCTCTAGATATGAGTCTAGTTCTAACTGGTTCGGAACCCTTTGCATGGGTGCCCTGGGGGTTTATATAGGCCTACCCCCTAGGGGTACATTGGTAATTGGGCAGGGCGTAGGGCCCGGCTATCAGTGTCTCTGGTCACTGGCTTCTCCGTCGGCTGCTGGGGCCCGCCGCCTGGTGGGCCCCGCCGACTGGTCCGGTACGGAGCCGACAGGCCGCTCCTGCCGCTCGCGGGTTTTGCCGGCTGCTGATTACTTTAGCCGTGTGGGTAATAACGCATGCTTTGGTCAGGGGAGCGTGGCTACAGTTCCACCGACTGGTGGGAGATCCCTGTAGCCACTCCCTGTCTTATCTGATTAATGGCGCGTGGACCCCAAGGGAGGAGACGGCCGCCTGCTGGAGGCCGGCCTCCCTCGGGTCCGACTAGTCAGGCCTTCGCCGCCTTCCGGGCTCTCGCTGCCTGGTAGGGCCCGCCGCCTGCAGGCCGTACCGATAGGTCGTCGTGGGAACAGGACTCTGCCTGCTTCTGGTGACGTCAAGGGAGGAATGGCAACAGTGCCGCGCCGGGCGGAGATCCCCGCGCGTACGGAGCACTGTGGCCACGCCCGGCCCTGGATATGGGGGGATGGTGTAGCCTCGCCCTGTCTCGTCTTATTAATGGGGGTGCAGAGTTTGAGCGCTCCATGGGCAAACTTCTAGGAGCTGGCCTCTCTGGAGGCCGCCTACTAGGAGTCGGCCCATCTTGGAGCCGCCTTCCTGAGCATGGCCGTCTTCTGACAGTCGGCTATTCCGCCAGCCGGCTACCAGAAGGCAACGCTTCATCTTGACGTCTTGAGGTGTAACACCCTCGATGCGACTGTAACTCCCACGTGTCGAGGCACGACTTAGAGGCGTAATCGCATTGAAGGCATATGTCGCAAGTTAGGCAATCTTCACAACATCCCATGTAATATAATTAATAAAGGGTAGATAACATAGTTGGCTTACACTCGCCACGTCAATCAAGTACATAAATAGCATTACATCATTCAAACACTCATGGCCCGACTACGGCGCCAAAATAAAAGACAACCCAACATGTGACACAGTCCTGATCGCCCCAACTGGGCACCACTACTGATCATCAAGAAAAGAAACATAGTATCGCTGAGAGTCCTCGTCGAACTCCCACTTGAGCTCAAGCGCGCCATCTGGAGCTGTATTATCAGGCCCTGCATCTGGTGTAATAGTAATCTGTGAGCCATAGGGACTCAGCAATCTCGCACCCTCGCGATCAAGACTATTTAAGCTTAATAGGTAAGGCAAGGTAAATATGTGGAGCTGCAGCAAGCGACTAGCATATATGGTGGCTATCCTATTCGCAAAAGAGAGCGAGAAGAGAAGGAAAAGCGTGAACGCATAACTAAAGAGGGCAATCCTGCGGCAAACATTACTCCAACACCGTGTCCACTTCCCGGACTCCGCCGAGAAGAGGCCATCACGGTAACTCACACAGTTGATTCATTTTAAATAAGTTAATGTTTAAGTTATCTACAACCGGACATTTAAAAATTCCCATCTGCCCATAACCGCGGGCACGGCTTTCGAAAGTTCAAATCCCTGCAGGGGAGTCCCAACTTAGCCCATGATAAGCTCTCACGGTCAACGAAGGAATAGACCTCCTCCCGAGACGTTCCGATCAGACTCGGTACCTCGGTTCTTCAAGACACTTCGACAGGTTAAAACTAATCCAGCAACACCGCCCGAATGTGCCGACAAATCCCGATAGGAGCTGCACATATCTCTTTCTCAGGCACACTCATATTGTCCTAGGTACGGGTAGGCCAGCCCAGAGTTGCCCATGGTGGCCACCGACAGCTGACAGGTGGACCAACACTCAGAGGAGCACTGGCCCGGGGGGGTTTAAAATAAGATGATCCTCGGGCTCCGGAAACCCAAGGGAAAAAGGGGCTAGGTGGCAAATGGTAAAACCAAGGTTGGGCATTGCTGGAAAAGCTTTAATCAAGAAGAACAATCAAGGGGTTCCCATTATAACCCAACCGCGTAAGGACGAAAAATCCGGGAACATAACACCGATATGAAGGAAACTAGGGCGGCAAGAGTGGAACAAAACACTAGGCGAGAGGCCGAGCCTTCCACCCTTTACCAAGTATATAGATACATTAATATAACATGGCAATATAATGATATCCCAACAAGTAAATAAATGTTCCAACAAGGAACGGTCTCAAATCTTCACCTGCAACTAGCAACGCTATAAGCGGGGCTGAGCAAAGCGGTAACATAGCCAATCAACGGTTTGCTAGGACAATGGTGGGTTAGAGGCTGAACATGGCAATTTGGGAGACTTGAAAGCAAGTGGTAGGCATCGTAGCATTGGCATAGCAAAAGAGCGAGCAATCTAGCAAAGCAAAGATAGTAGTGATTTCAAGGGTATGATCATCTTGCCTGCAAAGTTGTCAGAGTTGACTGGATCCTCGAAAGCAAACTCAACGGGCTCCTCATTAGCGAACTCGTCTCCCGGCTCTACCCAAACAAGACAACAAACAAATGGAACACAATCAACCACGTGCAAGGATCAAACGATATGATGCAAGGATGATATGCGATGTGGGATGCATATGCAATATATGACAAGGGAAGCATGAACCTGGCCTCAACTTGTAAAACAAAGTTTGTCACTGGAAAGATGAGAAGAAATCGCTTGAAAACGATATAAAGATCACCGGAATCGGAGTTACGGTTTGGAAATGGCAAGCGATTCAAATATGACACCGGTCTGCGATTTACAGCAAGTAGCCATCTAAATGCAATGAGATGAACATGCTACAGCACTCAAACATGGCCTCAAAATACATGGAAGGGATGCATTCAAGATTCTTAACAAAATTCTAGCACTGAGCTACAGCCAATTCATCCATTAACAGGTTCAAACAAGCATGGCAAAAATGCATATGGTAGACAGATCTCAGACTTAGTGAAATTAACACTTGTCTGGAATTTCAGATCAGGTAGCACTCTTCGGAGCAGCAAAACTACATGCTACAGGACCTGAACATGATAAAGTAAAGCATGGCATGGAGCTACTCAAAGATCTTAACAAAAGTCCCTTAGTGACCTTGAGCCAAAAGGGATCACAAAATACATTTGCAAGCATGTGAACATAGCAAAAACATAATCAGTTTTCAGACTTAGTGAAAACTGGGACATGCTGAAAACAGATATCAAGTAGGCATGTTTACGAGCTCGATGCACTCACTACGGAGCAAGTCATGATAAGCTAAGCATACACCCATCAAGAATACACAAAATGCAAGCTAGACATGGCAAGAACAATAACATAGCATGCACGGATCATCAACAACATCTTCGGCAAAATTGCAAACAAGTTGACAATCTGCCCAGATTCACAAAGTAGCAAAAGTAGAGCTCGATTGACTCTAGCTAAGGTGCTCCATATATGCAAACAAAGACATGGATGGATAGAGAACTACAAGATTAACAAAACATCTTTACTGATCATCCTCAAAAGAGGCATGGATCACTAAGAAACAACATGAACATATGGCATCATGAACTAAACAGCTCAAGGACTTGGTGGAAAAGCTAAGTCCCTGAAAACAGAATTACCAAGTGCCTCACTTTGCAAGCTTGTGCTAGTCACCACACACATCACAAAAATACATGGGTTGCACCTCTGGAAAGATGACGAAACCCTTAACAAAACATATGTATAGCACATGGGCATATCATGCACACACTAATCATGGCAAAAATGACAAATGTCTAAATGGAGTAGCGGATCTGACAATTATCTCAAGTAGCCTACTTCTAACAGCATTTCGGGCATCAAGATGAACTCAAATGAAAATGATGCAATGGAATGAAATGATTTACTTTCCGAGACGAACATTTTGATATGCTATATGTCCAAATCCGAGCTACGGATGCAAAGTATGGCATGATGAAGATAGGCACATGGATTAGGGTTAGGAACAAAAGTCAACCGAGATTTGTCTCAGATCTAGATCCAGTCAGTGGCACTGTAGCAGGGAGTGGTTCCCGAGGTCGCTGGTGATGCTGCCCGCCGGAGTTCGTCGCGGGAGAAGAGGGAGGCACCGGATCCGGTAGCAGGGGACGGCGTGGAGGGAGAGGGGCGGCGCACGGCGGCCGGAGCGCGTTGGGCGGGTGACGGCGAGGCGAGGCGGCCGGCGAACGGGTGAGGTGGCGGTGCGAGCGGTCGCCGGCGCGGCAAAGGTCGCAGCGACGCGGCACGGAGCCGCGGTCGTCTCGGGCGGTGGGGAAGCTCCCAGGCGGCGAGGTCGGCGGAGAAGGGCGGCGGCACGTTGGGCCGCGGGGGCCGGCCACGGGACGAGCGGGCCCGCGCGGTGCGGCGAAGTGGGCACGGGCGGCGGCCAATGGGCGGAGGCCACGTGGCGGCGGACAGGCGTGGCGGACGTGTCCGGCCATCCAGATTTCGTCTGGCGGTCGGAGGAGGAGGGGGGCTAGGGTTTGCCCGTGAATTGAAATGGGGGGTTCTATTTATAGAGGTAGGAAAATCTAGGGAGCTCCAAATTGAGCACGATTTTCGGCCACGCGATCGTGATCGAACGCTCTAGAGGATGGTGCAGGTTTAGGTGGGTTTTGGGCCAAATTGGAGGGGTGTTGGGCTGCAACACACACGAAGCCTTTTCGGTCCCTCGGTTAACCGTTGGAGCATCAAACGAAGTCCAAATGGTACGAAACTTGACAGGCGGTCTACCGGTAGTAAACCAAGGCCGCTTGGCAAGTCTCGGTCCAATCCAGAAATGTTTAATCCCCACACACGAAAGAAAGCTAGAAATGACCACCGGAGGAGAGAACGAAGCGCCGGAATGCAAAACGGACAACGGGGAAAATGCTCGAATGCATGAGATGAACACATATGCAAATGCAATGCACATGATGACATGATATGAGATGCATGACAACGATAACAACACACGGAGACAAAGACCCGAACCCGAGAAAATAAAATAACTTAAGGCCGGAAACGGCAAGAGTTGGAGTACAAATTTGGAAAGTTACATCCGGGGTGTTACAACACTCCACCACTACAAAAGGATCTCGTCCCGAGATCTAGGACTGAAAGAACGCCGAGTACTCAGAACGGATGTGATCCTCGCGTTCCCAGGTAGCTTCACGGTCGGAATGGTGTGACCACTTGACTTTGAGGAACTTGATCGACTTGTTGCGAGTCTTGCGTTCAGTCTCTTCAAGGATAGCAACGGGGTGCTCATGATAGGAGAGATCTTCTTGGAGCTCAATGTCCTCGAAGTTGAAGGTGCGGTCAGGAGTCTTGAAGCACTTTCGGAGCTGAGAGACATGGAACACATCATGAACATTTGCAAAGTTTGAAGGAAGCTCGAGTTGATAGGCGAGGTCGCCTCTCTTGCTGACAATCTTGAAAGGTCCCACGTATCTGGGGGCAAGCTTCCCTTTGATACCGAAGCGACGAGTACCTTTCATAGGAGAGACGCGGAGGTAAACATGATCTCCGATCTCGAAAGCCAAATCACGGTGCTTGCTATCATAGTAGCTCTTCTGGCGGGATTGGGCTGCTTTGAGGTTATCTTGAATGACTTTGCACATTTCTTCTGCCACTGTGATTAAGTCATTTCCCAAAAGCTGACGTTCGCCGGTTTCAGACCAGTAGAGAGGGGTACGGCACTTCCTGCCATACATAATTTCAAATGGGGCCTTGCCCGAACTTGCTCGAAAACTGTTGTTGTAGGAGAATTCAGCATAAGGAAGACAATCCTCCCACTTCATGCCGAAGAAGATCAGAGAAGCCCTGAGCATATCTTCAAGAATCTGGTTGACACGCTCGACTTGACCGCTAGTTTGAGGATGGAAAGTTGTGCTGAAGCGGATGTTGGTGCCCATGGCCTTCTGAAAAGAATCCCAAAACTTGGAGGTAAAGATGCTGCCACGGTCTGAAGAGATCACTTGAGGAATACCGTGTAGAGAGACAATTCGAGAGGTATAGAGCTCCGCCAATTGAACTGTAGTGATCGACTCTTTGATAGGCAGAAACTGAGCCACTTTGGTGAGTTTGTCGATGACAACGAATATAGCATCATTGCCACGCTTGGACTTTGGAAACCCAGTCACAAAGTCCATCTCAATGTGGTCAAACTTCCATTCTGGAATGGCGAGAGGTTGGAGGGGACCAGCTGGCCTTTGGTGTTCTGCCTTCACTCTTCTGCAGACATCACATTCATTCATGAACTGGGCAATCTCTCTCTTCATTCGAGTCCACCAATAAGCCTGTTTAAGGTCCTGATACATCTTCGTGCTCCCAGGGTGGATGGAGAGGAGAGAATTGTGAGCCTCGTTCACGATCACTTTACGAAGTTCACCTTTGGGCACAACAATACGATCCTTGAAGAAGAGAGTATCCTTGTCATCAAGGCGGTAGCACTTGTACTTGGGTTGACTCTTGGCAATCCCAATCTTCACCTTTTTCACCATAGCATCAAGAAGCTGGGCTTGGCGAATCTGGTCTTCTAAGGTAGGAGAGACTTGAAGGTTGGCGAGGAAACCTTGAGGAACAACTTGCAGATTAACTTTGCGGAAAGCTTCACAAAGCTTGGGTTGATAAGGCTTAAGAATCAGACTGTTGCAATAAGCCTTCCTGCTCAATGCGTCGGCAATCACATTGGCCTTGCCTGGAGTATACTCGATACTCGGATTATACTCTTGAATCACTTCGACCCATCGAGTTTGCCTGAGGTTGAGATTAGGCTGAGTGAAGATGTACTTGAGACTCTTCTGATCAGTGAAAATGTCCACTTTTCTTCCCAATAAGAGATGTCTCCAAGTCAAAAGAGCATGCACAACTGCCGCCAACTTGAGATCATGAGTGGGGTAGTTCTTCTAATTGGGCTTCAACTGGCGAGAGGTATAAGCAACAACTTTCTTCTCTTGCATCAACACTGCGCCAAGACCTTGGAGAGAGGCATCACAAAAGACCTCGTACGGTTTGGATTCATCAGGCGGAGTCAGAACTGGAGCAGTGATCAATTTCTCTTTCAAAGTGTTGAAAGCAATGTCACACTCCGGAGACCAAACTTACTTGACGTGCTTCTGGAGAAGATTTGAGAGAGGCTTCGTGATCTTAGAAAAGTTTTCAACGAATCTTCGACAATAGCTTCCGAGACCGAGGAACCTACGGAGTTGCTTCACATTCTGAGGAGGTTCCCAATTCACAATTGCAGACACCTTCTCAGGATTCACGGCAATGCCCTTGGCAGACATGATATGACCAAGATAAAGAACCTCACCGAGCCAAAATTCACACTTGGAGAACTTGGCGTAGAACTGGTGTTCCCTCAGCTTATCGAGAACCAAACGCAAGTGCTTGCCATGATCTTCCTTGTTCTTCGAGAAAACCAGAATGTCGTCGAGATAGACCAAAACAACGTCATTGGTGTAGGCGTTGAAGATGAAGTTCATCATGCGAGAGAACGTCGAAGGAGCATTGACGAGGCCAAAAGATATGACAGTGTATTCATATGACCCATAGCTTGTCCTGAAGGACGTCTTGGGAATATCTTGCTCACGGATTCGAATCTAATGATAACCCATATGGAGATCAAGCTTGGAGAATACTTGGGCACCTTTGAGTTGTTCGAACAACTCGTTGATGTTGGGAAGTGGGTATTTGTTCTTGATGGTCTTCTTGTTCAATGGGCGGTAATCAATACAAAGTCTGTCCATTCCATCCTTCTTCTTCACAAAAAGAACACCACAACCCCACGGAGAAGAACTAGGCCGGATGAGACCCATTCTTTCTTGAACATCGAGTTGCTTCTTCAGCTCCTTCAACTCTTCAGGTCCGAGCTTGTAAGGACGCTTGCACACAGGTTCCGTACCAGGCTCAAGATAAATGACGAATTCAACTGGCCGGTGCGGAGGCATTCCTGGAAGCTCTTCTGGAAAGACGTCTTGATATTCGCAAACGACTGGAATCTGCGAGATAGCATCCAGTTCACCCTTCTCATTGAGAGAAAACAGACGGATAGTATCATCACGAGTAGCAAAGACAACTACATCCTCAAACGAATGAGTTAATTGAATCTGCCTGGCTGCACAATCAAGATGCGCCTTGTGCTTAGAAAGCCAATCCATTCCGAGAATAAGATCAATATCCGAGTTACCAAGAATCGTTGGAGAAGCCAGAAACTTGTAGTCACCCAAGGTGATAGTAACATCCGGAACGATGGAGTTAGCCTGCATGCACTTACCGGGAGAGACAACAGCTAACGGACTAGGCAAAACTTGCGAAACCAATTCATGCCTAGATGTAAACGGTCTCGAGATGAAACAATGCGATGGATCCATGTCAAAAAGAACTTTAGCTGGAATATCATTAACAGGAAGGTTACCCATGATGACATCTGACAAATCCTCTGCCTGAGCTGCATTCATCAAGTTGACCTTGGCGTGCTTGGGGTTATGCTTGACCACAGCTGTACTTGCCGATCTGACAGGAGGAGGAGGAGGAAGACGCCTCTGGTTGAAACACTTGTTGGCATAGTGACCCTTCTGTTGGCACTTGTTGCACGTGGCCTCTGAAAGCGGACGATGGTACGGAGCACTCGCTCTTGGAGCTTGAGATGAAGTCTTGTTCTGAAAGCCAGGGTTGGGTGGGTGGGAAGAACCGCTGCCACCTTTGCTCTTCTGATACGGCTGACGAAACGGAGGAGGAGGAAGCCAATACTTCTGCT
Organism: Triticum monococcum; assembly: GCA_034509565.1. NCBI lineage: Eukaryota > Viridiplantae > Streptophyta > Magnoliopsida > Poales > Poaceae > Triticum > Triticum monococcum. Next base: position 386,540,802 of record CM067847.1, on the reverse strand, counting down.
GCTTGGCCACTTGAGTAGAGGAAGAAGGAGTAGCATCTCTGACTCGCTTCTTGGAAGCATCACACCTTAGTTGAGTGGCCTCTTGCTTCAGTGCCATGTTGTAGAACTCATCGTACCTCAAGGGCTCAAAGAGAACAAGAGCTAGCTGAATTTCTTCTCTGAGACAATCCCTGAACTGGTATATCATGCTCTTCTCATCAGGTACGTCTTTCTTGGCAAAGCGGGCGAGCTTCTGAAACAACTTGTTGTAGTCATAGACAGACAAAGAGCCTTGCTTCAGGTTGCGGAATTCCTCACGCTTGCTTTCAGTCACACTCTGAGGGATGTGATGAGCTCGGAAATCTTGACGAAATTCATCCCAAGTGATCACACGTCCACCTCTGGAATCCTTGTACTGCTGGAACCACTCTGCAGCTTGATCTTTGAGCTAGAAGGAAGCAAACTTGACGAAATCCTTAGGCCTGTCGTTACTGCACTCAAAATGCTTGGACAGATCCACAAGCCAATCGTTAGCATCGGTTGCCTCAACACAATTGCTGAAAGTCTTTGGCCCATTAGCAAGGAACTGGTTGAGTGTAGCAAAGTGATTTTGATTGTTGCCTTGGTTCCCTTGGTTGCCTTGATTGCGCTCTTGAAGAATTTGCATCATCAACTGCGTGTTTGCATTGGTTGCGGCCATCACAGCTTGCCATGCCTCCGGAGGAGGTGGAGGTGGTGGCGGATCTTGATTCTGATTCTGATTGGTGCTCTTAGCGGGAGCCATCCTGAAGAGGTTGACCACCATTAGCACATAGACAGATAAAATGAAGCTGAAACCAACGGAATGAAAATTGCAACATATAGTCTTCACATCCGAACAAAATGAACGAATGCATTCCTCTTGAAATGGTCACATATCCATAAATTGTGAAGCCACGTAGAATTAAGGTAGGGAAATAAATCAACAAGGTACGGATCAAGAACGAATAATCGGTAAGAAATCCCAATCTCAAACCAATATCCGTGAAAGAAGGACTAGAGCTACGAGAATTCCCACCTATGAAACTCCCGAACCTTTCCGGTTATGCAATCAGGTGTTGGGGATACAAGGGAAGCATAATATCTCACCCAAATCTAGCAAATCCTACATCCAGCTGTATCCATCCTCCAACACATAACCAAGAAAAACTTCGGAAACCATCTACCTCAACCTTCGAAAAGCATCCGTTATACAAGTTATGGCGATACTCCCGAACTCCCGCCCCAGTACTGGGTGGCGTCGAGGTTATCTCACCAACGAACTGCATAAAAGAGATTTTCGATGTCGGCGTACTAAACTCAGGTATTCCAGAACTGCAACGATAAAATTATGACGACAACACCTCAGAGCTCAACTCCCCGGGACACTTCCACAAAACCCCTGACCGGAGGCACCAAGACAATGTTCTAATCATAAAACCATCGGAACGATTCTAAGATACCCGCGTGATCCAAAAAATTTTGTAGTGAAATTTGAGAAGAGAAGAGTCAAAACTCTACGTCAGGATGCCTTACCAGAGCGATGAGGAGACTGGGAAGTAAAAAAGAATTCCTAAGCTCTCCGATATATAATTCCTAGAAGACTCAAAACATTTTTTCTAGACACAACTTGGCTGCTAAAAACGATCAATCAGTGGGGGCTGTTAAGGTCAGGGAAGGCTCTGATACCAACTTGTAACACCCTCGATGCGACTATATCTCCCACGTGTCGAGGCACGACTTAGAGCCATAATTGCATTGAAGGCATATGCCGCAAGTTAGGCAATCTTCACAACATCCCATGTAATATAATTAATAAAGGGAAGATAACATAGTTGGCTTACACTCGCCACGTCAATCAAGTACATAAATAGCATTACATCATTCAAACACTCATGGCCCGACTACGGCGCCAAAATAAAAGACAACCCAACATGCGACACGGTCCCGATCGCCCCAACTGGGCACCACTACTGATCATTAGGAAAAGAAACATAGTATCGCTGAGAGTCCTCGTCAAACTCCCACTTGAGCTCAAGCACGCCATCTGGAGCTATATCATCAGGCCCTCAATCTGGTGTAATAGTAATCTGTGAGCCACAGGGAATCAGCAATCTCGCACCCTCGCGATCAAGACTATTTAAGCTTAATAGGTAAGGCAAGGTAAATATGTGGAGCTGCAGCAAGCGACTAGCATATATGGTGGCTATCCTATTCGCAAAAGAGAGCAAGAAGAGAAGGCAAAGCGCGAACGCATAACTAAAGAGGGCAATCCTGCGGCAAACATTACTCCAACACCGTGTCCACTTCCCGGACTCCGCCGAGAAGAGACCATCACGGTAACTCACACATTTGATTCATTTTAAGTAAGTTAATGTTTAAGTTATCTACAACCGGAAATTAACAAATTCCCATCTGCCCATAACTGCGGGCATGACTTTTGAAAGTTCAAATCCCTGCAGGGGAGTCCCAACTTAGCCCATGACAAGCTCTCACAGTCAACGAAGGAATAGACCTCCTCCCGAGACATTCCGATCAGACTCGGTACCTCGGTTCTTCAAGACACTTCGACATGTTAAAACTAATCCAGCAACACGGCTCGAAAGTGCCGACAAATCCCGATAGGAGTTGCACATATCTCTTTCTCAGGCACACTCAGATTGTCCTAGGTACGGGTAGGCCAGCCAGAGTTGCCCCTAGTGGCCACCGGCAGCTGACAGGTGGACCAACACTGAGAGGAGCACTGGCCCGGGGGGGTTTGAAATAAGATGACCCTCGGGCTCCAGAAACCCAAGGGAAAAGGGGCTAGGTGGCAAATGGTAAAACCAAGGTTGGGCATTGCTGGAAAAGCTTTAATCAAGACGAACTATCAAGGGGTTCCCATTATAACCCAACCGCATAAGGAACGCAAAATCCGGGAACATAACACCGATATGACGGAAACTAGGGCGGCAAGAGTGGAACAAAACACTAGGCGAGAGGCTGAGCCTTCCACCCTTTACCAAGTATATAGATACATTAATATAACATGGCAATATAATGATATCCCAACAAGTAAATAAATGTTCCAACAAGGAACGGTCTCCAATCTTCACCTGCAACTAGCAACACTATAAGAGGGGCTGAGCAAAGCGGTAACATAGCCAATCAACGGTTTGCTAGGACAATGGTGGGTTAGAGGCTAAACATGGCAATTTGGGAGACTTGAAAGCAAGTGGTAGGCATCATAGCATTGGCATAGCAAAAGAGCGAGCAATCTAGCAAAGCAAAGATAGTAGTGATTTCAAGGGTATGATCATCTTGCCTGCAAAGTTGTCAGAGTTGACTGGATCCTCGAAAGCAAACTCAATGGGCTCCTCATTAGCGAACTCGTCTCCAGGCTCTACCCTAACAAGACAACAAACAAATGGAACACAATCAACCACGTGCAAGGATCAAACGATATGATGCAAGGATGATATGCTATGCGAGATGCGATGCGGGATGCATATGCAAGATATGAAAAGGGAAGCATGAACCTGGCCTCAACTTGGAAAACCAAGTGTGCCACTGGAAAGATGAGAAGAAATCGTTTTAAAACAATATAAAGATCACCAGAATCGGAGTTACGGTTTGGAAATGGCAAGCGATTCAAATGACACCGGTCTGCGATTTACAGCAAGTAGCCATCTAAATGCAATGAGATGAACATGCTACAGCACTCAAACATGGCATCAAAATACATGGCAGGGATGCATTCGAGATGCTTAACAAAAGTCTAGCACTGAGCTACGGCTAATTCATGCATTAACAGGTTAAAACAAGCATAGCAAAAATGCATATGGTAGACAGATCTCAGACTTAGTGAAATTAACACTTGTCTGGAATTTCAGATCAGGTAGCACTCTTCGGAGCAGCAAAACTACATGCTAAAGGACCTGAACATGACAAAGTAAAGCATGGCATGGAGCTACGCAAAGAGCTTAACAAAAGTCCCTTAGTGACCTTGAGCCAAAAGGGATCACAAAATACATTTGCAACCATGTGAACATAGCAAAAACATAATCAGTTTTCAGACTTAGTGAAAACTGGGACATGCTGAAAACAGATATCAAGTAGGCATGTTTACGAGCTCGATGCACTCACTACGGAGCAAGTCATGATAAGCTAAGAATACACCCATCAAGAATACACAAAATGCAAGCTAGACATGGCAAGAACAATAACATAGCATGCACGGATCAACAACAACATCCTCGGCAAAATTGCAAACAAGTTGACAATCTGCCCAGATTCACAAAGTAGCAAAAGTAGAGCTCGATTGACTCAAGCTAAGGTGCTCCATATATGCAAACAAAGACATGGATGGATAGAGCACTACAAGATTAACAAAACATCCATACTGATCATCCTCAAAAGAGGCACGGATCACTAGGAAACAACATGAACATATGGCATCATTAACTTAACAGCTCAAGGACTTAGTGGAAAAGCTAAGTCCCTGAAAACAGAATTACCAAGTGCCTCCATTTGCAAGCTTGTGCTAGTCACCACACACATCACAAAAATACATGGGTTGCACCTCTGGAAAGATGACAAAACCCTTAACAAAACATCTGTAGAGCACATGGGCATATCATGCACACACTAATCATGGCAAAAATGACAAATGTCTAAATGGAGTAGCAGATCTGACAATTATCTCAAGTAGCCTCCTTCTAACAGCATTTCGGGCATCAAGATGAACTCAAATGAAAACGATGCAATGGAATGAAATGATGTACTCTCCGAGGCGAACATTTTGATATGCTATATGTCCAAATCGGAGCTACGGATGCAAAGTTATAGCATGATGAAGATAGGCACATGGATTAGGGTTAGGAACAAAAGTCAACCGAGATTTGTCTCAGGTCTAGATCCAGTCAGTGGCACTGTAGCAGGGCGTGGTTCCTGAGGTCGCCGGAGATGCTGCCTGCCGGAGTTCGTCACGGGAGAAGAGGGAGGCGCCGGATCCGGTAGCAGGGGACGGCGTGGAGGGAGAGGGGCAGCGCACGGCGGCCGGAGCGCGTCGGGCAGGCGGCGGCGAGGCGAGGCGGCCGGCGAACGGGCGAGGCGGTGGTACGGGCGGTCGCCGGCGCGGCAAAGGTCGCGGCGAGGCGGCACGGAGCCGTGATCGTCTCGGGCGGTGGGGAAGCTCCCAGGCGGCGGGGTCGGCGGAGAAGGGCGGCGGCGCGGTGGGCCGCGAGGGCCGGCCACGGGCCGAGCGGGCCCGCGCGGTGCGGCCAAGTGGGCATGGGTGGTGGCCAATGGGTGGAGGACACGTGGCGGCGGACGGGCGTGGTGGACGTGTCCGGCTGTCCGAATTTCGTCCGGCGGTCAGAGGAGGAGGGGGGCTAGGGTTTGCCCGTGAATTGAAATGGGGGGTTCTATTTATAGAGGTAGGAAGATCTAGGGAGCTCCAAATTGAGCACGGTTTTCGGCCACGCGATCGTGATCGAACGCTCTAGAGGCTGGAGCACGTTTAGGTGGGTTTTGGGCCAAATTGGAGGGGTGTTGGGCTGCAACATACACGAAGCCTTTTCGGTCCCTCGGTTAACCGTTGGAGCATCAAACGAAGTCCAAATGGTACGAAACTTGACAGGCGGTCTACCGGTAGTAAACCAAGGCCGCTTGGCAAGTCTCGGTCCAATCCGGAAATGTTTAATCCCCACACACGAAAGAAAGCTAGAAATGACCACCGGAGGAGAACGAAGCGCCGGAATACAAAACGGACAACGGGGAAAATGCTCGAATGCATGAGATGAACACGTATGCAAATGCAATGCACATGATGACATGATATAGATGCATGACAACGATAACAACACATGGAGACAAAGACCCGAACCCGAGAAAATAAAATAACTTAAGGCCGGAAACGGCAAGAGTTGGAGTACAAATTGGGAAAGTTACATCCGGGGTGTTACATGAGGGGCGCTGCTAGCCCGATGTCTTGAAAGGTTCTGGGACTCGGGTTAGGCTACCCGTGGCCCATTACTCCGACAAGAGTGGAATCAAGGCCAAGGCAACCAAGGGAACCAAGGCCAAGGCAACAACAACAATCAACCTCAGTTTTCTACCCTCAACCAGTTTCTTGCAAATCAGCCAAAGTCTTTCAGCGCTTGTGTTGAGGCCATGGACACTGACGATTGGCTCATGGACATCAATAAGCATTTTGAATGCAGCAATGTTAGGCTTGAGGACTACGTCAATTTCGCCTCTTTTCATCTCAAGGACCAAGCAGCAGATTGGTATCAGCACTACAAAGACTCTAGAGGGGTGATTACCTAGATTGACTTCTGCCAGGACATTCGAGCTCATCACATTCCAAGAAATGTTGTCGAGAGCAAGTGTGAGGAATTCCGCAATCTCAAGCAAGGAGGCATGTCCATGTATCAATACAATGTGAAGTTTCAGAATCTTGCTCGCTTCGCAAGGCAAGAAGGTCCTGATGAAAAGAGCATGACCTATCACTTCAGAGGAGGCCTACTCAGTTCAATCAGTTCTATAACATGGCCCTCAAGCAAGAAGCTGCTCAGCTCAAGTGTGAAGCTTCCCAAAAAGAGACTCAAGGACGCAGTCCAGTCTTCCTCTTCCTCTTAGGTGGCAGCTAAGAAACAGAAGTTCTAGCTTCCTCCACCTCCTCCGTTTTTTCATCCCTACCAGCAGAAGCACTCAGGTGGTCGTGGATCTTCCCACCCACCCAACCCAAGCCATCAGAACAAGTCTCAGACTCAGGCTTCGAGGATAGGTGGTCCTCCTCCTCCACCTTTTCGCCTGCTTTCAGAGGTCACTTGTCACAAGTGTGGTATGAAGGGTCACTATTCCAACAAGTGCTTCAACCAAAGGCGCATTCCGGCTCCTCCTCCAATCAGGTCAGCAAGCAATGTAGTTGTTAAGCACAATCCCAACTCCGCAAGGGTGAACATGATGAATTCAGCTCAAGTAGAGGATTCGTCAGAAGTGATCATGGGTAACTTTTCGGTTAACTCTATTCCTGCAAAAGTTTTATTCGATTCTGTTGCATTACATTGTTTCATGTCAAGATCATTTTTCACAAAGCATGAGTTGCCATTTGAGAATTTGCCAAGCCCTTTGTCCATTGTTTCTCCGGCTGCTTTCTTGAATGCAAACATAAGGGTTCCTAACGTGGATATCAAGATGGGTAACTATTCTTTTCTGGCATCCCCAATTGTTCTCGGCGATTCCGATATTGATCTCATTCTTGGAATGGATTGGCTTTCTAAGCACAAGGCTTTTCTTGATTGTGTTGCCAAGGAGATTAAATTGACACATCCTTCTGAAGATGTGATCATCTTTACAGCTCGTGATGAAACCATTCGGTTGTTCTCCTCAATGAGAAAGGCGAGATCAACGCTATTTCTCATATTCCAGTTGTTTGTGAGTATGAAGATGTCTTTCCTGAAGAGCTTCCGGGTATGCCTCCTCACTGTCTAGTTCAGTTCGTCATTGAACTAGAGCCCGGTACGGAACCCGTTTGCAAGCGCCGCTACAAGCTTGGGCTAGAAGAGCTGAAAGAATTGAAGAAACAACTCGATGGACAAGAGCTTCTCGGTCTGATCAGACCAAGTTCATCTCCTTGGGGATGTGGTGTTCTCTTTGTCCAGAAGAAGGATGGCATGGAACAACTTTGCGTTGATTACCGCCCATTGAACAAGAAGACAATCAAGAATAAATACCCACTTCCCAATATCAACTAGCTATTCGAGCAACTCAAAGGTGCAAAGGTGTTTTCCAATCTTGACCTCCGTATGGGGTATCGCCAGATTCGCATTCGTGAAGAAGATATGCCAAAGACAGCTTTCAGAATGAGCTTTGGTTCTTATGAATATACTGTCATGTCTTCCGGGCTTGCAAATGCCCCTCCAACATTCACTTGCATGATGAACTTCATCTTCAACCCCTACACCAATGAATTCGTCCTGGTGTATCTCGACGATATCCTGGTCTTCTCCAAGAATAAAAAGGATCATGCCAAGCATTTGCGATTGGTGCTCGACAATCTCAGAGAGTATCAATTCTACGCAAAGTTCTCCAAATTTGAGTTTTGGCTTGATGAAGTTCTTTACCTTGGTCACATCATCTCCGCCAAGGGCATTTCTATTAATCCAGAGAAGGTTTCTGCAATTGTTAACTGGGAGCCTCCTTAGAACGTCAAGCAGCTCCGCAGTTTCCTTGGGCTTGCAAGCTATTGCAGAAGGTTTGTGGAAAACTTCTCAAAGATTGCTAAGCCTCTCTGCAACCTCCTCCAGAAGCATGTCAAGTATTCCTACACTCTTGAGTGTGACGTTGCCTTCAATACTCTCAAAGAGAAACTTGTCACAGCTCCGGACCTTACTCCTCCTGATGAGTAGAAGCCCTACCAAGTTTTCTGTTATGCTTCGTTGCAAGGTCTCGGTGCAGTCTTAATGCAAGAGAAGAAAGTTGTGGCCTATACTTCTCGGCATTTGATACGTCTTTATCGGATCTATATATTTTTATTGTTTCATGCCAATATTATTCAACTTTTACATACTTTTGGAACTTTTAATATGATTTATTTGGACTAACTTACTTATCCAGTGCCCAGTGCCAGTTCCAGTTTGTTGCATGTTTTTGTTTCGCAAAAAATCCATGTCAGATGAAGTCCAAACGCGATAAAAATTTATGGAGAATTATTTTGGAATATATGTCATTTTTAGGAGGTGGAATCAACACAAACGGGGCCCCATAGCGCCCACAACCCACCAGGGCACGTCAGGCACCCCTAGCGCGCCTAGGTGTCTTGTGCCCTCGTCGAAGGTCGGTTGGGGCCCTTATTCTAGCGCAAGAAATATAATTTATGGAAAAAAAATCGTGTAAATATTTTAGCGCAATCGGAGTTACGGATCTCCGGTAATTTAATAAATCGTGAAGGGCCAGATCTGGGGAACGCCAAACAGAAGAGAACAGAGAGGGAGATCTAATCTCGGAGGGGCTCCCGCCCCTCCGCCTCCATGGAGACCATGGACCATAGGGGGAACTATCCTCCCATCTAGGGGGGAGGCCAAGGAAGAAGAAGAAGTAGGGGGGCTCTCTCTCCCTCGCTTCCGGTGGCGCCGGAGTGCCACCAGATCAACGATCGGGACGATGATCTACATCAACAATCTTGCTACCGTCAACACTAACTCTCTCCCCCTCTTGGCAGCGGTGTAACACCCCTTCTCCCCGATGTAATATCTACATAAACATGGTGCTCAACTCCATATATTATTTCCAAATGATCTATGATTATCCTATGATGTTTGAGTAGATCCGTTTTGTCCACTGGGTTAATCGTTATCTTGGTTGGTATGATTGTATATTTTATTTATGGTGTTGTCCTATGGTGCCCTCCATTCTCGCGCAAATATCAGGGGCCCCACTGTAGGGTGTTGCAATATCACTAGTACGCGTCGGTGCTATACAAACGGTTTTTCACCCCTTTCTGCGACGGCATTTGGAACCATCGCCTAGTGAGTGACGGCAATAGGGGGTCCTTCCCACACGACCCAGCAATCGTCGGGGATAGGGTCCCAACAGTACTCCTACTCGTTTCGGCTTGCATTGCCATCGCAGTCGGTATTCTGTGGTGCTACGTTTATAATGCATGGCCCATCACAAACGGTTCACTATTATAGAATGTGTATGATGCGCGGCCCATCACAAACGGTTCAGTATTAATAAGATTAGCTAATCATCATACGTCGGACAGGATTACAAAACGTCGGACCGTCGTAACATCGTCGTACATGACAACTACCGCACACGCTATTCTGTGGTGCAACGTTTACGATGCATACTTCATGAGAAATAGTTCATGGTTGCGAATTGTGTATGATAAGGTAACTAACACAAACGTTTAGTTTGTCCGCATTTGTGATATTGTCTGACGTCGCACACGCTTTGCAAACGGCAACTGTGTGCATGCTTGCACACGTTTCCTCTCTATGAACCGTCTCAGATTATGGTGTACATCACAAACGTTTGTGTTTTACCAACCGTGTGTGCCGTAATGACCTAGAGGGCGTAATTTCACCGTGATTTAATTGCTTCCATTTCAAATTGTACCGGATTTCAATTTGAATTTGAATGTATGCTACAGCTTTATTCATATCCACATGGTTCAAACAAGCAATGCATTATTCGATTCATAGGTACATATGTTCAAGAATTACATAAGAACCAAATAAAGAATGATGAACCACAGTTGTATACTTGTACCATTAAAGATGGTAAAGAAAGAGGTGAAATACATTCTGGTTGTTGAACAAGGTGAAGCGGAATGCCCATATTGTGGCCTCCTCCATGCAGAAGGCACGCACGACTCTAGTCCAACCCCTTGTGATGGCCGACCACCTATCCTTCACGGTCTTCATGAAAACATCTAGATGATCATCGTGTTCTGGTAGAAATACTTTAACCTTTGCATGCCAACCAATCATGTAGTTTGAGAGGTAATCTTGAGTAAATTGCTTTGACAACCACTTAAAGGAAAAAGATTCAGACATTGTCATCTAACACAACTCATTATGGGTATTAAAAAGAAGGCTGCAGAGTTCTTACTTACCATCCTCCAGTTCATTTTTGTCTTGGATAGAGTGTAAAAAAATAGTTTAATTTCCATCTTTGGACCAATTTTACTAACAATCTTTATCAGCTTCCTCACTTGATGCTGGTTCATCGATATCTCATTGCCCCATACGCAGAAAGGGTCGAAGCACGGATCTTTACCAATGACATATGTACCTAAAAGCACCAAGTTAATATTAGAATCTAAACAACAATTGCACAATGATGTAGTACAATACTCTTTTATACTACTCCCTCTGTTCCTAAATATTTGTCTTTCTAGTGATTTCAACAAGTGACTACATACAGAGCAAAATGAGTGAATCTACACTCTAAAATATGTCTATATACATCCGTATGTGGTAGTCCATTTGAAATCTCTAAAAAGACAAATATTTAGGAACGGAGGGAGTATCCTATAACATCCAATATACTCACATATTAGATGAATTAACATCTTATATTATGTGCCGGAAGGAGTTTAGTGCATTCTTACAAATTATCGGTTGATTAACTGTTGTTGTATCCATGGGTTACAGTTAGTTTGAGCTAGTTTGGGCTCAAATAGCCCTAAAGTATATCTAAACATGAGGGATAGTTTGAGCTAGTTGCATCTATAACCCACCCAAAAAAACTATCCAACCCAAGAGGTGCTAATTAGAGCTAGTTCTCCTAGTGCTTTTTTGTCAATCTAACCCTGCCATCCAAACAACTCTTTGGATGGAGTTAGTTCAGGGTTAGTCATGAGCTAGAAACTAACTCTAACCTCTAGCTAAGTTGAGTATCCAAACAAGGCTGTGTTGTTGTTGCTGGTCCTGCTCTTCTATGTATATCTAGACATCATTAGAATATTAATGTAACACTCTTCCTTGTTGCTACGTAGCCTTAGACATTAAGTACAGTGCATGTTGCTATGTAGCCTTAGATATATTACATATGGCCCTAGTTAACCTAACGATAATGGGTTGCAGATATATTCAATTAAAAGTCTGATTCACTGATTAGTCCCTTATTAGCCCCCGACCTATATGGTACCAGCTATCGATATCCTGAACAGTGAGTAGATATAAGCCATGGGATGAAACTAACGTCGATGGAAAACATCAATCGTTCCCAAAATTGTCCTATGTAGGTACATCGAGAAGCATGTTAAGCACAACAGGCTAAACATCAACCAAAATTGTCCATGGCAGACAAAATAATCTCCAAAAGATAGCTTCAGTGTGCAGGTTTAAGCACGCTAGTAAAGCAAAACTAGTGGAAAGGTGTGCTAACTGCAACAGGCCTAACATTTAACAAGAAGCAAACATATTCATTCAAACTGGTATTGTGCCAGTCTAAGTACACTGGTTATTGTTAAATAAAAATGGAAAGGCGTGTTAATTACAAGATGCAGTAACCAAATGTAGTCATTCATAGTGGTATTGTTGAAACTGGTACTGATGAAACTGAACTGCATAGTTCATACTTGCACATATAGAACATCACGTTGTGAATAACTGGAATAAACAAGGCATACTATGAAGAACCAAAGATAGCATTTGAAACTGGACATATGCTAACTACAAACAATCGAACAATCAAAAAACTTTAAAAGAGGCATATGCTAGCTATAACAGGCTTAATAGCAAGCAAATATATGCATTCCTATCGGTATGTTTAAATTTGGATTGATGAAATGTATTGCATAGTAAATAATTGCACATATAGAGCATCACATTGTGAACAACTGAAATAAACAAGGCATACTAGAAACAACCGGATACAGCAATTAAAACTGGACATATTCTCACTACACTACAAAAGGGACTCGACAAAAAAAATCATGGGTTTCCCCTATGAAGAGGCATGGCAAAACAAATCATGGGTTTCCTCACTTGTCACAGATGGGCTCGTTCCCGTGGGACGAGCACGGACCCTGGATGTGCTCCATGTTGTTGCAGATGGGCTCCTTCCCCTTGGAAGAGCACGGCTGTAGGGTGCCCTCGCTAATGTCACAGACGGGCGCTTTCCCCTTGGAAGAGCGGATGGGCTCTTTCCCCTTGGAAGAGTTGGAGAGGGTGCCCTCCTCGTGGTCACCATCAATGAGTTCTGACTTGGAAGCTATGGATCCCAAGCCAACGTCGCAGAATGTGTCCTTCAGAAATGACAAAAGGGGCTCGATGGCGATGTAGGATGGCAAATTGTTGACAACGAGCCAGAGGAGATTAGCGGTGGGGCCATGGATGAGATCGACGGCGGTTGAACCCGAGGGGTTGGGGGTGGGCCACTTAACCTGTGACATAGCCCGCCTCAGGGTGCCGTTGTCGATGACCTCAATGTCATAGCCGGCGGCCGAGACATGCCCGCATACTCTAGCCTGCTGCTTGAGTGTCTACCGCCAGTAATGGTCATCAGCTTCCTCGGCGACGTCAGGCAAAGAGACCACGATACATCTCTTTTAGGCCAGTCGCTCCTTGAGCTCCATGGGAAGCATAGCCGGGCTTAGGTTGCGATGCTCTAGAGTGGGGGATGGGGATGGGGATCTATGGGAAAGGGGGTGTTTAGCAGGTGTGATCTAAGAAACTCAGGGCGGACTACGTATGACGATCGGTGGGTAAGCTGCACAGGCAAACCGACAGATGTTGACAATGGAGGCCTTGCGGCGGCGGCAGCGGGGGGGGGGGGGGGCTTGCTAGGGTTTTGAGCGAGGGAGGGGGTGTGTGTGTCCGCACACCCCAAGAGGTTTTGGTGGGTGTGTGTGTGTGTGGAGGCGGGCGGCGGTGTTTGAGGAAATGACGCGGGTACTAAAAATTTTACTACACAGGAGTTAAACGTGGGAGTGAAATGCTGGGGCTATTAAAAATGTTGATGATAGTGCATCGCACACGGTCCGGAGATAACAACCGTGTGTTATGAAACAGAAAAACCCTCGAGGCGGGCATATATTTTCTAGGATGCAGGCGGGATTGTGAACAAGAAACATCGCACACAGTCCAGAGATAACAACCTTGTGTTATGAAACAGAAAAACCCTCGAGATAGGCAGATATTTTCTAGGGATGCAGGCAGGATTGGGAACAAGAAACATCACACACAGTCTGGAGATAACAATCGTGTGTTATGAAACAGAAAAATCCTCGAGGCGGGCAGATATTTTTGAGAGGGGGAGCCTCGTGGAACGCAATGTACTGTGCGGATGTGTGCATGACAGGGGCACCGTCATGGCACATGGTTAGTTTGAGTGAACCGTGTCTGTTGCATCATCCTACTTGTCCAATGTTCATAAATTTGGCGAAAAATGACGTGGGAGAGGGTAAGAACACGAACACACTTGCATGTGGACCAAATTTATGTATGAAAAGGGTGGTTTGATTTTCAAATACCAAATGCAACTTCGATGTGGCACCTATCTCGCAAAGCGCACGGTATTGCTTGCCCCCCACCCCCTCGTGTTGGCACGAAGGGAATCCTCAGCTATGAATGCATGCCCCTCCCCCCAACTGAGGTTCACCTACCAAAGTGCAAAGTAGCTAGCAGCCCCTCTCCTCCCTCATATCAGCATGAAGGGTATCCTAAGCTATGAATGGATGCCCCCCAACCGAGGTTCACCTAGCAAAGTGCGAAGTAGCTAGCAGCCCCCTCCCTCGTGTCGGCACAAAGGGAATCCTAAGCTATGAATGCATGCCCCCCAACCGAGGTTCACCTAGAAAAGCGCGAAGTAGCTAGCAGCCCCCCTTCCTCGTGTCGGCACGAAGGGAATCCTAAGCTATGAATGCATGCCCCCCAACCGAGGTTCACCCTAGCAAAGTGTCAAGTAGCTAGCAGCCCCCTCCCTCGTGTCAACTCGAAGGGAATACTAAGCTATGAATGCATGCCCCCCCCCCCCAACCGAGGCTCACCTAACAAAGTGCGGAGTAGCTAGCAGCCCCCCTCCCTCGTGTCGGCACGAAGAGAATCCTAAGCAATGAATGCATGCCCCCATCTGAGGTTCACCTAGAAAAGTGTGAAGTAGCTAGCAGCCCCCCCTCGTGTTGCCACGAAGAGAATCCTAAGCTATGAATGCATGCCCCCCAACCGAGGTTCACCTAGCAAAGTGCGAAGTAGCAACACCCCCCCCCCCCCCACACACACACTTTCAGTCGGCGGGCCAGAGAGGCATATCTCACCAAGATGGATCGTAAAACAGACCAAGAATAATCCAGCTTGGTCGTGCAACCTCTCTCTTGTTGTTGGTCAAAGTGATGGCCGTCCAAGCGACCCCGGAGATGGGCTAGCTCGCCAATAATCACGCAAGTAGCTAGTCCCCGAAGACAACCACTGCATGCGTGTGGCCCAAACATATGTATGGAGAGGTGTGTTTTTGAGTAACAATGGACAACTTTGATGTGGCACCGTGATTTCGAACTAGAAATCCCCACACTGAGTGAGGGTTAGGTTGACGATGCATATGTATGTTTCACCAAACTTCAATCCAATGACGGGGATTCATGCATGCATGCGTGCGTTGTATATGCGCTCAAACTTAAGGTACGAATCTCACCATGACCTATTCTATGATAACACGAACCAAATGAAGAATCCGCCATGGTAACCTATCTTGTTGTTGGTCGATGTGATCATGGACGTCCACGCGGGCCCACGAATATATAGGCTTGTCGTCGATAACCATGCGAGGGAGTGTACCGTTCGAAGGCAACCACTACATGCATATGTATGGAGGTGATGCGTGCATGCATGTTTGAATACCACTTCACAACAATGATATGGCGCCTGCGTAAAAAATCATACACTAGCTCCCCACATAGAGCGAGATCGGTTCATGACGTGTCGTTGTACTAGCCACTTCGACTAGATGGGTGGGATTCATGTGTACGCATGCATGCGTGTGTGCTCAAACTGTACCATGCATGTCATCCTAGAGCATGACCTATATATATATATACCATATTACAAGCAAAAAAAATAATCCCCTCCTACGTCAAATTAACCTCTCTTGTTGTCAGGCAAAAAGTAGTGATGGACCAAGCGGGCCCACAGATGGAAAGCATTGATATCGCTAATAACCACTTAAGTGGGTGCGAGAGGACAACCACCATCGCTTTTCATGTGGGCCACACATATATATGTTGAATACCCAAAATGCACAAATTTGATGTGCCACATGCCTCAAAAACCGTAAACCATGCACCCACACAGAGCGAGGTTCATGAAGCGTACTACATATGATGGTCCCCTTCCCCCCTCTTCACCGCATACTATATGCTCCTGCCGTAATATGTACAACCGAAAAGAATCCTCGTCGATGGTGAAATTAAGTAACCTCTCCTGATGTAAGTCAAAGTGATGCATGCATGCATCGACGATGGCCTCATGGGCCCATAGATGGAAGCATCACATGTGAGTGTACTAGCTAGGATAACCACTGCGTGCATGAATGTGGCCCAAAGAGATGTTGTGTGATGTTTGAATAGCCAATTTTACAATTTTGATGTGGCACGTGCCTCGGAAACCAAAAAGTCCCGACACAGAGTGAGGTGTACTTGTTCACGGACATGTACGTATAGTATATTTGCTAGTCCCCTCCCACCTCTTCGACACATACTATATACCACCATAACACAAACAAAAAAGATTCTACCTTGCTGGTCAAATTAACCTCACTGCCGACTGTTCGTCAAAGTGATGGACGACGACCTCGCGGGCCCACAAAAAGCGTCACACGCGAGTATCTAGTGTCGTGTAGGACAGCCATAGACTGCATGTGGCCAAAACATGTATGTATGAAAGGGTTGTGTAATGTTTTAAATAAAGATTTCACGACTCTGATGTGGCACCGGCCTGCCTAACAAAACGGCCAACCCATACGGTGGCTCACAACTCATAGTGTACTGCGAGCCACCCGCCACCCCTAGACGCACACACCCACACACACACCGCGAATCCACCGCAACTACGACGCATGTTAAATTAATTATCCCGCGGTGAACACATGTTACCAAAGGAGGGACGTTTTAATTTCGAAAAAATCACAGAGATCATTAAGACATTTTAGTATTTGAGCTACATGCACACGTGACAGTGCACCTAAATGGATTGCAAAAACACATGTGTCTCACTGGATTCATGTTTACTCCCCGTGCAACAAATTTCAAACATTGAGAATCTTGATTTTTAAATTCTAGTACATGCAAAACTTATTTGAAGTTCATGAAACTTATTGTGCTGTCATATGGACACCAATACAAAGTGGCATTGTACTTTGTTTTGTCAAATTTGAGACCAGTTTTGATGTAATCTTTATCTAATTACAAACAGGAGATTATTAATAATTGGGAACCAAAATCCCAAACGAATTATTTATCCGAACTATGAGCCTTAGACCAACAATGGATACGTGCCATGCTTCGGTTAAGCAATAAAGTGGCAGCATTAATCATCCAAATAGAAAAACAATATACGTGCCGCCGCGCGACCCGTGTGCCGTGCGAGCAGGTGTGAGTTGACGGGACGCATGCGAGCAGTCTGCCACGCAGGCAGCCGGGGAGGCATGCGTGCAGGTTTGTGAATTGATGGAGGCGTGCTAGGTGCGTAGAGTCATCGGGAGGCGTGCGAGTAGATGTGTGAAACATTGGTAGGCATGCCAGCAGTCCGGTGCGCAGGCTCACCGGGGAGGCGAGCCATCGATTTGACCACCGCGTGTCTCTCTCCCACTACTCCATATTAATGGTGCGCCCGAGCGGCCGCACCCCCCATCCTCGCCACACACACACAATGCTCTCTCTCTGCTTGCATCCTCGACGCCGCTGTCCGTCCTCAAAGCCGTCAGTGTATGAGGATGCCGCCGAAGCGCCCCATCGGAGGGAGTGGCGACGCAGGGGCTGCGAAAGCACCGGAGCACAGCGTGGAGATGGAGACAGAGGTTGCCGTCACCACCGGCGAGTTACCACTGCACCCTGACGTTGTCGACGGCGTCGAGCTTCCACAGCCAGAGGCAGAGTTCCACACCGACTCTGGGGACGACCCTGGCGACGACTCCGACGACCACTCCAGCGACGATTCCGACGACGATGGACAGCTGGTTAGTCATCTATACCCATTTATGTTTCAAATAGATCATAGGGTTTCTCTGGTTACTCCTGCCTCCCCCTTTTTGGAATAGAAATCCTATGGTTATGTTCTCCCAATCCATGAAATCTGAGTAAGTTTTGTTAGATCTGTGTAGTGTATTGATTGTTCGGATGGTACAAGTGATAAGTGATTAGTTGTTTCATATGGGCAGATGATTTCTGCTAGTAATCCCACTAGGTTTAGTGTTCGTGCTAATAATTCCTAGCTAGGACTTGACAATTGATTTTGAATGACCTACATATGTTTGTGCCATTATTTTCTTTAAGATTGGTCTGTACATAGACGATTGTGCTTAAAAATCGAACCATAATCTCTGGATATGTATAAATAATGCCATAAATTCCTAATCCTACTTCACGGCATGCAATCATTGATTTGATGCCAAATTTGTTTTACTATTTGTATAGGTGTTGTCTGACGATGTGGGCAACGAGGATGCAGATGTCCAGAGGAGGTACAAGAGGCAAATCCTGAGGGAGCTTTATGCGGGAATGCATAAAAGGCGTATTAGGACCTGGAACAGTGGCTATCGATGCCCATTTTACAACCACAAGCTTCATGACGTGTATCTAAGTTTTCTGGCGCATGCAAGAGGACGGGCCATTGGCTCCTTAAAGCAGAAGTATTCTCGCAGGGTGGTGCACTGCGCATACGCCGAATACCTGGAGAAGCTTCAGGATTGTGCCGGCATGTGAGATGAGATGTGGGATGGATCGAACTATGTACGCTTGAGTATGCTTAATGACGGTTGAACTATTTACTTATGGTTGAACTATGCTTATGTACGTGTATGCTTATTATATATGTCTGAGTATGTTTAATCTATGTTTACTTATGTCTAACCGTGGGATATGGATGCAACCAGTTCGGTTGATGGAATCTACCTTCGTCTGGGTTTATTGGTCCCCTTTGTAATTTGTGTTAAATTTTGACCAAAGGTTTAACAGACAAAATGTTAGTGCAGGTCAGCAAAAATTATATCGTTGGATGGGTATTTGAGCATAATGTTCAATGATTTTTTTGGTGATATGCATAAACTTTTCTTAGTTAAATATTTGGTCAAAATTACAAAGGGGGACCAATAAACCAGGACGGAGGTAGTACGCCAATCACACATGGTTCCCAAAATTGGAACCATGTGCAATGACTTCCATTTTACCTATTGCGTCAATCACACACAGTTTTCTCTAACAAACCGTCGGCTCCAAAATTCTTTGTGAGACAGAAAACCCTCACCATCCCCACATAACAAAAACCCTCACCCCGCCCGCCACACCCTCCGGCCCCCATTCACAGCTGCACAAGCTCCTCCGCGTCTATGCCATGGCACCGCCCATAAAGGTGGTAAACACTTAGCTTGACTCCTGCTGCCGCCACCAGGCTGCCGGCAAAGCCCACCACATTTCGCCACTTCCGCTTGCCGACGCCTATCACCATCGACTTTCTTGACGCTACTCACGGTCGACCTAGCTCTTCTCGGTTGGGGAATCTGTCGTACTAAGGGTTCTTTCTCATGGATGACAAGGTAACTAATTAGTGAGATATTATCTCATCTCTTATCCCAGTTCATCTGCCTCCTTTAATCACCCGACGAAAATCACCGTGAATTCATTTTTATTCGAGCTATTTTGAGGGTTTTCTTTCATTCATAGAATGTACAGTGCGCCGACACATCAGGACTTTGTGACCTCCGCCAGAGATTCCATCTCACCGTACCAGATAACTTGAGGACGCACGCGGTATGTTCAACCTCACCCTAAATCGGTTGGCATGACCTACTTTCCTGAACATATTCTAAATATTGCTACATTTGGATAAAAGGTGCCACATGCACCATATACGTCAAAGGGGATTTCTCCCCTGTTCTTTCTATATTAGGCAAATTAATGATGTATTGTTCTTTCAATTACTCTCATATTTCCATGACATCATGTTTACCCTATCTATTTAATTATAGATTTTTTTCCTTCGATTTCAGTTGATGTATAGTTATTTCAATTTGGGCCCATATTTGCATGTTACCATATTTTCTTTAACAATCCTACCATTTTCTTCAGCACATACCTTGCTATGCAATAGATTATGTAGTGCACAATCTTTCCATTTACATAGATCAAGACTGCACGGATGTCATACTGCACAGAAACCATGGATTTACAATTGTTGCTACTGTAAGACTTGATGAACATGGTGACTCATGTTTTGGCACTAGCTTTTGGAAAGGAATTTCGAAGTTTTATGTACTAAAAGCTGGCACCAAAATTGCACTACACATAGAAGGGCCTGGTCATGAGATATATGCTAACTTCCCCGACAAAATCATCCATCCAGACTTTGTTCGAAGTAAGTTTTCTTTTCAACTATCTGCATGTTGACTTACCCAGCAATGTCTAATGAATTGTGTAGTATTTAAGCAAACAATTGTTATTCCCTTTTCTTACTATATTCCTACCAAATAACTTCTAGTTACCAATACACTTTACTGTTGCCCTATTTTAACTAAATATTCCTTGTACTCCCATTTCTATCAGAAAGCGCCACTGACAAGGAGACTCCGGAGGTGGAGAACGGGGCTGCGAACAAGTGGAGGCGGGGCGAGCTAGAACCACAAGCGACTCCTGCAGGCCTAGACTTCATCAGCAGCCTCCCCGATGATATGTTGACAGCCATCATCTCCCTCCTCCCAATCAAATATGGGGCGCAGACAACCGTCCTTTCCCGGCGGTGGCGCCCCCTATGGAAGTCCAGCCCTCTCGACCTCATCGACACACACGAGCTTTGCCATGGCTATGGCAAAAGCTTGGATGCGTTCTCGAAGATCCTCGGCAGTCACCTTGGCCCAACCAGAGGCCTTAGAATGGGCAAGTTCCATTTCAACGGCAAGGACCGAGCCAAGCTTGATGACTGGTTCCGATCCCCTGCCCTAGATCAGCTAGAGGAGGTCACTTTTGATGATGGACATATGCGGTCGCTGCTAATGTCCGCACTCTATCGCTCGCCCATGCTGTGCATCGCAAAGTTCAGGAACTGCCATCCCCCCACCCTTAATGACGCGCCCGCTCTTATTCTACCACGACTGAAGCACCTCGAGGTCGTCGTCGTCTGCCTCTCAAACAGTGACATGGAGCGCCTGCTCCGTGGCTGCACTGCACTCGAGTACCTTTGTCTTCAGGCGATCAATGGGTTGAGTAACTTCCACATCACCTCCATGACTCTTCGGGCTATTTATGTGTGTGGCTGGTGCGGCAGGAAGACATCATGAGGTGTGTACCACGGTATGGTCATTGAGGACACACCTGCACTTGAGAGATTACTTGTAGTTGATCAAGAAGGTCCAACAAGAATCAATGTCATTTCTGCGCCGAAATTGAAAGTGGTGGGCTACTCGTCTGACAAATACTCCAAACTTGTTATTGGATCCACACCCGTTTAGGCACAAAAGCCGCCTCTACCTCTCCTTCTACAAATCAACATTATTTTTAATTTTGAAGATGTTTGTTCGTCTTTCATTCAGAAAACGATTCCGACAAGCTTGACCCTGAAACTGTGCACGGTGAAGGTCTTGGCACTAGAGTCTATCGGCCCCAACCTGGAGCAAGTTGTCAGTTTCTTGAGATGCTTTCCGTGCCTGGGAAGCTATATATCGAGGTGATGTTCCTTTCATGTTAAATGTTACCATAGGGGAGTTCAATTTGTCGCACCTTTTTCCATGTTAACAATGACAATGTACTATGATTTTTGAAGGAGTCTTTTGGAGGATTTCAGTGCATACATGTTCCACCCCCCCCCCCCCATATGGTTACAATCAATAAGCATTTCTCCTTTGGATTCATCTCTACTAGTTTTCTTAGGGAACTTTTCATCCACTCCAACCTCTTGTGAAGAAGGCTATATTTTTCTAGAATGTAATCAAATGCCCATGTTAATCATGTCAGATCGAAGATGGCATGTTAGTGCATTTTACAAATCCTACAAACTAAATAGGCCTCTAGTAATGTTCAAAACTGCATGTAGGCACTAACTGGTTTTCTTCTTTTGTAGATAAGATTAGGCCTAGTGGTGGATAATGTGATACAATATAACAATCACGTCGAATGCCTAGATCTGCATCTCTCAGAAATTACTTTGTAATCCTACTGAGGGACCTTACCGGAGATTATATTCGCCAGGTTCTTTGTTCTCAGAGCAAGGGTGCTGAAGGAAATGAGGTTTTCCCTACATTTATTTCGCAAAAATGAATGGTTTGTTGATCAGCGTCGGCGCCTCCGGCAGAATGGAATAGGTTCCAAAAAGGCTGAATTTCATTTTGGAACTTCAGATGACAGAATAATCGGAAGTCATCGTGTCAACCCCATACATGAGTTCTCAGTGGCTCACCCCTTTGCAAAAATTGTGAGGTTTCGAAACCAGACTTAGAAGGGATAATATTAGTTTGAATCTCTCTGATGTCCATGTTTAGCGGATCAGCGCGAGCGTTTGCAGTTGATGAGCTGAATTTCATTTCTAATATCAGTTTGAACCTTATAATCTTCGAAATTGAGCCATATAACTCTGGAATTTCGAGCTTTTGTGGTACAATTGTTGAAACGGCATCATATGAGACTCATATATTGGTAGCACTATTTTGACCTTAATATGCAATGGTCTTAGATTTTATTAACTATTCTTGAATATGTTTACCTTGTCGATCTCACAGCACACAATCCATATAGCTAACTCGACTGCAATCTTTGACATTATTGCACATAGTTGGTTTCTTCCACCATGTGCCCTGTAGAGTGCAGAATTAATTATCGCACTCGAGTGTCCATCATCACCCTTCTGTGTAACTTTGACCTTATTACCCATGGGTAAACTTATGACCGAAGTCATTCCACACACTTCGTTTTTACAAAGCTTTTTGCCAATAAACGCCCATGATTTGTCCTTCTTCTAGCCGACGCGTGGCCAAAACTAGCCGGGTGAGAACCTTGTGCGATAGCGCGGGGACAGGCTCACCAATGATACATTTGGCACCTCTTCGAGCCCACGCATGCGGTGTGGTGTTGTCAAGCATGCACTGGAATCCTCCGCTATGAACGTCGTGACAAGACGTGACAATTACAGGCCGGTCGGCCCCCATTTATTACAGCAGCCAACCTTTCGATCGCGCCCCACCATTGCAAGAAGCACACCCACCATGAGAAATTCTTAGAGGGTATCCTACGCGGCTCCAATGGCGCTCTGAGCGGATGCCGACGACGAGCAACAGTTCACCATGCGTGCCATGGTGGACACCCACAGAAGGTTCATGGACCTCTCGGTGGTGTACACCAATGACCCGCCTGGGTGGAGCACTCCATCCACATCATGGAGCTGTTGCTTGCTGAGGAAAAGTACAGGGTGGTCGGGTTTGACCTCGATTACACCCGTGCTCGTGCCGGGTCTCATCCCAAGGTCGCCGTTGCCTAGATGTGCGTGCCCCACCACATCCTCGTCTGCCACTATTGCCTGGCCACAAGGCCTTGCGAGCGTTTCACTAGGTTTGTCAACAGCCCCCATTACATGTTCGCTACGGTGGACATCACCAACGATGTAAAGGCGCTCAAGAATTTGGGCATCGCCTGCTAGAATCTTGTCAACATCCAGGGCCAATACAAGATCTGGGGAGCAAGGAGCATGAGGACTCACTGGTTCACCTCGCCGAGGCCATCATCTACCGCTACTACAGAGACAAGAAGGATTCGTGCAACAAGGACAAGCATGCCTGGCAGTCGGGCTGGATGGAGAAACTCGACAAAGCTCACGTCGTGTAGGCGGCCAAGGAGGCATACACGAGCTACGACATGTACAGGCGGATCATTGACATGAGGAAGTGTCGCCTTCCCCAAAACGGCTAGGGATCCAGCCGGAAGCAGAGCAATGGCAAGCGTCGCCGCAACAATAAGCAGATGATTAGATCCTCATTTCTCCTACTTTAGTATGCATGTAATTGCTTACTTTGGTGTGTGGAAATGTTATGTGTCTAGTCACTTGTGTAATTGTATGCTTAATTTGGTCATGCAATGCTGTCTTTTTAAGTATATTTGTCGATGCTTTGTAGACAGAGCGTCGATGTTGTGCAGACAAAGAAAATCACATCGCACACGGACTAAACAATGGAACCCGTTGGTGTTGTTTTCATCAATCACTCACAATTGTATTCCTGCAATCGTTTTCTCACAACACACACGGCTTGTAAGCAGTAATCATCTGTGTTGTTATCGGTCTTCACACGTTTCCAATTACAGACCAGTTTGTCGCGTATCAGACACATCTTGTTAAGTTGAACCATGTCAGTTCTCATGTCTCAACGCAAACAGTTCTTCCAAGTGAACCGCATGTCGTATATCGCACACACCTTTGATCTGGCTGACCATTTCTTTTGTGTTGCCTAATCACAAATAGTTCATCAGAGTGAACCATATGCTGTATATCGCACACACCTTCAACTGGCTGCCCATTTCTTTTGTTCCTCCTCATCGCAAACAATTAATTGAGCTGAACCATATGCCCTACATCGCACATGCAACTAAAATCTGAACCATGTTTGATGCATCCTCCATCTCAAACATTTTGCACCTTTTTGATGGGTTTTTTACACCATCGTTTGCGATTATGGCATCGCACACAATTTCGTCGAAGGGTCTCTGATCGTAGTGTCGTGTTAGCAGCATCCTGCAGTAGTGGATGTTCATGGTTCGCTTATGGTGGGTTGCGAGAGTGATAGAAGCTTAAACCCCGAGTAGGTGGGCTATGGCGTACAGGATAAAGAGGACTTGATATTTAATGCTCTGGTTGGGTTTCACAACCTTAATGATCCTTAGTAGTTGCGGATGCTTGCTAGAGTTGCAATCATAAGTGCATATGATCCATGTAGAGAAAGTATGTTAGCTCATGCCTCTCCCTCATATAGAATTGCAAGAATGATTACCAATACTTGTTATCAATTGCCTAGGGACAAATAACTTTCTTGTTGACACAAACCCTTTTTCTAAACACCTAACTTTTATTATCTTGCAAAGCACTTGTAGTTTTATTCTTGCAAAGTAGTTCTAGCATCACACCTACAAAATAGTTTCATACTTGTTTCCAGTAAAGCAAACGTCAAGTGTGCGTAGAGTTGTATCGGTGGTCGATAGAACTTGAGGGAATATTTGTTCTACCTTTAGCTCCTCGTTGGGTTCGACACTCTTATTTATCGAAGAAGGCTACAAACGATCCCCTATACTTGTGGGTTATCAAGATCTTTTTCTGGCGCCGTTGTCGGGGAGTTATAGCGTGGGGTGAATATTCTCGTGTGTGCTTGTTTGCTTTATCACTAAGTAACTTTTATTTCTTGTTCTAAGTTGTTATCTATCTTTATTTATGGATACGGAACACGAAACACCAAAAAAATAGTTGTACCTGCTACTCATGGAGATGGGGAACCTCCTAAAACCCTCGATGATCGTTATGTGAAAGATATTATGCACTACTTTGATAATCATAAGAAAACCCCATTCAACTATATAATGGAAGTAACGTTGGATCAACGTGAATACTTTAGGGATTATCGATTGACTCATAAAGGGAAATTGTTATGGGATCAAATTCATATGTTGAAATGGTATGCTTGGAATCTATGCCTGAGATATGATTATACTTGTTGCTCTAGGATGAATGCTCCACATCTTCCCTTTTCATGCAAATTTAATGATAATGAAACCTTAGCTTCTTATGCTAAAGGTATATATGATTACTATGATGTGGAACGAATAGAAGAATTTGTGGCTTTTAAGGGTGCTTCTGAAATTGAATCTCTATTTTTAAAGTATGAAGATGATGATGAAGCTGGCTATATACCTAAAAATCTTGCTATTCTTAAATATTGCTATTATAATTATAAATACAATTGCGATATTGATGCATTTATTGAGAATATCTCCGTTGTGCAAGAAGAGACTAACATTTTGCAGGAGTCTATGGAAGAAGAAAATGATGAAACTCTGAGCTCATTGCATGAAAAGAATGAGGAGGAGAGCAAAGAACAAACGGAGGAAGAGCGGATTAGCTACCCGTGCCCATCTTCTAATGAGAGTAACTCTTCAAGTCATACATTATTTAATGCCCCTTCATTCTTACCGAAGGATGAATGCTATGATTATTGTTATGACCCCGTTGATTCATTTGAAATATCCCTTTTGATGAACTTGATGCTTGTTATTCTTGTGGCCAAGATGCCAATATGAATTATGCTTATGGAGATAAACTTTCTATAGTCTCCGAACTGCACAATATTGGAGAAGTTTTCTCTTGTTAAGGATTATATTGATGGGTTGCCTTTTACCGTTGCACATGATGATTTTGATGAATATAATATGCATGTGCTTGATGCTCCTACTTGCAATTATTATGAGAGAGGAACTACATCTCCACCTCTCTATGTTTCCAATGCAATAAAATTGCAAGAAACTGCTTATGGTATGTATTGGCCTTTACTTGATGTGCATGAATTGTTCTTGTATGACATGCCAATGCATAGGAAGAGAGTTAGACTTCATCACTACATGATGTATGTTGCTTTGTGCTCACTACTAAATGCCAAATCATTGCTAATTAAAATTGTCTTTGATATACCTTGGGATCCGGGTGGATCCATTACTTGAGCACTTTATGCCTACCTTAATGGCTTTAAAGAAAACGCTACCAGGGAGACAACCCGGAAGTTTTAGAGAGTCATCTTATTTTTGTTGAGTGCTTTTATAAAGTTTAAAAACAAAGAAAATATAGAGGGGAACCCAAAACTTTTCAAAACGGAAAGTAAAAGTGAGAGAGACAAGCATTGTTGAAGTGGGGGAGCTCTTTGAACTTTGTTCATGCTCACAAAAGCTTTGTAAATATTAAATTACAGAAACTTTTCAACAAAAATAAATATCCCCTTGTACAATTCCATTATACTATAAAAATAATGTGCCAAGGTTTGCCTTTAGGATGATTAAATTGCTTGTTGGTTTTTGCGGTGCAAAACAGAAACTTTGGCTGTAGTGCTCGATTTTACATTTTTTGATGGAATGTCAAATGGTTCTGAAACCTTTTGCACTGTCTTGCTATACAAAATGTTTATTTTTCCTAATTGTTTTATAATTGTTTGAGTTACAGAAGTATGGTGGATGTCCAAATCTTTACAAACTATCTTGTTTTCACATATTGCTGTTACAGCTTCATTGTTTGCATATATGTTTGAATTCTTGTTGAAGCCTCCTTGGCTTGAGGCCACAGAATTGTGATAGCATACAGTGGGTAATGTTTGTTTATAGTTATACAATAATGTTATAGAAGTACATGATGGGATTTAATTGCCATATTCACTAACTCCACCACTAAAAGTTCGGTTAAGTTTTGTGTGAATGAAGTGTTCGAAGATCGAGGAGGTGTCGATGCGAGGAGAAGAAGGAGAGGCAAGAGCTCAAGCTTGGGGATGCCCAAGGCACCCCAAGTGAATATTCAAAGAAAAATCAAGAGTCTAAGCTTGGGGATGCCCCGGAACGCATCCCATCTTTCTTCAACAAGTATCGGTATGTTTCCGGATTCGTTTCGTTCATATGATATGTGCAAATCTTGGAGCGTATTTTGTGTTTATTTTTCACTTTTATTTTATGCACCATGCTGGTATGAGATAGTCCATGGTTGATTTATATAATGCTCATTGCACTTCACTTATATCTTTTGAGTATGGCTTTATAGAATGCTTCATGTGCTTCACTTATATCATTTGAAGTTTGGATTGCATGTTTCTCTTCACATATAAAACCGTTGTTTGTAGATTGCTCTCTTGCTTCACTTATATTTATTAGAGCATGATATTTTGTAGAAAGATTTAAGCTATCATGCTTCACTTAGGTCTATTTAGAGAGCCAACAGGAATTGGTCAATTTCATGGTTAGTCATAAAATCCTACATAAAACTTATGGATCACTGAATATGATATGTTTGATTCCTTGCAATAGTTTTGCGATATAAGGATGGAATATGTGGGAGGTACTAGTAAATATTTGTTTTTATTAAGAATATTGGTGTTAAGGTTTGTGATTCCGAAAGCATGCGCGTATAGTCTCTCGTTATGCTATGATGTTGGAGCATGATTTATTATTGATTATCTTCCTTATGAGTGGCGGTCGGGATCGAGCGATGGTCTTTTCCTACCAATCTACCCCCCTAGGGCATGCATAGTAGTACTTTGCTTCGAGGGCTAATAAAATTTTGCAATAAGTATATGAGTTCTTTATGACTAATGTGAGTCCATGGATTATACGCACTCTTACCTTTCCGCAATTTGCTAGCCTCTATGGTACCATGCATTGCCCTTTCACACATCGAGACGTGGTGCAAACTTCACAGGTACATCCAAACCCCGTGATATGATACGCTCTATCACACATAAGCCTTATTATATATTCCTCAAAACAGCCACCATAACTACCTATTAAGGCTTTTCCATGGCCATCCGAGATATATTGCCATGCAACTTCCATCGCTTCCATTTGATGACTTGAGCATTCATTGTCATATTGCTTTGCATGATCATATAGCTGACTTAGTAGTTGTGGCTTAGCCACCGTTCATCATTTTTCATACATGTTATGCTTGATCATTGCACATCCTTGTACATGCCAGAGGCATTCATATAGAGTCATACTTTGTCATAGGTATCGACTTGTAATTTTTATTTCTTTTGAGTTATAAGTAAATAGAAGTGTTATGATCATCATTATTCATTTTTAGAGCAATGCCCCAGTGATGAAAGGATGATGGAGACTATGATTCCCCCACAAGTCATGATGAGACTCCGGACAATGAGAGAAAAAGGAAAAAGAAAAAAGAAAAAAAGAAAAATAAAAAGAAAAATAAATAAATAAACAAAGAGAGAAGGGCTATTGTTAGTATCCTTTACCACACTTGTGCTTCAAAGTAGCACCATGTTTTTATATGGAGAGTCTCCGATGTTGTCATTTTCATATACTAGTGGGAATTTTTCATTATAGGATTAGATGCACACCCACTTAGTTTTCATATTGAGCTTTCATACACTTATAGCTCTTAGTGCATTTGTTGCATGGAAATCCCTACTCCTTGCATTGATGTCAATTGATGGGCATCTCCATAGCCCGTTGGTTAGCCGCGTCGATGTGAGACTTTCTTAATTTTTTTGTCTTCTTTATATTTACCCCTATCATCATACTCTATTCCACCCATAGTGCTATATCCATGGCTTGCACTCATGTATTGCGTGAGGGTTGAAAAAGTTGAAGTGCGTTAAAAAGTATGAACCAATTGCTCAGCTTGTCATCGGGGTTGTGCATGATAAATACTTTGTGTTAAGAAGATAGAGCATGATAATATTATATGATTTTGTAGGGATAGCTTTCTTTAGCGTTGATATTTTGAAAGACATGATTGTTTGTTGGGATGCCTCAGTATTGATGTCTTTATGTCAAATTATAGACTATTGCTTTGAATATTCATGCCATGATTAGATCTATGATCAAATTTATGTTAGGTAGCATTCCACATCAAAAATTATATTTTTTATCTTTTACCTACTCAAGGACGAGCAGGAATTAAGCTTGGAGATGTTGATACGTCTCCATCGTATCTATGATTTTTGATTGTTTCATGCCAATATTATTCAACTTTTACATACTTTTGGCAACTTTTTATATGATTTATTTGGACTAACTTACTTATCCAGTGCCTAGTGCCAGTTCATGTTTGTTGCATGTTTTTGTTTCGCAGAAAATCCATGTCAAACGAAGTCCAAACGCGATAAAAATTTACGGAGAATTATTTTGGAATATATGTGATTTTTAGGAGGTGGAATCAACGCAAACGGGGCCCCACGGTGCGCATAACCCACAAGGGCACACCAGGCACCCCATGGCGCACCCAGGTGTCTTGTGCCCTCCTCGAAGGTCGGTTGGGGCCCTTCTTTTGGTGCAAGAAAGGTAATTTATGGAAAAAATCATGTAATTTTTTTAGAACAATTAGAGTTACGGATCTCCGGGAATTTAAGACACCGTGAAGGGCCAGATCTGGGGAACACGAAACAGAAGAGAACAGAGAGGGAGATCCAATCTCGGAGGGGCTCCCGCCCCTCCGCCTCCATGGAGACCATGGACCAGAGGGGGAACTCTCCTCCCATCTAGGGGGCAAGGAAGAAGAAGAAGGATGGGGGCTCTCTCCCCCTCGCTTCCTGTGGCGCCGGAGTGCCACCGGGGCAACGATCGGACGGTGATCTACATCAACAATCTTGCTACCATCAACACCAACTCTCTCCCCCTCTTTGCAGCGGTGTAACACCCCTTCTCCCCACTGTAATCTCTACTTAAACATGGTTCTTAACTCCATATATTATTTCCCAATGATCTATGGTTATCCTATGATGTTTGAGTAGATCCTTTTTGTCCTGTGGGTTAACCGTGATCTTGGTAGGTATGATTGCATATTTTTATTTATGGTGTTGTCCTATGGTGTCCTCCTTCTCGTGCAAATGTGAGGGGCGCCCGCTGTAGGGTGTTGCAATATGTTCATGGTTCGCTTATGGTGGGTTGCGAGAGTGATAGAAGCTTAAACCCAAGTAGGTGGGCTATGGTGTATGGGATAAAGAGGACTTGATACTTAATGCTATGGTTGGGTTTCACGGCCTTAATGATCTTTAGTAGTTGTGGATGCTTGCTAGAGTTCCAATCATAAGTGCATATGATCCAAGTAGAGAAAGTATGTTAGCTCATGCCTCTCCCTCATACAGAATTGCAACAATGATTACCGGTACTTGTTATGGATTGCCTAGGGACAAATAACTTTCTTGTTGACACGAACCCTTTTTCTAAACACGTAACTTTTATTATCTTGCAAAGTACTTCTAGTTTTATTCTTGCAAAGTAGTTCTAGAATCACACCTACAAAATAGTTTCATACTTTCGTTCGGTAAAGCAAACGTCAAGTGTGCGTAGAGTTGTCTCGATGGTCGATAGAACTTGAGGGAATATTTGTTCTACCTTTAGCTCCTCGTTGGGTTCGACACTCTTATTTATCGAAGAATGCAACAAATGATCCCATACTTGTGGGTTAGCAGCAGTTGAAACCAAATGAGAGGAACTACCCCCACTCACGATCTTGAGTTAGCGGTTGTCCATGCATTAATCACATGGAGACATCTCTTGTTGGGTAGGCAAGTGGACATTTTCACCGATCGCAACAGCCTCATATGTCTTCACTCAACCCAACCTAAACCTCTGGCAAACACGTTGGGTCGAAATGATCCAAGAGTACAATCCAAGCATTGAATACACTCCAGGAAAGGATCATTAATGTGATTGCATATGCGTTGAGCAGAAAGGCATATTGCAACAGCTTAATTCTCAAGAAATTCCAACCTGATCTTTGTGAAGCTTTCCACAAGCTCAACATCCAAGTTGTTCCTCAAGGTTTTGTTGCCAACCTTCAAGTCACTCCAACTTTGGAAGACCAAATTCATGAGGCACAACTCCTTGATACCATGGTGAAGAAGGTGAAACATGGTGTTGCCAAGGGCTTACCCATATACAAGTGCTACCGCATTGATGACAAGGACACCTTATTCTTCGAGGAATGGTTAGTGGTTCATAAGGGTGATCTAAGGAAAGTCATAATGAATGAAGCGCACAATTCTCTTCTTTCCATCTATCCAGGCATTTCGAAGATGTACCATGACCTCAAGCAGTCGTATTGGTGGACTCGCATGAAGCAAGAGATTGCTCAATTCGTGAATGAATGTGATGTCTGTCGAAGGGTGAAAGCAGAACATCAATGACCAACTGGTCTCATCCAACCTCTTGCTATTCCAGAATGGAAGTTTGATCATATCGAGATGGACTTTTTCACTGGCTTTCCCAAGTCCAAGCGAGGGAATGATGCTATCTTCGTTGTCATTGACAAGCTTACAGAAGTGGCTCATTTCTTTCTAGTCAAAGAATCTATCAATGCAGCTCAGTTGATAGAGCAATACACATCCAGAATTGTCTCGTTGCACGGGACTCCTCAATTGATCTCCTCAGACCGCGGAAGCATTCACTTCCAAGTTCTGGGACTCCTTCCAGAAGGCCATGGGCACCAACATTCGGTTCAACATGGCCTTTCATCCTCAAACAAGTGGCCAAGTTGAAAGAGTCAATCAAATCCTCGAAGACATGCTTAGAGCAAGTGTCATCTCCTTCGGTATGAAGTGGGAAGATTGCCTCCCATATGCCGAGTTCTCCTACAACAATAGCTACCAAGTAGGTTAGGGCAAGGTCCCTTTTGAAATCCTATATGGCAGATAGTGTTGTACTCCTCTCAACTGGTCCGAGACTGGTGAAAGCCAACTTCTTGGCAATGACTTGATCACAGAAGCTGAAGAAATGTGTAAAGTCATCCATGAAAATATCAAAGCCACGCAATCGCGCCAAAAGAGTTACTATGATAGCAAGCACCGTGACTTGGCTTTTGAGATTGGAGACCATGTCTATCTCCGAGTCTCTCCAGTGAAAGGCACCCAACGCTTCGGTATCAGGGAAGCTTGACCCTAGATATGTAGGTCCTTCCAAGATCATTGGCAAAAGAGGCGACGTCACCTATCAACTTGAGCTCCCTCCCAACTTCTCAAATGTGCACGATGTATTTCATGTGTCACAACTTCTCAAGTGCTTCAAGACGCCCGAGCGCACTATCAACTTCGAAGAAATTGACCTCCAAGAAGACTTGTCTTATCATGAGCATCCCGTTGCCATTCTTGAATAAACCGAGTGCAAAACCCGCAAGAAGTCAATCAAATTCCTCAAAGTTAAGTGGTCTCACCATTCAGACCGAGAAGGTACTTGGGAGTGCGAGGATCACCTCCATTCGGAATATCCGGAGTTCTTTCAGTCCTAGATTTCAGGACGAGACCCTCTTGTAGTGGTGGAGAGTTGTAACACCCCAGATGTAAAACTTCCATATTTGGTAATGTATCCAACCTCATCATGATCAATCCCAAGTGGTTTCCTCCTTGTTGGTTTCATTTTGGGGTTTTGCTTTGTTTCATATTGCATTGTATTGTCATTTCTTGTCATATTTTATTTTGTCATTAATTTTTGCATCATGGCCTCATCATATGTTGCATTGTCCTTGGTGTCATTTTGCATATTCTCATCATCATGTGCATCTTCTTGGTGTAGCTCATTGCATTGTTGCATGTTCTATGTGGATCCAAGCATCATCTTCCCCTTCACTCATCACCACATGTTCTTCTCTTTTGTTTCTTTTTGCAAGTGCCATCTTGCGCTCCTCCACAAATGTTCATCTTTGCCTATTAATTCAAACATCTTGCCCTAAACCTCTCTGCTAAATTTCACCTTATTTTAAATTGTTTTGGTTAGGTTTTAAAATGGCTCAAGTTTGAATTTAATTCAAACTTGAATTATTTTACTTCCTTTAAAAATGTCCAAACCAATTTTTATTAAATAGAGCACAACTCCAGGAGCTTGAGTATATTTTCATTATTCTCAAATTCCTCTACATTCCCCTTGTGCTTTTCTTTTTCATTTTCTGTTTGAGGAAAAGGTTAAAAAGAGAGCAGCAGCAGCACCCACCTGGGCCTCGGCCTCCAGGCCGGCCCATCTAGCCGTGCGCCAGCCAGCCCGCTTGCACGACACTTCCCCCTTTCTCACCCATGCAGCCGCTCACTCCCCTCTGCCTCACGCCCACTTGGCCAAGCCGGCCCCATCTGCCAGCGACCCTGGCTACACCCCTCACCCACCTTCTTCCTCATCGGTCCCCCCTCGCGAGCACGCACATGCCACGGCCGAGCGCGTCACGTGCTCCACCTGCTCGCCCTAGCCCTTTTAAACCCCGCTCTTCATGTCCACCAAGCCGCTAGGGTTTCCCTCTTCCCTCCGCTGCTGCCACCAGGAGCGTAGAGCAACCGGATCCACCGCTAGAACCCCGTCCCGAGCGCATCTGAGAGCACGGCCTTGCAGCCATCGTACTCACCATCATCCTCAGCCTCGCCAACCGTGTCCCTCTTCTTTGTTGACGTCCTCTACGTCCACGGCGTCGACTACGTGGAGCTGGAAATCGTCGCAATATCGCCTTCTTCCTTGTCTTCGACTCCGGCCACCGCAGCTGTTCGCTCGCCTTCATTGTCGTCTCCGTCCACTTCACGCCAAGCCAAGCACCTCATCGTGTTCGTGGTGAGCTCACGCACCTCCCCGTCCCCTTTTCCGTCTCGTTAGCGTGCTCCGCTGTATGCTGCCATGAGCACCCGAACGTGTCGTAGTCGGACCTCGTCTCCAGTGAGTGCTCCGGCCCCCTTTTGCTTGTTGTGCATGTCCGACATGTTCCCCGCGTCACAGTCACTCAATCCGTGCTCGCTGCCGCCTGTTTAGCTCCCCTCTTCGTCACGTCCATCCTCACCATGCCACCTCTGTAGCATGTCACCGGCGATGCCTCTGTTGTCATCTGGTGTGACTAGTGGCACCCACGAACCCGGGATCCTCCTCCGACCCTGATGCACCCTTCCGCCGCTCAGCTAGGTCACCGGAGCTACTCCAGCGAGGCCTTCGCCGTGCAGTGGTCGCCGGTGGCGCCCTCGGTTGCTTCCCCTGTTCTGCACGCATCGCACCAACAGGCCCCACTGGTCAGCCTCACACGCGGCTAGGCCGACCAGGCAGTCACACACGCACACGCGAACCCACACACACCAGCCACGTGGCCCACCGGCCCACCAGTCAGCCTAACAATTGGGAACAGCCTGGGTACGCCTAGCTTTTTTCCCCGTTTCCTGTTTTATTCCAGATTCAGAATATGCCCGTTTTGGCATATGCATAGGTTTCCTTTTTAGGCAGTTTTGCATTTCTAGCATTTGTGAGCGTTTTTCTACAGTAACCTAGACATACTATATATGTTTTGGGGGTAGAAAAATCCCACCAATCCATTGGTAGCATCCATTTCATCATCTGACCAAGTTTGCACCCATGACATTTTACATCAAGCTATTGTTTTGTCATTTTTCTGTGATTAAATTCAAATATGCTATGTGGTAGTTTGGTACATGTACATCTTCATGTTCATGTCTACTTCATGCTAGGATTTATTTCATGCCATATAGTGCACTATGATGAGTGCCACGAGCTTGTAAACATGCTATCATGAATTTGTTTATGCCATGACATGAAATCCTACTAAGTCTAAAATCAGACATATCACTTGCCATGTTTGCGTTGATTCTATCATCATTTCTGTAGACCTTTGGAACAAGTTAAGTAAGGGTGTTTTGTTAAGTGCATTTAGTACTAGCAGGCAATGCTCAAGTTTGCCATGATAGGTTCCTGTAACATGTAGTTTACTAGCTCTAAATATTTCAACCTGATGTTGTTTCTGCCATGTTCGGTGAATTTCTGCTAAGTATGTTAAACTGTTATCAAATGCATTTTTGCCATGTTGTTTTAAACATGTTCTAGTGTGTTCTAGCAATAGCTCAGTGTTCATGAATTGTAGAGCTTCCCCTGTACTTCACTGCAATGTATTTTGTTTTCATTTTTGGGTGTTGTAGCATACTTAAACTTTGCATCTAAGTAGTCATGTTGTTGTTTTCAACAGTTTGCATTGCATCTTGTTTGGCTTGTCATTTCTAAACCATGCATCCATTTCCGGTGATTTTATGTCGATTTCAACCAAAATCTATCAGTCTATCTATCCAGTGGCATGATTGGGTTACCAAGATTGTTCCATGCTCATCGTTCCTCCCTCTGTCTCGAATGGACCCCTTCCGAAGCACCTCATATGCATTGCACACCTTGTCTTGCATTCCATGCCATGTCTTGCATCGTGTTGCTTGCGCATATGCACCGTGATTGATTGTTATTCCGTTGTTTGTGTTCTTTCTTGGGTAGAGCCAGTTGACGAATTTGTGAACAAGGACTGTCGGTGTCAAAAGCGGCGGATCTCGGGTAGGGGGTCCTGAACTGTGCGTCTAGGCGGATGGTAACAGGAGACAGGGGACACGATGTTTTACCCAGGTTCGAGCCCTCTTGATGGAGGTAATACCCTACGTCCCTCTTGATTGTTCTTGATAATATGAGTAGTACAAGAGTTGATCTACCACGAGATCGAAGAGGCTAAACCCTAGAAGCTAGCCTATGGTATGATTGTTGTCGTTGGTCCTACGGACTAAACCCTCCGGTTTATATAGACACTGGAGGGGGATAGGGTTACACAGAGTCGGTTTCAAGGAAGGAGATCTACATATCCGTATTGCCAAGCTTGCCTTCCACGCCAAGGAGAGTCCCATCCGGACACGGGACGAAGTCTTCAATCTGGTATCTTCATAGTCCTGCAGTCCGGCCAAAGGATATAATCCGGCTGTCCGGATACCCCCTAATCCAGGACTCCCTCAGTAGCCCCTGTACCAGGCTTCAATGATGATGAGTCCGGCGTGTAGATTATCTTCGGCATTGCAAGGCGGGTTCCTCCTCCGAATACTTCATAGAAGATTTTGAACACGAGGATCGTGTCCGGCTCTGCAAAACAAGTTCCACATACAATCATAGAGAGAACAATATTTTCACAAATCTAATATGCTGACGCATTTCGCAGTGTGACATCACACCACAGCCAGGTCACCATTCAAATCATTTTTCTCAACCAACCTCAGCGTGTTTCGCAAGGCGGTTTCCTTGGCACGTCTTGTCGAAGTAGAGATCGTGTCCCCTTATTACGGGATTCCCATCAATATGGACGTGGGTAACGCAACTGCGCCATCAATTACGGCGCTTGGGGGATAAGAGAGTTTTACCAGGCTGGTGGGGGCGCATAGTTTCGTCCGCCCTTATAAAGGGATAAGGGTTCACCTTTTTCTACCCACGACTTCTTCCTCCTTGCTCATCCATTATCGTGCACTCGAGCTCCAGCGCCCAAGTACACATCCTTCTCCTCAACCCTCTCCAAACATGTCCGGAGAGGGAGGCAAGTGGATGGTCTCCTCCATTACGGAGGGAGACATCAAAAAGCTGCGCGGGGCCGGATACTAAGCCGCAGATATTGCGCATCGGCTGCCAGCCGCGGGATAGATCGTCCCTACCCCGGAACCTTACGAAAGGGTGGTTTTCCTCACCCACTTCGTCCGCGGACTAGGGTTTCCCCTCCATCCATTCGTCCGCGGCCTTATGTTCTATTATGGGCTGGACTTCCATGATCTAGCTCTGAATTTCATCCTCAACATCTCGGCGTTCATCTCGTGTGCGAGGCTTTCCTCCGCGTCCGGCCCCATTTCGGACAGTGGCTGAAGACCTTCAATGGCAAACCGTAGGTAGTAGGTGGCCAACAAGCGGAATGCGGCGGAGCCATTGTGGGCAAAATGCCCAATGTTACATGGCTCGAGGGCTCCTACGTGGAGACCATAAAGGGGTGGCAATCGGGGTGGTTCTACATCACCCAGCCGCATGACACCAACTGGGTGGCAGCCACCGAATTTTGATCCGGAATCCCCATGCGGCTGACTTCCTGGAAGGAGAAGGGCTTGTCCTAGAGCTCATCGGTGGAGCTGGACGGACTCCAGAAGTGTATCCGGAACATGATAGGCAAGAAACTCAAGCTTGTCAACATAGTCCAAGTCATGCTCTTCTGCCGGATCCTCCCGTGTCAACGACGGGCTTTCAACTTATGGGAGTTCGACCCGGCTTAGCACCAGACTCTATGCGAGCTCTTCGACACGACGCATAAGGACATCTGGAAGGTGCTTTTCAAGGGCGCCGAGGTCCCCCCTCCCCTTACTGAGGACCGCGGGCTAAGCGCGACGCGCCCTGTGAATCCGGTAAGTTCTGTACACCTTGTAGGGTATTTATTTTCCATAGTTTAACCATGTGCGGGGTCTGAGCTCCCATGCCTTTGATAGGATTGGTTGGAGACATCGGAGAAGATTGAATGCCCAGCCCCTCTGCCCGAAGACCCTGCAGACGCTCTCCTGACGGAGATGCAGACCCCGGCTCCTTATGAGGTGCCGGAGAAGAAGATCAAGAAGAAGGCCACGGGAACCCGAAAGAGTTCCCGGCGTCAGGTGGTATCGGACTCATCGTCCGATAACTCCAAGGCGCACTCCTCCCGTGAAAACGAGGAGGAGGAAGGTGAAGATTCTCCCCCTCTA
This sequence comes from Triticum monococcum, assembly GCA_034509565.1. Classification (NCBI taxonomy): domain Eukaryota; kingdom Viridiplantae; phylum Streptophyta; class Magnoliopsida; order Poales; family Poaceae; genus Triticum; species Triticum monococcum. The sequence goes on along the minus strand of CM067847.1, from coordinate 386,502,894 downwards.
GCAGGGAGAGACAAGAAAAGGAAGGCCGCCCCAACCGGGGAGGCCGAAGGGTCCAAGAAGGGAAGGACTCTCCTTCCGGACTGTTCCACCACCGCCGCCGACAGCGAAGACGAGTGGTTACTCAGGGCCAAACCCCTGGCGAAGTCGTAAGTATTCGGATACCAGAGTAACTGATAGCATACTTTTATTGCACTGCTTCTCCTAACATCGAATATGGTCATGCAGTCCGCCCCGAGCCCGTATCGACGTATCCTCGTCGGACGGTTCCTTGGACTCGTCGGATATGAATAGCGATTCACTTACAACCACCTCCTCTCCTCGCCCTACGGACAATGTCGAGGTATTGTCTCAAGCGGCACCGAGCCGGGGGAGATAGTCCTGGAGGCGCCTCAAGGCGACCTTCCGGACTCCAAGCGCGAAGGGAGCAAGACTCTCAAGGGCTCCAAGTTTGGCCCTCAGCTGAACACCGCGCCGGAACCTCCAGTGGTTCCGGACTTCGGCAGGCGGCCCCTTCCAAGAGGGGCAAGCCGCCCGTGCCGGTGACCTCTGTCCATCCAGAGGCACCGGACACCCTGCTGGGGGTGCTTCGCGGCGCTTCCATCGACGAAGAGCACCGCACTATTATGAGTGCGGTGATCAAGAAGGTTCAGTCTGCCAAGAGCGGACTGACTGAAGCCTGTGCCAGCCTTCTAACAGGCTTTGAGGTAAGTATTTAAAATCTAGGAAAATTTTACCGCATAGACAGTAGCCCCTGATGCTCTGTTTGGTGTTCACAAAGAAAAGCCGAATAGAGGATCAAATAATATCTGCAGGAGTCTAATATAAGTATGTCTGTATACATATGCAGGCTTCGCTGTTGACCTCTGTTGCACTGACTGCGGAGGTCACCGCACAGAAGCAGAACCTTGAGCGGTCTGAGAGAGAACTCGGCCTTGCCAAGAGGTAGCTCGAGGAGAACAAAGGTAAGTAATACCTTGTCTATATATATTATATATATAAGATGTGGTTGCAAAATGATAGGATCATCATGGATGTGTCAGGGGCCACGACCGAAGTGGTGACCCTGAAGCAAGGCGTTGTTCGAGGCCGAGTTGTGGATGCCTGCCCACAGCTGGAAGTCATAAAGCGGTCCGTCTGCATCGAAGGTGCACGCCGGGCTTTTGCCTGTGCGAAGGTGCACTGGGCCAAGATGGACGCCGAGATGCTGGTGAAGGAGGGGCCGCCGCAGGGCAAGGAGCATCGCCACCCTGAAATGTATTATGAGGGTGTCCTGAAGGGTGCCCGTCTTGTGGCGGACGAGTGTGCGAAGGATGTAATTTTTGAATGAATTTGCTCGTGTGATACTGTATTATGAAAACTTGTTCATGTGCGCTATGCAATGCTTGTTTGAATTCAAAATATTACCTTCTGTGCGGCTGTTTATCAAATCTGAGAGATGGCCAGTCGTCGGCTTCTGCCCCCATACCATGAGTGCTGGGGTGTTTGGGATAAATCTAAGCACTCTTTCTCCCATTGTTGGGTCCTTCGAGGGAGGTGCTCAGCACAACTTACAAGGCAATCGGACTATAATGCTTTATCACTCTCACTTAGCCATAGAAGTCTACAATTTTAAATTTTGGCGAAGCCCCTAGTATTCGGAAGGCCGAATTCGGGGCGCTATACATGCCTAAGCCGGACAAAGCCGACTCCTCGCCCTAAGCGGCATAAGTCTTTAGGGACTCGAGACCTCTCGAACAGCGACTAGCTCTCGCCTTATCATGACAGTCAGTTTTAGCTTTCTCTACTGAGGTGCTTGCGCAGATGAACCGGGGCACAATCGCAGTAGTTCTCCCACTGCTACCTTAGCCGATATACTGGAACGTAAGGTACCAAAACATGGGAGCCGGGCAACCCCAACTATTGACCCAAGAAATGATTCGGAGCTGATGCATATAATGCTATAAGTTTGGGGTGCCGCACTGTCGAAAGTATTCGGACTTCTCACGCCGTATTATGGGGTGCGCTTCAGCCCCTGGCGTATTGGCCGTACCAGAGTGTACGGGTGCTGAATGTCATGAATGAACATATATATATATATATATATATAACAGAATAGAGAATGCGGTAATAGTCTAGTGCTATGCATTGTTTATTCAAAAAGGTGCGTCGAAGAAGAATGATACAAGTAGTGCGATAAGCAAAAAGTAGGACTATTTGACATGTCCCCTCCAAGGGCAAGCTGAGGAATGGTATTTATAGTAGGTATTTCACTCGTTATCAGAGACCACATGGGAGTTCCATGGTGCGACGTAGCTTTCTGCCTCCTTGGTTGTTGTATCGTGTGTCCGGCAATCATACTGCCAGACAGGGTTTTCAGAGAGTAAAGTCCTAAAAGAGAGAAAATATAACAAAGCGGGAAGCCCCTAGTGCGGTTGAGCCGCGTTTTGGGGCGTGCCGTAGTCGTGCCCCCCCACCTATGCCCATGGTATTTTCAATGCGTAATTATGTACATGTGGCATGGATTTCGCTGTTTGGCTGGGACTGGGGTGGGGCCCGCATTGCTATGCGAGCTCGGAACGTGCCAGGTGGTCTTGTTGCAGATTACTTTGGGCACGCTTGACAATGTTCAGGTGTTTAATCGCCGAACTGGTGGATTGCCCGAAGAGGCTGCTTTGTGCTTCTGCTGCGAGGGCCGCAGTGTGCTCCTCCGTGCGGAGAGAGCGCTCTGTGTTTCCATTGACTGTGATGACCCCCCGAGGTCCTGGCATCTTGAGCTTGCGTTATGCATAATGCGCTACTGCATTGAATCTCGCAAATGCGGTTCGCCCGAGCAGTGCGTGATAGCCACTGCGGAACAGGACTATATCAAAGATTAACTCCTCGCTTCGGAAGTTATCCGGGGATCCGAAGACCAGTTCTAGTGTGACTGGGCCTGTGCAATGGGCCTCTACACCTGGTATGACGCCTTTGAAGGTCATTTTTGTGGGTTTGATCCTTGAGGGGTCTATGCCCATTTTGCACAATGTGTCCTGATAAAGCAAGTTCAGGCTATTGCCGCCATCCATAAGGACTCGAGTGAGGTGAAAACCGTCGATGATTGGGTCTAGGACCAGTGCGGCGAATCCGCCATGACGGATACTAGTGGGGTGGTCCCTGCGATTGAAGGTGATGGTAGGAGGACCATGGGTTGAACTTTGGGGCGACTGGCTCCAACGCATATACGTCCCTTAGCGCACGCTTTCGCTCCCTCTTGGGGATGTGGGTTGCGTATATCATGTTCACCATCCGCACTTGTGGGGGAACCTCTTCTGTCCTACGGTGTTCGGTGGCCGGGGCTCCTCCTCGTCATCGCTATGTAACCCCTTATCTTTGTTTTCGGCATTTAACTTGCCAGCCTGCTTGAACACCCAACATTCCCTGTTGGTGTGGTTGGCTGGCTTGTCGGGGTGTCATGTATTTGACACGAGCAATCGAGTATACGGTCCAAACTGGACGGGCCCGGAGTGCTTCTTTTGAATGGCTTTTTCCGCTGACCGGGTTTAGAGCCCCTGAATCCGGCAATGACTGCCGTATCCTCGGTATTGTCGTTGTTGATGCGGCGCTTGTGTTTGTTGCAACGTGACCTGCCATTGCTATCCTTGGTATCCGAAGTACCATGGTTCTTTGATATATTATTGCTGCGAGCCAGCCAGCTGTCCTCTCCCGCACAAAAGCAGGTCATGAGTGTTGTGAGGGCTGCCATAAATTTCAGATTTTCCTGGCCAAGGTGAGGGCTGGTGAAGGAGGGGCCGCCGCAGGGCAAGGAGCATCGCCACCCTGAAATGTATTATGAGGGTGTCCTGAAGGGTGCCCGTCTTGTGGCGGACGAGTGTGCGAAGGATGTAATTTTTGAATGAATTTGCTCGTGTGATACTGTATTATGAAAACTTGTTCATGTGCGCTATGCAATGCTTGTTTGAATTCAAAATATTACCTTCTGTGCGGCTGTTTATCAAATCTGAGAGATGGCCAGTCGTCGGCTTCTGCCCCCCATGCCATGAGTGCTGGGGTGTTTGGGATAAATCTAAGCACTCTTTCTCCCATTGTTGGGTCCTTCGAGGGAGGTGCTCAGCACAACTTACAAGGCAATCGGACTATAATGCTTTATCACTCTCACTTAGCCATAGAAGTCTACAATTTTAAATTTTGGCGAAGCCCCTAGTATTCGGAAGGCCGAATTCGGGGCGCTATACATGCCTAAGCCGGACAAAGCCGACTCCTCGCCCTAAGCGGCATAAGTCTTTAGGGACTCGAGACCTCTCGAACAGCGACTAGCTCTCGCCTTATCATGACAGTCAGTTTTAGCTTTCTCTACTGAGGTGCTTGCGCAGATGAACCGGGGCACAATCGCAGTAGTTCTCCCACTGCTACCTTAGCCGATATACTGGAACGTAAGGTACCAAAACATGGGAGCCGGGCAACCCCAACTATTGACCCAAGAAATGATTCGGAGCTGATGCATATAATGCTATAAGTTTGGGGTGCCGCACTGTCGAAAGTATTCGGACTTCTCACGCCGTATTATGGGGTGCGCTTCAGCCCCTGGCGTATTGGCCGTACCAGAGTGTACGGGTGCTGAATGTCATGAATGAACATATATATATATATATATATATAACAGAATAGAGAATGCGGTAATAGTCTAGTGCTATGCATTGTTTATTCAAAAAGGTGCGTCGAAGAAGAATGATACAAGTAGTGCGATAAGCAAAAAGTAGGACTATTTGACATGTCCCCTCCAAGGGCAAGCTGAGGAATGGTATTTATAGTAGGTATTTCACTCGTTATCAGAGACCACATGGGAGTTCCATGGTGCGACGTAGCTTTCTGCCTCCTTGGTTGTTGTATCGTGTGTCCGGCAATCATACTGCCAGACAGGGTTTTCAGAGAGTAAAGTCCTAAAAGAGAGAAAATATAACAAAGCGGGAAGCCCCTAGTGCGGTTGAGCCGCGTTTTGGGGCGTGCCGTAGTCGTGCCCCCCCACCTATGCCCATGGTATTTTCAATGCGTAATTATGTACATGTGGCATGGATTTCGCTGTTTGGCTGGGACTGGGGTGGGGCCCGCATTGCTATGCGAGCTCGGAACGTGCCAGGTGGTCTTGTTGCAGATTACTTTGGGCACGCTTGACAATGTTCAGGTGTTTAATCGCCGAACTGGTGGATTGCCCGAAGAGGCTGCTTTGTGCTTCTGCTGCGAGGGCCGCAGTGTGCTCCTCCGTGCGGAGAGAGCGCTCTGTGTTTCCATTGACTGTGATGACCCCCCGAGGTCCTGGCATCTTGAGCTTGCGTTATGCATAATGCGCTACTGCATTGAATCTCGCAAATGCGGTTCGCCCGAGCAGTGCGTGATAGCCACTGCGGAACAGGACTATATCAAAGATTAACTCCTCGCTTCGGAAGTTATCCGGGGATCCGAAGACCAGTTCTAGTGTGACTGGGCCTGTGCAATGGGCCTCTACACCTGGTATGACGCCTTTGAAGGTCATTTTTGTGGGTTTGATCCTTGAGGGGTCTATGCCCATTTTGCACAATGTGTCCTGATAAAGCAAGTTCAGGCTATTGCCGCCATCCATAAGGACTCGAGTGAGGTGAAAACCGTCGATGATTGGGTCTAGGACCAGTGCGGCGAATCCGCCATGACGGATACTAGTGGGGTGGTCCCTGCGATTGAAGGTGATGGTAGGAGGACCATGGGTTGAACTTTGGGGCGACTGGCTCCAACGCATATACGTCCCTTAGCGCACGCTTTCGCTCCCTCTTGGGGATGTGGGTTGCGTATATCATGTTCACCATCCGCACTTGTGGGGGAACCTCTTCTGTCCTACGGTGTTCGGTGGCCGGGGCTCCTCCTCGTCATCGCTATGTAACCCCTTATCTTTGTTTTCGGCATTTAACTTGCCAGCCTGCTTGAACACCCAACATTCCCTGTTGGTGTGGTTGGCTGGCTTGTCGGGGTGTCATGTATTTGACACGAGCGATCGAGTATACGGTCCAAACTGGACGGGCCCGGAGTGCTTCTTTTGAATGGCTTTTTCCGCTGACCGGGTTTAGAGCCCCTGAATCCGGCAATGACTGCCGTATCCTCGGTATTGTCGTTGTTGATGCGGCGCTTGTGTTTGTTGCAACGTGACCTGCCATTGCTATCCTTGGTATCCGAAGTACCATGGTTCTTTGATATATTATTGCTGCGAGCCAGCCAGCTGTCCTCTCCCGCACAAAAGCAGGTCATGAGTGTTGTGAGGGCTGCCATAAATTTCAGATTTTCCTGGCCAAGGTGAGGGCTGGTGAAGGAGGGGCCGCCGCAGGGCAAGGAGCATCGCCACCCTGAAATGTATTATGAGGGTGTCCTGAAGGGTGCCCGTCTTGTGGCGGACGAGTGTGCGAAGGATGTAATTTTTGAATGAATTTGCTCGTGTGATACTGTATTATGAAAACTTGTTCATGTGCGCTATGCAATGCTTGTTTGAATTCAAAATATTACCTTCTGTGCGGCTGTTTATCAAATCTGAGAGATGGCCAGTCGTCGGCTTCTGCCCCCCATGCCATGAGTGCTGGGGTGTTTGGGATAAATCTAAGCACTCTTTCTCCCATTGTTGGGTCCTTCGAGGGAGGTGCTCAGCACAACTTACAAGGCAATCGGACTATAATGCTTTATCACTCTCACTTAGCCATAGAAGTCTACAATTTTAAATTTTGGCGAAGCCCCTAGTATTCGGAAGGCCGAATTCGGGGCGCTATACATGCCTAAGCCGGACAAAGCCGACTCCTCGCCCTAAGCGGCATAAGTCTTTAGGGACTCGAGACCTCTCGAACAGCGACTAGCTCTCGCCTTATCATGACAGTCAGTTTTAGCTTTCTCTACTGAGGTGCTTGCGCAGATGAACCGGGGCACAATCGCAGTAGTTCTCCCACTGCTACCTTAGCCGATATACTGGAACGTAAGGTACCAAAACATGGGAGCCGGGCAACCCCAACTATTGACCCAAGAAATGATTCGGAGCTGATGCATATAATGCTATAAGTTTGGGGTGCCGCACTGTCGAAAGTATTCGGACTTCTCACGCCGTATTATGGGGTGCGCTTCAGCCCCTGGCGTATTGGCCGTACCAGAGTGTACGGGTGCTGAATGTCATGAATGAACATATATATATATATATATATATATAACAGAATAGAGAATGCGGTAATAGTCTAGTGCTATGCATTGTTTATTCAAAAAGGTGCGTCGAAGAAGAATGATACAAGTAGTGCGATAAGCAAAAAGTAGGACTATTTGACATGTCCCCTCCAAGGGCAAGCTGAGGAATGGTATTTATAGTAGGTATTTCACTCGTTATCAGAGACCACATGGGAGTTCCATGGTGCGACGTAGCTTTCTGCCTCCTTGGTTGTTGTATCGTGTGTCCGGCAATCATACTGCCAGACAGGGTTTTCAGAGAGTAAAGTCCTAAAAGAGAGAAAATATAACAAAGCGGGAAGCCCCTAGTGCGGTTGAGCCGCGTTTTGGGGCGTGCCGTAGTCGTGCCCCCCCACCTATGCCCATGGTATTTTCAATGCGTAATTATGTACATGTGGCATGGATTTCGCTGTTTGGCTGGGACTGGGGTGGGGCCCGCATTGCTATGCGAGCTCGGAACGTGCCAGGTGGTCTTGTTGCAGATTACTTTGGGCACGCTTGACAATGTTCAGGTGTTTAATCGCCGAACTGGTGGATTGCCCGAAGAGGCTGCTTTGTGCTTCTGCTGCGAGGGCCGCAGTGTGCTCCTCCGTGCGGAGAGAGCGCTCTGTGTTTCCATTGACTGTGATGACCCCCCGAGGTCCTGGCATCTTGAGCTTGCGTTATGCATAATGCGCTACTGCATTGAATCTCGCAAATGCGGTTCGCCCGAGCAGTGCGTGATAGCCACTGCGGAACAGGACTATATCAAAGATTAACTCCTCGCTTCGGAAGTTATCCGGGGATCCGAAGACCAGTTCTAGTGTGACTGGGCCTGTGCAATGGGCCTCTACACCTGGTATGACGCCTTTGAAGGTCATTTTTGTGGGTTTGATCCTTGAGGGGTCTATGCCCATTTTGCACAATGTGTCCTGATAAAGCAAGTTCAGGCTATTGCCGCCATCCATAAGGACTCGAGTGAGGTGAAAACCGTCGATGATTGGGTCTAGGACCAGTGCGGCGAATCCGCCATGACGGATACTAGTGGGGTGGTCCCTGCGATTGAAGGTGATGGTAGGAGGACCATGGGTTGAACTTTGGGGCGACTGGCTCCAACGCATATACGTCCCTTAGCGCACGCTTTCGCTCCCTCTTGGGGATGTGGGTTGCGTATATCATGTTCACCATCCGCACTTGTGGGGGAACCTCTTCTGTCCTACGGTGTTCGGTGGCCGGGGCTCCTCCTCGTCATCGCTATGTAACCCCTTATCTTTGTTTTCGGCATTTAACTTGCCAGCCTGCTTGAACACCCAACATTCCCTGTTGGTGTGGTTGGCTGGCTTGTCGGGGTGTCATGTATTTGACACGAGCGATCGAGTATACGGTCCAAACTGGACGGGCCCGGAGTGCTTCTTTTGAATGGCTTTTTCCGCTGACCGGGTTTAGAGCCCCTGAATCCGGCAATGACTGCCGTATCCTCGGTATTGTCGTTGTTGATGCGGCGCTTGTGTTTGTTGCAACGTGACCTGCCATTGCTATCCTTGGTATCCGAAGTACCATGGTTCTTTGATATATTATTGCTGCGAGCCAGCCAGCTGTCCTCTCCCGCACAAAAGCAGGTCATGAGTGTTGTGAGGGCTGCCATAAATTTCAGATTTTCCTGGCCAAGGTGAGGGCTGGTGAAGGAGGGGCCGCCGCAGGGCAAGGAGCATCGCCACCCTGAAATGTATTATGAGGGTGTCCTGAAGGGTGCCCGTCTTGTGGCGGACGAGTGTGCGAAGGATGTAATTTTTGAATGAATTTGCTCGTGTGATACTGTATTATGAAAACTTGTTCATGTGCGCTATGCAATGCTTGTTTGAATTCAAAATATTACCTTCTGTGCGGCTGTTTATCAAATCTGAGAGATGGCCAGTCGTCGGCTTCTGCCCCCCATGCCATGAGTGCTGGGGTGTTTGGGATAAATCTAAGCACTCTTTCTCCCATTGTTGGGTCCTTCGAGGGAGGTGCTCAGCACAACTTACAAGGCAATCGGACTATAATGCTTTATCACTCTCACTTAGCCATAGAAGTCTACAATTTTAAATTTTGGCGAAGCCCCTAGTATTCGGAAGGCCGAATTCGGGGCGCTATACATGCCTAAGCCGGACAAAGCCGACTCCTCGCCCTAAGCGGCATAAGTCTTTAGGGACTCGAGACCTCTCGAACAGCGACTAGCTCTCACCTTATCATGACAGTCAGTTTTAGCTTTCTCTACTGAGGTGCTTGCGCAGATGAACCGGGGCACAATCGCAGTAGTTCTCCCACTGCTACCTTAGCCGATATACTGGAACGTAAGGTACCAAAACATGGGAGCCGGGCAACCCCAACTATTGACCCAAGAAATGATTCGGAGCTGATGCATATAATGCTATAAGTTTGGGGTGCCGCACTGTCGAAAGTATTCGGACTTCTCACGCCGTATTATGGGGTGCGCTTCAGCCCCTGGCGTATTGGCCGTACCAGAGTGTACGGGTGCTGAATGTCATGAATGAACATATATATATATATATATAACAGAATAGAGAATGCGGTAATAGTCTAGTGCTATGCATTGTTTATTCAAAAAGGTGCGTCGAAGAAGAATGATACAAGTAGTGCGATAAGCAAAAAGTAGGACTATTTGACATGTCCCCTCCAAGGGCAAGCTGAGGAATGGTATTTATAGTAGGTATTTCACTCGTTATCAGAGACCACATGGGAGTTCCATGGTGCGACGTAGCTTTCTGCCTCCTTGGTTGTTGTATCGTGTGTCCGGCAATCATACTGCCAGACAGGGTTTTCAGAGAGTAAAGTCCTAAAAGAGAGAAAATATAACAAAGCGGGAAGCCCCTAGTGCGGTTGAGCCGCGTTTTGGGGCGTGCCGTAGTCGTGCCCCCCCACCTATGCCCATGGTATTTTCAATGCGTAATTATGTACATGTGGCATGGATTTCGCTGTTTGGCTGGGACTGGGGTGGGGCCCGCATTGCTATGCGAGCTCGGAACGTGCCAGGTGGTCTTGTTGCAGATTACTTTGGGCACGCTTGACAATGTTCAGGTGTTTAATCGCCGAACTGGTGGATTGCCCGAAGAGGCTGCTTTGTGCTTCTGCTGCGAGGGCCGCAGTGTGCTCCTCCGTGCGGAGAGAGCGCTCTGTGTTTCCATTGACTGTGATGACCCCCCGAGGTCCTGGCATCTTGAGCTTGCGTTATGCATAATGCGCTACTGCATTGAATCTCGCAAATGCGGTTTGCCCGAGCAGTGCGTGATAGCCACTGCGGAACAGGACTATATCAAAGATTAACTCCTCGCTTCGGAAGTTATCCGGGGATCCGAAGACCAGTTCTAGTGTGACTGGGCCTGTGCAATGGGCCTCTACACCTGGTATGACGCCTTTGAAGGTCATTTTTGTGGGTTTGATCCTTGAGGGGTCTATGCCCATTTTGCACAATGTGTCCTGATAAAGCAAGTTCAGGCTATTGCCGCCATCCATAAGGACTCGAGTGAGGTGAAAACCGTCGATGATTGGGTCTAGGACCAGTGCGGAGAATCCGCCATGACGGATACTAGTGGGGTGGTCCCTGCGATTGAAGGTGATGGTAGGAGGACCATGGGTTGAACTTTGGGGCGACTGGCTCCAACGCATATACGTCCCTTAGCGCACGCTTTCGCTCCCTCTTGGGGATGTGGGTTGCGTATATCATGTTCACCATCCGCACTTGTGGGGGAACCTCTTCTGTCCTACGGTGTTCGGTGGCCGGGGCTCCTCCTCGTCATCGCTATGTAACCCCTTATCTTTGTTTTCGGCATTTAACTTGCCAGCCTGCTTGAACACCCAACATTCCCTGTTGGTGTGGTTGGCTGGCTTGTCGGGGTGTCATGTATTTGACACGAGCGATCGAGTATACGGTCCAAACTGGACGGGCCCGGAGTGCTTCTTTTGAATGGCTTTTTCCGCTGACCGGGTTTAGAGCCCCTGAATCCGGCAATGACTGCCGTATCCTCGGTATTGTCGTTGTTGATGCGGCGCTTGTGTTTGTTGCAACGTGACCTGCCATTGCTATCCTTGGTATCCGAAGTACCATGGTTCTTTGATATATTATTGCTGCGAGCCAGCCAGCTGTCCTCTCCCGCACAAAAGCGGGTCATGAGTGTTGTGAGGGCTGCCATAAATTTCGAATTTTCCTGGCCAAGGTGCCGGGCGAGCCACTCGTCCCGGATGTTGTGCTTAAAAGCTGCTAGGCCTCTGCATCTGGACATTCGACGATTTGATTTATATTTGTCAGGAATCGTGTCCAGAATTGCCTAGCCGATTCCTCTGGCTGCTGAATTATGTGGCTCAAGTCATCGGCATCCGGTGGTCGCACATAAGTGCCCTGGAAGTTGTCGAGGAATGCGGCTTCCAGATCTTCCCAACAGCCAATGGATTCTGCTGGCAGGCTGTTGAGCCGATGCCGAGCTGGTCCTTTGAGCTTGAGTTGGAGGTATTTGATGGCATGTAGATCGTCACCGCGGGCCATGTGGATGTGCAGGAGGAAGTCCTCGATCCATACCGCAGGATCTGTTGTACCGTCGTATGATTCGATATTTACGGGTTTGAAACCCTCTGGGATTTGGTGATCCATTACTTCGTCTGTGAAGCATAGGGGGTGTGCGGCACCTCTGTACTGGGCTATGTCGTGACGCACCTCAAATGAGTCTTGTCCGCTGTGTTCGGTCCGGCCGGATTTACTTTTACTGTATCCGGCGTGACGGTTATCGTCTCGCGTAGTGGCGCGCCCTCTTGATCCGTAGATCGATCTTGCGTGTTTTGCTTTGTCCTCCAATACGTCTCGCAGGTCTAGCGTGTTTCCCCGTGCCTTGACATTTTTATTTAAGTAGCGTCAGGGTGTGGGCTGAGCTTTTGGCTGAAATGCCTCTCTGTCGCGGCCACGAGGTGGCCGATTAGCCACATCATACGCTGGAGATGTATGTTTTAATGCTTCCTCCTACAGTCAGGGTAGCAACCTGCGCTTTGGGTAACCCTTGCAGGGGCGTTCGAGTTCATATTCCTCGGCCGCAAGGACTTCAGTGCATCTGTCAGCTAGCAAATCTTGATTAGCTTGAAGCTGTTGTTGCTTTTTCTTAAGGCTATTTGCCATGGCTATAAGCCGACGCTTGAAGCGCTCTTGCTCGACGGGATCCTCAGGCACGGCAAATTCGTCATCGTCGAGGCTTTCCTTGTCTTCGGAGGGAGGCACGTAATTATCTTCCTCCGGCTCTCCATCTGCCTCTCTCTCGGGAGGGCTGGCTTCTCCATCCTCCTGCTCTAAATCTTGCTGGAGGGGATTGTCGTCATCTTTGGTACTATTTGGAGTGCTATTATCTCCTATGCCGGTATCACCACTTTTGCTTTGGCGAGACTTAGAGCGGTGCCGCTGTCGTCGGTGCTTGGGTTGCTTCTTGGAGGGGTCATCCTCCAATGTCTCTTTGCCATTGCCTTCTTTGGGTGTGTCCACCATGTATATATCATATGATGAGGTGGTTGTCCAATGCCCTGTGGGCAGTGGTTCCTGTTCGTCTCCTGCATCGTCGTCCATACCGCCGATGTCTTCGGAGTCGAAGTCGAGCGTGTCGGTCAAATCTTCGAAAGTGGCTACGAAGTGGGTGGTGGGTGGGCGGCGAATTTCTTCGTCATCCGCATCCCAATCCTGCCGGACATAGTTTGGCTAGGACTCTCCTAACAAGGAGAGAGACCTTAATGAGTTCAGTATGTCGCTGAAGGGCGAGTGCTGAAAGATATTGGTGGAGGTGAACTCTATGATCGACACCCAGTCGGATTCGATAGACACGGGGGCAGGCGGTTCGGAGTCCGTGGCCGGGGAAGAATCTGGCAGTTTGGCCTCACGGCTCTCGTGAAGGGTAAGGTCGATACTTGGCTCGATCGCCACTGAGAATGCGGCCTCCGTGGCGGGGTCTATCCACCCATCCATGGATGGCGCAATTGGCTCCGAATTGAGGGTCGGAGCGGTTGCCGGTGCGGTCTCCTGAACACTGTCCGATGGTAGAGCTAAATCGTGCTCATCGTGACCGTGCGGCGCACTCGGCTAGGGTTCAAATCCGTCAAAGATGAAGTCTCCGCGGATGTCGGCTGTGTAGTTTAAGCTTCCAAACCTGACTTGGTGGCCAGTGTCATAACTCTCGATCTGCTCCAGATGGCCAAGTGAGTTGGCCCACAGTTCGAAGCCGCCGAATACAAAGATCTGTCCGGGGACAAAAGTCTCACCCTGGACTACATCCCTATCGATGATCGAAGGAGCCATCAAGCCTAACGATGATGACACAGAGGAACTCTCAATGAAAGCACCAATGTCGGTGTCAAAACCGGCGGATCTCGGGTAGGGGGTCCCGAACTATGCGTCTAGGCGGATGGTAACAGGAGACAGGGGACACGATGTTTTACCCAGGTTCGGGCCCTCTTGATGGAGGTAATACCCTACATCTAGCTTGATTGTTCTTGATAATATGAGTAGTACAAGAGTTGATCTACCATGAGATCGAAGAGGCTAAACCCTAGAAGCTAGCCTATGGTATGATTGTTGTCATTGGTCCTACGGACTAAACCCTCTGGTTTATATAGACACCGGAGGGGGCTAGGGTTACACAGAGTCGGTTACAAGGAAGGAGATCTACATATCCGTATTGCCAAGCTTGCCTTCCACGCCAAGGAGAGTCCCATCCGGACACGGGACGAAGTCTTCAATCTTGTATCTTCATAGTCCAATAGTCCGGCCAAAGGATATAATCCGGCTGTCCGAATACCCCCTAATCCAGGACTCCCTCGAGGACCCTGTCGAGTATGTTCATGAGGAGCAAGGATTCGATACCTCTGAGAACATTGCAGGCAAGATAATCATTACCTCCGATATCACTTCTATCTTTTCTTCCTAGTTGTTCGTTCTATCGCTATGTTGCGCTACCTACCACTTGTTTATCAAGCCTCCAATATTGCCATGTCAAGCCTCTAACCCACCTTCCTAGCAAACCGTTGTTTGGCTATGTTACCGCTTTTTCTCGGTCCCTCTTATAGCGTTTCTAGTTGCAGGTGCAGTGCAGATTGTTCCATGTTGGAACATGGATATGTTGGGATATCACACTATCTCTTATTTAATTAATGCATCTATATACTTGGTAAAAGGTGGAAGGCTTGGCCTTTTGCTCGGTGTTTTCTTCCACTCTTGCCGCCTTAGTTTCCATCGTACCGGTTTTATGTTCCTTCATTTTGTGTCCCTAACACGGTGAGGGTTTATGGACCCCTCTTGACAGTTCGCTTTGAATAAAACTCTTCCAGCAAGGCCCAACATTAGTTTTACCATTTGCCTAATAACAACTAAAAATTTCATAGGGAGTAATTAACCCGAGGATTCTTAATCAACAGCCCGAGCCAATGCTCCTCATGAGTGTTGGTCCAAACTAGAGTCATGTGCGGCTTCCCCCGGGGCAACTCGGGTCTCAGTTGATGTACGCTACGCTCATCCGATTGTGGCCTGAGACAAGATACGCGCGGCTATTATCACGGTGTCGGCATGTCGGGAGGTCTTCTTGGTTTTGTTTTACCATAGTCGAAATGTCTTGTGCACCGAGATTCCGAGTCTGATCGGAGGGTCCCGAGATGGAGGATTGTCTCAACGAATCATGAGCTTATCATGGGATAAGTGGGGACATCCCTGCAGGGTTTAATCGTTCGATTGCCGTGCCTACGGTTATGTGGCAGACGGGAGTTTTTAATATCCGGTTGTAGTGAACTTGAAACCAAACTCTCTAAAATACACCAACCGTGTGTGTAACCATGATGGTCTCTTTTCGACGAGGTTCAGGTAGAGAACACGGTAGGGTAATGTTTGAATGTAAGTAGTTCAGGATCACTTCTTGATCATTAACTGAATACGACCGTTTGTGTAGCTTCTCATCTTGTTCTTACATTCATAAGTTAGACACCATACAATGCTTAGTGCTTGCTGCAACTCCACCTTATATCCATACCTTACCTTTAAGCTTTGATAGTCTTGACACTGTCGGTAATAGGATTGCTGAGTCCCCGTGGCTCACAATATACTACAACACAGTTGCAGGTACCGATGAGACTGATGCAGGTGATGTCACTGAGCTCAAGTGGGAGTTCAACGAAGACCTTGGCCGTTACTATGTTTCCTTTCCGGATGATCAGTAGTGGTGCCCAGTAGGGTCGATCGGGACTTAGCTTGGGTGGTTATCTTTTATTCATTTGATTCCGTCCGTAGCCAGACTCTGTGTTCATCTTGAATGATTGTATAACTTGATGATATTGTGTGACATTGTGGCGATTGTAAGCCAAAGCTCGTATTCTATCTATTCAGTACATGAGATGAGCAAAGATACAACCACTCTTGCGATAATACCAATATGCGCTTATGCCCCAAGTCATGGCTCAACACGTATCGAGTATAGTCGCATATTGGGCGTTACACAGCAGCATGCATGCGTTCCGCGTCGAGTTGAGCCTCTTTGTCGGGGTTCTGGAACAACATCTATGGGATCCCTCGACGGAATCCCTTCTATGGTTGCGGGGCGTGAGGCTGCGCAAAGAGCGGGTCTAGAATATCAACTCGGTGGGATTTTTACCCAGGTTCAGGCCGCAAGCGATGCATAAAACCCTAGTCCAGATTTGTGTGTATTTAGTGTTCTTGAGTTCTTGAACTAGCTGCGGTGCATGCCCAGTGCAAAAAGTCTGAATCCTTCCTTGGTATGCCTCGGGCCTCCTTTTATATGTCAAAGGGGTCGCCACAGTGGCACACAGGAGGTGGAAAGTATGTACAGTGTACAATTTATCTCCTCACATCCTAGGACAAAACGCATTTAATGCGCCGTCTATGTGTCCTCTTGGTTTATCAGGGACGGTAAAGGAGCATGTCCCTTCCATCGCCACCTCGCCTTGCTTCGACGCGCGTCCAAGGTGAAGAGGCATGCAGCGCCACGCTGGCTGGCTGCTGAGCTGGTGCGGTGGCAGGGTATTCACGAAGATCTGCATGCCACCACGTAGGTGCTTGGTTGGTTGGCCTAGAAGCTGCATGCTGCCACGCAAGTGTGTGCCTAGTTGGTAGGCTGGTCGCCACACCGGAACGGGGGGGGGGGCAGCGAAGCTGTGGTAAGTGCGGGCCTGGTTGTGGCCGTGTAGATGCCCCCGGAAAGGCCCTTGCCGGGATTTCACGGGCGTCCTCGGCAAGGCCCTTGCGGGGGGGGGGGGGGGTTGTGAGCGTCCCCGGCAAGGGTCTTGCCGGGGGTCTTCAGTCGTCCCCGGCAAGATCTTGCCCGGGGTGTTTGTCTTCTGATGCTCACTTAGGCCTGCAGGCCTTTGGTTTCAACAAAGATCTGCATGCCACCATGTAGGCGCTCCCGAGCCTCGGTCTTGACATTGTCGACAGCATCATGACTCTCAGGCTCAAGGGTGGCGGTCTTGTTGGTGTTGGGCAAGATGCCCCGACAAGGCTCTTGTCGGGGCCATGTAGGACGTCTTGACAAGGGCTCTTGTCGGGTGAAGCCCATCTTGTCTCTTTGCTCTTTATACTTTTGGCTTGGGCGCTGCCCCGGCAGTTACTCTGTGCATTTGAAAACCAAACCGAAAAACCATACCGAAAATAAACCAAACCAAACCGATTTTATGGTTTTTATGGTTTCTGGTTTCGGTATGGTAAGAACTTTTCATACTGATTTGAACTTTGGTTTTTATGTTATATACCAAAAAACTGAATGGTTAACCGAATAAACCGAAGTAAAAAATAAATTTATATTTCTTGAGATGAACAACCATACAAGTTGTCATTTTTCTTGTACATGAGTCAAATTCACTACTAAGCACGTAAGTTTTTCTTGTAACATAGTCATTTTTCTCTTTTTAAAATCCTAAGCACATCCATAACCATCAACACATGATTCAAATAATGCATATATACTTATATATAGTCATATACTATTTGTGTAGAATAGTATGTGTTTTGAGTCATAACTTTGCTAATTATTATTACGTCATTTTCAAATTCGCGTCAACTTTGGTTTTTATGGTATATACCGAAACCATACCGAAATAATTTGGTATATACCGAAACCGAACCGTATTTTAATTTCATACTGTATTTACCGAAGTATTAATATCGTACAAACTGAAAAACCATATAAACCAAACCATGGAAACCGAATAAACCGACCGACCTATCTGGCCAATGAGTCTCGGAGGCTTTGCCGGGGTTCCCTGACCAAGGTGCTCACCAAGGTAGCATTCTGGAACCCCAATGTCGACTTCGCCAACATGCTTGAGAGCTTGCCGAAGGGCACGAACCTCACGATGCTCGAAGAGCGCATCGAGCCCATCATCAGATGCGTCGACGGAGTCCAGAGGGTGGAGGGCCAGCGCCGGGACTAGCCACCTCGTTTCTCCTTGCCACCGCGAGTTCATGCCCAAGACAAGTTTGATCATAAGTTAGAACTGCGGCAATCATTGATGTAATATCACTCTGCAATACTTTGAAATGAAGCATGCTATCTTCCTGTTTAATCTTTCTTTATATGTACACACCCTATACCTAGTTGGAAATGTTTGTCAGCGCATAAACCCATGCTGTGGCGCTTTGAGGAACGGATCCTTAGCAGCCTGCCGGGGGGTGCTTGCTCCCAGGAAAATCACCTTGCCGTTCACGGCAGCCGCCTGGTCTGTTGAGCGGACTCGAAACGGAACAGGGGCATTGCCAATAGCGGAAGGGTTCCCTTGTGTGCAGGTTTTCCATACAAGGAGCAAGATCTTTCGAGGAAGATAACCCTATAAAAAAGGAAAAATGCTCAAGGTTTCGCGTGACTTAGCTTTTTGTCGCCACGTGGATGGTTGTTGCGGCTGCCGACAGCACCGCCCCGACTAGCCGATGGCACCAAAGTGTGGCTGGTCGGCGTTGTGTTCTTCTCTCGAGCCATCATGACGGAGGAGTCGATGGGTTGGCTTCAAAACCAGATTTCCACTGCCTCAGCGCCCCTACCTGGTGCGCCAAAGATGTCGTAGTTCTAGAACGACACCTATGGGATCCCTCAACGGAATCCCTTCTACGGTTGCGGGGCATGGGCTTGCGCAAAGAGCGGGTCTAGAAGATCAACGTGGTGGGATTTTTACCCAGGTTCGGGCCACAAGCGATGCGTAAAACCCTAGTCTTGCTTAGTGTGTATTTAGTGTTCTTGAGTTCTTGAACTAGTTGTGGTGCATGCCCAGTCCAAAAAGTCTGAATCCTTCCTCAGTACACCTTGGGCCTCCTTTTATATGTCAAAGGAGTGGCCACTGTGGCACACAGGAAGTGGAAAGTATCTACAGTGTACAAGTTTATCTCATGACATCCTAGGACAAAATGCGTTTAATGTGCTGCCTATGTGTCCTCTTGCTTTATCGGGGATGGTAAAGGAGCATATCCCGTCCATCGCCGCCTCGCCTTTCTTCGACGTGCGTCCAAGGTCACGAGGCATGCAGCGCCATGCTGGCTGGCTACTGAGCTGGTGTGGTGGCAGGGTCTTCACTAAAATCTGCATGCCACCACGCAGTTGCTTGGCTAGTTGGCCTAGAAGTTGCATGCTGCCATGCAAGTGTGTGCCTAGTTGGTAGGCTGATCACCACGCTGGAATGGCGCACGGGGCAGCGAAGCTTTGGTAAGTGCGGGCTTGCCTTTGGCCCCGTAGACGCCCCCGGCAAGGCACTTGTCGTGGTCTCGTGAGCGTCCCCGGGAAAGTCCCTTGCCGGGGGGTTTGCAAGCATCCCCGGAAAGGGTCTTGCCGGGGGTCTTCAGTCGTCCCCGGCAAGATCTTCCCAGGGGTCTTCGTCTTCTGGTGCTCACTAAGTCCTGCAGGACTTTGGTTTCCACAAAGATGTGCATGCCACCATGCAGGCGCTCCCAAGCCTCGGTCTTGATGTTGTCGATAGCGTCATGAATCTCAGGTTCAAGGGTGGCATTCTTGCTAGTGTTGGCCAAGTTGCCCTGGCAAGGCTCTTGCCGGGGCCATGTAGGCCGTCTCGGCAAGGGCTCTTGCCGAGGGAGGCCCATCTTGTCTCTTCGCTCTTTATGCTTCTGGCTTGGGCGCTGCCTAGGCAGCCTTGTATCTTTGCTTCCTATGCCCTGCCGAGCCCGGCCGTAGGTGTGGCTGCGACTGCCCGTGCACGAGTAAAGGGGTACAGAAGGGCCCCTACTTTTGTACACCGACATGAGCCCTCAGGCCTGAGCCACAAATAAGCGCAGAGCGTTGTTGGA
Source organism: Triticum monococcum (assembly GCA_034509565.1). Taxonomy (NCBI): domain Eukaryota; kingdom Viridiplantae; phylum Streptophyta; class Magnoliopsida; order Poales; family Poaceae; genus Triticum; species Triticum monococcum. The sequence goes on along the minus strand of CM067847.1, from coordinate 386,483,408 downwards.
CCAGGCCCAGAACGGTGCGCGGGCACGCGTGGTAGAGTTTTTACCACAGTAACTCCTTCACCAGTTGTGCTTCCCCATGACCCGCATTGAGTGCGTGACGTGGGGGTCGTGCATGGGGTGGTTGCAGCGCGCTTGCGTCACCTCGTGGTGAATATTAAAGAGGCGGCCCGCGTCTTCCCCATAAAAAGAGGAAACCGCATGGGCACTGCTTATTTACCCTCCGCACCTTCTTCCAATGTTGGAACCACCATTCCCCTCTTCTTCCTCAAGCACAAATCAAAACCCTAGCCTCTGCTCGCCGCTGCCGCGCCCCCATTGCCTTTGACCCCTCATCCCCTCCCAGCCACCATGGCGCCCAAGACCGGCAAGGGCAAGGGAGCGGCCAAAGACGACGGAGGGAAGGAGGCGCAGGAGAGAGAGTTAGTGGAGCTTCGAACACAGCGCGCCCTCTTCACCTTGACGGTCGACGCGCTCGTCCTCAGGGACATGTTCAGGCCCCTGTGGGGAAGGGAGACGTCGGGGCACCCTACCACACGTATCATCCCCGCCGCCTTTGCCAAGGACGTCCCAAATCGGTAACCCTTCTTTGTTGATTACTTCACCTGCGGGATCTACCCCCCTTTCTCCAATTTCTTCAACGACCTCATGCACAACTTCGGCTTCCATCTTCTGGATTTCACGCCGAACGCCGTGGCGTGCATGTCCTTCTCCGCCCATCTCTGTGAGGGCTTCGCCGGAGTGCCCCCCAGCACAGCGCTTTTCCGGCATTGCTTCACCCCTCGCATCCAGCCAGGGGGCGCCATCTCTGGCTGCATCACATGGATCTTGAGGGGTTAGAGCAAGGGCACGTACCTGGAGGGAACCCATAAGGAGAGGTGGGAGAGTGGCGGGGCCGGTGGTGCTGGATCGAGGAGGCAGATCCGCAGGAGTTCTGCCGGGTCCGTTGGAAACCACTAGTCTGCCGCAACGACTGGAGCAACGTTGACGCTAACGACAAGAAGCTCACGGTCGCCACCACCAGGATCCATCACTTCACCTTGGTCGGGCTTATGCTCGAGATGATTGGAGCTGACTTCATTCGCCGCCGGATTGCCCCACTGCACAACAAGGGGAGGACGGCTTGGGACTTCATGAATGCGGCTGTCGTCATGAGGCTCTACCCCGGCCTGAAACACAATTTCACAGTGTTGTAGCATGCTCATCTTTGCCATAGGCTCGTTCAGCTTAAGATCGATGAGGCCGGCTGAGTCGAGAGGACCGGCAAGGTCGAGAAGGCGGGCAAGGCCGCCAAAGTCGCCGGTTCTCTGTTTGGGTTGCCAGCGGGAGTGGTCCCGTTGAGCAACAACTGTCGCTAGACTGCCATCATCGCCATGATGCCAAACTTCAACGCGCACGGCCTCGATCCAACCTGGGCCGAGCCGGAAGCAGAGTGGGTGCAGGCATTCTTCGACAACCTGTTGGAGAGGTATGTTCGCGATGAGCCACTTCTCATCTGCGACACTACTCGGGAAGAGCTGGCGTATATCGCCGCCAGGGCGGAGGAGGCGGCCCTTGCTAAGGAGGCCGGCAGCGTTGGCACCATGGAGGACGAGGCTGACACGGTCATAGAAGAGAAATAGTTCACCGAGTGGGCGGGGTTTGCCAGGGGATCCAACGACGCCGGTGCTGGGGCCCCCTTGTCAAAGATGTGGTCGAGGAGTCGGCCGAAGAGAAGACCGAGGCGGAGGACCCCACCGGCCCCGGAGAGAAAACGTGTCCTGCGGCAGGCTAGCACTGGCGGGCCGGTCCGGCCTGGCAGGACCACGCAGCGGCAATAGGCCCAGGCACAGCCCACGCGCGAGACGAGGGTTGCGATAGTGAAGAAGGCCGCGGCTGCCACTTCTTAATCATACAAGCGGCGCAGGACGCCTTCGCCTTCCCCTCCCCCCATGGACGCCGCCCCGGAGGCCGACTTCGACCTCGTGTCCTTCAGCCCGAAGATGAAGAGGAGGCAAGCAGAGGAGGACGAGTAAGCATCTCGCCCTTCATCATTTCTGACCCTCAGCTTGCGTCATCTTTCCTGACTTGATCTTGTCTTTGCAGTGACACGGAGACACTGGCCTAGAGGGAGGCGAAGAGGGCTAGGGCTTCGACGGGTGACAAGCCCCCGGCGAGCACCCCACGCACGCCGGAGCTGGTCCTGATCAGCCCAGACAACAGCCCTCGGCGCAGCCCCCGCCTCAGCCCCCAGCGTGAGTTCATTACTCACTCCTCACCAATGGGCGTTGGGGCGTGAATCCTTGGTGCTGACCTTGCTGGGTTTGCAGGAGGAGAGCGGCAACATGAGGAGCCACTGAGGGCTACCCCTGACTCGCCGCCCCCGTCAACCACTTCACCCAGAGGGGCGTCCCTGGCAAGGGCGCCTTCCGCCGAGCCCACGCTCATGGAGAACGAGGCAAGCATGGCCGCTGGCGGCTCCGTCCTGGCCACGGACATTGGCAGGGAGGGAACCACTTGTTCCCATCTTGGCACGGGTAAGTGGCCTGCCTCCCATCTCTCTTTCTTTTTATTCTGTTCTTGGCCTCGTTTCATTCTCCTTTCTAGTTTCCAGACCCTCCCTTGATGGACCATGAGGACATCGACACTGTCATTGGGGAGGTCACCAGGGACGCCGAAGCCGAGGCCGCCAAGATCGCGGCTGAGGAAGCCATGAAGTCCGGCACCGAGGAGGCCGGCAAGGGGCCTGTCGGGGGGACCGGTGGGAACGCTGCCGGGGAGGTCGGCAAGGGGCCTGTCGAGGAACCTGGCAAGGCCACTACCGAGGAGGCTAGCAAGGGGCCTGCCGGGGAGGCCGCCGAGGAGCCCGCCAAGGAGGAGGTGACCAACGACCAACCTTCCTCCCCTGCAGCCCCTGCCCTGCGCAAGTACCTGAGGGTGGACGACAACCTGTTCGTCCGCCTCCCAGGGACGGCGAGCACTAGAGCGCCAGCCGAAGGGGAGGTGTTTGATGATGATGTACTCGCCACCTCCGGGCTCCAGGTTGTCGATGAACCGAGCACCGACGACGGCGATTCCCAGTAGGAGCAGCTTCTTCGGGCCATGAGCGCCAACATCCAGAAGCTCCAAGCATTCCACCGTGCCCGCCAGGACAAGGCAAAGTCCAGGATGGCGGCAGTGGACAAGGCGGAGGCAGATTTTGAGGAGCGCGTCACCCAGACGCAGGTCTGGTTTCGCGAGGCCCGGGAAGATTTGAGGACTTCCCAGGGTGAGCTGGATGAGCGCAAGCGAGAGCTCATCCTGAAACAGGCTGACATCGAGAAGGTCCAAGATGCAGCAAAGGAATAGGCCGCCAAGGATGAAGCTGCCCGGTAGCAGCAGCAAGCTCTGCTGGACAGCCAGGAGGAAGACCTCGGTCCGCGTGAGCAGGCGCTTGCCGCCACGCTCCGTGGCAAGGACGACGAGGTTGGGAAGATTATTGCTCAACGGACCTAGGATCTAGAGCAGAAGCATGAGGATGCACTCAATGCTCTGGCCCTGGACCACGCCGTCAAGGTCGAGAAGCTGGAGCTGGAGCGGGAGCAGCTGAAGAAGAAGGTCTTAGGGCTGACGGAGGAGAGGGATGCAGCCAACCGTTCTCTGGTGGATTCGCAGGTCACCGTCCCTAACCAGACCAAGCTGCTCTCCAAGGCCAACAGCTCCATTGACGATTTCAAGCTACAGCTAGGCGCTTTGGAGGGGAAGCCTTCATAGGTCACGACCCGGGAGAGGACACTGATCAATGCCCTGGAGACCGAGAAGCAGCTGTGGAGCGATGACGCCACCGCCCATACGGAATATGCTGGCATCATAAACCTCTGGATCAACCGTCTCGCTGATGTTGCCAAGAGGCTCATTGCGCAGCTAGTCGTCATGGGCATGCCGGATGTCAGGTACTCCCAGGAGCCAAATGTGAGCCCCAATGCCAAGTTGACCTTCTTCTTCGAGGGCGTCCTCGACGCTCTGGAACAGCTCCGCTCCAACCGAGCGACCTATCTGGCCAATGAGTCTCGGAGGCCTTGCCGGGGTGCCCTGACCAAGGTGCTCACCGTGGTAGCATTCTGGAACCCCAACGTCGACTTCACCGACATGCTTGAGAGCTTGCCAGAGGGCACGAACCTCATGGTGCTTGAAGAGCGCATCGAGCCCATCATCAGATGCATCGACGGAGTCCAGAGGGTGGAGGGCCAACGATGGGACTAGCCACCTCGTTTCTCCTTGCCGCCGCGAGTTCATGCCCAAGACAAGTTTTATCTTAAGTTATAACTGCGGCAATCATTGATGTAATATAACTCTGCAATACTTTGAAATGAAGCATGCTATCTTCCTGTTTGATCTTTCTTTTTACACACCCTACGCCTAGTTGGAAAGGTTTGCCGGCGCATAAACCCATGTTGTGGCCTTTTGAGGAACGGATCCTTAGCAGCCTGCCGGGTAAATCACCTTGCCGTTCTCGACGCAGCCGCCTGATCTGTTGAGCGGACTCAACGGAACAGGGGCGTTGCCAATGGCGGAAGGGTTCCCTTGCGTGCAGGTTTTCCATACAAGTAGCAAGATCTTTCGAGGAAGATAACCCTATAAAAAGGGGAAAATGCTCAAGGTTTCGCATGACTTAGCTTTTTGTCGCCACGCATGGTTGTTGCGGCTCTGGACAGCACCGCCCCGCCTAGACGATGGCACCAGAGTGTGGCTGATCGGCGTTGCCTTCTTCTCTCGAGCCATCGCGACGGAGGAGTCGATGGGTTGGCTTCAAAACCAGATTTTCACTGCCTCAGGGCCCCTACCTGGTGAGCCAAAGATGTCGGGGTTCTAGAATGACACCTATGGGATTCCTCGATGGAATCCCTTCTACGGTTGCGGGGCATGGGGCTGCGCAAAGAGCGGGTCTAGAAGATCACCACGGTGGGATTTTTACCCAGGTTCGGGCCCCAAGCGATGCGTAAAACCCTAGTCTTGCTTTGTGTGTATTTAGTGTTCTTGAGTTCCTGAACTAGCTACGGTGCATGCCCAGTCCAAAAAGTTTGAATCCTTCCTCAGTACACCTCGGGCCTTGTTATATATGTTAAAGGGGTAGCCATAGTGGCACACATGAGGTGGAAATTATGTATAGTGTACAAGTTTATCTCGTGACATCCTAGGACAAAATGTGTTTAATGTGCCGCCTATGTGTCCTCTTGCTTTATCTGGGACGGTAAAGGAGCCTTTCTCGTCCATCGCCGCCTCGCCTTGCTTTGACGCGCGTCCAAGGTGACGAGGCATGCAGCGCCACGCTGGCTGGCTGGCTGTTAAGCTGGTGCGGTGGCAGGGTCTTCACTAAGATCTGCACGCCACCACGCAGTTGCTTGGCTGGTTGGCCTAGAAGCTGCATGATGCCATTCAGGTGTCTACCTAGTTGGTAGGTTGATCACCATGCCGGAACAGGCGCGGGGCTGCGAAGCTTTGGTAAGTGCAGGCCTGCCTTTGGCTTCGTAGACGCCCCCGGCAAGGCACTTGCCGTGATCTCGTGGGCGTCCCCAGCAAGGCCTTTCCGAGGGGTTTGCGAGCGTCCCTGGAAAGGGTCTTGTCGGGGGTCTTTAGTCGTCCCCGGCAAGATCTTGCTGGGGGTCTTCGTCTTCTGGTGCTCACTAAGGCCTACAGGCCTTTGGTTTCCACAAAGATCTGCATGCCACCATGCTGGCGCTCCTGAGCCTCATTCTCAACGTTGTCGACAGTGTCATGACTCTCAGGCTCAAGGATGGCATCCTTTCTGGTGTTGGGAAAGTTGCCCCGGCAAGGCTCTTGCCAGGGCCATGTAGGTCATCTTGGCAAGGGCTCTTGCCGGGGGAGGCCCATCTTGTCTCTTCGCTCTTTATGCTTCTGGTTTGGGCGCTGCCTCCGCAGCCTTGTATCTTTGCTTCCTCTGCCCTGCCAAGCCCGGCCGCAGGTGTGGCTGTGACTGCCCATGCTCAAGTAAAGGGGTACAGAAGGGCCCCTACTTTTGTACCCCGACACTCTGCCTCCCGGTCCTCCTTTAGTGTCACCAGGTTGAACCGCTGGTCCGCCTGCACCAAGGGTGAGCCGGACACCGGCACGAAGTCAACGTCCATCGTCTCATACGCATCGGTGTCCTTCTGCGCCGCGACCTCCGCCATGAACATTGGATCGGCTTCCTCCTCCTTGTAGCTTGGCTCCAGAGAACTCGGGAATTGGCCCGCCGCAAAGCGAGCTTGGGAACGGAGGTCTGTGGCACCGACCGCCGCCGCGATTTCTGAGCGATGCTCTGGCATCAGCATCTTGTAGTACGTGATCTTGCAGCGCACAATGGCTTTCCGGTGAACTAGGGGACGCTTGATGCGGGCTAGGGGATCAAAAGGTGGGGGGATGGGATGGAGAGGAGGTGTGGTTTTGGGGCAGTGGCTGGCGTAGGCTGAGCAGCGAAGGTTCTGGTGTGAATAGTGGTTCTGGTGACGATCGTTCAATCGGTTTTGACCATACATTGCTCTTGTCGCACTCGCATTGCACCCCGGCATGCTGGACCCTCCACGTCGCTCACCGAATGGAACACGCTTTGTCTTGCATTTTTGCTCGCTTGTGGGACCGCAGTCGAGAGCAAACCGACGTCCCTCCCACTCCCCTCCCACTCCCGCGTCATTTATACTACTACTCCCTCTGTTTTATGCGGAGTAAATAAAAATAGAGGGAGTATACTATGGATGAGGATCCCCTGACGTGGCCGAACCCATTAAGTAACTGACATGCGGGGCCTAGCAAGCATGGGGCCTGCCAGTAGGTGACTGAAAATGGGGGTAAGGCAGGGATACCTACGTCACAGGATCCACTTCCACTACTACTCCCTCCGTCCATCTATACTGGGCCTAATGCGTTTTTCGAGGCTAACTTTGACAAAATGTTAGAGTGTGCAACTTACACAAAGCATACGGTCAAATTCGTATGTGAAAGGAGATTCCAATGATATAATTTTCACATTATACATCTCATGTACTATTAATCTTGTCAATAGTCAAAGGCGGTTTTGAAAAAATGCATTAGAGCATGGTTAATAATGTAGCCGGCTGTTGGCTATAAAGAGATGTCACCTCACTTAGAGCCATCATAAAAAATACTCATATAAGCATTTAATATTTGCATGGTTAAGTAATAGGTTGGCTCTTAGAATGGCTATTAGGTTGGCTCTTAGAATGGCTATTAGGTTGGCTCAAAGCATTTAATATTTGCATGAGCAAGGTATATGATTGGAAGAGAGTTGCATGCATATTTTTTTCTTGATCTATGTGTTATAGCCGGGTTGTAGAATAAGTGCCCGCTTCACTCTCTCTCCTCTCTTCTCACTCATCCAAGTAGGATTTTAATGACATGGAAAGTCTGATAGCCTACTGACTAGGCCTTATTAGACTTGCTCTTAGGCCCTATATAAATGGAAGGAGGGAGTACTATGAGCACTGCATATTGTACAGCAGATGTTGTCAGTACTCCACTAGTACTATCGGACAGGGAGCTTAAAAATACTATTGGACTGGCTATACAAGGCAAAATCATAGTAGGAAGAGCATGCGCGAGAATAAGCATTCACATGGTTGAAAACAAATTCAAAACCATCTCTGTTTGAATACAAATCTAGGAGTACATACGAATCTAACAATATTGATTATGCGTTGTTGAATTTTGATACTTTTTCTGTAAGTTTGATCAAAGTAGAGATACTTTGACTACACATAAAACTTATATGTAAACTAGAAAGGATCGGAGGGAGTATATTGTACGTTCAAAAGTGAAACGAACATTGAATACCCTTTATATATGATTTTCGGTTGCTATGATCACTGGTTCAAAATTTTGAATCCGCCTTAGGTATCACACATGCACCCACTCGTTCTCTCTAGATTTCATCTCGAGGTCCAGAGATCGGTTGAAACAGGACTAGGGTGGGTACAATACGTTCGTTTCGCTTATGAACGTACAATATACCCCCTCTGATCCCCACAACCCCCCTCCCCCGCCCCACGGGTCATTTCTATCATAGAAACAAAGCAAACTTTATCTCCTTGCACGACATGCAAATGATCTCTCAACATCAATCTTTCTCGTCAAGATGTGTCGGGCATGAACTAAATGGGATGTCGAAACTAACACGGGAAGCGACACGTAGTGGAGGCAAAGTGAAACTTTAAACGAACCATGTGTTTGTATGCATGTCGGACAAATTACAACATTGGAAATACAAGCATGGTCTAGGCCCACATACAAATGATACTCGGTGGAATGTTCAAATGAGGCATGTGGGAGGATGGACTCGACGGGAGGGCGGCATGATCAATGGAGAAGAGGGTTGGAGAGGAATGAGAAATAAGCAACGCCACATGATTATACTTGAACGGCTCAAATAAACAATAACCCTTCCATCTTGGTCACGGAGTAAGAATTTCCCTCGGTTTTCATTTAGTCTGCATATTAGGTTTGACAGAAGTCAAACTTCATAAAATTTGACCAAATTTATAGAAAACTAGCAAGATGCCCGTGCATTGCACGGAACATCAAGATCTTGTGAGAGAAAATGATGAACGAGGGAAGGCCTTATCTACAAATGTGGAGAGGAGTGCGGTAAATTGTCATAGTTTCCTTCCTGTCCGTTAGATATAGATCAGACAGCCTATATTGCAGGATGGCAGGCACACCATCATCACCAACTCTACTTTTTATAAGGGTAGAAATATGAACATTTACAATAGCAAATCTATATGATGTGAAATTATATTCAATAATGAATCTAATGGTATTGATTTGTTATTGTATATGTTATTACTTATGTCTATAAACTTTGTCAAAGTTTACGAAGTTTGACTTTGAGGAAAGCTAAAATGCGGAGTAAATAAAAACAGAGGGAGTACGCAGGGACTAGTATAGTTACTACTACCGGAACATGGTAAGTTGGACCCCTAAATGCGGGCACGGACTGGGCACACCTCAATTATTCCTTCAAACAACCGGACACCTACATTTAGCACACCATCCGGATACTTAATCAAGTGTTACGCTTCACTACTTGAAAAGGAAAAGGGTGGTACCATACCCAAAACCACCACACTAGGGGCTAGGGTAACAACTTGGTACTGTACCACATTTGAACCAGGGCACAAAAACCACCTGTTCTGCGCCTAATGCGCAACACAGAGCATTGACGCTCGAATTTGGCCAGGAACACAAGGAAACCGACATGTGGGGCACACCTGTCGGGACGACATGGCACAGACTAGTCCAATGGAGGAGCTGGCCCACGACCTCCTCACCACCGGCAACTATTCATGTGGGTCATGGGGGGCACCAAAGTGGTGCAGCTCCAGCACCGCCCCTGGGCACGGCGACTGCGGTGAGTGACACGCTAATCGTCGCTGGACATGGTCGGCTTCAGTGTGACGATGGTGGCGTTAGCGCTATGGCATGATCAGCAGATCAACACCCGGCTCGTCGAGGATGCAAGGGGCGCCGAAGTGCGTGCGCGCCGCGCCGCGTCCGCGGAGTGGTGTAGCGTGGCCAACTACATCCCCAGGACCTGATACCAAACCGGGTCGTCTTGCTTTTTCAATGACATGTGGGGATTGCATGTGAGCAGAGGGCATCTCCAACATTGGCATGACCACAACTGACTACTCGGGCACACCAAAAACCCTCGTCCCCCACGCCGTCGCGTGGTGCGTTCCCAGCTGGCGCCAGCTACCCGCATTCATGTCGTCCATCCGTATGCCGTCGTTAAGAGGCTCGGTGCCCGAGGAACCAACACCGGTGACTTAATGATGCACCCGGATGCTTGGCCTCACCGGAATGCGCTACTTAAAGCGGCAACGCCCAGCTAACCTCCACACCATAGAGCATTGTCTTGCTACGTGGCACCACATCTGCCATGACCGCGAGCGCGAACACTCTACGAGAGAGCTTGTCTTCGGGGATGAAGCTCGAGGTCACCGCCCTCGCTCAACTCGCCGCTCGCGACGCAATAGCGGTGCAGCCAGACGCGGACGCGACCGCACAAGCGGTGGCCACGCTGGCGGCCGACGACGGGAGCACCGTCAGCCACGCATCCTACGTGTCACCGTCCAACGTCCGGCACCACCAAGGTAGGGGACTCCTCCGAGGATGAGTAGGGCATGGGAGGTGGTAGATCATGGTGTGCCAACTGGTCGGTCCGTCTTCCGTGTTCTACTCTGCCTCGCCGGAGACCGCACCTTCACTTGACGCGTCTTGAACCCCGCCCCCGTACATGGAGATCGTAGATGGAGGACGTCGGTCGGCGCCATAGAATAGGTTTAGGGTCGGGTATCTTTTATTTTTCTGTCCTATAAAAGTTCAAAATGTAATGAAAATCTGTCGTGTTTGCATTAATCTCGACCGATGTATATGAACTCTCACAATAATATAGTATATTGTAGGAGTAATAGCAAGATGCCCGTGCGTTGCACGGAACATCAAGATCTTGTGGGAGAAAAGGATGAATGAGGGAAGGCCTTATCTGCAAATGTGGAGAGGAGTGCGGGTAAATTGTCATAGTTTCCTTCCTATCCGTTAGATATAGATCGGATGACCTATATTGCAGGATGGCAGGCACACCATCATCACCAACTCTGCTTTTTATAAGAGTATATAGATAGATAGATAGATAGATAGATAGATAGATAGATAGATATATAGATAGATAGATATGGAATGATGATTCGTTTGTGTATAAACTTAGAAGGTTTGAACCGAGACAAATCTAACATGCGAAGTAAACAAACACATAGGGTCTACATACACAATTTATCTTAGGCACTCCAATAGTACGTCCACTACACATTCACGCATTTCACATCTGTCTATATCTATGGGAACCTACAAAAGGGTTAACGTAAATTGCCTCTCTCTCTCTCTCCTCCCTGATTTCCATGGTGGTGGGCCCCTCCCTCCCCCCCAATCTATAATCAACAGTTCACACATTTCACATTACGTTAATTACGTAACTGGGATTACGTAGGTGTAGCATTACTCGTCCCAAAAATCCAACTAATCCAACCTCCAAGTATATCACGCGGGAAAAGACCCGGCCACGCCGTTTTAGTCAGGATTACCGGATTACTAGTAGTAGTATCGATGGATCACGCGAAGCACCAAGTTTTTTTTGAGGGGGCGAAGCACCAAATTTAAAAGGAAAAAAGTCGGTACACTCACAGCACCCCTGTCGTGGTCGCATTGCACCCCACACAAGTTCGGTCCTGCACACGGCTCACCACAACGGAACACGCTTTGGCTTGCCTCTTCACTCACACGTGGGACTGCACTTGGAGAAACTGACCATGAGTCAAACTCCGCTAGCCCACCGCGCGAAAATCCCCCCCTCCCCCACCAAAAAATTCCCCCGAAATCCAAATTCAACCGCCCTTCATCCAACTGGCCAATAATATTCCCCAACCCCCCCCCCCCCCCCGTGATGAGGACATAGACCTGGGGTAGGGTAATAGGCCTGACCTATACTTCCTACCTAAGGTCCTTGTCTTAGAAGCAAAGAAGTTCAAGGGTAAACAAGGTGGACCCAATAAAGGCGTCGAGTGCAATCCACTCGACCCACCATTCACTCGGAGACTATTTCTTCTTTGAGTCACTCGACTATTCAACCACTCGACCATGTAAAAGACCACTCGATGTACAAGAAGGCCTAAAGTCGTTCTGCACAGCAATAGTCGGGCATTTACTCGTATATTTAATGATCATTTGTAGCACTTTATTACAAAAGTTACCTGTAACACTCTCTCTTTATGAACATTGAACCCTGTGTAACGGAGGGGAGCTGGGGTCCTGGTGCACTCTATAGAAGCCACCCCCTCCCCTAGGACAAGGGTTCGCACCCCCTGTAACTCACACGCATATAATCCAGTCGACCGCCTCCGGGCTCCGAGACGTAGGGCTGTTACTTCCTTCGAGAAGGGCCTGAACTCGTAAAACTCGCGTGTACAACTCCTCCATAGCTAGGATCTTGCCTCTACATCCCTACCCCCTATTCTACTGTCAGACATAGAACCACGACAGTTGGCGCCCACCGTGTGGAAGGTTTCTTAGCGACTTGTTGGAGAAGTTGCGATTTTTCCAATCCCCATCAACATGGTTTCAGGCAGAGGTTTGGTCGAGGGCCGCGAGATCCGGCTCGGTGCGCTCGTATTCGTCGCCGACAACTCCGCTTGGCTCCTAGAAGTGCCACTTGACGTTGAGGCGCTCCCCATCCGCGGGGAAACACACTTTCACGCGTGCGTCTGTGGCGTCCTCCTACGGCAGCCGTCCACTCAGTATCGGCCGGCTCCTGTGCTGACCTCACTCCCTGCAGCCCGCCGGAGCAAACGTTCTGGTCGATCGAGGCTTCAGTGGTGGGTGAGGCATGCGGCGGCTCGCCAGTCGGACACCCCCCCAAGTCGCGGCAATCGAGCCCGACGAAACTCTCTACGGCCTGTTCGACTGGCTCCGTAGAGACTGCATCCGAGTGTGACAGCAGCGACCCTGCGCCGGAAGTTTTGATGGTCAATGGACCACGCAGTCCTCCTGGCTTCACCCGTGAAGATGGAGGCGATGGAGGCGGCAATCCGTCACGTGTTCACGAAGAGTACCGCCCCGAACCCCTCTCTTCGCAGCGGAGGGAAGAACTTCGCCGCCGGAATATGGATGCGCTTCACACTGCTATCGTTGGAGAAACCCCTGAGGCCCAGGCCTTGGAGGAGGCGCGCCTGGCCAACTTGGCTGAGCGCACTCGACTGGAGAACCTCCAGCACGCACTCGACGAGCGTGCTCGGCAGCGTATCCCCGAGTCCAATCGACGCCAACTTTTTCCGCCTCCGACTCAGGTATACTGAACTCCGATCCAGAATCTTGCAGTTGCGGCCTGAATAGCGGAGTCAATTCAACCTTCCCAATCAGAAGCTGGTCGAGGTTTGGTGCAAATCCGGGCTTTGCTCCGAGTAGCGAGAGAGGAGAATACAGCAGTATCTCAGTCGTGGAATAGGATCCATAGCAGGTCCATGGTTGCAGACAGAGTCCAGTCGGCTCACAGCCCATGATCGCCCCCGAGCCGTGAGAGACGTGGGGACCGGCAAGATCAGTACAGAAACCGCGAGCAGTATGATCACTGACTCGATCATGATGATCGTCGTCAAGTGCCCACGCCTCCCCCAAGGAGTGGGTCATACGTGCCTCGGCAGCATAATGAAAGACGTCCTCACAGTGGTGGGCGAAGGATTCCAGTCGACCCCAGAGAACCGGGCTTTGACAGAAACAGAGCTTACAGAGAAGGCCACGACAGAGATTTTCCAACCAGCAAAAGAGTGCATGTCTCAGGTCCAGAGTGCTTCAGCAGAGCTTACAGAAACAGAGCTTACAGAGAAGGCCATGATAGAGATTTTCCAACCAGCAGCAGAGTGCATGTCTCAGGTCCAGAGTGCTTCAGCAGAGCCATCAGGGCTGCGGTGATTCCTCCCAACTTCAGGTTGGCGACTAGAGTCAGTAAGTTCACCGGTGATTCCAACCCTGACACTTGGCTTGAGGATTACTGAGTGGCTGTACAGATTGGTGGTGGCAACGATGAAGTTGCCATGAAGCATCTCCCTTTCATGTTAGAGGGCTCGGCCAGAGCGTGGCTGAATCAATTAGCGCGTGGTAGTATTTATAGTTGGGAAGATCTTGCCCGAGTATTTGTCAGAACATTTGAAGGTACTTGCAAACAGCCAGCAGGGCTGACAGAATTGCAGTGTTGCGTTCAGAAACCGAATATAAATCTGAGAGATTATATCCAGAGATGGATCACATTACACCATACAGTGGAGAATGTGTCAGATCACCAAGCAATTTGTTCCTTCAAAGAAGGCGTTGAGTATCGGGAATTGAATCTGAAATTTGGTCGAACAGGAGATATGACTCTGACTCGGATGATGGAGATTGTCACCAAATACGCCAATGGTGAAGAGGAAGACCGACTCCGGAGTGGCAAGCACAAAATAGTCACCCACGAAACCGGAGGACGGAACCCTAGTCGGAAGCAGAAGCGCAAAGCCGAGCTAGCTGCTCCTAGAGAAGCCTTAGCTGTGACTCAAGGAAAGTTCAAAGGGAAACCCAAAGGACCATGGAACCCCAAGAAAGTAAAAGATCAAGATGGAAATGATGTGCTAGATTTACCATGCCACATTCACACCAAGAGAAACAGCCCAAGGAAATAGCCCAAGGAAAAGGAGACAGAAGCGGACAAAGTTGAGGATGAGGAAGAGGACGATGATGGTTACCCCCACGTCAATTCCACTGTGATGATTTTCGCTGATGTTGAAAGTAAGAGTCGACTGAAAGTCATCAACAGAGAAGTGAACATGGTCGCTCCGGTGACACCCAGTTATTTGAAGCAGTCTCAGACTGCCATTACATTCGACCAGTCTGATCACCCAGCACAGATAGCCACCCCTGGGAGGCAAGCGCTGGTGGTCGACCCAGTAGTCGAAGGCACTCGATTGACTAAGGTTCTGATGGATGGTGGCAGTGGTCTGAATACAATGTAAGCAGATACGTTGAAAGTAATGGGCATTCTGATGTCCAGACTCAGTGAAAGCAATATGAGTTTCCATGGAGTTATTCCTGGCAAGAAGGCTGCGTCACTCGGACAGATCACTCTTGATGTAGTTTTTGGTGATTCCAATAATTACTGCAAAGAAAAGTTGACATTTGAAGTTGTGGATTTCCAGAGTGCTTATCATGCTATTCTGGGTAGGCCAGCTTATGCACGGTTTATGGCTCCACCATGTTACGTGTACCTCAAATTGAAGATGCCTTGTCCTAAAGGGGCTTAGCTGCAATCCAGTACTCGCCTAAGTTTGTAAAATCCTACCGAGTGGTGAGCAACCCTCCCACTCGGGGGCTTAGCTGCAGTCCAGTACTTGCCTAAGTTTAAAAATCCTACCGAGTGGTGAGCAACCCTCCCACTCGGGGGCTTAGCTGCAGTCCAGTAGTCGCCTAAGTTTGTCAAATCCTACCGAGTGGTGAGCAACCCTTCCACTAGGGGGCTTAGCTGCAGTCCAGTACCCGCCTAAGTTTAAAAAATCCTACCGAGTGGTGAGGAACCCTCCCACTCGGGGGCTTAGCTGCAGTCCAGTACTCGCCTAAGTTTGCAAAATCCTACCGAGTGGTGAGCAACCCTCCCACTCGGGGGCTTAGCTGCAGTCCAGTACTGTCCTAAGTTTGTAAAATCCTATCGAGTGGTGAGCAACCCTCCCACTCGGGGGCTTAGCTGCAGTACAGTACTCGCCTAAGTTTAAAAATCCTACCGAGTGGTGAGCAAGCCTCCCACTCAGGGGTTTAGCTGTAGTCCAGTACTCGCCTAAGGTTTAAAGTCTGCCCTTATCCGCAAGGACGACGAGGTGCAGGTTGACTGCAACCTTCTCCTTCGGACTGCGCCACAAATACAACGTGCGCTCCATCACCATCCGCAAGGATGATGAGGTGCAGGTCGACTGCAACCTTCTCCTTAGGAGCTGCGCCACAAGTACAACGTATGCTCCATCCCCATCTGCAAGGACGACGAGGTGCACGTCGACTACAACCTTCTCCTTTGGAGCCGCGCCACAAATACAACGTCCGCTCCATCCCCATCCACAAGGACGACGAGGTGCAGGTCAACTGCAACCTTCTCCTTAGGAGCCGCGCCACAAGTACAATGTACGCTCCATCCCCATCTGCAAGGACGACGAGGTGCAGGTCGACTACAACCTTCTCCTTTGGAGCCGTGCCACAAATACAACATGTGTTTCATCCCCATCCGCAAGGACGATGAGGTGCAGGTCGACTGCAACCTTCTCCTTAGGAGCTGCGCCACAAGTAAAACGTACGCTCCATCCCTATCTGCAAGGGCGACGAGGTGCGGGTCGACCGCGACCTTCTTCTCTGAGCTACGCTGCAAATACAACGTTCGCTACATCCCTGTCCGCAGGGACGATGAGGCACAGGTCCATTGAAGTCTCCACTTCAGGGCTACATCTCAAAGAGCAACTTCCACGCGAAGGCAAATACAAGCATATTCAGAAATAAACCAAGTTCAGATAGATCCTAAAAGTTCCAGGCGACGGATCAAAAGTAGTCGAGCATGAAGCCCAAAGGAGTTTAACGGTTACACAATCACTCGGCATTCTGAGGCAAATAAAGGTGGTGCATAATGTTTTTCGGTCACGCGTCAGGAGAAGGACTGGTTGGGCCGCAGATACTGTTTAGGTCTATGCTATCTGCGATACGAGTGGCGGCCTCAAGGAAGGTGTCCATGAAGGGCTGGAAAGTGTGTCTCTTGGTGTTAGCAACCTTGAGTTCCGCCAGCTTGTCTTCTTTGATGTCTTTGCAGTGCACTCGGACCAGGGACAACGCGACATCAGCGCCACAGCGAGCGGATGACTTCTTCCATTCTTGCAATCGGTCGGGAATTTGATTCAATCGAGCCATCAGGGACTCGAGATCTTGGGACAGTTCCGCCTGAGGCCAGAGTTCAGCATCAACCCGAGTCATCATCGCTTTCAGGCAGGCAAGATAAGTAACCGCGCTGTCCATACGAGATTCCAACTGCAGCACATTCATCGCAACATCATCCTTGACTGGACAGTTTATGGGGTCAAGACCCGTCTCGACCCGACCAGTTTCTGCTTCAAAGTCTTGACAAAACTCTGCACAGTTGAGTGAATGGTGAGTCGACGATATAATTAGACTTGACAGTCGAGAGAAACAAGTCAGTCAACCATCAGTACCTTCAAGGTTTAAGACCAGCTTTGCAGCAAGTTGGCCCAGATAAGACTCCAACTCGCCCTTCTTAACTTTGAGGCTCCCAAGATCGTCAGTCAGCTTGTCCTTGTCCTTCTTCAGTCGCTCGACCTCCTGATTGGCATCAGAAACATCAGTCTTTAGTTTGGAATTCTCTTCTTCTAGCTTGACGACCGAAGCAAGCTTCTTGTCGGCAAGCACAGTTTTCTCTCGCGCTTCCTTATGTGCAGCAGCAAGATCCAGATCCTTCTTCTCCAAAGTCTGCTTCATTTTCTCTAAAGAAATAACACTCTTCAGACGGGCTTGGAGTTGACGGTTTTCACTACGTACATCTGCTCGAGTGGAGTCACTCGGTTCAAAAAAACAAAAAGGAAAAGTGCCAGCAACAGTAAGATAAACAGTTCATGATCGGTTACCTCCCTTGGCAGCTACTTCATCGCAAGCAGTCTTGAGATTATTTTTGGCCAGTTCCAGATCAAGGTTGAGGCTAATTTATTGTTGGTTCAGTGTAGAGAGTTGAGCACCGAGATCACAAGATTTCTGCGGCCAACACATAAAACTTGTCAGTCGACTGAAATGAAAGACATCACTGCGACAGCTACTCCAAGACTACCATAAAAAAGAGAGGTTCAGATTCTCAGACCACGGTCGACTGGCCGCAGTCAACTATGGTCTCGGGGACTACACCCAGTGGGTGCACTTAGCGTGCCCCCACTGGCTTTAATTCCACTCGGCATGGTCCGCCCAGCGCGAGTTGTAAAAAAGAAAGTTCAGATTCTCAGACCACACTCGACTGCCCGCGGTCAACTATGATCTCAGGTACTACACCCAGTGGGTGCACTCAGAGTGCCCCCATTGGTTCAAAGACTCAGCTTGAGTCGATCCAAAGTGACTTATACAATTTCAAAACAACCACACCCCAGTGGGTGATCAGACGAGAAGTATGACCAACTAACCTGGACATTGTTTTGCAGAGCAGCTCCGGCATTGAAGGCCACCTGGCTGGCCTCATGCACCACTTTTGTTTGCCCCATCACAAGATTTAACTGAAGAAGAGCTTCCTTGGCAGCAGTCGATGGGTCGTCTGGAGTCTGATACGCAGTAAAAAGTGATGCTGGCAGAGCAGTCAAAGTAGCTGCAAGATCTGAAGTGTGGAGTTGTATTGGTGCAGTAGAAGTCTGAGCAGCTGATCCTAGTGGACAACCAGTCAATAGTGGGACAGCGAAGGTGACGTTGGTTCGAGCCGGGTATGTCAATTGCTCAACTGCCGCCCCAAGCGTCACGGTCGACTGAAGAACCTGGACCTCAGGCGCTTTCCCGCCCAGTTCCTTGTCTTTCCTCCTCCTCCCCCTCAGCGATACTTCTTCTTCATCATCCGGGAGCACAACAACATCCCGTGGAACTGCAATAAAAAGATAAAGTCATACAGATAGCTGAGAAACAATCCAGTCGTCCAAATAAATTCGAATCTGACAAACTTACTGGCTTTGGAGGTAGCTACGTCCTCGGTTTCCTCGTCGACCGGATTCTTGTCAATGTCCATGTTAGTCGCAGCTGAAGTCGGGCTGTAAAGGTTCATCATCCACTTGGTCAGAACAAAAAAGTCGGTCAGAACAAGAAAATACAGGAAGAACACTTACCCACAAGCAATAGGAACTTCCATCTTGATTCTAGGCAAGGTCTTCCGAGCCTTCATAGGATTGACCTTGGGCTGCTTGGTGACCTTGTCAGCCAATTCTGGAGTCGGAGACCGAGCGCATTTTTGAGATGGAACACTCGATGCCACAGCTTTACCGTGCCTGCCCATGGGATCATTGTGCTACTTGGATCGACGTTCAGAACGAGGCGGTGAGTCGGCTACTTCCTCGTCGCCCGACTCACCGCTCTCATCTTCACCATCGTCGGCTGGTGACTCCCACTCGCCGCTCTCCTCCGCACTGTCCTCGCCCTCTTAGTCTTGCTCCAGAGCTTGTTCACCATTGGGCATTGAATACATCTCCGTGTAAATCTACAAAACAAGGAGCCGACTTCAAGTCAGTCGGATCAACAAACAGTTGGAAAACACGTCTAAAAGCTCATTTGAAATGGCCAAACCTTGTCTGGTTGGTTTCTGTCGCTGAAAGGGTTGACTCTCCTGGCGCCCCTGGGGTTGTCCTTGTTCCCAGTGATACCCCTCAGCCACTTGGCCATTGTTTTGGCCTCCACCTCCTCCGGATGAACCCGAGTGGTATCACCAGCCCCGAAGTACATCCACATGGAGTGGTCACGAGCTTGGAGTGGTTGGATGCGCCGACTGAGGAACACCTCTAGTAGATCCATGCCAGTGACACCTTGGTTGATCAACTGAACCACTCTCTCGACGAGCATGCCTGTCTCCACCTTCTCCGCGGTAGTCACTTTCAACGAAGATGGAGTTTGAACATGATCAAAGGAGAAAGGAAGTCGACTGGCCTGGCGTCACGATGTCCTGGCAGTAGAACCAGGTCGACTGCTAGCCCCTGGCCGACTCCGGAAGGGTCATCGAGGGAAAAGAACTTCTTTTCCTCTTCTGAATACCTAGACCCCCACACATCTGGATAACATGGGTTTTCTCGTCGTTCAAGTTCGCTTTCTTCACTGTTTGGGAGCAGATGGTAAAGATGTGCTTGAAAAGACCCCAGTGCGGTCGACACCCTAGGAAATTCTCGCACATGGATACGAACGCGGGAAGATACATGATGGTGTTGGGAGTAAAATGATGGAGTTGGGCCCCAAAGAAATTCAAGAAACCCCGAATGAAGGGGTGTGGAGGAAGCGAGAAGCCGCGGTCGACATGGGTGGCGAGCAGAACGCACTCACCCGGTCACGGCTGCGGTTCCGTTTCCCCTTCCGGCAGCCGCGCAAACTCATGGACGGTCAGCCCTAACTCGGCCATATCGTCCAAGTCCTCCTGCCGAAGCGAAGATCGGATCCAATCTCCATGGATCCAACCCGACGGCAGCCCCGAGCGCGATGAAGACCCCTGATTCGTCATCCTGCTTTTTGCCGCCCCCATCGCCTTCTTCGCACGTTCCAGCGCCGTTGTTCTCTCCTTCCCCATGGTGGCGGAGCGGTGGCGTCGAGAGTGGAGAAGCCGGATGGGGTGAAGGAGCAAGCGGAAGAAGAAGGAGAATGGGCACACATAGTGCGGATGCCTCGGTCTCGCCGCTTTTAAAGGCCCACTTCCGAGTGGCTGACGCGTGGGTCCGGGTGATCCTGTCAAATCTCTCACACAGTCATGCACAGGATACGTGGCAAAAAAGGTAGGGCGGAAATCAAAACGCCCTGTCTATCCACTCCTCTTACCATGGCACATTCCGTCTGGCGCGCTCCTACCGAGATTAGAATCCCGCGAAATCCGGGATCCTCGGCAATTGATTACGCCAAAGATTTCACATCAAAGATGACACTCGACAAGCGACGTTATAAAAACCAATCGGTAATTGCTGAATCGATCAAGGCGACTGAAATGAAGCCGAAAGCTCCAACACTGGCCTCCATTCAGAGATGAATTCTTGAGAAAGGAAAGATTCAAGGCAAGATCAACTTCGACCTTATTTTCACTCGGACCTCAATCCATTCGGGGGATAATGATGAGGAAATGGACCTGGGGTAGGGTAATAGGCCTGGCCTATACGTCCTACCTAAGGTCCTTGTCTTAGAAGCTGTCGGATTTCGGGTTCCGGCAGACCCTTGAGGTTCGAACACTGGGGTGCGTGCGGAGATCTCTCCCCTACCGATCTACGTCCAATCTCCTCGCGTGATCTAAGCTGGAAACAACAAACAACACAAGGGACACGAGGTTTATACTGGTTCGGGCCACCGTTGTTGTGTAATACCCTACTCCAGTGTGTGGTGTGGTGGATTGCCTCAGGGGCTGATGATGAACAGTACAAGGGAAGAACAGCCTCGCAAGAGGTGTTCTTGAGCTGGTACGATGAACTACTTGGGTGAGTTCAGTCGCCTCTCTCTATCTCTGCTAGGGCTCTATCAGATCTCTAGGTGTCTAGGTGTGTCCATCTCTTCTCTCTTCTCTGTGGTGGCTAGCTCTATTTATAGAGGCCCTAGGCCTCTCCCCAAATAACGAGCGGGAAGGGCGCCGACAATTGGCCTTTTCGAAAGGGAACATCTAGTACAAGTTATCCTGACCAAAGGTGGTCTTCGGCTGCCAAAAGCACTGGAGATGACGCCGTCTTGGGCTCCACGATGAACTCTGTCCTACCGCTCTGCTGGTCTTGGTCTCATTGCACCGGAATGGTAACCTTTGCCCGGTGCCTTGGCCTGTGCTTGCCCCCTTTGCACCAAAGGGGAAACAAGGATACTACGCAGGCCGGCACCCGCTTGGTCTCGATTGTCATGGCTTGCGTCACGGGCTCCTCGCGAGGTACCCCTGCCTTGATCTCTCCGCCTCCTCGTGAGCCTGCCTGATGAGGCTGCCTCTGGGGGAGCTTTCTGTCGTCTGCCCCGTGACGCTTGGCCCCTTGCGAGGGTCTTGAGCTTGAGCTGATGAAGATGAGTCGCTCTGGGCCCCCACTTGAGCCACGCCACAGGCCGCAGGCAGGCAAGTCTGGGGACCCCCATTTCCAGAACGCCGACAGAAGCAAAGAAGTTCAAGAGTAAACAAGGTGGACCCAATAAAGGCGTCGAGTGCGATCCACTCGACCCACCATTCACTCGGAGACTACTTCTTCTTTGAGTCACTCGACTATTCAACCACTCGACCATGTAAAAGACCACTCGACGTACAAGAAGGCCTAAAGCCATTCTACACAGCAACAGTCGGGCATTTACTCATATATTTAATGATCATTTGTAGCACTTTATTACAGACGTTACCTGTAATGCTCTCTCTTTATGAACATTGAACCCTGTGTAACGGAGGGGAGCTGGGGTCCTGGCGCACTCTATATAAGCCACCCCCTCCTCTTGGACAAGGGTTCGCACCCCCTGTAACTCACACGCATATAATCCAGTCGACCGCCTCCGGGCTCTGAGACATAGGGCTGTTACTTCCTTCGAGAAGGGCCTGAACTCGTAAAACTCGCGTGTACAACTCCTCCATAGCTAGGATCTTGCCTCTACATCCCTACCCCCCTATTCTACTGTCAGACTTAGAACCAGGACACCCATCACGCACCCCTCCACTCCATTCGCTCCGCCAAAGCCGCCCTCCCCGTCGCGCCAATACGTCGGTGCCGTAGTTCGTCGAGGGGACGCACGGCGATCCTGTCGCTCCCATAGTACGCTCTCGTAGGCTGCCGTCCTCAAGCTGCGCCGCCACCGCTGGCGACGTTCTTGTGGAGACGCACGGCGGTCAGCGCCACCACCGCTGGCGACGTTTGTGTGGAGATGCACGGCGGTCAGCTTCTCCCATAGTACGCGCATTCTAGACTGAGGCCCAGTGCATGTCCGTGTAGCGCTGAATGTTAGTTGATAGACGTTGTTAATCTCACTATTTGCCGAAGTAGTTTACAGTAAATATGCTCTGCTTAAGAAGCTTCCTTGCCCTATTCTGCACTCAATCTACTTAGCTGAGATAGCATGCCAAGCCCGATTAGTTGCTAAAATATCCTGCCATATATTTATTGTGACATAGATTGCCATGGTCTAGTAGCCAATCTATTAGGTGAAATAGCTCTACACTGTTTTATACTCGATCTTTGTTGCTGAGATGGCCTTCGATAGTTCGATGGCTGTGTGCTCGGCCTCATTGACTACTGAAACAGCCTGCCATAATTTAGCACTGAAATATGTTTGCTAAATTAGCTTTACATATTTTTGTTACTTAGATCTGCTCGTCCAAATATCTTGCCATAGCTTTAGACATCGACCCGGTATTTTTTTCTAGACTTCAGAAAAAAGCATATATGTTTTTCCTGTAATATCTAGTAGAAGAACTAATTTGTATGTCTAACAAATGGAAAGGGCTTGGATAACTTCTTCTCAAAGATTCTCTGCTGCATATGTCGAGGGGGTTGAAAACTTCATGAACTTTATCATAGCTGCGTACGGTGGTCCGAAATCAGATGTGATCTGCCCGTGTAGCAGTTGTATGAATTCAGTTACAAGACCCTAGTCAACTATGCAAAATCATCTACACTTGTATGGGATGTCGGTCACATATACTAGGTGGGTTCATCATGGTGAACCTGTGGAACAATGCTATGAAATGCTCGTGCATTTCATGAACTTTCACCTGCAGAAGAAAACGGTGGGCCCGCATGTTGGAACAATGCAACGTGGCTATCACCCCAGGAAATAAGTTGTCAGTATTCTTAGCTATGTTCACCTTTCTTCAGGTGAAGACATCTGAGCGGATGACCAACAAATCATTCGATGCAATGTTGGCTCCTTTCCGCAAATCTTTCCCAGATGCGCCTGAGATGCCACACACCTATAGTAAAATGAAGAATTTCGTTTATGCAGTTGGATTTGGATATGATATGATCCATGTTTGTAAGAATAATTGTGTTCTATTCCGGAAGGATTATGCCAACTTAAGTGAATGCCCGAAATGCAAATCATCAAGATGGAAAGATGGCGATGTTGTGAAGAGTATTCCTCATAATATTCTGAGACATTTTCCAATTATACCAAGATTGCAGAGGTTGTTTCATGATGCTGAAACAAGAGAGGATGTACTATGGTATTCTAGGAACCATGAGTACATAGATCATAATTAATGAGCCATCCATCTCGTGGTAGTGACTAGAAAAGCTTCAATCAGAAACACAAAAAGTTTGTTGCTAACCCGAGAAACATTAGACTTGGCTTAGGTTTAGATGGATTTGACCCATTTGGCCACCAGAGCGCCACATATAGCATGTGGCCAGTGCTTGTTATCACCAAAGAATCAAACTACATGATGGCCTTGCTCATCCCAGGTCCAAAAAGTCCTGGAAAGGATTTTAATTTGTTCATGGAGCCTCTTGTGGAGGAACTTCAACAGCTATGGAGGGGTGTTCTCATTCGAGACCTATATAGCAACCCACCAGCTGATTTCTTTCTACGTGTTGTTATGATTTGGTATATCCATGGTTATCCGGCTTTGGGCACCATGTCAGGGCGAACGACACATGGTTACAATGCATGTGTTCACTGTGACAGGATCCGCTATCATACGCAATACTTAGCAAGATCTGCTACATTGGACACCATCGTTTCCTTGCAAAGGACAAGCCGCGTCCTACAAAATACCAAAGACATGTGTTCAATCCAAAGCATGAAAACCGTGATGCACCAAAGAGGCTCACCGCCGATGAGTTGCAAGTGGAATTAGAGAAGGTTAGGCATATTACACCAGGAAACCATCCTAGTAATGGTAGTGGGAAAAGGAAGCGTAGCAGGGCAGAAGAGAGATTATTGTTTACCCGTAGGTCCATTTTGTGTGACTTGGAGTATTGGAAAGATTTGGATCTGCGGCATAATCTTGATGTGATGTACATCGAGAAAAATATATGTGACAACATTATCGGCACACTTCTTTGTCGGTGTTCTGGGACCGGGGGTGCCCAGACTTGCCTGCCTGCGGGCTTGTGCATGGCTCCACTAGCGGCCTGGTACATCGCATATTCAGCAGCAGCATCTCAAGACCCTTGTTGGGGATATGATTACTGGAGGTAAACCGGCTAGGCGTGGCCAGGTTAGCTCCATGAGGATAGAAACCCATGAAGATGTGAAGGTGGTGGCGCTTTACGGAGGCCCAAGGCCCAAAGGCAGGTTAAAGCCTATAGATGTAAACCGACTCTGTCATGTAACTTGTATTGTGAGTTAGAGGAATAGAGACCGAGACGGACACATCTATGATCCGGCTTCGGGACTCTGTAACCGGCGGGCGTCAACCTATTTATATAAAGGGACGACCCAGCCGCGGTTTGAGGACAACACACAACAACTCGAGAGCCAGGCAAAGGGGGTTCGTTCCCTTGTCATCGAAACCCTAGCAATACCAATCACAACTAGACATAGGCTCTTACCTTCATCGAAGGGGCCGAACTAGTATAAAACCCCTCGTGACCCCTTGTCCGGTTTAACCCTTTAAGCTAACCCGTAGCGATGGCTCCATGACTAAGTCCTTTCACGAGGACATCTTCCGTGACAAACCCACGATAGTTGGCGCCCACCGTGGGGCTATCGCATGATGGTTTTGAGTTCTTGAAGGGCAGCTTTGATGGACTCAAGCGATACGCTGTGGGCCGGATGACGAAGAGTCGTCGTGGCAAGCTCTACATCGACGACGCAAGATGGGATCCAGAGGCCGGTTCAATCGAATACGGGTATCGCCGTACCGGGTCCCCTTTGGTCAGATTCACATCTTCATCGGCAAGATCGGCGAACCAGGCCCTAAGCCGGACACCGACATCATCGAGACGGCTCAGCGTGCAAGCCCTTCCCCGGTTCAGCCCGTAGCAAGGCATGTTTTCGTAGGTGCCATCCATGGAGCGGAATATGAGGATGGACCAGCATCTGATGGAGAAACCGTTGTCTGCTTCGACGAAGAGTCTATAACTGGAGAGACCGAATCGCTGTATCAGTTGCAGGAGGGCCAGATTAGCGAAGGGTCCGATGGCAAGAGTATTCCGGACCCCCTCGATCTGCCAAACTGGGTCGCTATCTTCATGGCCGGTACACAATCAGCACACCACTCATCAACCGCCGCGGCAATGCTCTCCGGTTCAGCGACAGCAACGCCGGCGGGAGCAGGGGGCTCTGCGCCGCCTCCAGCTCAAGTTCTGTCTAATTTGTTCGACACTTTGCCAACATTGATGGCCGTGGAGGTTGACGCAGTAGCGCGGGACCAGCACAATGCGGAGATTGCAAAGGTGAAAGATCAGATAACTCAGGCTAAAGCGGACCTAGCAGCAGAAAACGCTAGGATGGCTACGGAATGGGCCGAGTTGGAAGATCAGGCCTACCGGCTTAGGCTGGATCAGAATGCTTCAGAGGAAGTCATGAGAAGAAGATACCGGTTGCATCTCCCACTGGGTTATGAGCCAAGAAATCTCTTCGATACGCCAGGAGCGGGAACTAGTAACCACCAGTGTTAAACCGGACGGAGGTGCCGGGAACAGGAGCGCTGGTTTAGCCACGCACGATGGACTTGCCGCGTCAAAACAACATTGTGCCACAGTATGTTCCGACGCCCCCGGGGCACTACTCCAACCCGTTGGACAACATTGTGGCCGCTGCTTCACGATTGGCAGCCCTCCCAACCGATGACGAGTCGCCGGTTGCGGTTGAGGCGCGATGGGCTAGAGATCTCCTTCAAACAGCTTTAAACCAGCAGCAGGCTTATTCGCATAGTCGTGAAAGGATTCATTCCACCCCCTGCCCGAGCCGGAGCTACAACCGGCATGTTGAGGATGAACTGGTCGTATCAAGCAGTGCACGTCATCTTAACTCACCACGCGGGCACAACCCGGCAGGCGGAGGAGCTAATGCGCAGGATGTGGTGCATCATGGTCGTGCACGTCGAGAGGCCGAGTTAGCAGCTCTACATGGAGCTCGTCAAACTACTCCAGTTAACCCTACCGCTTCAGTGGAGCCAGGTGTGGTCTTTAGTTCCTTAGGGGTGCCGTGTCTCACCCCCGCTTTACGTAATGTGCGACTGCCCAAAGACTTTAAAGGCCCTCGCAAGGTGCCCAATTACACCACCGATTTGCAACCAGAGTCATGGGTTGAAAGCTACGAGATGGCAATGGAGATGTTAGATGTGGATGAAGAGGTGTGTGCTAAATACTTGACTATGATGTTGGAGGGGACAACTCGTACTTGGTTAAAGAGCTTGCCAGCTAACTCTGTCAGATCATGGGCCGAATTAAAGCACCGATTTATCCAGAATTTTAAGGATACTTGTAAGCAGCCTATGTCAATTGTGGATCTGGCAGCTTGTATCCAAGAGGATGGGGAGTCTACAACCCATTGGGTGAAACGGGTCTTAGCTATTCTGCATTCGTTGGATCGCATCAATGCAGATACCGCAGTGTTAACGTTGGTGGGCAATTGCCGGTTTCTGCCCCTCAAACAGAAGTTAGGAAGGCTCAAACGTCACTACAATGATATGTCAACGCTTATGGCCGCTTTGGTTAAATATGCTGATTCAAATAATACCAAAGACACTGACTCAGAGGAGGACAAACCGGGGAAAGGAAAGAAAACCGCAACAAGGGACAGGAGCATAACCCGGTAGGTCATGGGAATAATGGTAAGCGCAAGGCCGACAATAGTTTGGAATTTGTTTTTGACACCAATGCTCAGGATAACGGTCAGCGTCGTAAGGGCAAGCAACCCCAGAGGCGCGGAGGTTAAGGCCCCAATCTGGAGCGCATGTTAAATCAACCTTGTCCAAAGCATGGATCAAAGGAGAAGCCAGCGTCACCTCTTCGGAAGGACTATTATATAATGCGAGAGTTCAAGAACTCCAATATGTTTCAGTATGACAATGGCCCGCCCGACGGTTCAGGAGGTGGTTTTCATGGGTCGGGTTATGGAGGTGGTAGCTCTGGTTTAGGGTTTCAAGGCAATCAAACCGGCCATAACAATCAAGGGAACCAAGGCAACTAGGGAGGTTATAACCATCAGGGGAATCAGCAGCAGCAGTCGGGTTATCATGTCCTCACCACTAGCTTGTGCAAGCGTGATCAAAAGCTTCACAAGAGGGCTGTAAACTCTGTTGAACCGGCAGTGCCCCAGTATCTATGATGGTCTGAGCAGCCCATTTTATGGAGTAGAGAGGATCACCCCCACGAGTTGATAATCCAGGTCATGTGGCCTTAGTGGTGGCACCCCAGGTTGGGGGGTATAAGTTCACCAAGGTGCTCATGGATGGGGGAAGCAGTATCAACATTCTATATTATGATACCTTCCGTCGTATGGGGTTGACAGATAAGAATCTTAAACCGTCAAACACCGTTTTTCATGGTGTGGTGCCTGGTAAGTCTACATATCTAGTGGGCAAGATAGCCCTAGAGGTGGCTTTTGGAGATGATCATGATTCAAGGTCAGAAACATTGACTTTTGAGGTGGTGAAAATCAAAAGTACGTATCACGCTCTGTTTGGGCGACCGGCTTACGCCAAGTTCATGGCAAGGCCATGTTATGTTTATCTGCAGCTTAAGATGCCAGGTCATAAGGGGACCATCACAGTACATGGGAGCAGGAAGATCGCTTCGGAATGTGAGGAAGGTGATGCGGCTTATGCTGAGTCGGTTTGTGCCACGGAAGAGCCGAAGTATTACAAAGACAAGGTTGATCCAACAAATATGACTTCTTTGAAAAAGCCAACTACGGAACATGATCCGGCGTTGAAGTTTAAATCGGCCACAGATACTAAGATGGTTGATTTTGTTCCTGGCGATTCATACAAGCAGTTCAGCATCAACGCTAACCTGGATCCCAAATAGGAAAGCGCGCTCGTCGAGTTCATCCGTGAGAACCGGGACATCTTTGCATGGAAGCCTTCTGACATGCCAGGTGTACTGAGGGAACTCGCTGAGCACACACTTAACATTGATCCTAAGTTTAAACCGGTCAGACAGTTTCTCTGCCGCTTAAACAAAGAAAGGCGTAAGGCTATTGGTGAAGAGGTAGCTCGGTTGTTGGCACCAGGGTTTATCATGGAGGATTTTCACCCGGAGTGGTTGGCTAATCCAGTGTTGGTTCTCAAGAAAAACGGCACTTGGCGTATGTGTGTGGACTACACAGACTTGAACAAGGCTTGCCCAGCAGATCCCTTTGCCCTCCCTCGTATTGATCAGATTATTGATGCTACGGCGGGTTGTGACCGCTTGTGTTTTTTGGACGGTTATTCTGGTTATCATCAGATCAAAATGGCAGTTAAGGACCATGAGAAGACAACTTTTATAACTCCCTTTGGAGCCTTCTGTTATGTCTCCATGCGCTTTGGGCTCAAGAGTGCCCAAGCGGCTTATCAACACTGTGTTCAGAATTGTCTTCATAAGCAGATTGGGCGCAATGTTCATGCATATGTGGATGATATTGTGATAAAATCCAGGAAGGAGGAAACATTGATAGATGACCTGAGAGAAACGTTTGACAACCTCTGGGTTTACAAGATGATGCTCAATCCAGACAAATGTGTCTTTGGTGTCCTGGCAGGCAAACTCTTGGGCTTTCTGGTGTCAAATAGGGGCATTGAGGCTAATCCGGAAAAAAATTCAGCAATCACATCTTTGGCTAAACCGGGGTGTATCAATGACGTTCAACATTTTGCTGGCCGGATTGCGGCTTTGAGCCGGTTTATCAGTCGTCTCGGGGAGAAAGCTATCCCTTTATATCAGATGCTAAAGAAAACAGATGACTTTGTCTGGAGCGATGCGGCTGATAAAGCGTTTGAGGATCTGAAGAGGCAGTTAGTTGTACCGCCTGTGCTTGCAGCTCCGATCGATAAAGAGCCTTTATTGATGTATGTGGCTGCTAACGCCAGAGCTGTTAGTGTGGCTATTGTTGTGGAGCGCAAGGAGGCTGGAAAGGAATATCCGGTTCAACGTCGAGTTTATTATATCAGTGAGGTGCTTATTGAATCAAAGCAGAGGTATCCACATTGGCAGAAGCTGGTGTATGGAGTGTTTATGGCAAGCCAGAAGCTCAAACATTATTTTCAGGGTCATCCTACCACAGTGGTTAGTTCAGCCCCTCTGGGAGATATCATTCAAAACAGAGAAGCAACTGGCCGGATTGCTAAGCGGGTTATCGAGCTTGGACCTCACGGGCCCAAATACACACATCGCACAGCGATTAAATCCCAAACACTCGTGGACTTCATCAATGATTGGACAGAGTTGCAGGCACCAGAGGAAAAAGCCAGATAACAAGAATTGGACTATTCACTTTGATGGATCCAGACAGTTGGAGGGCTCGGGGGCTGGAGTCATATTAACTTCCCCACGAGGTTACAAGTTTTGTTATGTATTCCGATTAATGTTCCCTTGTACTAACAATGCAGCTGAGTACGAGCCTTACTCCACGGTCTTCGGATGGCTAAGGAGATGAACTTAAGCTGGGTTAAGTGCTTCGGTGACTCGAATCTGGTGGCTCAATAGGTATCTGGCACTTGGGATTCTTAAGACCCACTCATGGCTGCATATCGACGAGAGGTGGACATAGTGGCTGGTCATTTCAAGGGTTATCAAGTTGACCATATAGACTGGTAAAAGAATGAAGCGACGGATGCTTTAAGCTGCCTTGGCTCTCAGCATAAACCGGTCCCACCAAATGTCTTCCTTGACGTACTACATAATCCGTCGGTCAAGATACCAACAGAGGAGGAGTTGGCTATTCCTGACCCGGAGGCCCAATTGGTGGCAGCTTTGCATGTTATACCGGATTGGACAATCCCGTACCTAGCTTACATGAACTGGGGCGAGTTACCAGAGGATGAAACCTCGGCCCGTCAGATAATCCGGTGTTCCAAGTCAATGACCATAATCAATGGGGAGTTACAGCGTCACAGGAGCGATTCAGCGTTGTGTATCTCCTCAAGAGGGTTGCGAGATTTTGCGAGAAACCCACGAAGGAGATTGTGGTCACCACGCCAGCTCAAAATCATTGGTGGCTAAGGCTTTTCGTCACGTTTTCTATTGGTTGACAGCTCATGCTGATGTTGAGGATCTAGTCAAAAGGTGTGACGGCTGTCAAAAATTTGCACATCGCGCTCATGTTCCGGCTCAGGAGTTGAGAATGATTCCAGTCACTTGGCCGTTTGCAACTTGGGGGCTTGATATGGTTGGACCCTTTAAAAGATCCAAGGACAAAAGGACACACCTGTTAGTGGCAGTTGACAAGTGTAACGCCCTCGCTACGGCTATATCTCCCACCTGTCGAAGCACGACTTAGAGGCATAACCGCATTGAAAGCAATGTCGCAAGTGAGGTAATCTTCACACAACCCATGTAATGCATAAGGGAAAGAGATACATAGTTGGCTTACAATCGCCACTTCACACAATTACATGAATAAAGCATTACATCATCCAGATCCAATCAAGGTCCGACTATGGAACCAAAATAAAAGAAGACTACCCCAATTGCTACACAGATCCCCGATCGACCCCAACTGGGCTCCACTACTGATCAACTAGAACGAAACAACACAAAGGACAAGATCTTCAACGAGCTCCTCCTTGAGCTTGGTTGTGTCACCTGCTCGGTAACATCGGCACCTGCAAACTAGTTTTGGAAGTATCTGTGAGTCACGGGGACTCAGCAATCTCGCACCCTCGTGATCAAGACTATTTAAGATTATAGGAAGGGTAAAAGATATGAGGTGGAGCTGCAGCAAGCGACTAGCATATATGGTGGCTAAACATACGCAAATGAGAACGATAAGAGAAGGCAAAAGCATGGTTGAACATTTATAATCAAGAAGTGATCCTAGAACAACCTACGTCAAGCATAACTCCAACACCGTGTTCACTTCCCGGACTCCACCGAGAAGAGACCATCACGGTTACACACGCGGTTGATGTATTTTAATTAAGATCAACTTCAGGTTTTCTACAACCGGACATTAACAAATTCCCATCTGCCCATAACCGCGGGCACGGCTTTTGAAAGTTCAAATCCCTGCAGGGGTGTCCCAACTTAGCCCATCACAAGCTCTCACGGTCAACAAAGGATATTCCTTCTCCCAAGACAATCCAATCAGACTCGGCATCCCGGTTACAAGATATCGTCAACAATGGTAAAACAAGTCCAGCAACACCGCCCGAATGTGCCGACAAATCTTGATAGGAGCTGCACATATCTCCTTCTCAAGGCACACTCAGATGAGACATCCTACGAGTAAAACCAACCCTCAAGTTGCCCCGAGGTGGCCCCGCAGTCTACTCGGTCGGACCAACACTCAGAGGAGCACTGGCCCAGGGGGGTTTAAATAAAGATGACCCTTGAGTCTGCAGAACCCAAGGGAAAGAAAAAGGCTAGGTGGAGAATGGTAAAACCAATGTCGGGCATTGCTGGAGGAGTTTTATTCAAGGCGAACTATCAAGGGGTTCCCATTATAACCCAACCGTGTAAGGAACGCAAAATCCGGGAACATAACAAAGATATGACGGAAACTAGGGCGGCAAGAGTGGAACAAAACACCAGGCATAAGGCCGAGCCTTCCACCCTTCACCAAGTATATAGATGCATTAATTAAATAAGATATATTGTGATATCCCAACAAAATAACCATGTTCCAAACATGGAACAAGCTCCAATCTTCACCTGCAACTAACAATGCTATAAGAGGGGCTGAGCAAAGCGGTAACATAGCCAAAGAACAGTTTGCTAGGACAAGGTGGGTTAGAGGCTTGGTTCAACAATATAGGAGGCATGATAAGCAAGTGGTAGGTATCGCGGCATAGGCATAGCAAAAGAGCGAGCAACTAGCAAGCAAAGATAGAAGTGATTTCGAGGGTATGGTCATCTTGCCTGAAATCCCGCAAGGAAGAAGAACGAGTCCATGAAGAAGACAAATGGATGTAGTCGAACGGGTCCTCACAAACGCGACGTTAATGGAACCAACCCAAAGAAGCAACACCGGAAAGAAGCACACAACATAGTAAACAACCAACACACGAACATGGTATGATATGCGGGATGTGGCATGTGATGCATATGCATGATTTGGAGAGGAATGATTGAACCTGGCCTCAACTTGGAAATACAAGAGTGCCACTGGAAAGGTGAGTTTATTTCGGTCGAAATAGATATAAAGATCACCGGAATCGGATGCACGGTTTGGAAATGGCAAGCAAAACAAATATGGCACCGGTCTGCGATAATCAGCACGAGACCATCTAAATGCATCAAGAACAACATGCTACAACACTCCAACATGGCAACAAAATACATGGAAGGGATCCACTCAAGATGCTTAACAAAAGATGAACACTGAGCTACGGCTAATTCACTCTTTAACAGGCTCAAACAAGCATGGCAAAAGTGCAAACGATAACAGGTTACAGACTTAGTGATATTAACACAAGTCTGGAATTTATCATCAGGAAGCAATCTTTAGAGCACAAAATCTACATGGTACAGGAACATATCATGGCAAATCAAGGCATGGCATGAAGCTACTCTAAGCACATAACAAAAGTCCCTTAGTTACCATGAGCCAAAAGAAATCAGAAAATACAATTGCAAGCATGTGAACATAGCAAAAACATAAACAGATTCAGACTTAGTGAAAAACTGGAGCATGCAAAACAGATTAACAAGTAGGCATGTTTACGAGCTCGATGCACTCACTACAAGGCATGGCATGAAAAACTACGCATACACCCATCAAGAATACATGGCATAGAATCTATACATGGCAAGAACAACAATATAGCATGCACGGATCAACTACAACAAGCTCGGCAAAATTGCTAAACATGTTAACAATCTGCTAGGAACATTTTATAGCAAAAGTAGAGCTCGATTAACTCAGGCTAGGGTGCTCCATAAATTCAAACAAAGACATGGATGGAAAGAGCAGCACAATATTAACAAAACATCTTTACTGATCATCCTCAAAAGAGGCACGGATCACTAGGAAACAACATGAACATATGGCATAAAAATAATGAGAGGGCAAGGACTTAGTGAAATTCTAAGTCCCTGAAAACAGCATCATTGAGTAAGCTACTTTGCATGCTTGTGCTAGTC